>JAZDUA010000207.1:1720000-2320000 GCA_038098605.1 Gryllus longicercus
CTGGATTCAACTGAAGACACTACCAGGATACCTGCTATAGTTAAGGTCTTATAAAATCATAATTGTTAGTAAATATATTAATAAAAACAAATATAAATTAAGCATGTTTCCTTTATTGGCTGTAGGATCTGCTTAAATTTAAACAAACCTGTACACCAGCTCTGTGGCAATAACATCTGGTATACAGGAATGGTAGGCATTACTGTCCATACACTAGTGTCTCACACAAGACTTCTGGTAAATAAAATATATTAAAATAAATCATTGAGTGTTGTATATTAAAATAGATCATTGAGATCATACAGGCTTTTATTGAAGGTTGAATTTCACAATTATTGTTCAAGAAAGCTCTTGTTTTAGATTACCGTTTTAGACACTTCTTGAGTAACAAAAACCATCAGAGACAGGTACAGCACATTGATTGCAATAAGATTATTACAATAAATACAGATGGTATTATTGTGCAGTTTACTACATAATGAGCGTTCTTTAAGTAGTAAATATTTGATATAATGGTACAAACTGAAAAAGGCTTGCTTTCTCCTCAATTCGTTTTTTTTGGAATACCAGACAAATAATTACACTTTATATATATCTATCTATCTATCTATCTATATATATATATATATATATATATATATATATATCTATCTATCTATCTATATATATATATATATATATATATATATATATATATATATATATATATATATATATATATAACAAAAATCTTTCTTCAAAACAAAAGAAAAAAAATTACCACAAAAAAGTTTGCACTTATTTAAGAAATACCTATAAAAATGCATAATTTTATTTGTGTTTTCTACAACAATCTAAAAATTATGTTTACCAATTTCTTCTAAAATATCTGATAAGAACAAAATAAAATTCTACACTTCCTTTTAAAAACAACTAATATAAAACTATAACACATTTAACTTTTTTTTTTTTTCATAGTAATTATAAATATATATACATAAGTATAAAAAGGATACAGCTAAGATAATGCTTTGTAAATTCATGATCAGATGGAAACTGAACTTGAAGAAATGTTTCTCGCCATGCCTCAAACCAAGGAACAGAAGCTGGAATGTCGACTGCTGAGTTACCTACGTAAAAAGTTTTAATTTTTTAAAAAATATTTTTTAAAAGCGTTACAAAAAATAAAATCAAGTAAATGCACACCCAAAAATTACCTATCTGTAATGCGGAAGTTCTGTCACTTGATGCTAAACTGACAGATTCATTCAAGAACTTCCGAGCTAATGTTGGTTGAGGTGGCCGAGAGTTGACATCCAGCATTGTAATTCTAAGATTTCTTATTGTTACAGTGTTCCCAGATGGATCTCGAAAATGAGCTGGTGAGGAAAAATACGAAGTGGACTTTCAAGGTTATGTTGCACTGATTGAAGATCAAACTCCGTCGATACATTTAAAAAATTTAATTTAAAAAGGGTATAAAAACATTGATATACCTCATGTAAAGGTAAAGTACGAACGTTTCCAAAAGAATAAAGGAATACATACCTTCTGTGTTAATTTTACAAAAGGGCTGAATCATTTCAATGAAAGACAAATTGTTTTTTTGGCATGTCTGGTCGACAGATGGGCTACACATTACTGATACCATGGGTGAGAAAGCATTCTGAATAAATTCGTGTGGAGTTAACTTGCACTGAGCCATTGTCACTGAAAATGACACTTATATGACACTTTCCACAGCTGTATCACGCGCAACTTCTTCACTGTTTGTTAAACGTCAGTAAACATAATATTCGTCTTTGGAATGTTTCATTATCACCACGATATTAATATCACATTTTTCAGATTATTGTGAGCCACTAAAATACATTGCAACTTCCCTGTTCAATTTGATTCAGTTCATGAACAGAAGCAAGCAAGCAGCGGGGTGGTGGGGTTTTTAACTCGCATAAAAAGCAATGTATACAAAATTTCAGTCAGATCGACTCCTCTCGATTTACAGCGCTTACAGCGCACCTATAGGGAATACGAAGAAGTTATGGGGAATTTTCCGATTAAAACGGGCGAAATGACGTTCGACTTTGAACATTGCCTATCCCACATCCATCGCCTTTAGCACACCTCTAGGCTATACCGGGACAAGCAGAATTCCTAAACGACTAGATCAAGATAAGGTTAAGCTATTTGAGGAAGAAGATGAGAATAATAATAATAGTAATATGAGAATAATAATAATAATAATAATAATAATAATAATAATAATAATAATAATAATAATAATAATAACAACAACAACAACAACATATCCAAAGGGAAATAAATTACGGAAATGAGCGAATAAGTTAAAGCATAAAAAAGTAGCAGCCCCAGAGTAAGTAAATCACAAATATAGTTTCACCAAGAATGTTATCACGCCAGAAAACAAATATTCGAAAATGCTATATTAAGAACGCTCATCGAAGAGGGCAGAGGAGTTAGTAAAATACCACATTGCAGGAAGTAAATATAAGGAAGTAATTAAAAAGAAGAAACGGAATCACATGAAACCAATAGCAAATAGAAGCAACTGAAAATGACCCATATTGAGCATTACGACTTAGAGGGTAGAAATTCTAACCAACAATATCTATGGAGACGTGGAAAACACACATCCGACAGACAATACGCGACCAGGAGACGAGACCGTCGTTTAAGATTCATCACTACTCATACTTTCACTCGAATTTCCTAGCACCGGCCGCCGAGGACGGACGCAACTTTGAAGCGCTTCTGCCCCGAAGGACCTTTGGCCACCATAGGACAGCAGTGATTTTCAGAGCTAGGAAAGCAAAAGACTACCTTTCCACTTTTTGGGCTATTTGCACAACAGCACATTTTTAAGGCTTCTACGTTTTAACAGCCCTTTTTAGGGCTAAAAAAAAGTCGTAGTGTCGACTCCTACCACGTCTCCCGCAATGCAATTTCTAATCCCTCCTAGGGGGACGGAACCGGCGCCCATAGTAGAACCGGGGAATGAAGCAATGGAAACTCGAAGCGTCGCGGCTTCCCCATCTAATGAAAGAATTTGCTTAAAAAATACCCCGTCCGTTCGCAGATCGGCGCAGGGAAACGGGCCGTCAGATGCCCGCCCGCCTAACCGTCACCATTTTTTACATAAAGTTTAAATGAAGCAGAGAGAGAGAGAGAGAGAGAGAGAGAGAGAGAGAGAGAGAGAGAGAGAGAGAGAAGAAGAAGAAGAAGAAGAAGAAGAAGAAGAAGAAGAAGAAGAAGAAGAAGAAGAAGAAGAAGAAGAAGAAGAAGAAGAAGAAGAAGAAGAAGAAAAGGGAAGTCGACAGGCTCTCCTGAGAGTCAGCTGCTTACCATGGCACCTATCTCTCCCTGCAGAGGTGTCGCGGCTCCATCTTGGCTCATGACTGGCTCAACGGTCGACGGCGTGAGGGCTGGTGGCGAACCTGACACTGGCGATGTCGGCTCAGAACGGCCCCTGACGCGTTGTGAATCTTGTATATATACGATTCTGAAGTTTTTGGAAATACTCAAGGTCATGTCCAAAATTGTCAACTTATTTTCCGAAGAGCTATTTCTTTCCCACTCGGTTGTTTTTCCCAACGGCGATTTTTCCCACTCGGTTGCTTGGGCTCGGGCCATGTAGTGAAAATTTATACTTTTAAAGTTTTTTTTCTTTATTTTCTTAATATGGGTCGTCACATTGGAGAGGATGACCAGCCAGCGGCCGAGGCAGGATACTTCCACTACTCATCGCAACTCTGGATGACACGGAGCGCCACCGGCGCTCAGAGAGGTAAATGCAATTCGTGGGATCCGCGTACACGTCGAGATGTATCGGTCACCACGCGTGCCGACGCCGTATCACAATTGCCTGGATTTCGGTCACGTGGCACGAAATTGCATACGCCGCACGCGTTGGCAGCAGTGTGGGGAAACCCAACACGCAGCGCGGTGCCCGCTGGGGGTAAACCCCCCAGTGACAGAGTTTACATGCTCAAACTGTAGCGGCAACATCACGGCTTGAAGTACAAGGGTTGCCCCGAGTATCAGCGCCGTTGTTCCAGGGGGACGGCAGCTCAGCAGCAGCAGCAGCACGACCGCCAGCAGTGTGGCCGCTAGTGGTGCACCCGCATTCAGAGGAGGAGAGCGGACAGTCGGAGGAGTCGCGTTCTTTCGCCGTGACCGTTGCTACTGCGGCGGAGGCGACGGAGGAGGCACGTCCTTCCTCGCCCGCACCACGATCCTCCTCTTTACTTTAACTAACTGCTAGTCCTCCATCTTTTTATAGGAATTGCGGCACCGTTGCATTTCGGAACTGCAACGGCGTCAGCGGGCGCGCGAATCAGTCAAAACTTCACAGTTTTCTCGCTGCGGCACAATCTTTCTGTGATTATGCTGGGAGAGATGGATCTTTTAATAATTGGATATCAAATTGGACTCCCCCCAACGGAGTGGCCCAGGCTACGGACTGGGGATCAAATGCTTCGATATATTGAAGTTAACAATTTATATTCTATATTCATACGCTAGCGGACCTGGCAATGCTTCGCTATTGCCATATATTAGACATCACACGTTACTACTCACGTAATTGTTAAGTACTGCTAAAACGTTCTCCCTCAAGTTTGGACATGCGTTCGCTATGACACTGTCTTGGAGAAATTTGATTTACTTGTCTAAGTTAACATTTAAATAATATCATGAAGCAATCAAGTAAAATTCCGGCCGATGTGTTACATCGCAAGGGCAGAATATGCAGCCAACACGCGCTTAATACTTGACGGTGCGGCGGGTTGCCTAGCGCTTCTGTTCAGGGGTGCTTGAGTACACTGAGCGAGTTATTGTAAACACGAGACATCAACAACGCCCGAGATGAGCGATTTAATTCAAACCACTCTTTAAATACTCCAGATGCAAATAAGAACAAAATGTGAACATTTCAGCGAAATCGGTCGAATAGTTTTTTCATCTAGTTTATTCGCAGTCATAAGCACATTCTCTTTTATTTATATGTAGATATAATTGCTCTGTTCACGTTAATCAAATTAACTGTCCTCCGCGCGAACTGTCGGAAATGTTACAGGTATGAATTTGGCATTTGGGGTCGATTGTCAGACTTTGTCGGCCAGGTGTCCCCCATGCCTGCACCAAGTTTAATTCCCACGCATGGGGAGGGGGAGAGAGACATGTGGTGAACATGACTTAATTCCCTTCATCTTTTGGTTAAAATTCTCTATTTTGAATGCAATATTATAAAAGTCCATTCAGTAGCCCTCCTAATCTCTGGTTATATTTTTAATTTACTGTTTTCACAAAAGGAGTGCATTTTCTTCTTTGTTGTCACTGGAAATCATTTCGATAAATACACGATCCGCTCTCACACGCGTGGAACTGGGTAGGTACTAGGGAGAACTGCCAGATCTCGACACTGTCGAATCAGCACACTTTTTTTAATAAAAAAATGTGTCCACCATTACTAGATGAGGAGAACTGCTTATCTGCAGCGTATGCGGGCGTCGGCGTGCCCGCATTGTAGAATATTTACTTGCTGTTTAGTCCTTCATTTTAAATTGTGGACAACCACAATTAAATTATGGACACAATTGTGGTTGTCCATAATTTAAATTAAAGACTAAACAACAAGTAAATAGAATTCTATTGTGACAACCAATTTAAAATATTAATATTAATAATAAATAATACATATCACGTTGTAGTACATGTTTGAACCCAGCGAATCCAAGAGCGCTCCCTCTAGCCCTCTTGAGTGATGCCGTCAATTCCAACGCGCAGGCGCGTGAATCTGCCCTCCGTGGGTGTGTGCAAGACACTCGATTAAACGGCACTCAAGGCAGAAATGCTCGAGCGAGCACAAGCGAGCAAATGGGGATCTTTGCTGCTCTCTCACTAATTATATCACAATCAGTGGCGGAACCAGGATTTTTCTACGGGAGCACAGAAGTAGTGACAAGCCGATTTGACATCTTTTATAAATAATTTTGATTTATGTTGAATTTTAAAAAAACTTTATCTTTCACAACTTACATAGAATAGAGAAGGTTAAGTCATACTGCTGCGAAAACGGTCATTTTTCGTCAGAAAAAGTTGTTTTGAGGGTCACTGCTATCGAAAAAGTGGGTAATTCTTGCTCCTTTATGTAGAAAGTTACTTCCTCTAACATAGTCCTGCTCAACTTCAGTGAAGGATCTAAGCGCGAGACATGGGGGCCATGCCCTTCCAAAGACCTAGAGAAAAAATGGAAAAACACATAGGAAAAATTAAAAATAACAAATATGGGAAAAACCGTAGAAACACTGAAGAATTTGAAAGAAATATAATGTGTAATTATGCAGTAACCGCACGTTTCTCAGTAAACGCGTGGCAGTTCGATTATTGCACTCTCACAAAGTTATGTATTTGTTTAGAGAAGGTCGACTTTACTATACTTGTAAAGTCGGTCGTGGTTCAGATGTGGAGCAAGCATGTAAAATCAGCGACCACAGGAGCTACTTGCCCGCCTGGGAAGTTCGACGCTCCTACCATGTGATCGTGGTTGATACTAGCGCCCCAAGTGGTGCCGACCTCAATGTTACAACTCTACTAGCACACTCTAGTAGCAATAAGTCTAAATACTTAATTATTCTTTTCAGTGATTTTTGTTTACATAGGTACTTTAACTTTAGCTTTTGTCTTAAATTAATATTTTTGCAAAAAAATAGGTATAGGTTTACTTTTAAACAATTAAAACTTTCTTGATCTTTAAACGACTTAAAACAGTTTTGGGGTGAAGATTTCATCGCATTGATTCATGGGAGGCCAGGCTATCGCCTGTTCTTCTCGACTCTCCTCCATCTTACGTTAAAGCATTTGGTAGCAGTCATGGCTCTTCTTTCAATACGTTTGGCTTCTGTTGTTGCGAGACAAGTTCCAAATGCTACTCCCCAGGTAATTTTAAATTGATGTGTGTGATAATAGTTATGTGTGAGAAGCTGGTGCTAGTAGAAGGGGCTGATTTCGATATGCGGCACACAGTGCGGTACCTACATCCCGTTCCACACAGCTCGTAATATATTGCACTTAATTAATAATGTATTTCATGAGAATATTTCCCACTATAATCTCTCTCTGCTTCTATTTTTGTTCTGGTTTCTTTTTCTCGAAAATGGAAGGTCATATTATGCGGACACCGGTCCCATTAATAGTTAGCCATTTTGGAGGTCTTCCCTACTGTCTCCAGTTTCCGTACTATTTCAATGTAATGTTTCTTGGCGCTTTGCCTGGAAGATAAAATAAAGATTCGAAAAAAATATTAGTCCCAAGAACTGTCCGAGGAATTATTTTTGTTACGAAAATATGAATTCGCAAATTACGTAACGGGGCACGTAGGGGGCGTGGAGTAAAATTATGCCAGATTTTTAAATGTGTCAATTTTGTCCTGATTGGAGGAGATTTAATTCTTGTCAGATTCAAGAAAGTGTGTATTTCTTTTGTCATAAAATCTTTGAAAAGAAATTAATCTTATGGTATTTTTATATCATTAGTCATGTTAATTCTTCTGAAACTTAATTGTAGATCAGCAGTTTGGCATGGCCTGCAGCTCAGCTTGCAAACCGCAAGTTTCACATCTCCTGCAGCCAGAGGGCAGCAGAAATCTCCTCGATTCTGGAGGAGAGAATTTTAGGTTCAGCCCCAAAAGTAAGTGTATATTGAATTTTATTTTGTAATGGGTAACAGTTATGTAATGTACTTGATTGGTTTGACATGAATCCAGGTCTGGTTATAGAAAATTTTGGATTTTGCTATATTCTAAAAATATAGTTTAAAATTCCTCCACTTTGATAATTGGGCCAGTTACATAATGCTTTTAAATTTTAAAAATTGTCCTTGGAAGTGCCGAACACAGTTCAGTTTAAATTGTATATTTAAATGTGATATGGACACAGGTACAAAACAATATCTGGATGTGAAAATTGTATTTGTGAGAAATTAAAAATGTTGCAGAGGTTTACTAAAATAATTTTGTCAAAAATATTTAGGTGGTATAGTATCAATTTGTGTGCAATTTAGCTCTGCCTTAGTTATAGAACATTGTGTATCAAGTTTTCTTGTACTTTTCCAGTCATTGAAGGAATCATGGAAATAGTAATGTATGAAACATTAATGACATATGTTACAGAAAACAATCTGTATATTGAACATCAGTTAGGATTTGTGTGATTTAAATATCTTGACCTTGTGACAGATCATAAATTGTGAATCGGGTATCCAATTCTTTAATTCCTATCTCTGGTTTGCCCTTCTTTCTTCCATGTGTAACCCATTCTAAAATTTATTTCAAAATCTAAAATGTATTTTGCTGTGTGGGGAAAGAAGGGGGGGGGGAGTCTTCTTGGCAGGGGTAATAAATGCTCTTTCAATTTTTCTCAAGTTTGACTGAATATTTTAGTTGGTGAAAAATCATAGTTATGTCATTGTTGGGAATAGATCATGAGTTTTATGCTACCCAGTGGCAAGGGCTTCAAGAAAATGGACCATGTAATGTTTTTATTGTGTTAGTAATGTTGTTACACAATTGTTAGTAAATGCTTTTTTTGTTCAGTCTGACCTAGAGGAGACAGGCCGTGTGCTAAGTATTGGTGATGGTATTGCAAGAGTCTACGGTCTCAAAAACATCCAAGCAGAGGAGATGGTGGAATTCTCCTCTGGATTAAAGGTAACATTTGATAAAAAATTCTGTATTTTATCTTGGCATTTTTACATTGATTTCATAATTGTAATTTGCTATAGGGTATGGCCTTGAACTTGGAACCTGACAATGTTGGTGTAGTAGTATTTGGTAATGACAAGCTTATTAAGGAGGGAGATATTGTGAAGAGAACAGGTGCTATTGTAGATGTACCTGTTGGTGAAGATATTCTGGGTCGTGTTGTGGATGCTTTGGGTAATCCTATTGATGGAAGAGGCCCTCTTAAGACCACAAAGAGGTTAGTATTGTTCATGTTCTTGAAATTTACAATAAATTATTATTTACAATACACTAAAAGACAGTTAATCCACTCTGTTTCTTCTTCATAAAATTTTGAATGGTTTTCATGTAATACTCATAAGTTACTTTAATGTTTTGAAATTAAATTGATCTCGTGATACAGCTGAGGTTTGTGTAAATCACAACACAACTTCATTCAATAGATCATTCACCATTACAGTTATCTTAACCTGGAATAAAGTACTAGTGAGTCTAAAACATTCAAATATTTTCCTTAAATTCAAAAATGAATTAACTGTATTGGTAAAGAATAACAACACATAGTGGTGTTAACGCCTTTTTCCCCCCCATCCTCTAAATTCAAAATTTAATCCTGTGCCTCATTACTCTATCCTCATTTTCCATTCCCCCTCATACCATCTAAATTATTGACAACCTTATATTTTTCTGTGTATCCTAATGAAATTGTTTAATAAGATACACAAAAAAATATTGGTCTATGCAAAAAAATATTGGTCTATGCAAAATTCATTGTCATTGTATATGCCATTATCTTCCATAGCTTTTTGTTAAACACTCACTGGAATTAAATTTTTGTGAGTCCCATGAATGATAAAATTGTACCCAAGAACGCAGGGGTCAACAGGAAGACTTAAACTTTATTTTCGAAGTTGTTTTTGACAAATGTTCCTAGACATTTGTCAAGGCTGGAAGCTGCTTAAAATTACTGCTTCTACTACAATGAATATTAAAACGGTATAGAGAGGTTTTCTTGCCTAATTTGTTTTCAGAAATACTATGAATGCCCTGTATAACTGAATTCTCTATTTTAAATTGAAAGATCAGAATTCACAATGTTTATTTTTGTAGCTCTCAATATTTATCTTAACTGGAAGTAAGACTTGCCTAGATTTTTCTTTACTTCTCAAAACTTTTGATTTTTGTTTTTTCTCCATGGAACAGTTTTTATCAATATGATTAGACATTGGATGTTAAGGCGCTTAAGTTTTGAGCACCTAAAAAGGCACTAAAATGTTTTGAAATTGAAGGCATAAAAAAGGCAATGATAGCTTAAAATTGGATGAAGAAAGCACTAATGTGTTTCACTGCACTTGCACCTAAAATTAGTCATTATCAAACAAAACAAGTGGGGAGAATGAAGACTCACCTCATGCCTGGCAGAGATATAGATTCTAATGATCGGTCTACACTGCCCACTTCCCAGAAGAACACGAGGCATTTAAAAACATCCGTGTCTGAAATGGGGATCATCGCCTTACCCTCTGACATGAGTGCTTTGATTAAATTGCTTGTCGTTCACCTAAGCAACCGCCATTCAACCAAGTGCCCAGAGTCCACCGGTTGTATTTTGTCAATTTTTTAAATATATTGCAAAGAAATGTTATCTGAAGCCACAATCATTTCTGATCAAAAAATTCAACATGTGTAAACTGAAATAAAAGCTTCAGTCACGACAAAAAAATAATTTGTTACCAGTAGACAATTAATATGATTAGTAGAACTGATAATCATTTAAATGTGTCGCTGTAACCAAGACTAAAAAGAAATATATCTACATTTTAAAAGGGAAAAAAAAAATTAAAAATTAGAAATGTATCTAAAACAGTATTTGCACCCTAAAATGACCACAAAAATGCAAAATAAAAATGGGAGTGTGTTTAATTTTCCATAATTCGTATATGTATATTCATTGTATCATATTTTCATTAGAATAAAATAGGCATTTTCCTAAACATCTGATGTCTAAATAGAATTGAGGCATGCTGTGACATCCTGTCATTTATTGTTTTTGGTATAATTTTATCAAATGTTATTAAGTGGTAAAAATGGCATTGATTCTGTATTAGATGCACCATGTTAGACTACTTCCTTTCCAAGATTAAATAGCTAAAATCACTCCATTTGTCATAATTGTGAGTAAATGTTGTGTTGTGGCGCAGGGCACGAGTTGGTGTCAAGGCACCTGGAATCATCCCCCGCATTTCTGTGCGGGAGCCCATGCAGACCGGAATCAAAGCTGTGGACTCTCTGGTGCCCATTGGCAGAGGCCAGCGAGAACTGATCATTGGTGACAGACAGACAGGAAAGACTGCGTTGGCAATTGATACCATTATTAACCAGAAGCGCTTTAATGATGGTGATGATGAAAAGAAGAAACTGTACTGTATTTATGTTGCTATTGGCCAAAAAAGATCAACTGTTGCCCAGATTGTGAAGAGACTTACTGATACAGGTTGGTGTCAATAAAGCATATCTTGCGACCTACATTTGAATTTAAATTTCTAAGGCATGGACAGCATTGGTGGGGAAAGCATTGTTACTGCTCTACTCGCATGATGTTGTGGCCGCTCACACTCAGTGCCACTGCGTTATGACAAAGGATTTGCTCGTAATTAGAATAAAGTTCACATCCACTAAATGTAATATTAAGGAGCAGTAAGGATCTTGCAATTTGAAGGTTTCATTGAATGCTGCTAAATGAGTGTTATATAGTATGCAAGTGTAAATATGACTGAACGCTGTAAATAAATTTTTCTATGCTTAAATATGTAGTGTGTGCATAAATTGTTCATCAACAATCAACTCAGGAGTTCAGAAAAAGTTGAAAAAAGTTGTTTAAATTCTGACCCCTACTCATTGCTCAATAGATGTCGATCCCTTAAAATTATACTCATTCAGTAATGTGAAATTATTACGATTTAACTTAAAATAAAATGAACTTGAATTATGATACAGCCTCATCACTAGGAATTAATACCTGAAAACATTAAGCCCTTCCAGTGTTAGACGTGGAAAGAAATTAACATTGTGAATGTATTTATTTCAAAATTTGGATAATTATGGTTTAGTGGAATTTGAATATTTTTGATGACATCTGGTACATTGTTCGTAACATGAGGCTGGACTTGTACAAAGTAGTTGTAAAATGGGTCATTTTCTAAATTATTTCATTTGGTTAAGATTTTACTTAATTTGCATGTGGTCACAACCAAATTTTTATCTGTTCAGGTGCTATGAACTACTCTATCATCGTGTCAGCTACTGCCTCTGATGCTGCTCCCTTGCAGTACTTGGCTCCCTATTCAGGCTGTGCTATGGGAGAGTTCTTCCGTGATAATGGCAAACACGCGTTGATCATCTATGACGACTTGTCTAAACAGGCTGTTGCCTACCGTCAGGTAAATTTGTACTTACAAATTTTACAGCTTAATGTCAATTTTAAGAATCATTGGAATTCATTTAAGTAGGACATGAAAAAATTTTGGATTTAATAATTATATAAATTGATATTTCTGTGGACATCATATATTTTATTTTAATTTTTTGGGAAATAGTGGATTGCTATTATGTGAACATAAATGTGTACACAGTATTGACTCATTGAAGCTTAGGGAGTTGAAGTGGTTGTGAAACAAGAGAAACATTTATGTTTTATATTTTGGGCAAAGAATAACTACAAAATAAATTTTTGGTAGGCTTTCATAGAATTCTTGTTACTTGATTAAAAAAAATATTGGTGTGGTAATAGCGTTTATGGCAGTTATATTCCGAAATCAGAGCTGAATGATTTTCTTTGTTAAGATGTCCCTGCTGCTGCGTCGACCTCCTGGCCGTGAGGCTTACCCAGGAGATGTGTTTTACCTGCACTCCCGATTGTTGGAGCGTGCTGCCAAGATGAACGAAACTAATGGTGGAGGCTCTCTTACTGCCTTGCCTGTCATTGAGACTCAGGTGTGTATGGAATATTAGGTTGTATAGCAATGTCAATCAGCATTTGCCATTGAACATTGTAATTATTTTCTCTTACAGGCTGGTGATGTATCTGCTTACATTCCAACCAATGTAATTTCCATCACTGATGGTCAAATCTTCTTGGAAACCGAGTTATTCTACAAAGGTATCCGACCAGCCATCAATGTAGGTCTATCTGTATCTCGAGTAGGGTCTGCTGCCCAGACCAGGGCCATGAAGCAGGTAATAAAGAGGATTTTTGCTTTGTATGAATGCTTTGAGACTGCTTACATATTTTGAGGAATGTTCTACTTATGTTTCTTAAGGTGGCTGGTTCCATGAAACTGGAGTTGGCTCAATACCGTGAGGTTGCTGCCTTTGCCCAGTTTGGCTCTGATTTGGATGCTGCCACTCAACAACTGCTGAACCGTGGTGTGCGTCTGACAGAATTGCTGAAGCAAGGCCAATATGGTGAGTGGTAAACTCATATCTGAAGATTCTAACCTAAAATATTTGGTTGTAAAATTTGTGGTGAATACTTCCAAAAAATTTTTTGTAGTGCCTATGGCCATTGAGGAACAAGTTGCTGTCATTTACTGCGGAGTCAGAGGTCACCTGGACAAGTTGGATCCTGCAAAGATTACCTCATTTGAGAGGGAGTTCTTGCAGCACATTAAGTATGTAAAATAATGATGTATGTAAAGTTATACTACTAGTTTCTTTTCTAAAAATAATGTCTTGCTGCAGGGCCACTCAGAAACCTCTGCTGGAGAGCATTGCCAAAGAGGGCAAGATCACAGAAGATACTGATGCCAAACTGAAGAAGATTGTGGCAGAGTTTCTTATCTCCTTCCAGTCTTAAAATGGGTTTTAGGCAATAGAAATAAAGAGACTCATTTTGTGTACAAAGTTCAGTGCAGCGACACCCAAAAAGTGTATCTGTTTATACTTGTTAGAAACGGATGAAAGACTGTCTTATTGAAACATTAAAGTTATTTAAGTGTATGGAATGCATTTGTACATTTGTCATAGTGATCGTTAGCTGTAATTTGTAGCTTCACCCTCCCTTGTTAATAAAGCTACAAACCATGTTAGCCTTTTCGAAATTCTTTAATAGAACATAAGTTCACCGCTTCAAACTGGTTGCCAAATTCCTCTGTTCGAAAACTTCAACTGTAACAGATTTTATCAAGTAAAAAGATGCTTGCTGAAGATGGAGAGTGAGTAGGTTTTTCTTCCTAAATAGCTCAATTATTCATGTGGTAATTGTGAAAGTGCAATATTTTTTTGTTGAATGCTTGGATAAATTGTAATTTTTTTTTTTTTGGTGTGGTAAATTATAAGATGTCCAAAATCTTCAATAGAATTTTTATTTGAGTGGGAAGGGAAATGTCATCTATACTTTCTTATATTGCAGCTCTCAAATGTTGGGTATCTCCTAAAATGCTTGTAGATAAACACTTGACTCTTCAATACACCTATTTTACTTTGGGCATAATTTAGAGGTAACTTAATTAATTTACATAAACAAAGAAATGACAACTTCAATTTCCATTACTGCATTTACTTGAATACAGGAAGAGCATTGTTTCCAGTTCTCTAAATATCTTAAGCCTTGTCTTGATTTACTATTGAATTAGTCTTTACATCTTATTTTGAAACACCCAATCAACAAAATTGTAAATGAAGGTCTAAAAAGATTGCATTTTGTAGATTATGGATATAACGAACTAAAACTAGTTATGAAGACAATAAGGGGATGTAGGTGGGTTGTGTTGTAGTTTGCATTTGCACCTGTCTGATTAAGACTTCAACAATCTTACATATTTAAAGTGAAGGGCAATTTGAATTCTCTTGGTTGGTAGGTGCAAGGGACTCAATGACCACTGAAACTATCCCAAAAAAGTCAAATATTGGCAAGTTTTTATTCATGTAGAGAAAATAAATATCTGTCCACCATATATAAGAGATGGAATTGATTTTATTTTTTTAGTTCAATTTGTTGGGAACTTAACTTCAGGTTGATGGAGCAAGGATTGTCAACATTTTAAAAATTAAAAAAGTAATTTTATGTTCACATAAAGGGGGGATTTTTTTCAGTGGAAATGTGTGTAAAGAAAAGCCTCTCTCATCTTTTAACTACCAAGGGAGTTCACTGAATTTTTAAATTGTGGCAATATTATTTTAAATTTTTCAAGAGCTGCAAATACTGATGGTGAGGTGACATTACATATGAAAGAGCTGCTAGAACACAAGTATCTTCTCGTATCTGAAACATCCAAGCAAAAACTTCTGGTCAAACTAGAAATTCTGTTATGACTTTCAATAACAGAAAAACTAGGACAGTTATGGCTTTTAAGGATTTAATTAGAATCCAATGTTTTATCTTCTGGATCTTTCTCATGTTCAGTGTAGAAAAGCGATCAGAATTGCTGTCAACCATGAGTTATTGTTCAAAAGGTTATAACTTTTACCTGAGCTAACATTTTCCTATCCCTTAAAATCATGTTTTTTGTCAATACCCTCCATCATTGCATGTCTGCCCAATCTCTCGAATTGCGACATTTTGATTTTTTTTAGACACCTCTTCAAGTTTTGCGTGTGGCGGCCCCTAACAAGTCCTATGTCACCAAATGTTTGCCTTGTCCCGCCCTCATTTGAGTCCTCGGATTCTGTAACAGTTATTTCACATTCTTTAACCGAATTTACTTCAAAATCTCTTCGTTTGATGCTCGTGTGATCCGAATTATTAACTGCGAACTCACTCTTCAGTTTTGCGAGTAACGTCGGCGGAACGTTAACTATAGCGGCAAGTTTCCAAGCAGGAAGTTTTTGCTTAGAGCATATTTATCATCCTTTTCTGTGATTGGATGTAGAATGCGTATGTTCTATCACTGAATTTTTTTTAACTTGCATATTTTGCAAAACGCATATTCGCAATCGCCGGGCATCGAACCGTAAGTCAGCGCAATCTCGTAACGCGGATCTTGTTACAAAATCTAGGCAACAATTTTTATTCACTTCTACTCGTACGTTGCGTTTCTCCACGGCCGACTGTACACAAGAAAATAAGACATACTTTCTCATGCAGATTGAATTATGCGAAAACATGTCGGGCAATATAGCAAAATTTTGCTAATTTACCATTTCAATTTAGGAGAGGCTGGGAAAAAATCCTATGAGATGATTCTTACCGATACAGAAAAAATTCGGTCTTTACTTCCCTAGCTCGTTAAATAGATCCAAGATTATTACGTGAACCGATTGCAACAAGTGCACGTGCCCATGCTTCAGCACGAGCTGGTGGGGAGTGGCTGTCATTTTGTGGAAGCTCTTCCGCATGCTTCAGCAGATGGTTATTTTTGCAGGTGCTCGTGATAGTTTTCACATTTTTGGAAGTCTTGTGAATAAGGCATGGGACAACAACGTATACTGGGATTTTTTTTAACCGTGCATTTCATGTAAATCAGCATCCAATCGGGAGCTTATATGTTACTACAGTGGGAGTCACTACATATGGGAACGATCAAGCTCCCGATTGGATGAAACCGTGAACAGCTGATTTACGTCAAGTGCACGGTTAAATAAAACGTGATAGGCTGACGCACCACTTCTAACATTGCATTTTAGATGAGGTCATAGCTGGGGCACACAGCACCTATACGTACGGTTGTCTATGGGCTGGAGTCTATAGGGGTGTTCCAACAGTACATACTTTCTGACATTATTTGTAAATTTGCAATTTCTGAAAATCCAGAGTTCAACGAAAATGAGACCCACACCATTCTTTTAAGCATTCCGTTCTTCTATCCGTGAAGAAAAAATTGAAGAAAAATTTGGAGCGGTTTTGGAGAAAAAAAAAAACAGTTACTTTAAAAAAAGAATTGCCCGTATTTCGCGCCAAATTCCACGAAATATACTCATATTTTCGAAAAATTGATCGTAAAAAATTGATCGTAAAAGATCCATCTTGAAGGAACATATTTCATTAAGGAAAAAAATCTCTATCTTTAATTTTATTGTTGTAGGAAGACGCCCCAAAATGTAGCACTTTTGGAGTTTTCAATAAATCTGAGATTTCAAGAAACATGAGTCTAGCATCATTATGTTAAGCGCCTTTTACGCAATCCGAAAAAAATGTTTGATTAAAAAAAAATGGTGCAATTTTTGAGAAAATTTTGAAAATGTGTTCGAGGTTTCATGTAAAGTACCCTCAAAAATCAAAATATCCATTTGAAATTCCCAAAGCCTGGAGTTCATTCAGATCGATTGAAGAATATCAATTTTGAAGAAAATCAGCTGAAGGGGTTAGCGTTAGGCGCTAGCGTTGGCCACAGACGGACACACAGACATGTTTTGCCGTCAAACGATTTTTCGTTATCAAAGACCCACAAACCATGAATGCTGGCTGCACTACGTATTGGAGTATTTTTCCCCCCTACATTTAGCATCCACTTTTTCGGTACCAGGGTCCTGCAATAAGGTTTTTTCTTATGAAAATTCGCCTTTTTTGCGCCCGATTACACACCTTTCTCTTCTTATCTACCTTCGTAAGAAACAAATAATTTAAAAGTAGTATTGTACGCGTACTGTTTCTTGAGTCACGGAATACCTACCCTCCACTCCATAACTAACATTGGTTGAATTAAGAATAAATAATAGTAATGAGCGATGTGGGCAAAATTTGAAATCAGAAATATTCGCTCCCGTTAAATAGAAATTATTTTGCATCTAAAAAGTATCTACAGATTTGATATGAAAGTCCTTTCGATAAGATAAACCCTCCACGCCTCTGGCATATAGGTCCAAGAAAATCGTATGCCGATAATATACTACTGCATTATAGTAGTAATAATGGCAATGCCCGGCCGTTAGAAGGCGCCACTGTCGTTAACGTCGAGAATCCAGTCTGAAGCGCAGGACCATAAAAGGCCGCAGCACGGACTGAGCGCTAGCGGCGCTGACGTCAGCCCTGACGTCACCTCCTTCGCCTCTGCGCCCGCGCCGGGCGAATGGAACCCAGAACCCGCAGTGTGGCACATCCAGCAGCAGCGGCGCGTCGCACCCGGCGCGCTCCCCGTGGCCAAGTTCCGCGAGTCGCGCGCTATGGGGGCGCCGCGGGGGGAGCGACGATAGCGCCCGCGCGCCCATGACGTGGGTGGCGAAGGACGGCGCAGCCAAGGTGCCCCGTCTGCGGCTGGCGGGGGCGGGCGCGGGGGTGGACGTGGGCCGGTCGCCCGCGCACCCGCGCCTGGGCACGTGGCCTGCGGGGCGGGCGGCCGCGGGCGGCGAGCGCGACGCCGCCGCCGCCGCGGCCGAGCGCGTGCCGCGCCCGCAGACCGCCACCCTGGAGCGGCCGCGCATCCTCGACATCGCCTTCCTGGGGAAGATCGACATGACGCTGACGCGGAAGGGCTTCATCTCCATCTCCAGCCTGTGCCTGTCGCCCGTGTCTGGCGGCGAGGGGCGCGCGCGCGGGCGCGGGCGGCGGCGCGCGGCGGGGACGGCGGCGGCGGCGGGCGCGGGCGACGCGCTGCCGGAGGCGGGCCGGCGCCGCGAAGGGCGGAGCGGGCGGGCGCGCCGCGGGCGGAGGGCGCAGCATCAGCCGCCGCCGCCGGAGCCCTCGCCCTCGCCCGCGTCCTCGTCCTCGCACGGGCCGTCGCCCGCCGCCAGACAGCCCCTGCACGCCCGCCACCCGCTGCCGGCCGCCTCGTCGCCCGCGCCGTCGCCCGCGCGCCGCGCCGCCCGCGCCCTCGCCCTCGCCAGTGCCTCCGGCGGCGACGCCCGGCGCGGCGCAGAGGTGAGCACACCGCCTCGCACGCGCCTCCCGAACGCGGCCCGGCTTCGCCTGTAGCCCCCACGCGGAAATTCCAGCGCGTCGGAATGTCCAGCCTATCTGAGCTCGCTGATTTCAGTTCGTAGGAAGTGAACTTAATTGGCATTCAACGTACAAATTAAGAATATATGTTCATAAAATTAGTTTATATCATTCATTTTTTTATTCTGTAGCGTAAAGAATTTCACCAACTCAGTTTATTGAAGTGGTAGTTGAGATTTTATTTTCTTGCATAATTTTCTGTGAATCACTGATATGTACATGTGTATGCATTCGGAAATTTCTTTACGTCACAAAACAGTATTATCGATTTGCCTTTTGTCAAAGAGTTGTGCTGCGTTTTCGAATAAGTGATTTTTTTCTTGACAAAAACTCTCCTGTTCTTTACTCCCAAAGTAATTTCTAATATTTTCTAGTAGAGTCCACTAAATCTAAACGAATACAAAAGTTCGTTACCAGGTAAACGTGTCGGTCAACACTCGAGATGTTGACATCTTTCTACTGTGTGATGCAGAAATGTGTCTTGACAGAAGCCTCCTCAACACAATTTCAAGATGAGCAGAATAGCTGATATGCCGCTGTCAGATATACAAATGTTTTGATAAACGTCAAAATGGACGCATAATGAATCCGAGAATTGAAATCACCTGTCCTTACCACAGTGAATTTTTACACTGGATTCTAGGACAACTCTCAGTCTCTACTATTTATTAAAATTTAGAAGATAATTTTATTATAACAGTGATGCCAGTGTGTATTTAAATTGTAATAATTGAGCAGCGTCTTCTGAGAATGCTCCAGAACCACTCCCAACTGTGCAACTTTCTCACGTGCACTGATGGTTGCAGTCGTTTCCTTTCAGGGGAATTATAACCAATTTCCAGGTCAGTTAATCCATTTCTTTTCTTAAGCCTCCAACTCCTCGGCTTCTATCATTTTGCCTTTATAGCCCTAAACAATACAGCAACTGATGATTTTCAAATGCGTTGCCCGCATGTTCAAACTGCAGGGCTTAGTTTTCGGGGTGGCAAGTTCATGTAACTACTTCCTCGTGGTACTGTTGCTCCATGGTGAATGGTGGTCAATGGCATATGAGTGGTGAAAGACAATATGCATTGATAAGTATGCAGTGTATAATAATAGGCGCAATATGTAACAAATTGACCCACGTGGATGCATTATGCACCTCAGTTCGATCGATGCTAGTTGACTAGAATATTGTGAGCTTGTTTTAAGGTGACAAGACGTCCCGTATTAGCCTGGACAGTCCCTGATTTTGAGTCCCGGCCCCGTCTCTTTTTTGTGACAATGACTTGTCAACATAATATGCCGTCAATATATTACATTTATAATAATGTATTACGTTTTCTTCGCATTTGTTTATAAAAAAACTAAGCGCGACAAGATTATGTGCTCATGTGACAAGTAACAAGAGTGTTTCGAGAGTTGGTTGTGGTTTCTAGGAAGAGAAAATGCAGGTATGGCGTCATTTCAACTTCTTCATATATTCTTTATCGCTAATAGTATCGTTAAGGAGAAATTCAATAATACGATCCTTCTGATTCTGAGAGTTTCAGTGCCACATAGGATGCAATCTTAATTGAGAAATACTGACCTACTTCGTAATGAATGGAAATTCAAATTAAACATATCCGTAATTTTATTTTTATTTCTAATGTTCCTTTTTAAGGGATTCTTTGGTTGGCGTGAATTGGACGCTACTACATCGTGAAAGTTATAAGTATTCAGGCATTTATTTATTTTATCTAAATAATTATGATAACATAGCGGTTAAAGTCCTTATTTGCGCCTTTTATCGTTGTGACGAGAACTAAAATGTCCCGTTTTCATGATTTCAAAATATGGTCATCTAAGAGCAGATCTACGTCGCTCGCGTTTAATTTACGCATTTTAGACGCGATTAGATGATGATCTCAGCTGAATCGAAGATCTCATTCCAATGACGTTGCTAGGCCAAGCCGTTGGTAATTGTTCTCGGCGCACATGTATCTTTCATGACCTTCGAGTCACTCGTGTTGTTAGTAAATGTGCTATTTTCTCAGTTACTGAGTACCCATTTTTCGGTTCGAAACAGCTTCGAATAAAGCTTGGAGCCCAACCCAATCCCACTCGCGTTCGTTCTCGCGCCCGCCGAGGCGAATTCTGCACGGCCAGTTGGAAGCCATCGTCACGGGCAGGAAGGAAGCTCCGTGCGCCGCTGGTAAACAGGCGAGCGCCGCGCTGCGCAGCGCCGCGCCGCGCCGGGCCGCGACCTTGGCAACGCGAGCCGACGAGAGGCAGGGAGCCGCCACCAGTCCGCTGCGCAGCGCGGCATTCGCGAGGGAGGTTGACGCCTGTGCACGGCGCAGTTGCGAGGGTCTCCGAGCTCGTGACCGCAGGCGCTTCCTACTGCAGCAGCTGGGACGCCGCGCCACGCCGCGCTGCGGACGGAGTGGGGACATGCGCCGGCGAGTAAGTGTTGTCAGGGGTTGCCTGCGCAATTGTTTATCACGTGATGGGATCGACCAAAGGGTAGGATCGACTTCTGCAACCTAGTCGAACAATTAGTGCTTGTGGCAGCTCTCAAACGACGCGAAGGCACAGAACGGCTTTACTATCGATGTTTCCATGGCAATGTAAACAAATCATCAATATTCTTCCACGAGTCGGTCGGTTTCTCAGGTTAGGCAACAAGCGAGACCTGCTTTATATTATACCGAAGTTTCGCAACAAACTTTCTTACTAGCTTACACACATGTTTCCCAGCGAGTTTATCCTTATTTAAACTAGTGATGCTTAAACAGCACACACTTAATCGCTTATTTATAACTTTCGGAAGTTTCGATAAATAGATAAAAATATCCATTTCAAATTCAAGGGGCCGCAACATCAACCAGATCGATTGGGGAATATCAGTTTTGGGGAAAATCTGCCTTCATTGCTAACGATGTTCACAAAATTTCGAGTTTCAACAATGTTTCGAAAATTCTGAGTTCAATTCAGATGATTCTTGCACATTTTTTAAGGTTTCTTTACTCTACCCGGGTAAACATTTAAAGAAAAAAATGAAGCAGTTTTGAGAACAAAATTATAAATTACCTTTACTTTAAGACAAAATTATGCAAAAACTACTCATTTTTTAAAAACAATTGGACATGACCTTATTTGAACCACAGTTAACATTAATAAAACAAGGTGCCTTCCCAAACTGTCCATTTTTCACCTGTTACATTCCGTATATCTGCTTTCCTGACGCTTAGAGATACTCGAACTTCAATGGCTGCCATGCACATATATTTGATATCGTTAAATAAACATTGTTTATCCAAATTTCTTGCCATGAAAACTGTTTCTAAGCAGTCCACCTATCAAATTTAATCGCGCGATGGCACAAAAATGCAAATTTAATATTTACAAACTTTTGACAAAATATTGGTTTAGCGGTGGGGTTGTCGTTGGCATTTAAAAGTAAATAACGCCAATAATTATTTCATTTTGACAAAATGTAAGACAATAATTAGAGAACATTTCACTTAACTCTATGGTTCGCTTTTTATTTCTAAAATTTAATTAGTACTTTTTATTTTTCGGGTCCAGCTATCTTGATCGAACTCATGTTTTCGAAATGTAGAGAATTAAACTCTTTTCCAAAATAGAGGTTTCCGGGTAAATATTGCAGCCGTGTTTTCAGAAAATTTGGTTCGAGCGTGTTCCAAAATGCGCCGTTTTTATTTCCCATACACTAAAAAACTTTTGGAGTTTTGAAAAACCATCATGAAAAATACTCTGAAGCTTCCGTGTTAGCAAACGTATTAAAGAATGAAATGCGTCTATAATGTAAATTTTACTGACGGAGAGATATTAAAAAACTTCACTTGTGTAATTTTTCGAAAACACAAAAGGTTACAGCATAATGACGTTCCTATTATCTGATACAATGTATTCAGCACTATCTATACAAATGAATTAGAGAAAAAGTTTGATGCAGTTATTCAGACAATATAGATTTTAATGCTGCGCACATTTACCTCAAAATTGCGCGCAAAATACTAACATTTAAAAAATGTACATGACATTAACTAACTAATGTGTACACAAATTTAATTTGAAGAAATATCTTATCTTCTGTAATGTAGAAGTACGAGGGGGGTTCAAAGAACTTTTGCGTTTAAAAAAATTCAAGCCTAGCAGTGGAAATCGAACAAATGATATGTACATGACTATTCTTACAAGAAATCGTAAGAAAAAAATTAAAGCCATATTTGAGAAAATTTTGAAAATGTTCCAGGGGCTTCACTTGAAGAACTCCCAAATTTTAATGTATTATTTCCAAAGGCCATTTTTTCGTTTTTTGTAGGGAAGTGCAAAACGTGGATTCTGACTGAACATACGAAATAGAGAAAGTAATTTATTCACACAAATATAAAAAAATCATTTTTTACGATATTGGGGAGCCACAAAACTAGTTATTCTGTCGCAAAAAACTACACTTTCCGCAGCATTGCATAACTTTCTCGATATTACATATATTACTCCGTAAACAGGTACGTATCAGACAGAGTTAAAATAGCTTCGTGTGAAGGATGTGAATGACGTGTGTGTTGCCGCCTTCTTCCGCATATGACGACACTTCTCAACTCGGAATGCCCACTTATTTGCGTGGTTGACTCACAGCTGACATCACAATCTGTGATCCCCCACCTATACCTACTAATACCTATATAATACCTATTAGTAGATATGGCCCACTAACATCTCATAGTGAGGGATGTGGAGGCCAGCCAGATTCTGACCTCCGAGGGCAATACCTGGTATTACGAGTCAGCACGGTATGAAGAGTAGGTTCAATCTAATAAGAGTGTACTACACACTGAAGTGAAAAGAGTGAGATTCTCAAATTTCTTGTAGAAAGTGGTGAGAGTACGTGAGCTTAATGAATCGTGCTTTTTTTAACAATTCACTTTTCATTGATAATCGAGAAACCTAGTTAGAATGAAGAGATATTTACATTACTTGTAACGTTAGCAAACCATTGACGAACGAATTAAATTTTTCTGAATGAGACGACGATAGATGTTGAATCCGTAATTTTTTTAAATAAGCATGCGAACAAATTCTTTCTTACAACTTTCATGCATTTCTACATTCTAATAATATACAGAGAAATAATTGTAATGCTGCAGGGAAAAGATAAAAAAATTGTCAGAAACGACTGGCAGGAAGCCTTGATACCAGAATCGTGGATTTTCTTTTTTCTATAAGTAGTAATTTACTTTCTCGAATATGTAGTGTAATCAGAATCAATATTTTGTTACCGAAAAACTAGTTTTGTAGTATAAATCGTAAATTGCATTACGAAAAAGTATGCCTCCAGATTGATCTGCTGATGTCACAACCCTTTGAATTTGAAACGGAAATTTTGAAGGGTACCTTACATAAAGACCCAATACATTCGAAATTCTCAAAAATTGCTCCAAATTTGTGAATTAAATTTTCTTTTCGAATATAGAAATATACTTACAAACTAGTGGTGCTACAACAGCACATATTTTCTCGTATTATTTGTAACTGATCGCATTATTTGCAGCACATAGTACAGACAAGCAAGGATAATTTCACATATAAAATGAACATTCAGAACTATAGTCCATATCACTTTATGAATACCTACGAAACTATAATATCATTACGTAATTTCCATCAAATGCATATCTGGGTATTTACTATTCCCAACTTAAATAAAGTTGAATGTACCATTTTATTGAACATAGAGATATTGTAACATTTCAGTTAAGTAATGCTGTCCTCTCTTATCTCCCTCCCATCCATGTCGCCGATCAACAAGAAATATTCTCGGAATAACTTCTCAAATGTTCACCGTTGCATTGCAAGGCAACGCCGCTAACGGAAATAATATTATATTATCGTAATAATAGTTCGTACAAAATTATGGTACTATTTTTTTTCAATTCTTCTTTCATATTACATTTAAACCGTATTTTTAGAGATAAAACCTAGTTGTGATTATCTCAATTAAAGTTTATGGATGGATTGAAAGAATCATCAATACACTGAGAATACAAATTTTAGAAGAGAGTAAAAATCGAATTAATATTTGGGTTATCAATAATAAATTATAATTAAAATAACATTTTTTATATCCTTTTGATCCATCCATGTTCTCTGAGAATTTTTCTTGTTGCTATAAATCTTGATGGATAGAAATTAGAATGGTTTCTAGGCCCTGATTTAAACGTTCAAAGCAATGATTATTCCAAATTAAATCCTTCCGTATTACACACTTCGAGCAAATGAGAAAGTACGTCACAATAATTGTAACCCTTACATGCATATACATTGCAACTTAATATAGATGTTTCGAACCTAATGTTCTACGAATTGTAATATTAAGTTAATTTATTAAGTTAATTAATTAAATTAATATTATATAAAATAAATTAAGAAAATTAAATAAGTTATATTAAATTAATTAAATGAATCAATGAGAAGGGATTCTCAAAATATCCATCTGCTTAGATGTACCTCTCAAATTACTACTTATACGAAGCGCGGGATATTAGAATTTACCATTTGAATTTTTTTTCAATTTTCGAAAATACAGAGAGAGCGCCAAAAATGGGACCACAACTACTTTCTTTACCACATGTTACCACACTTTCTTTACTACTCGTTTGCTACACACATGAAAAATAGGGCAGTTTTTGAGAACATAGTTGTTTAAAATTTAAAAATTGCCTCTTTTACGCAAAATTACTCCAAAAATACTCATAATTTCGAAAAATTGAACATCACCTTATTTTAAAATCTGTTTTTGTTGAACACATCTAATTAAGAAAAAAATGTATCTATTGTAGTTGTAGGAAGACGCCGAAAAAAGTTTTAAATTAAAAGGGCCGCGACATCAGCCAAATCGATTGGGGAATATCAATTTCGGAGAAACTCTGCTGCTCGGGTTAGGCTCTAGCGTTGACCCCAGACGGACAGACAGACAGACACGTTTTGACGTGAATCGATTCTTCGGTATCAAGGACCCACAAAACATGTGTGTTGACCACACTACCTGTTAGAGGAAGAAATGTATACATACTATGTATAGGCACAAGATTCACCCACTTTTTCGTTACCGGGTTCCGGCAATAAGAGTTTTTCTGACGCAATTGCGCCTATTTTTCCCGCAGCATTACAATACTCTCTCTGTACTGCGTACACTTGTGTGTGTGTGTGTGTGTGTGTCTGAACTAGAGGAGAGAACAAGGAAGAGAAGGAGCGTACAGCGGATGAAAATGATCTAGTTATCGAGCTAGAGTCGAAAATTCGCCGCCGTTGGTTCTCGAAACCTAGGGCATCGTGGTCAGGGTCACTCAAGAGACAGCTGCAAAGCTGGCTCTAAGCTAACTCAGCCTATCTCTTTGACGTCAACGAAACACTGGCTTTCACGGTTCCACTTCATTTGACACTTCTTCCCTGTCTGCGATTGGCGACACTCTACCTTTCCGTCTACACAAGAGGAACCGCTGCTGGGTGTACGAGTGCGCCCAGTCTGCAGACGTAAGGGCTTTTTACTGAAGCCCAACCTGTTAAATGGAGTTCATTTGGGGCTATTTTTGAATTGAATTAATGTCTTGTTTTACGTGGCGAGACTCAGGCCATGAGAACTCCTTTTCCGTCTGACCACGCAAATTTAGCTACGCTCCTTTCACCACCTAGCAGAGAAAGGAGTGAGAGAAACAGGCGATTTGAATTTAGCTCTGAGGCGTCATTTAGGCTTGATCTTTTACATGCAAGTAAATATACTAACATGGGACAGCCGGTTTTACTTCCCCTCCGAAGGAAGGCGTACGAAGTATTTTTTCGCACTTAAAAATCCACGGCTTCGATCGGGTTAAAACTGCCAATTTGGGTATAACACTCCGCTATGCTAACCCTGATACACCATCGCCGCGCGCATTTTTTGTGGGCGTTGTTGCGTAGAATGTGGCCCCGTTTGCGCAAATTTTCCGCCCAGCTGGTCCAGGATCTCCATGCGTGCTGTGTTGCAGGTGAACAACAACAACAGCAGCAGCGAGGCGACGAGCGTGTGCGGGCGGCGGAAGCCCCGCGCGCAGCCCCCGCAGCCGCCGCCCCCCACGCGCCCGGGCGCCCGCGGCCGCCCGCCCGCCCCCGCCGCCCTGGACGCCGCGCTGGCGCGGCCGCGCTCCGGGGGCGGGAGCGGGGGCGGAGGGGGCGTGCCCGAGCCTTGCACCACGTGCGGCCGCCCCGAGCAGCCGGAGCGCTTCCACAGCCACCCGCCCACGCGCTCTGCGGCCGCCCCCGGCGCGGCGCGCACCGCCCCCGGCGCCGCCCCCGCCTCCCCGCGCCGCAGGTCAGTCTCCCGGACGGAGTTACACGTACACAGCCGACGTGTCCACACACCTCTATGATACAAGGACGTTGTGAAAAGTGTTAAGGTGAAATTTCATAACCAACATTTCCACAAAAATTAATTGACATAAAATGATGCCAATCCGCATTATTGCTATACTTGAAGAATATGAGGATTCGAATCGTAGTATAACATGGATCGTAGTATAAAATCGTATCGTAGTATCACATGAACCGTAGTATCACATGAACCGTAGTATAACATGAATCGTAGTATAACGTGAATCGTAGTACAACGTGAATCGTAGTATAACGTGAATCGTAGTATAACGTGAATCGTAGTATAACGTGAATCGTAGTATAACGTGAATCGTAGTATAACGTGAATCGTTGTATAAAATTCAATAGAATAAATATTGCCTGCGAGAATTGGTTTCAATATCATACAAGTATAGAAACATAAACAATACGAATTACTAACTCCTGGACGTGTGTGCAGGAACACACTCAAATGAAGCGTCTCCGTTGTGGAGTTGGCACGAGATATCTGTGCAATCGACGACCGTTAAAATGTGAGCGAGTTGGTCGAGAAGAGACAGACCACACCATTTGTGGTTACGGGTACTGTCGCTGTAACATCGAGTAGTTCAATGCGAGCTAGGGATTGTAATCACTAAACTCGAGACCACATATCTGTTGAGAATGCTTTAGTCATTTCTTTCATTAGTTTTCTTGCGCGGTTCGTTACTTAAAATGTAAATCTAAGTTTTGTGGCCGAAGCCGCCTGCCGAAAATCTTGCAAGTCAATGTTTTTGAGATGACATTCAGTGAAGCAGTCTTCATCCTCTGTTGCGTCGCCGAGTGCAATGATTTCGCGTAAACTTCTCCTTGCAAAGAGAGACAAACTGAAGGTAGAGGTTGCATTGTGCATTTTAGTTTAGAAACCTAAGACTACAGTCGGTATCAAGTACCCACATTACAAGGACTCTCACTACACAACGTGTTAGAGGAAATAATTTATTACACATAGGAATAAAATTTTCTCATTTATTTTCGATACCATGGCAGAAATTCTGTCAAAAAATTGGCAATTTCTGCTGTAGCATTACAATATTATCTCTTTACTTCGGAAATATGTTATGCGGGAACAAAGAGAAAAAGAATTGAGAAGAACCCACACTTAAATCAATTTAAAATAGTGTACGTCAAGAAAAGTTTTCTCGGCGAGCTATTATGTGAGTTCTTTGTCCTCTAAAATGATACTCAGCTCTTCGTACCAAATTTTGACCAATATTTACTTTATCCTTTGCTTCGAGCTTCACTTTATCCCGAAATTGAGATTCTGTCATCTCCCAAAGTTTTAAATCTGAGACGTACGTACTTCAATTATTATTTACCAATTACCAATACGCTTTTGTTCAAGTTAAATTAAAATTAACAGAACCACAGCCAACTGACACACTTTGTTTTCTTCTGACACAATAAAACCTGCTTGTGAATTGAGCTTAATGAATTGGAATTTAAATTAAAGTGATAAGCAGCAGTGAAGATGAAAGGAAGCAATACAGACCCGTGTAAGAAGTTCGCCTCTCTCCATTCATAGATCTTTGACCTAAACGATATTCGTTACTATTTGGGCGACATAAATCTAACTTTCACAATTTCTCTTTCAGTATTTCCATTCTGTTCTCCATAATTAAAATTGCGAGTTTCTTTTGTCTCACTTTCTGTTTTGCACTGAGGTACAATATGTTGAGTAAAGAAAGACACAATGTTTGCGAGCATTTAGCACACGCGAAAAGTGTGCGCGTTTCAGAAACAAAGAATTGAAATGTAGGTGGTTTTGTGGTGATGATGGAGGTTTGTTTTGATTGCGTTCACGCATACATACACACTCACAGACGGACAATACGCAATTGATATTTTGTATAATTTTGAAACAGAGAGACTATGAAAATAATGTTTAGCTTTTAAAAATCCTTTGGTATTTTAGTAATATCACGATATACATTATTTAAACAGTAAATCGTACGCAGTCACACACGAATATAATAGATAAAATCATGGAATTACATAAAAATGCTATGAGTCACTAATTACTTTCTCGTATTCAGTCATACCTAAAACTATTTCAAATAAAAACATGTCAGATATCTTTGAATTACATAGTTTCTAGAAGTACTAGGTAGTATAGTAATAGTTGTTTGTTTTTACTTCATTTCTTTGTTTCAAATACATAAGAGCGGTGTCCAACGCGACTACTGTCAACTGATGTATGCGGATGCCGGATAATGTGTGTTTTCCGCAGCGGTGGCGGCGGTGACGGCAGCGGCGGCGGCGAGCGCGCCACCAAGAGCTCCGTGCGGAAGCCCGTGCCCATCAAGTTCCGCAGCGGGCGGCCCCCGCGCCCGGCGCCCGCCGACGCCGCCCCCGCCCCGTCCCCGCCCCCGGCGCCCGCCCCCGCGCCCGCCGCCGCCTCCACGGGCCGCGGGTCGCCCGCGCCGCCGCCGGCGCCGACGCGCCGCCCGGGCCCGCGCACCGTCCTCTGCTACCTGTGCGGGCGCGAGTTCGGCAGCGCGTCCCTTCCCCTGCACGAGCCGCATTGCCTGCAGGTGAGCCACACCCCCCGCCCCCGACTGCCCACGCATTGCTCCGGGTTGATCGCTTAGTGGTACTGGACGCGTCAACTGTTAAGGTCAATAATTCCGAAAGTGCAGTGCATGGTTTTTGTCGCGGTAGAAGGCGGTGATCTTTCCCCGCTGGATCCCCTGCTCTTTCCCTGCACGAACCGTATTGCACCGCCTGCAGGTGAGCCACGTCGTATTGCTCTGGATTGGTTGGTTAGTGGTCTCGGGCGCGTGAACTGTTAAGGTCATTTGCCCCGTAAATGTGGTACATGTTTTTTTATCGCGTGACGTGGCGGTGTTCTCTTCCTCATCTGGATGGCGAGATCCGATGACGACCTATACGTACATACATTTAGAATGACAATAGATGTATATTACAAACCTAAAAAGTTAACTTATAATTCATCATTTAAATCCATTTAATGTTATTATTATAACAAATCATGATTTCCTGATTAATTGATTTCTAATCAGATGAAAATGTGAGGAGTGTAAAATTGGCATTGAAATGGAATAGATGCGGAAATGCAGCAGGACCTAACATCAAGTTCGATTTGGTTCCTCGTCAATTAATCTCACAGCTGACTTTCGCACTTGAGGCGGTAAGGCTGCTGGTGTCATTGATCTGGGTTGACCCTTCGCCTTGGGAGAAGCACGCTCGCGCGGCCTCCGCCTTCTCATCGTGCCCGCGTAACGGCCGAAGGTGCTCGCACGAAACTTTATATTTTAGTGCATCACTAGAGTTATAATTGTCAAAATCACTTCAAAATTTGAGTGTTTGCGTTTCCGATTATGCCCTACCTGCTGGTAGTCTCATAAAAATGCGAGTGTCCGTCATCGTGAGAGTTGCGTGTGAGCATGAAAAGGGTGCGGTCACGTCCTCCTCAGGGGCCTTCATAGGGGCAGAATACTCGGTCTGGGGGAGGAACGTCGTTTCAAAGGAGTTGGAGCGGATGAACAGTAGGAATGGCAGGCAGGTTCTGTTGCTATTCATAAGCAATGTCATAAAAAAATTGCCAACACTCATTGAACATGGGAACCATTCTAGGATATTGTATTCATTTTTTGAGTTTGAGGTATTGTGTTTAAATATGTGATAAACAATAAATGTTATCACGAATGCCGACTCTACTTGCGGGTTATATAGAGTGGCCTAAAATCGGGACATTCCAAGATTGTAACGAATGTTAGTGTTGAAAATAATGACAAGAAATAGTTACATTAATTGCTGCAAAATAATTTTGAATTTTATCATTTTTCAACTTCACACGTTGTCATCATCATCCCACACGCCTTCAATCACATGCCTAGGCCACTACTGCATGTTCAATCATTCGTGGATGCTGGAGAGAGCTCTTCCGGCGTGGAAACATGCCTGCCTTTGTTCATTGGTTCAATTCAGGTTGCAATTACACGGTCATAATCGTTCCCATTGGTTTCTGGTCAGATAATGTTTTGTTGCTGATTTCGAGGGCCACGCTAATGTTTTACAAAACAAATTGCGCGTTGTCAGAAACTGATTTTGTGGCGTTATCGCATTGAGCGTTTACAGCTTCCTGAACACGCGTGAAGAGGCATTCGCTGTCGACGAGTGTATATTCACTTGCGTCGTCCGTGGCATCGTTGAAGGTGCCCTTTCGTTCCAGCCTGGACAGCGCCGGCTCGTCCCAAGGCCTCCCATTAGCAAACGCCTGGCGCGGTGGGCGGGCGGGGGGCGGGGGAACTCATCGATTGGCGGCGCCCGGGTCAGCGCCGCCCGCAATGGATATCGAGTGCTGCCTTCCGCGAGGCGCGAGAGGAGCGCCCGGCTACTCCTCGGAGTTTGGGGATTCGTTTTGTTGCTCTGGAGGCGCTTTCGGAATGTCCGGTTAGCAATTCCAAATGGCCAAATTATAAAATGACGAGAAGTAATTTAGCAAGCCTCAAGAATAACTTTCCATTTGTTATGATCAAATATTGATTTAGACAATTGTATTTGAAGTAGAAAATTATTAGAGCGATAAATGAGTCAGTCGTTATTAAATCTTGGGTGCTTGTCTCAATAGAAAGTAGAGCACAATTTGATCGGAGTCGTCGGTAAAAAGTGATTAGTCGACACAGTGCCGCATGTGCCAAATTATAGGTACTATAATAAGTTAATAAAACCACCTGGAACCCGACGTTCATCATAAGTAATGCTGATGAAAATTTCGATACGCAAATTTCCTTCACATTTCAAAATTTATTTCGCTTAAAATGACGCTAACGAGCGACCAAACTCCTGCCTCTCGTGGGGAGGAAAGCTTGAAGAACGTGAATGTGCTCTCCACACAGACTAACCAGACCGAAGCGGTCCAACGACTACGATCGCTGTGGAGTCACTCCATTCTGCGCCAGTGCGACAGCGACTCAGCACGAAATCTAACCTCACTTCCAGCGGAAAAAAACATTCTGGAAGGAAACAATCAGTCAAAATCACTTATAAAGTCCAAAACTACAAGTGTAGCCTAAACATAAATGAACGCAAAACATAGAAATACTATTAATGGAAACGGCTGAATTGCAGCGAATCTGACCAAACCGCTCTCTCCGAATCTCAGTCGCTACCTTCTACATTTCTTATTTATGGACAAAAAGTTATGATTTACCCCCCCCCCCCTCATTGCCCTAGAACTTTGTAACATTTATTGTAAGACACTTATATAAATCCCCTTTCAATTGTGAATTTTGATCAGTGTTGAATATAACTATAGTACAACTTACTTAATTCGGAATTTCAATAGCCCTGTATTTTTTCCGTATTAGACAAGATTTCGCATTATGCAATGTAATAGTTTACTCATTACGTTTGGCAGGACCGCGAATTATGTTCACATTAGACAGATGTCCGCATCATACACGTTCCGCATTGAACATTGTAATATTTTGAGATGTGAACTTTAAGTTAGGTTTGGAAATTTCTTTTTAAATTCTATGTTATTGGACATTTTTATTTTAAAAATAAAACATTCTTGTGCCTTTTGTGCCAAATGTTACCTTTGGCGTGAGCTCTTTTGAGGTGGCTCTTGGTGCTACCCTCTCCCTTCCGCACTTACGCCACTGAATGCTGTGCACAAACGTCAAACGTCAGTCTTAACCCTATACTGGCTGAAGCTTTGAACGTAATTTGGAAATATTTTTGGAAAATTGGCGCATTTTTATTGAAGTGGCCGGGCACCTTTCGTAAAACTGGACAGCTTATTCATCGATTGCGGCGTGACGATTGGAGGAGGAGGGGGGCGAAATTGTGCTCGTCCGGGGCCGCTGGGACGGAGCGCGTGGTGGCGCGGCGCCGGGTATCGACCCACGGCCCGTGCCACGCGGTGCCTGCCGCGACGGGCTGTGCCGGGGGGCGGGAGGGGCCGTGCGCCTCCTAATACCCGCCTCCGCCTCCGTCGCCGCCGAAAGCGAGGATCAAAGAGGCCGCGCGTCTTCCGTCTCCGCGGGCGCCGCCCCCCTTCGCCCCACCCCCCGGGAGCTACATTCATAGGTCAAATGAGCAAGCGGGCAAGACGGCTACATAGCGGGTTACGGCTCTCCTGGCTATGCGTGTTTATCAAAGTATCGCGTAGGCATCTGGAAGTACACAAAGTGTGGATAACCATCCATGGCATTTGTCAGGTCTGGGATGCACAGTGTACGAGAATAATGCTGTTCTCTGTTTCTCGGCTTATTTTAGCTCAGCTTGCACTGTCGCTGACTCTGCATCGATTCTGATCGGGAGGTCCTAGGTTCGAGTGTCGATGATGGCGAAGTTTCGACTCGACATACATAGCTTTGAATTCAGCCGCTGTATAGGGGAGAATTCTAGCGACCGGCAGCTCTGATCGGTAGTTTTCCGTGGTTCCTCCGGTCAATATCATGCAAATACTGGAAGAGTACCTAAACATCGAACCATGCGGACAATATTTTATTCCTCTTCATTATCCTCTCCACACACACACACACACACACACACACACACACACATCAACACTTACATGCACGAAGACCAATAGGAAGTCTGGATCTTGACCCGATAAAGAGGGGGCAGCACCTCTCGCGGCAAAACATTCACTGAATTAACGGGACTAATGAGCAAAGCTGTTGGCATGACCAGAAAATATCCAACTTCATCTATCTATCTATCTATCTATCTATCTATCTATCTATCTATCTATCTATTTATGTATTCTCTTATGTGTTTTTAACTGTACAAATTGGCTGTAGTATCACTCGGGCGAAGAGAAGCTGTCTTCGTGATTTCATCACGATCGCAGGGACCAACCGATACTTCACTATTCTCCTGCAGCTAAACTACCCTTTTTCGTAATAAAAAGGACATTTTACAACATAACTACATTCTTTCCCACCTCTTATCTAACTAGTGGTTTTACAGCATACTACATATGTTCGCGTATTAACTGTAGAAACGGTTCTGTAAAATGATAATTATTTTATTACAAATTACGAGGGTGAGTCAATAACTATCTGGACTCTTGTTTTAATCAATTGAAAATGACTGTGTAGCTGTGTGCGCGTGCAGCTGATAGGGATTTATCAGTGAAATTAGAGACGTACACGGACACTTCACGCATAGAGAACTGTACGTGTCGTCGGCCAAGTCGTTTTAATGCACTTGCGTGTCGTAGGATGACACAGTTCACATTGCTTGTGGCAAGTTTTAATGTTTTCACCTCATGCGTGCACATTTGCGACATTCTTCGTTTGCGCCAAAAAAAGGATAGGATTTGCTTAATTCGTTTTTTTGTGTGTGCTAGAAGTTAAAATGCATGGAAGATTTTCAGCATTATTCAGACGCAATATTTGACCTCGTCGAAATACTTATCAGAGGGTTAAACCGTTCAAAACCTCGTGCAATTAACTATTGCTTCTAACATTGAAAAAGTACGTTCTCTGATTCTGAATAACCGTCGAGTGAATATTGAAGAAGTGGCAAGCCAATATATACATTACTGAAGGTTCATCATATGAAAATTCCAAGTTTAATACAGAGAATTATGAGTTTATCGAACGGCGTTCTTGTGTTGCATTAAAACGATCATCCACATTTCGTAGTCGAGACAGGTCAAGTTCTGGAGGTCAAAGAGTAGAGAGAGAGGAGAAAAGTTCAAAGAAGAAGACGGAGAAGAAGTTGATGAAAAGGGAGAGAAAGAAGTAAGAGAAGGAAATTAGGAATAAGGCGGAGAAGGAGGGGGAAATGGTGAGCGAGGAAAAGCAAATGAATGAGAAGGAGGAGAACGAAAAGAAGAATGAGAAAAGGCTTTTGACTTACCCCAATACTGTGCATTCTTTATTATTCACTTCAACTTTGTTTTTTACACGTTTCTATTCTTGCTAATGATATCTCGATTCACCAGGACCCTAACAACTAATTATCAATAATCTGCTTGGCAATGCTGAATCTATTTATCAATTTGTATCACGAGTGCTTTACAAATTGTCTATAAATCCCCGACTCGCGATTTATATGAGAATTACCAAAGCACGAGTGGTATTTAATAGGACTATTCCATGAAAGTAATTACGTCTCATAGTGTTCCAAAATGCGCCAAATTTCTAAAAAAATTGAATGCATGTTAAAATCAAAGAGGTTGTGTTACAGTATATACCCGGTTTATTGCAACACTGCGATAGATACATACCACATTCTAAGATAGATAGGTCGCAGCTTATTATTGGAGAAGCAGTGAGAATAATCTATTGGAAAAAGTGATAAATATTTTGAGATACACTGCCCTGATTAGGTCATTTATATGTATAGTAAAACACTATTGGTTTTAATTTCATGAATGGAATAGTCTGAATAAGACAATGAACATCATTCTTTGCCTTAGTAACAATGCTCAAAATTTTCTTTAGCGTTAAAACCTTTCATCCTTAAACCCATTTATAAACACATTTTTCAAACTTAAGTATCCTAACAAAAAATGTCGAATTCCATTCTTTTAGAATTCTTTCATTTAAAATTCTTCTCGATTAAACCAACTATTTAGTTTTCTTTTCTGAACATTAAAATAGTAAATATTGCCTTTAATAAAAAAACGCTTTCAATTTTTTAATTCACATTTTCAGAACTTTCCGGACGTCTTTTAATTTAATTGAAACTAGGCTTTCAGAATATGAAAGACAAGTAAAACATTAGATAATAAAGTCATTTTCGAAGAAAAAAAACATTACAACACCGTTTTTTAAGAACACGTCGTTTGAACGTTACGAAAAATGTGCAATTTGGTCATATTTTGGTCATAGAAAGTTTCGGAGAGTTTCAGAATCTCTACAAGAGATCGCTTCAGGCGTTTGTATCTATACATGCACTAAATTTAAAAGGCAGGCGAACATTTGTAAATATAAACAAGGTAAGAAATGTTCCAAAAAGTTACATTTAGTATGTGATTTTGGAAAATCAGTAGATGATCCGACGCTTGGGCAGATAGGCCGTCGAACGGACAGACTGACGAACGCACTGACGGACGCTCTGTCGAGAAGCCTGACGGAGGACCGACTGACGAACGGAGGGACGCACGGATTGACGAACAGAATGACGAACTGACGAAGGGAGTGACTGAGGGACAGACCAACGGACAAACAGATTTTTAAAACAAAAGAAATTAGCACTTTTCGGTAACAAGAATACTCTAAAACGCGTATTCCCGTTAATAAACAACATTAATTTTAACGAGCTTCACGGCTCACAAAACGTCTGCTGAGCAGCTGGGGCGATTGCATGAGTATGCCACCTGCAATGCACGTAGGCAGGACCAGACCTGGAGGGATGTGGGGCTGTGGGGCGATGATGTGGACCATGATGTGGGGCGTGGCAGGGTGGGGAATGATTGGGGCAGAGCCAAGCGCGGTGGGGCGTGACGGGGAAAGGAAGGAGTTCGCGGGACTGGGGAGGAAGGCATTAAATTTAAAACGAGTACGTTGTTTCTCCATTATTGTCGTAAATAATATATTTATTTCTGAAAAATTTAAGTATTTATAAAGTGATTTTGGGGTCAGCGTTCGTTACCACGTTAGTAACGGAATCTCGCCGGCACGTTAACCCATTCGGAGATTTGTGTTTTGAGGAATGTAAGTCATACTACGTACACAGAAACATCAACAGAATTACATAAATTTAGGATTTATAATTTGATTAATTAGTGTTTCGGGCGCGTCATCTACTATGATCGTTAGTTTCCTGAGTATAGTGCATGTTTATCCCGAGAGGTGGCTGTGCTCCTTCTCCGCTGGATCATGACATCCGGGGCCGACCTACACATCGGCTTGCGAGAGTTTTCCTCTCCAGGAATTTCCCCTATCGGGCCCTATCAACCCAAGGACACGCTCGAAGCTCTGCGCATATGTAGTAGTGTGTAAGGTGAGTTTGTTGCGTAAGGGGAGAAGAGGGGACTACGATGACGAAGGAAAGAAGGCGCGGTCCGTTTGCTAGGATATTGCTCCGGTATTCTTTTTAAAATGGACTGTAAGACTTAATACGGCGATTGAATTTCATATGTACAGTGTTTAGATATATGCTTGAAACATACTCTGTAGTAGTATTTGGAAAATGACCATTTCGGAGGGCTCAAACCTCTTAATATACGCTTCGCTGTCAGAGTGATTCTTCTTCTCGTCTGGTACACTTTACACTGGAGCCAGTCGCGATTTCAAAGACGGGCAAGCAAATATCGCTTGGGGCGCGGGCGCGGGCGCGGGCGACGACCTATGCGCGGGCGGGGTGGGCGGGGCCGCCCATCGACCGCTGAGCGCAGCTCCTTAGCATATGCATGCGGCAGACGCGCCCTCCGGGCCGCCCCCGCGCGCCGCGCTCTCAGCTCTCGCGCTTCGCGAGGCAACGACAGGCGACGGAGGACACGCCTCCGGGCCTTGAGGCCTGACGAGGCGACTGGCGAGACTGAGTGCCAACATCGCCAACGGCTGCGTCGTTGATTGGGAGATCCTAGGCTTCAAGTCCCGACGGCGGCGGATTTTTGACACGAGATACATATTTTGCTTGAATTCAAACTTATCAGGAGGAAATTTATAGCGCCCGGTTTGCTCTGATCCGTAGTTTTTTCTGAAGTATTTACACCATCAATATCAGGCTAACGCTGGAGCAGGGTTTTAAAAAACGGGCAGCGGATAACGTGCGATCTTTCCTTCCTCTACATTTTTCTATCTTCACCCTTTACTTACACGTACATGCGCTACATCACCACACATGCCGGGAGACCGGGAAACTCAGCGAAGAATATACTGAGAGGTTTGACAGGTTTAGGCCCTCCGAAATAGTCATTTTTCCAATACTACTAGAGTAATCCTATCTCTAGGTTTCAAGCTTATATTTAAACACTGTACATGTGAAATTCAATCGCCGTAGTTAAGTCTTGCAGTCCACTTTAAAAAGAACACCGGAGCAATATCCTAACAAACGGGCCGCGGGACCGCGCCTTCTTTCCTTCGTCATCATAGTCCCCTCTTCCCCCCTGACGCAACAAACTCACCTTACACACTACTACATTGGAAGAGACGCGAGCTTAGAGCTCGTCTCAGCTGTTGCGGTGCCTGATGGAGGAGGGCGAACCTGTTAGCTGTCCTGTACGTCGGCGCCGGAACTCACGTTCCAAAGGGCGACCAACACCGTCGACTGCCGAGGTATGCACGACACTTACGGGACTTACGATCAATGTAGTTTGCGCACCCGGAAATAATACGTATTCTTGTTGACCTTTTGTGACCGTCTTGAAACTTCATAATTATGTTTACATTCACGCAAGCTCGCGTAATATATCTTAAATCAGTTGTCTGCGTACCCACGTCCATTGCAATGCCTGGAGTGGTTGTTCCTTGAGCCATTGTCATCGATAATATGAATTGTTCGGGAAACGATGAGTTGAGTTTTCTCTAGCACGGGGAAGAGTTAAGTGAGGACGATGGCGGGTGAATAAGCGAGGGCGTGTGGGGCGTTGCGTGACACATCGAAAATGAGAATGGGCACACAAATGACTGTCGGTGACCTAGTTTTGAGAGAGTGAATTCACTGATAGGTTTGCTTTAACGATAAGTCGCATTGGATGGATGGGTTGAATGAATTATATGATGAACACTATATTCATCAATGTTAAACCGGCGCGCTACACTCGCCGAAGACTAATAGCAAGAAGCTGAAGGCCAGACGCGGGAACACCTTATTAGGTAGACACTTGTAAGTAAATATGTTAGCAATATAATAATAATAATAATAATAATAATAATAATAATAATAATGAAGAAGAAGAAGAAGAAGAAGAAGAAGAAGAAGAAGAAGAAGAAGAAGAAGAAGAAGAAGAAGAAGAAGAAGAAGAATACATTTAGAGTGCCTGTGATTTCAATTTGTTTGAAATTTCTTATCTTTATTTACGTGATATACAAACCCATTCAGTTGTGCCATTCTTTCTGCTGCTACTACTTATTCTATTCGATTGTTTCCACAATTTTTGTCTGTCTGTTTGTTAGAGATAATCCCAAGAAAGGCTAAACCGATTTCAATGAGGTTTTCACTAAAAGGTGGAGTATTTTTGCGGGTATAATGTGGATGTCTATTGTGGTTATAATGTGGGTGAATGACAAACGTTCTCTACATCTCCGTGTCTTGGCAGTCACTTTCACATATGTGCAATCATGATTTCGGTGTTTCATTAATCTGTCATCTTACGACCTATTACAGTAATTCTAAAATCTTAAAATTTTCTCTTAACATATAAATACGTTACTGAAACTCTGTTACTGTGTAGATAGTTTTGTAATACTCTATCCTGCTGTAATCTTCATAAATAAACACCAGAGACAACACATCAGGAGATTTAGCTGGCTGTAGACTTTTCAAAGTGGTCGCTCTTGGTCTGGGTCCTGTCTATCTCGGACTGCCCTCGTTTAATTTCCATTAAGCAAATTCTGAGCGCACATAACAGTGAAATTGAGACTGAAGTAAGGAAACTGAAATCCAAGGACTAGACCCCCTTACGGGCGCCAAGCACACCACTTGAACAGCTGGGTTAGAGATGTCTTTCTGGCATTAGAGATGGCTTTCTGGTTTTAGTATAGGTTGTGATTCGCGAATGCGAAGTCGGGGTTGGCCATTGAAACGTTCTAACGTGGATGAAGGAAAGGGAGCCGTGGGAATCACCGCGGTAGCGGGCATCAATGTCGATGTTTCCGAAACATCGATGTTTTTATAAAACCATCGATATATTTAAAATCGATTTTTGACTTTTTATATTAGATTTTTGTACGTAGTTGATATTTTTTTAAATGAAAAATCTTTTTTCAGAAAAAATTTTTTTAATAATTTTCAGATACGCATAAATTGAATATTCTTCACACAAATGTGACCATGGTTGAAAAATAAATCGACACAATAAAGAAGCCTATATTCTTTTTTGAATTATCAAATCTGATAATACAAGTTTCGTGAATTGCTCTGATGAATTTCTGGTTATGTGTTCTCAATTAATGTTAGATCTCAATTAAATGTAATAAAAATATATCACTCTCAAATTGAATTCCCTCTGAATGAACTTCTATGGTTACTAATCCAGTTTTAAAGACGTCGATGTTCTAAAACATATATGGTTAAGGGTCGTTTTAATACCATCTATGTTTTAATTTTGAGCCTCGATGTTTGGAATCAATGTTTTATTGGTGATGTCGCATCCCCAGCTGTGGGTACTCAGCTCGGAGCGCCGCAGCGCTTGCCCTCACCCTTCACAGGGCATCCAGAGGAAAGTCTCTGGCGTCTAGATCGGGAGACCCCACGAATAGGGAGAAAGGAGCATGACTCGAGATGACATTCCGCATTGAACGGTTAAGAGTAATTGAATAATATTTCAAACTCTTTGAAATAATTAATGTGTTAGCTTGTTGAATTGCTACATTTTTATGCTTTTTAAGATCTACGCTATGGAAGCTTCAACATTACCATGGAATTACCGCTTGACAATAACCCTCGCTTTGAACATTTACACCCATTTTATTTGGTTATAGTACGTCAATAGTTATTATGACCTTAGTATGAATTGTCATGAGAATTATTGCCAGTTGCAGGGTTGATGTATTTTCTACTGTGAGACAGAGAAATGGTATTTCTTCCATGTTTTGACACGTGTCAAGACATGGTTGGACTTTGTTGACAATCTACCGCCGTGAATGACTTGCTTCATACAATGGGTCATATGAATAAAAACGAGCACTTGCTCATGAGTACTTCCTCCGGAGCAAAGTGAGTCTACTCCGCGGCACTGAGCAGAAGCTCCATTTCGTATGAATAAAAACTTCGTATGTCTCCGAAGAACTTACTCATGTCTCGCGAGCATTTGCTCGTCGTGAACAAGTGATTGTGCAGGCTAAGAGTTTTAAAAGTTGGGTTCTTGAGCAACAAAGAGGTTACATACGTTACGCACGTCGCGCACATTTGTGCGGAATAAAGAGCAATAGTTTGTTGTCTCATTCTTTAAATTAGAATATGAATAGCAGTAACCAAAAACAGGCGCTAGTGGCCCAGCTAATTTTTACCGAAATGCTAAGTGACTAAAATAATTATTTTTGAAAAGAGCCAGCTTTCGGAAGTAGGCTGTGGCTGAAACGAAACATTACAAAGTTTCAAAAAACAGTACCCCGAAAAATTCCAAGTAGAAAAGAGCGATGGCCAATTAACATAGAAGATATGCAATATTAAAACGCACCTGAAAGCAAACGCCGATAAAAATCGTACCAACCATACATTGTACTTTTCGATTCGGCAAAGATTCTAATAGTCTACTTCACGAGAATTTCGCCTAATCTTGCATTTTTTTAGTCCACTGTATATGTATATCAACACACGGTAAAAAATCGGCCAATTTAACCTTACTTTTCAAACGTGAGTCTGCTACTAAGGTCCCTCCGAAATTTTGGAGCAAGTGCTCACTCTAGAGAGTAAACGCTTAACTTTATTCATACCAATTCTGAGCATTTGCTCGCCAGTTGAGAGTACGCTCAGAGCTGAAGCAAGTACTCAGAGACTGAGCAATTGCTTACCCACTTTATTCATACAAAACTGAGTAAGATCTCGGAAACTCGGAGCAAAGAGTACTTGCTTACTTTTATTCATACCACCCAATGTCTCGAACCATATCTAGACGGTATCTTCTGCCCTTTCGTTCACTAGGGTATCACGCAAGATCATGGACTGCGGTAAACCCTTGGTCTTCACCGGCCCCTTCAAGAGAGGAGCGTCTAGCGTGTACTAGAGGAGTCCTCTCGCCATCACGAAATCCACGAAAATACGTAGGCTGCAGCGCTGTCAAAGGCTTTCTCTATTGTATCCTGAATGAATTGATCTTCAAGCCCTGCCCCCCACGGGTCTGTCTGTCTTGCCTGTAAGAACCTTTCAGCATTGGCAGCTGTTCTGGTCGATTGCCCTCCTCGATATTTTCATCGCTTCTTTGTACTGGGCAGAAAGCAGCGCGAATACAACCTCTGATACAACCTGTCTTACAAGAAACTATTTTTCACGTTCCTGAATATGTAACTGTGCTACAGAAAATATCACGTCGAGTGCATTAATGTTCTTCGTAGATAGTCATTTACAGGCGATAGCTTTTATTAGATATGCATCTCACTGTTGCGTGTAATGAGAGTTGTGGTTAAGCCACTTAAACGAAATGTTAGTGTGTAAATATCTAACCCAAGAAAATGGATCAAAACGAAGAAATCTACTATGTCAAAATATTGGTTATGCAAAATGAAAAATATTTATTTTTCATTATTTATTATCATCATATACAGAAAATATTTAGGTGAAAAAATGTCTTAAAACTATTGAATGTAAAACCATATCGTTTTTATGTCTACCTAAAATATCATTTATTACTTCTACATAAAATACATTCTACATTTCAGGCGACGACTATTGTTTGTGAGCAGAAAAGAAGGGCCGTAATTTTTTTCGTTAGCGAGATTGTTGTATATGGAAGACTAACCTGTGTTGTGGTATTCGACACAGAAGTGATGCGTAACTTAATTCTCTCAGCGATTTATCAAGTGCAAACGTTCAAAAATCACTCTATATTAGTTAGGTCAATGTCAAATAACTGCAAGGAAAAATAATTCGCATATATTGCTGTTTAGATAGTAACTGAAGAATCATATCCGTTTTACTTTGGGGGCCTTCTAGAAAGTTTATGAGTTTCTGTTGCTAAGTGGGATAGTATCGTAGTAGGCAGTTTCTACGAAACTCATTTTGTGGATTTTATGTCCGCTGTTTTTTCAGGGATTCAGAAAATGTTTGACGAATTGAAATAAACGTGTTCTTGTCCTTAAACACATTATTCCAGACATGTACCTTGAATCATCCTCAAGTCATCTTGAAAACTTTTCAATTTCCTTCATCGAATTCGAAAAAGCGTGTCCTTCAAATCTTTAAAATCTTGAATTTGAATTATTTAAATCCAACATAACAAACATTCACTAGAGTGGTAACCTCGATAGCCGATTTAATGTCCGCTGATTTTTCAGTTTATGGGATTCAGAGGCTAAGGCTGAAGAGCAGAAGCTGCATGAAGGGTCACGTGTTCGAATCCCGCCCGTGTCATGGATATTTTTGTGTGTGGCCATATATCGTTACCATTAACCCCAATGTTACTTACAGAGGACGCTTTATATAACCTTAGTAGTATAAAAGAGGCCTTAAATAAGGCGTAAAAAAGAGTGGTAAATGCTATGAAGAGGCACGTCCTTTTCTTTGAAAGATGCAGTATGGAAAGCTCCAAGGGTCCTGTAATAGCGGTTACGGGGCGCGTGGGGGCGGTGTCCCTTGCGGGCGCAGGTGACGCTATTCAGCCCCAAGGCCGGGGGTGGCGCGCCGGTCGAGGCGGTGCCGCCTAAATGATTGAGCGGCTGCGGCGGTCGATGAGGCACCGCCGCCCTCGCCGCCCCCGCCGCCGCCCCCGCTGCCGCGTAGTCGCGTTAAAATAAGCCCCGTATTGACTCTTCTCGACACTTCACGCCCAGATTTAGTGTTACGTGCTCTCGGCCAAATGAATATTGCAGCCATTTCTATTGTAAGATCTACAGGAAAGAGAGGTCTACATGAAAATGTAATAAAATTATGTTACAGTACTGAATGCGTTTAATCATTGATTTGTAAAAGTTCGCAGGGTTAGATAATAAAGTTAAATTTAAAACATTCATTATAATATTAAAATTGTATATGTTGCCATAGCACCTCTTTGTCATCTTCGAATGACATTTCTTCGTAATACTGTTCTGTTACAATAGAGACTAAACGCAAACAGAGAAACAAAAGCCACTCCTAACCGCCGGTGTCCGTTAAGAATTTAACGCCACACCGTTTGTTAAGAATAATACACACAAATGAATTGTAGAAAAAATGTATTTTTATTCTTATTCCAAGAAATGGTAGTTCCTGTTTACGAGATTTTGTTTCTTATTACAAGATGGTATTACGAAAAGTGTTGAACGACACGCGATCAATATCACAAATAATAGACTCGCTTAGTTATTTGCTGTTTATCGGCCAAATGACGTTAATAAATATAACTAATTCTTCTGCTCTTACTTTCATCAGAATAGTACTTCCTCTCTACTTACGAGGCTGGAGATACTGTGTATAGGGCTCGTCAACTGCTATGTTCATTCTTTCTGAAAGTGTGGTGCATGTTATCTACCGAGAGGTAGTGGTGTTTTCCCTCACTACAACGTAGTTCCGGCGTCGACCTCCACGTCTGCTTCCGAGGGTTTCCCCCTCCAAACATCTCCACAAGCAGGGTGCCGCTTCAGCCGGGTCAAGCTCTAAGGATTTGTATTCTAACACAAACTTAAAGTTACCTGGCATGTGGGGTAGTGTAGAACACAAACTGTGCTTGTCTATGTAAGGGGAGTAGAGGAGTCAAGAGTGAGGAAGGAAAGATCTCTGTATCCCTGGCCCGTATGTTAAGGTACTGCTCTGGCATTCGCCTAATGTTGATCGGAGAAACCACGGTAAACTACCGATTAGAGCAGCAGGCTGATATACGTTTCCTCCTGGCAGCGGCTAAATTCGACCTAGCTCTCGAACTAGTATCGAAAACCATTCGTCAGCCGCCACCATAGGCTCCCTCGAACCTCAATTCCTCTTAGTCAGAGGCACTGAAGACGAAGGAAAGAGAAAGTAGAGAGATAGCAGAAAGCGACAGGAAAGCATAAATACATAAAAAGTCTTTATTAGTAGTGTGGCTCTTGGACGATTGAGTCTGCTCTTCCATCTGACCACTTAAAAATTTATTACAAAATAAATAATAGGTCATTCCAAAAAGTATGGATGATTTAGGGGGAAGCAATTCTCAAAAGTGTGCAAAGAGCTAAAACGAGGGGGAAAAGACTGAATGGAAAATGAATGTACCCACAGAATTTTTGTCATTCAATTATTACTTTAAAATTAGAAATGAATGCTAACATTATTGAAAAAATATATCTAATGATTAAACTGAAAATCGCAAATGGAATGAATGAAAATACCTTTCAATAAAGAAACTTGAGAAAAATATATTTTATCTAAAAAATATTGTTTTCCTACATTCGTATAAAGATAAGGAATTTGCTTGACGCAATGTATATGTGAAGTTAGTATTTTCTTAAAACATGTCAAAACTGTGATGTCACCGTTAAATATTTTTTGACTGTAATGCCACATTACTGTGTCATACGTTTACTCATTCAAAAACCTTTCATGAAACATTGAGAGAATTGTTATAAAAATGTTAATAAAAATGCTGAACGACGTGCCGACGGTATAATTTGTACTACACTTTTTTTCTGACATTTAGTGAAAATGTTGCCAAATTCCTAAAATGTTTTCAAAATTCTTTCCTACTGAAACTTGAATATCAAGTCACAAATATATTTTGAATACATTCCCAACAAATCACACTTTCATATCTTTTAATAAAACTGCAGTAAATCAGTTCGAAAGAGCCGTTGCCACAAACACGTATACACATCTATCTCTGTATTAATTTTTTAATTATTAATTTTGAGAATGCATATTTCTGGCAACTGAAATTTGTTCCCTTTGCAATTATTAGTTAAATTATGTCTTCAATAATCACAGACATCGAAAACGTAACATATAAGCAAATTTTAAAATTCCTGAATGCTAGGTGTTTTTATAGGCGAGATAGATAAATCATCGTAGGTTCTTGCCCAGGGCATATTTATGCCTCGTGACGGATCGAATCTTCCTCCAAAATCGAGCTTAGCTGCTATAATTGTGGTTCATCACAGCTGCGGCTCATCGGAGGGACAGGCCAGTGGAAAGCAAACGGTCCGACGTGTAAGGGGTACGCAGGACTACATTTTATAGGAAATGTTTATAGGTGCCTTTTTTGTCATTCGCTGTTTAATATTTTATTCCATTTGCTTAAATGCTCATTTTTAACGACACTCTATTACGACAAAAACTCAGAATTAAAGTAATATAAGTCGGGTGCAGACATCAACGTTACAAAACTAAGAATCACAGTAGTGTGGCGAACGAAGTAAGACGTAATGGTTAATACAGCTCATACACGCGTGTAGCGCAATCTCAGTGCTGAACAATTGAAAATTTGGAATAATTTTGTAAAACACAAGTCTTAACATTCGATTAGTTTTATGTGATACGTTAACTTTCATATGCGCATGTAATATTAGGGTCAACGTGTATCAATATCTCGATCACTCGTGACCCATAAATCTTTGTGTAACTATGACGCATCAGCCATTGCAGCAAGTTGATCGTCTGGAATATAACCAATCATACCTCACATAATAAGGACCAGCTAGCCCGGATTACAGTTAAAAGATGGAGGTCGAATAATATGTATATTATAGCATTAAATATCAATTAAGATACAAATGCTATGGCAATATTTCGGTTATCCTTCTCAATTATTGCATGACTATTTCCTTACATTTTTAATAATTCAACTATGATTAGTAAAAGAGATGGGTAAGAATTCTGAAGCTCACGAAAACATGTGTATATTATTCTTCTTTCCCTTATACAGTTTTTTCTGCTTTGCTTATAAATAAGTCTCTTATCCCTTATTGTACCGAAAGTGTAGGAATCAGCTCATTTCCGGGAGGACATAGCGAACGATCATCGCGCGAGGAATGACGTCGTGTGATATCAATATTTTATTGTCAAATTTCTTTTATAAGAGTACGCAATTATAAGACGAACGAAAATTTATATCATCACATTTTCAAAACAGGTGATTCGCGACGCACGTTACCACAAATCACCTCGAGCAAAATAATAGCAAATACAAACACCCCATTAGTAGCGCATTTCTATAATTTATTTATATTCTGCGGCCGGCTTTGATGCGCAGTTTAGTTACGTACATAGCCCTCGCTCCGCCACCCGTCCATCGCTTTCCCCCACCGCTTTCGAGCCGTCTGTTTTTGATTGATTAATTAGTGACACCGGGCGCGTCACCTGTTGTCATTAGTCCCGTAAGTGTAGTACACGGTTCCATCGCGGGAGGTGGCGGTGATCGTCCTCCACTGGATGGCGAAATTCGGCGTCGACCTACCCTTCGACTTGCAGGGCTTTTCCACAACTACCATAGTCTCCAGACATGTGCGGTAGTGTGAGTGAAAAGGGATGACAATAGGAAAAGGAGGAGTAAGGAAATATCGCGCACGGTCCGTGGCCAATTTTTAGGGTACTGCTCCGGCATTCACCTGATGTTGATCGGAGAAACCACGGATCCAAGCTATCTAGCTGTTGTAAACTCAAGCTTCCGCGGCTCGAATTCATGACTTCTTGACAGTTCGAGTGACGCCGCAACGTCGCCCTCTCAGCTAACGACGCGACGTCACCCGAACAGCCAAGAAATCCCTGTCTAGCTCATGTCGAAAATACTGCCACGGTCGGGACTCGAACCCTAGGATCGCCCGGTCAGAGGCACAGCAATGGCATCACATGCTACCCTGAGACATCTAAGCAGGTTCGAACCGTCGGACTCAACTCGGTTCGATAAGGAATAAGTTCCAAATAAATAAATTGTACACTTCTCTTATGCGAAGAAATATTTATTAGCGTCATTTGCCTGAAATTTGAGCAACAACTTTCAATCGAATCGAACTCCATATAAATATATAAACAGCTACAGCGACAAAGTTTCTTTTCCGTTTGTCTAAATCATGTGAAAAAGGCTTCTGTTCAGTATGAAAGGAGCGTTTAGCGCAAGGTTGTCCAACAGACGGCCCCCAGTGACATTTATTGTGGCCCACGAAATATTATGTCAAATGTGAAAGTCCTATGTCGAGCTGCGCCTAGCGCAAGCGTTCTGTCGGAGCCAACACCATCTGAATGTAAGAATAGTTTAAGTTGATTTAAAAATTGTTTGCTAGTAAATTTAGAAATTCAAAATCATTCCAATGTTCTCTGCGTTACGCATGGTACGACCTGATATCACGCATACCCCCCCCCGACCCGTTTCAGACCAGCTGGACAAACTGGCGAGATCAACAATCCGAGGAAGTCAAGACCTAAACGTCCGAGTAATGTAAATATGGCCTTCAACCATATTAATGGTTTTGGTAGTGGCACTTGAGGCAAGTTGGGCACTCCTGGTTCAGCGCACACCGTCAGCTAGGCCAAACGATGAAAGAAGCGCGCCTTCAAGGGAGAGGCTTTGAAGTGGCGGCGCCTCCGCCGGAGCGAAGTTGCTGACCTGCCGTTCGCGTGCGGGCCGAAAGAGCCTTGTCCCGCCCCCGCCCCCGCCCCCGCGGCCGCCAATGCGGAAGTCGCCCCAAGACGGTAGCGCGGCCATTCCCCCTATCGTTTCGTCTTCTGATCGACGCGAATCGAACTTCAAAAGCCACATTAAGCTCTCATACTTTCGTTTTTTTCGACCATTCTGTAAAAACTTCTTTTGTGGTCTTAACATTCAATTTGAACGAAATGCTGCACGGCGTAATATAATGAGTTCTGCATGTGAATGAAATTAATGTACAATGTAATGTTGATATAATAAAAAAATAGATTAAAAACACTGTTCTGAAAGGTGCAGAGGTAAGAAATATCTTAAAAAATTAAAAACAATGCAGATGTAACTCTGCAGTGTGAAGCAGTCAGATAAAAAGCAGTCAATCAAAAAATCAAAGTAATAACTAAGAAATAAGAATCTCAATTAACATCTTGGATATCATTAAAAGATATATAATTTAGTGCTTATGATATTGCGAAAGTTGATGGTTGTAGAACATGGTATATCCTCCTTTGTGAACGCACACCCCCTTTGTGATTAGAGAACATAATATATTCTTGTTTGTGAGTGCACACCGCTTATGAAATGATCAGTTGAATAGTACCAGAAGTTGAATGAGAGCTGTATCATCACTGGCCATCGGCAGTGGATATGAACAGCCGAATTAATAATGCTCGCTCCTGTGATGAAACCCGTCGAGATAACAATTTAATTAGTATGTTTTTAGTGTAATATTTAAACAGAAATTGCATGAAAGCTGAGTACCATGATGATGATTAATTGTGAAAATTCTTACGTTACTAGCTATCGGGGCCTCGCAGACTGGAGTTTCTTAAACGAGAAATAATGTACAGAGTTCATATTCAGAGCTGACGATACTGAACATCAAATGACGGAATATATAAACATGGCGGCTACAGAAGACCAAGTTACAGATACTCAGTGCAATGAATTCGTTTGGTTGTGGGTTCTTTATGCGAATACTAAGAATATCATTAATCTAAGTCAACAGTTTCTTCCTTTTCCTACAACTATATTGCTTTTCCTTCACCTTTTCTCTCTTCTTCTTATTCTTTCTTCTCCACCGTCTTTGTTTTTCTTATTATTTTCTTTATTTCTTTCTTTCTTCATTTCTCTCTCTTTTATTTTTTATTCTTTTTCTTCTCCTTTTCCTCCTCCTTTTTCTCCTCTCTGTCCCATGTAATATTAACATGGCATCACGATTGCAGGTCTCGCTGCAAACATGAACGTGTAGCGCGTGAATATCAAGCAGGATGCCAAATAAAACAGTTGGCAGACGCCTGAAATTCACAATGCTCCGCTAAATGTGTTAACCGATAAAATGGTTACGACGTTGTGCTCCAGAAGCCTGTTACTACACGTTCTTGCCATTCGCAGCTCAGCGCTGACTCGCATGTTTTAAATGGCTGGTTCGTGACCTGCAGTTGATTGAATGATTAATTAGTGTTACCGGGCGCGTCAACTACTAAGGTCATCAGTACAGCGAGTTCAGTGCATGCTTTTATCGCGGGAGGTAGCGGTGATCGTCCCCCGCCGAATGGAGAGATTCGGCTTATGGGTTTTCTCTCAACCAGGTATCTCCGACCAGCAGGTCCCCACCCCAGCCGGGCCAAGCTCTAAGCTCCTGACTGGTATTCCGGTATGTGTGGTAGTGAAGTGCACGGTCCGTTTGTTAGACCACAACTTCGGCATTCGGCTGATGTTGATCGAAGAGACCACGAAAAACTACCGATCAGAGCAGCCGGCCGCTAGATTTCTCCTCCAGACGGCGGCCGAATTCGACCTAGCTATGTAGCCACCTTATCCTGCTATCTTCGGGAGTGGAACCCTAGACCCTTCCGGCCAGAGGCGCTGCAGTGACATCAGTTGATGCCCTGAGCGACCTCCGCCGGTGCGTGGCGTGCGGGGGAGGCGGGGGGCCAGTGAGTGACGTGGGGGCGCGTGGCTCTCTGTTGCAGAGGTGGCAGCGGGAGAACGAGCAGCTGCCCCCGCACCTCCGGCGCACGCCGCCGCAGCGCCCTGCCGCGCCGCCTGGCGCCGACGAGTGGAACCGCCTGGCGTGGGAGGCGTCCCAGGTAAGGGCCTGCGCATGGGGATGCTAGCACCTCCGGAGAAATGTGGTTTAATCCACATTTTTAATCGATTTATGAAAGATAAAAAGGTGCACTCGGTAGTTTAAGAAAGGCCAAGTTATGATGTAACTCTTCTTGAACTCAATGATATGTCTCTCCAATTAACTTAAATAAAATATTTGGCACCAAAATATAGTCATATTTATTGTCATAAGCAGCACTGAATTAGCCTAACCGATCGCATATCTCCAATTTTGTAATTCCGCTTGGGGTAAAGATTGCCCTCAGACGGTCACCAAATGCAATAAATATCGTGGGCTCCTAACTGGTCTATGTTGAGAAGGACCAGCAAATCTTGATGAGGGTAGCAAATTCACTATTTTCTGTGTTATGCTGTTTCTTCTACGTTTTCAATATTTCAAGAAAGCTAAAGCTTCGCTTGTATACCGTCATACGTCATACCCATCATACATCAGTCCTGAAGTGTTTTGATTACATTTAGTTAAGTTATTAGTCGTTTACGCCAATATTAAATGAAATTACAATGAAAGTACTGGGTGAACTTAAAATGCCGGGGGCACTGGGGGGGATTTCTCTATGCACACCAGCGACGTCCATTGCCCTGTCTCGAGTTCTCACTGCACCATTACCCACACAATTACAGCATGGAGCTGACGTAAGAGTCACCATTTGAAGTATTTTCTTTGTAATCTCCGCCAACGTTTTCATACGTATAGCATATGGATTGATCTAAGTAATTGTACGGATGAAATCCGAATTTTCAGGTGGTCAAGAAAACACTAAGAGAAAAGCCCTTTTGATTTTAATTTGAAAGTTGCATTTCTCGAATATTGAAGTTCTGTGAACGATTCGGGTATTGTCGAGCTCAGCAATTTATAAACCTTTTCTTGTATCGGCCCCTTTTGAAATTATTGTATGCCTCATCGATCCTCTTGCATTTTTCTTTAAAGTATTCAGAATACATAATCATAACACAAGGAATTGTATTTTAATGACTTTAATGACTGAAAAGATGATTTTCGTTTGCCAATATTTTCGACAGAAACGAGTATTTCGATTTTCATTAATAGAAGACGGTGCCGTTAATTATTTTCGTCGTTATGTAATGATTAGAAAATGTTGCGTTTCTAAAGCACTGGCCATAACATTTCAACAGTGCATATTGCTTGGAATATTTTTTGGAGCTAGTTTGCATCAGTTGGTAGATTTAATTTTTCTCTGCACCTCCGTTTTAGTTTTGACAGGTATGGTTATATAAATGGAACCTACATATTTTAGAATACCTTGTGGAATTTATTCATTTATAATGATATATTTGACTATTTTTTGAAAAATCCATTGGAGATCACACCTCTGAAAATACGATTATTCACCCAAAGGTATTTTGAAGTGATACATTTCGCGAATAAGTCACAACGGAAGGCGTTCGTATTACACACACTATCCCGCGCCCGCATTTATAGCGTACAGTGACGACTCTTGCTTGTAAGGGAAAGGCTGACTGGACAGAGGGAGGTAACGTAGCGCATAGCCAATACCCGAAGTCAGTTTTTGGTAAACCCGTCATATCTACCAGATGGTTACTCATTAAGGCGTGATTCAATAACTAATAGTATCCCAAATCTTTTTAGTGCCGTTCAAGATATCGATATGTTGTTTCCGGCAATCTATAGGTGACGTAGGCGTATTTTGGGAAGCGTCCTAGATAGTTGTTTACGGGTCGGGCTTGCATGACGCCTGCCCACAGCCGGAAAATAGGGCCGGAGAGGCACACGCTGCGCACCAAAGCGTTTTATATTGCGTAAGAGCTTCTGGAATATCTGTTCAAATAAATCTACACATAAAGGCGTAGTCAAAATTTTAAAACAATTCTAATGAAGTTAAAAACCTATATGGTCCTATATGTAAGAAAAAATATTTTCAAATCGTAAGTCCAGAGCGAGAGTGATGGAAATCAATCAAGTACCTTATCATATGCGCCCCTGCGTCACACATCGAAAAAGCACACTTTATAAATTGTATCAGTACAAAAAATGTTATTGAATCGCTTCTTAACGAGGAAATCGCAAGTAAGCGGCAATCGACATCGGATATCCGAGGCATGTATATTTCTATTCAGAATGATCTCTGTTCCGTGCGAAACCTCGACAACGCGGTCACGCCGTCCCCGCGTCCTCTCACCGCGCCGCGCGGTGGTCGGCTGGCGGGCGGGCGAAGCGCCGAGGCGCAAGGTCGCGGGCGGTCGATGGGCGATGGGCGTCGCGATGACCGACCGCCCACGCACTTCCCCCCGCCCCCGCCTCCACCCCGTCCTCCGCGGTCGAACGCGCAGCTTAATACTCGTACACTCCGCCGGAAGGACTGCAAAGAACGTTATTCCGTATACTGTACTGATCATGGTACTGACACACTACGGTCTCATTACTCTTACATTCGCTTGCCCTGCGTCAATGTTTGTGTGAAACGACAATTAAATTACTTTTCCAGGTGATATAATAAAACATTATTCCTCTTATAATGATACCTTTTGTGTACTCTGTGAATCATTGCAAATAAGTTCGCATTAGGAATATAATTTCTCGGACTTTTGATGAATAAATGTTATAAATTTCCACAATAAAAGTGACAGAGTTCTAGGCTAGGTAAGTAGTCGAATATCATTACTTTTTGACAATGAGCATATGGAAGGAATTTTCACATAAAGAAGTCACACATGTAATATTACCCCTTATTGTTATGCAACCCGTCATACTTCAGTGTTCGGCAGAAACATACACTTTCTTTGAATACGTTAGAGCGTATCCTTCCCGCTTCTGAGATATGTATTTCACCAGTCCTTCGTTTGTATACAAAGAGAGTTAAAAAGTTCTTCGGTGCGTTCGATCGTTTTGGTATTCCCTGCGTTCGATAGCGCGTAGCTCTGAAACCGCGCGTTCCATTCCTTCCCTCTCCCCTTTCTTTACATCCCGATCAAGAAAACGCGACCTTTTTGTTTCTAGCTATACACGGACGTGATGCAAATATTAAGTTGATTATATTAGTAACCACTCTTATTGATTCCATGGCTTGGATTCATGAGCGGTAGCATTGGTATTTTTGGTACCAAAATACGAATATGACTAGAACGTGGTACTAACGTTTGGTACTAAAATACGAAAAGAAATAGACGATTTTTTACGATTGAACTCTTCGTGCGTATTCCCGCTTTATCGAGTGTAGGGTTTGGGTGAGAATGTGTGAGTTGCGACGAAAGGATAAGATGAATGTGATTCAGTGATATCAAAAGTATTTTTTGCATGAATCCCGATTCGAATATTCAAAATGTTAGAATAAAATCTAATACGTGGGTCTCTAATTTCATTTAATTAAATATTATTGTTTTAATAATAGTTTTGAGAGAGTGGTGAATCATAGCGACCCTAAAAGTACTTTGTTTAAATATGCCTTAGAAAGTTTACACTGAACAAACTCAATAATGCTTAGGGGTCGCGGAGCGTGAAGGTCGAAGATACGCTGTCGACATGGACACTCGGGGGCGAAGCAAGTCAAATCGGACATTTACGAGTATTACGAGCGTCTCATAGAATTATGTACTTGTAAGCACTTGTTTTCATACTGAATGTTCCATGTCAAATAATGCATCTATTCATAGCCATCGAGATTAGTGAATGAAATGCCAGATGACTGAATTAAATAATTAAATCACTATACAACAAATACATTCGAAATCAATGGCGTAGCTAGTGTTGAGGTCGCCTAAGGCTACATAGTTGTCACCTCTCTTGCAACTATAGGATACAAATATTTATAGAACATAAAGGACTGCACATATTCTACCGAAATCAAAAACAGTTTGTTTCTGTTATTAGTCTGTGACGGAAAATAATGATCATTCACAAAAGTTCAATAGTAATAAAACGTATAATTAAAATTTTCCCGTGATAATCACTTCAAATAACTAAAAAAACTTCATTAAGTTATAAAATTATCGTTAAAATGTGCACGGAATGTGTACAATTGACATTTGAAGGCGTGGCGCGAACGCGCGTCACTTGGCGTGGTGCCTTTGTGGCCCGCGCGGAGGGGGGGGGGGCGTGTGTCGACTCTTATCGCGGCACGATCGCCCGCGCGCTTGTCTTATTCGACTTTTGCCTCTAGCAGTGTTCCTCGATGTGAGCCCTGTTTTAATTATTATCCACGCCTGGGAGGTAAGTGATACATGTGGCAAGCGACGTATTCTCATTACCGTACCTTTCTTGCTTGGCTCCCCTGAACTTTTTCTTTCGTCACACAGCTATACAAACTGAGACGATTTGTACAAGAAAACTACAATTTAACTTTTTGCCCCGGCCGGGAATCTAACCCGGTACTGCCTCACAGGAAGCTAGCACGCTGTCCATGAGCCAGTCGATGAGCATCGTTAAAATAATTTAAGCAATTCTTAATTAAAACATCCAAATAATACGAATTTCAGTTACAACTTTCAGTTGTCATTTAGTTATTTTTTTTCCAAATTCATATGTCTTATATATGGTAACCTTAATATATGGTAATTAGAATTTTATTAACATTCGCCATCTAATACAGAAATCTAATATCGAAAAGCCCCATGAACTTACTCCATATTCCATCTCCCTTCCCACCTATCTCCGACACCAGACTATGAATACGCAGGTCACTGCACACTATTCCAAACATGCTTTCCTTGAATAATCAACATACGCGTGTTTGTCATTTTGTTACATTAATATTACATTGAATTATAAATTACATTCATTCGATTCCTAGAGACGGTCGGGCACAGAGGAGCCGATCAAGAGTTTTCTACTTTTTCGCATACTGCTTACAGAAAAAAAATGGTAACGCTGCAGCAGCAAGTGGTGATTTGTTCATCACAAAACTTTGTTTTGTGAGGCCCTAATATCGACCAACTGAATAAATTTTGTTACTATACGTAGTAAATTACTGCTTCTAATACTCTTTGTTGTCAGAATCCGCATGTTATGTCGGTCCTTGATTGGTTTGCAGCAAAACGTTTGTCTGTGTGCTAATAATTCTGGATGTGGCTCGGAAGAGATTCAGATAGACAACACAAGATCTGTTCGACAGCCGTTTATTTCCCGGCGTACAAAGAGACAGTATCAAATCTCAGCCAGGACTTGCCGAAATGCAGAATAAGTGTGATTTGTGCTGAAGTCCCTGAAGTCTGGTTAGTGTACTGTGGCGCGGCAAAATCTTCCGTAATCCAATCAAAATACAAGTAAACGTGTTTTCCTGTCAAAATAAAAAACATAAACAAAAAACAGGCACGCAGCGTTCTAGAGAATCCGCATAGAAGAAAGTAAAAACGATTATTTTCCCCGTAAACACGCTCGCGTATGACAGCGCACGAGTCCATCGCCGCGGGCCTGCTAACCCCGTCGCTACCGCGCCCATTGATTGTTCGCGGCCGCCCCCCCCTCCGCGCCCTTCTGCCGCACGCACCCCGCGCCCTTCTGCCCTTGGCCGCGCCGCCCACGGCCGCGATGACCGCCACTTGTTTGTCCGGGTCGTCGATCGTTTCCGCCAGCCAGGGCGCTCGCCGGACGCGCTGGCGGTGACCTCCCGTAGCGTGCGTCACTGTGTTAGCCCTCGCGGCGCTCATACGTCACAGAGACTCCCCACCACACACACACACACACACACACACACACACACACACATACAAAGATCTTGGCGTTTCATGAGTGAATCAATCGGATCCTATCAGTCGGAAATCTTTGTAAACGTATGATATGAAAATTCATTTGGCTGGCGTGGTGGAAACTGAATATGAAAAATATCTATCTCTGGACAGAGAAAATATTGTAATCGTGCGTCGGAAAACGCAGAATTTTCGTCGGAAAAACTCCTGGAAAGTGGTCGGAGCTCGGTAACGAAAAAGAGGATATATCTCGTTCTTATACACAGCAAATTACTTCCTCTAACACGATGTGTGACCAGAATCCATGTTTTGTTGGGGTCTTGATATGGAAAAATCGATTGACGGCAAAACGACGGTCTGTTGAATATCGGTCGGTGGTTAGAGTTAGCGCCAAACTTTTGTACAGTTTTTAAGATGTTTTCAAGTTTATCACTTTCCTTTCGTCGGAATACTGCCCTCTTGGACGAAGTCCTCATCCCAACACCATTTTTAATGAGCCCACTAAATACTTAATATCTCCTCCGCAACCATTCCTTCACGCTTCAGAAATTTCCCAAATAACAAAAATGTCCCAAATATATCATCGTGATGGTGTACCGTCCTGTCATGAGCTTCACCACGGCATATACGCACTATCGTATCCGGCATAGTTCTCCTTCTAAGAATAAATATCATGTATTCATCAACGCGAAGCAAATCGTACACAAAATGGAGTCTTCTTCGTGATTTTTACGCAACTTATCACTTGTTTTATGAATCCTCTATCATTTGTTAGCCCCTTTTCTAGTTCGTTATTGCATTGTTCAAACGTAAATAAATTAAATTAATGTTTATTTATTCCCACACTGTTCAAATGATATAAACAAATCTGTGAATATAAACAACATGTAAGGATGAGACAATTTAAACAAATTAATGATAGGAAAGAATATTAACAAATGTGTGATTTTTTATTTCATATTTCTTTTTGCCCCCGCGTTTTATCAGTTTTTTCTATATTCTCATATTTTACACCGATGACACATCACGGCTACATTGTTTTGGTGATTGATAGACATATCTCGCAAACCTAAAATATTTTTAATGTTTATAGTTCAAATGAATATGCCAACCTGGATGGCACATGTCACTAGATGGCACGTGTGCCGACTTAGCGCTTCGGTTGGAAGGGTCGAGGGTTCGAGTCGCGCCGTGGACATGGGTGTTTATCCCTTATCTTGCGTTTATGAGTTCGCCTTGTGAGGAGCCCGCAAGTGTGTCTAGTGTAAAGGTTAATATGTGTCCTCATGAGGAACATAGTGGGTACCCAGCGCGGATAGCCGAAATCGGCATCCCCTGAAGCTGTAATCCCCCCCCCCGGAAGAAAAAAATACTTCTTCTTTGAAATAGAAAATGGTCAATAGTTTAAGTAATTATATTCAAAAAATGAATTAGGGTCAATGATGCTGTATGCTCTTCTAATTCTTTACTCCGGTTGTCGCTGACAGAAAAGAATATATATATATATATATATATATATATATATATATATATATATATATATATATATATATTCTCGTATTTCTGTTTACACGTAGTTTTTCCACTATTGGACATCACATACTCTTTTATATCGCGCATAAATGTGTCTACACACACACACACACACACACACACACACACACACACACATATATATATATATATGTGTGTGTGTGTGTGTGTGTGTGTGTGTGTGTGTGTGTAGACACATTTATGCGCGATATAAAAGAGTATGTGATGTCCAATAGTGGAAAAACTACGTGTAAACAGAAATACGAGAAGAATAGCGTGATATTAAAGGAGGCGTGACGGTGCTCAAAACTCGAGCGGTTGTTTAAAAACGTGTACTTGCTAGTTACATAACATTTCTTTTCCTCGCGTCTAAACGAGAATTAAAGATAGGCACACACACACACATTTCAGACTAAAAGACTTAAACACATATTTCTCTATGTATGTCGACGCGCTGAATCCGAAGCCAAAGCCAGAATTGCGCCACAAACTTCCAGTTTTTTAATCTGGATCTTTAATTTTAAATTGTAAATTGTGGTGTTTACGGTAAATTGTAAATTACGGTGTTTTTTCGCGGTTAAAAAAACTGTTCTTTCCTATTCACGCGCCTTAGCGAACGGTATATGTGTTTCCTTGTCAGGCAAAAGTAATGCATCCTGAATGAGCCGGAATATCTACTAGTCTCAAAGCTGCGATCGCGGGTGTTCCGGATTTGATCCTAACGTCACTAATCGCTAGTCGCAATCGAGGGTGAGAAGGCAAATCAGAAGAGACAGCTTGAGGCGCCGAGGTGAACGGCGCCCATTTTACCTCTTCAAGTCGACATGCGACACTCTGGCCGATGTAGGAGTATTAAGATTTATTGTATTTGCTGGCGAAGAAATTGGCCATACAGAGAATGCATTTCAAGGTAAAACATATCTAGCTGTCTAAATTGGAATCGCGTGTATAAAAGTACGCTGAAACGAGGGCTACACAGTTATCTAATGGGCTGGGGGAGGGGGGGGGGGGGGCTCGTGGCAAAACTATTCGCGCATGCGTCATCTACCACCGGATTCGCCGGATTCGGTTCCTGCCCAATTCACGTGGATTTTTCGTCATGGTTCTCTCACGCCCCGGGCTTCTCATTCCGCCATTTCTCCAACATTATTCACACCATCATCATTTTGCTATTAAATCATTTATGAGCCTCAATACCATAATTAGTAAATAAATCCTAAAACCCAATAAATAAACAAATAAATAAATAAATAAATAAATAAATAAAATATATTAAATGAATAAATGCTATGGGGACGAGATGTATATACGTATCACATCAATTACTATCTATCAACTTTTCAGAACATGGAGTCAAATTGTTTAAAGCAAATGGATTGTTTCTGGCCAATTACTATGACACATGTTATTGTCTCTTTGACCCCGATACTTAAGAATTGAAGATGTGGATCTGGTATAAACTTTCCCAGAGAGACAATGTGAAAAATATTACCTTAGTGTTCACCATATTGTGTTCAAAACATTAGAATATCTATTAACAAACTGAAGAAAAACATTTTCTCTCATTTGAACCGATTTTGAAATCTCCAATGTGTTTAACCCTCCTAGACTCCAGTCTGACATAATTATTATTTTATAATATTTCTTGTTAAATTATATTGTTTTTATTATATTCATATATTTTTAATATATTTTGTAGCCATTTTGTAATTTCATTATTGCTTTCTGTTGTACTTTTGAAATATGATCTCAAGCCGGACACAAAACGTCATGGCAATGAAATTAAATAAATTGTTGGCAATCCCTAACTGTTCGTTAAAAATAAAGTCAAATAATAAACAATTAAATAATATGAAATGCACACACATATTTTAATATAAATCCATATTTATTACTTTAGATGATAATAACAAAAATTTACCGGAAGTCTTTCTCATATTCTGTTCAGTCTTGAACAATCGGTGAATTATTAATTAAGCAAGTTTTGTGGAAAGAACCCGACCCTGCTCGAGCATTTATTCATCACATCCATCCATGAGGCAGAAACAGGAATTAATTCTCCCTGCAGTTGAAAAAAGCAAGCAATTTTATTTGTTTCCCCAACGCGCGCACTTCCGTTTCGCGACGTGCACCCTTCCGTTTCGCCTCACTGCTCCCCGCTTCGTTCCACAGCGCTCCTCTCCATCCCGCGTCGTTCCGCTCTGCTCCACCCCTTTCCCCTCCGTTCCACACTACCACGCGTGCCTCGCTTCGCCCCTGCCTCTCCCCCTACACTCCCGCCCGCTTCGTCACGCTTTCACCGAACTCCAGCAGGCGGTGTACTGACCACAGCCCCTTTGCGCGCTTCTGCAATGCAAGCCCTTAATGCACAAGTGCAGAGCGGGTTGCATTAAATTAACTATTGTCAAGAAAAACAGGGGTAACCTTTGAATCACAGTCCCTCATATCTTCATTCATGGCCCAGCTTAAGTGTATACTTTCACTTTTATGAAATAGATAGTGGTGGTACAAGATTGTGCAATCGTCTTGTACGCTGATGATGGAGTTACTAAAACTGCAATAAAACTTGACGATATCCAAGAGTTTCTTTTGTGCTTGAAAGATGGATTTCGGATAACAGCTGGAATTTTGGATAACAGTTGAGCCATATGGATTTTCAGTTTTGATAAAATTGTTGTGTTTCAGTCTATAACGTATTGTGAAGTAGTTTAGAAAGTATCGATTATTGGTAGGGAAATATTGTGCAGATGTCTAATTTGCAAGATAAACTGACAATGCTGACACATGTGGAGTGCGTGCAGTACGATTTTGGAGGTACTAATAAATTTGCGACAGCAAATGTTACAAGAATTCAGGTAGTCCATCCTAAAAAGGCGAGGAGGCACGTGGTCATCTCCCAGCGTTCGACAATGCTTGCTCACGCACCGAGAGTCGCACCCAAGGACCTTGGAGCAGTTTCTTTCGAACGTCTTTGATCGTCCTCCCGATGGCCCAGTTTTCTGAATATTATTTTACCTTATGTATATCTTATCAAAACAATTGAATTGTTGTTATTATTATAAATATTATGTTATCAATGCAAAACTGATTATTTTATTGGTTTTTACTACGTGTAGTTTAATCTAAATAAAAATCTATTTGTGGTTTATTACGAAAATTGAATATAAATTCAATTTTTCTTGATTGCCTTACTGCATAATTTAATCCGTCGCCGTCGTTAAATAAAAGCGAGTACGTATGAATAAAATATCTACAATTGCTCAAACGCTATTGAATAAATTTCAATATTTTAATAACTACGTAAGAGAAGTCAACAAAAATACATAAATAAGTATAATGTATTACCAATGAAATAAAATTTGCAACATAAAAACACCGTTTATGGCAAACATAATAAAAAACATTCATATAAACTATCATTTAATGACGAATAAAATAAAACTTGGCTTTCTTTATGAGTCCTCATTGTCCGTTGCAGGCTCGGCTGGTGCCCTGCGAGCGCTGCGGCCGCACCTTCGACCCCGACCGCCTGGCGGTGCACCAGCGCAGCTGCCGCGCGCCCGGCCCCGCCCCCGGTGCCGCCCCCGGCCCCGCCTCCGGCCCGGCCCCCGCTCCGGCAGCTGCAGCTGCGGCGCTCACCGCCGCTGCCGCCCTCGCCGCCCCCGCCGCACTGGTGAGTCGCTCCGCCGCAAACCGATGGCTCTCCGTGCATCATTCAACCGAGCACAAGCGAGAACACCAATAATCCGATTTACACGTGGCCAAAAAAAAAAAAAAAAACACCTGAATCACACTCTTCAATTGTTCAACGTATATCCAAATAAGTCTATTTTCATATTTAATAGTAGATTATAGATGAAATTAGTACAATATCAAAAGTTAGCGAGACTAGAAAGTAGGAATAGAAACTAAGGTCGAATGCTTGTCAAGTCTCATGAGTAAATTTTTGTGAAAATTTCTCCTAGTAATACTTCAGTCATCACTTGCAAAACTCAAAAATACCTGAAACAATCGATAAGGACACGAGAAACCTATGAGAAGAGCCTTGCCAAACGCGCGCGAAGAAAACTGCGCGCATCGCAGGAGAAACTCGAGTCAGAGCCGTCCTTGTGTGCGTAAAGCATGTCGGTGCCATCGCAGTGTCTGCTCTCCAGTAGTTGAATTACACTTCAGGTTTTTAATTATTTTAGTTTAATAAATTACTCTAAAAATGTATGTTGCCCTGTTTATTTTTTTAAAAAATTAGCAAGATGATGCAAACACACATTATAATTAAATTACATTGCCGAATTAAACATACACCAAATCAATTGAATTGTAGGTAAATGTTCTTAGTTGATATGATTAACGTCAGTGAGCTTGTAGCGACCTCCGAAATCGAGCTCCTAAAATAACACACCACAGGCCACGCGCGCGATCCATCCTTCCTTCCTTCCCGCCCCTTCGGTCCCATCCTTTGGGCCAAACGCCCACCCTCGTATGGTTCATCCCATTGATTCAGTTCTGTCAAGCGTCTAAGATCCGGAAACTAGAAAAACTGTGAAAACCCCGAGGCTCCAAATGCATCTCGTGGTTAAAAAAGGTATAATGAAAAACTTTGGATTGGAAATTACCTCCTGGAAATATTCTCCTGCGATACGTGCAGAATTTTCTTACTAAATTTAAACATGAAATAATGTATCTGTAAAGTAATTTAACCGATGAATTCCAATGGGGTTCAAGGTCATTACCATAGGATAACGTATTTGGGTATGAATTACCAGTTTGAAAAATTCTTATTTTGATGCCGCTGTCTATTGCTAACTGTTCCACCCATGGGATTGTGGCAACTGACGCTCGCTTTTGCCGGAATGGGTAAAACTCTCACGCATCCCACACGTATGAGCCCTTATAAGATCTCATTCTGAATGGGGATTTTACTTCTAGTCTCCACCGGCATGACAAATTCTGAAAATTCAAACATATGCTGGTTATTTTTTTACTCCCACACACGAAATATATAATACATTTGTATTTGAAATGTCATTAGTGTAAATAAAAACCAAACATCGTTGTGCGCAGGGCGGCGGAGGAGGAGGGGGAGGAGGAGCTGGGCGTCCGCCTCCCACGGTGCCCTGCTACATCTGCGGCCGCCTCTTCGGCTCGGCCTCCATCGGCATCCACGAGCCGCAGTGCCTGGACAAGTGGCGCGTGGAGAACTCGCAGCTGCCGCCGCAGCAGCGCCGCGCGGAGCCCGTCAAGCCGGAGGTGGTGGTGCAAGGTAAGGCCTCGCGGCCCCGCGGCGCCCCGCAGCGAGCGCTCGCCGAGCGCGCCGGCGCACACACCCCCGCCACCCCCGCCCCGGCCCCCGCCCGCACTGCACCGCCCGCGCCCCCGGCCCCCGCCGGCGCAGGCAAGCGCGGGCGCGCCGCCCGGCCCCCCACCGCCGCCGCCACCGCCGTCGTGGTCGTCGTTCCCGTGACGGCCCCCGCCGCCGCCGCCGCCGCCGCCACGGGCCGGCCCCCGCAGCGCGGCGCCCAACGCCGCTTCGTGCCGTGCCACCTGTGCGGCCGCTCCTTCGGCACCGCCTCCATCATCATCCACGAGCGCCAGTGCCTGGAGAAGTGGAAGCGCGAGAACGCCGCGCTGCCCCCGGAGCTGCGCCGCCCCGAACCGGAGAAGCCCGACATCGTGTACAAAGGTAGCTGGCACCGCCCGCCCCGCACGCACCGCACGCACCACCCGCTGCCGCTTCGCTTCGCCTCGCTTCGCTGCCTCCCCGCTCGCTCTCTCTCGAAGCGACGTCGCACGCCGCTGTCCACGTGGCGATCGCCGCCCAGCCAGCGGATGGTGTACATTGTGTACTGCAATGTACACCTCAAAGCAATACCCAATTCGAGAAACATATGCCGGTTCCTGGACAGATTCATAAATGAAATATTCAAAGCATCTGTTGATTCTTTTGGTTCCTTCACATTTTCGTTAAAATAGCCCTAAAAGGTTTACATTAATCGAAAAATATTTCTTGAAGCGATTTAACTTCTATGTTCTACTGTACTAAATCGTCGAACAGAAAACACCCCAATCGAGGAATGAAAGACCTTCCTTCTAAAAAAGTCACGTTTAACCTGACAGCATTTTCGGAAGGTAGAGCAGAAGGGTCACATAGAACTACGTTGATAAAGAAATATTATTCTAACGGATTGCTGCTAAAAAATACTACGTTTAACCATTGTATTTTACTTCAGTAACAAGAGCTGTGTCTCTGCAGAAGCAGGGATTCCCCATTCTTCTTGCATCATGGAAGAATATTCGTAATATTACATTGCTATTTTCTTCCGCGGCCTGCGCTTGAATGCAAAGCGAACTTCCCTTTATTCCCTACAATTATTCTCTCCGAGTTAGTATCAAGGGAACATTACAACTCTGGAAAAGCAGCTAGGATACCATAGCAATGTCACTGCATCGAGCTAAAAAAATAGTACGCGTGAGGTGTGACTAAGTCAGGTCAGACCGAGATCATATCAGGCGATCTTTACTCTGGACTTTGTTCTAAGAGATACTCCTTCCGTCTGTCAATGTGAAACCATGTTGACGTGTTCATGGTTACTACTTGTAGCTACTACATAATGATCCGAACTCACCATTAAACCAGTAAACGTTGTCACCAAAATGATTTTCTCGACGAAAGTGATAGTCACAAGTTCATAAGCGGAAATGTTGGAAATAACAAAATCTCGTAAAAATGAGAGCCTTAGAAAACGACAGAAGAGAAATTATTTTTGAAAATATTGTCAATTCTAGGTTTATTTCTCCTCTAGAGTTGATAACAAAGCTCAACACCTTTACTGTGTTACACCACGATCTCATAATAATCTTATAATAAGAGATATAAGAATTTGGAAGGTTTAATGCTATAGATGTTGATATTTTGGAGAAGAGGCAGAAATACCATCACATATTGTGGATCGTATCTGGTGAGTTCAAAAATTTAATGCCACAACTGATGGAAAATACCATAGTCTTGTCATGAGTGATCGAATATAACATGTATTCAACTCTTTCATCATTAAGGCCTAGATGGTGACCAAAGTAACAAGAATATGATTGAAGCAAACAATAAACAAAAAGATCAGATATTTCACACTTCTAGTGTGATTTGATTTGGTTCTGAGTGAATCGCCCCTCAGTTCAGCACAATGTCAGTGAATTTACCAATTACTTGTAGGTACAATTAGTTCCAAGCCAGGTCATTGTGTGTGCGTGCACACAGCCTTAATCCTAAACGGATTAACAAGAGTCTATCGTATCAATTTGTGATGTATTTACAAATAATTTAGGGAATCAGTCTTGAAGTTTCCAGAAATTGTAGATGCTAAATTATTTCTATGACATGAATCCCAAAATTTATTGTGGTAATTTTTGTTGCAAGTCAGTCAGCCGTAGGCAAGTTGTTGTGTAAACACTTGATAATAATATTAAATGTTGCAAAACAATAATTTGTAGACTTATGATTGAAGTACCCTGTTGTGTAAATAAAATAAGCATATCAATTATTAAGCCACAAATATGTATAATTAGATGTATTGCCCCTCAATTATAACAACTAATTTTGCGTGAAAAAGATCCTGGACTATGGATGGAAACTTTCCAAACATTTGTAAACTAATTAGATGTATAATGTCTGTATATGTGGCTTAATTATAATTAGGGCCCAGATTTGTAGACAAATGCATATTTTTTGCTATTTGGAAATGGATCACATATCTTTACAAATCTAACCATTTAGAGTAGAGATGTCCAACTTGCAAGGCCTGATGGGTAACGCCCACAACTAAAATATTTAATGTGGTAGAATATGGAAGGACAGACGTTTAGGCGTCTTTCGATTTTCAGTATCAAGGACATACAAAATATGAATTCTGGCTACATCACGTGTTAGAAGATTTTCCCTCCTAAATATAGCAACTGGATTTATCTACTTTTTCGTTATTAGGGCCCTGTAATAAGAGTTTTCTACTGAAAAATCGCTGTTTTCTCGCGCAGCGAGAAAGTAAACACGCGAATTAGTTTCACATGTGCTTAATGACCATAATACCCTCACATTATCTGCCATACGAAAACGCCAATAGTTCGTTCACAGGTGCGACAGTTGTTTGAAAACTGGTATCTTATGTGCGTTTGACGCACAAAAAGAGTCTATTTCTCCGCAAACATTCGAAAGCGGTGAATGAAGGAATGCATACGACGTCCATACTTCTGCTTTCTGATATCTATGCTTGAAAAATAATTTTCATATATAATTCCGTTGCAAATCCTTTGTGTTATACGTAACACCATGTGATCATGCGGTTTTCATAACTTGCTGCGTGTGGCAATTGAATCAATTCGATTTTATTTCCAGTCCAATTGCAGTAATACACATTTCTGTGAGTAAAAAACGCAAACCAATTATCCATTTTAAGCAATTTTATTTACTCTCCATAAATTCTTGAGTGACTTATTGATATTATTCCAAATGATAAATGAAATCTATATTCAGTCTCTCATTTCGACCACGAATCTCCTTCCCACCTATGGAAGGTAAATCGGATAACTTTCGATGCACGCATTACTTCCTACCACAGAATGCCCCTGATGATCGGCGCAAACAATTTATTAACCATCCATAACTTTAATGCTTGTATTTAAACGGATTCGCACATATTCACGAAAATCATGAAAACTAGAGCAATTCGTTTTAAAATAATTTTAATAAACTAAAATAATGGTAGAATTATTGAGACGCTTAAATATTGCATAAATGCTATTCGAGTAACGCAACGCTACCATAGAAGCTAATTAAAATGTCTAAAACTAAATAATAGTCGTAGTTGGGAGATTAATAAAACATTACCAGTTAAAGAAAACTTAATGCAATGCCGTACCACACGGAAATCCAAGAGCAGTCTTGTTAGTAATTACCTTCTAACCAAAGATCCCCCAATATCCTGACTTCCCCAGTCCTCTTAAAATCGACTTTACAGCAATCCACGCTTACCTCCTGATCAAAAGGTTGATCGCACATGTGTTGCAGAAAACGGCGCGATCGACTACGAGGGCACCATGGAAGCCATTTGGCAGACACACCTGGAGCAGCTGGTGCCGTGCTCGCTGTGCGGCCGCACCTTCTACCCCGACCGCCTGGCGGTGCACGCGAGAGCATGCAAGGGCCCCAAGCGGTGAGGCAGCCCCCGCTCCCGCTCCTCGTCGGGGCAACCAGGGACCAACGTTTACGCACTTTCGATGCCTTTTTAATGACGCTCTTTGAGTTGATGGGGAGAGTAATTGACTCCTTGTAGTAATATTGACTGAGGTAATGCCTGTTGCCAAAACGTAACATGAGCAGCTGGTCTGCAATACAGGCTTCTATAATTAGTTCCTTTGAAGAGAGAGAGAAAGAGATGTGGATTAACTTCATGGTTTCACTTGGACTGTGTGATCTAGGTATGAAAACACAAAATTTGATACTGTGATCCACTATGACCATCATTACTGGTCTGCACACGCACACAGACATCTTATAATGATGAGCAAGACAATTTGCTGAAAGTAACTGCTCCAAAGACAACAGGCTAACTAATTTGTACTGAGAATAGAACTAAAAATACATTCTACACATTTTGTTGCAGTAAAATCTTGCCTAACTTAACAATCAAATCACAATATAATTAGTTGATCTTACCTTTCTGTTTAAATATTTTCAAATACAAAGGTCTGATACTTGTAGTTCATACATTATAATAAACATTTGTAATAATTAAATACTTGAGCTACTCTTTTAAATAATATTTTTTAATAAGCATAAGAGGAATGGCACAATTGTTCCATCCCTTGCAGAAAAATATTGTATTATAATCTTTTGTTTCCTCTTCTTTGTAAATATATTGTTCAGAAAATTATGTTAAACCTATACTTCATTTTAATTATTTTAAGGAAAAATATTTTAATTAAGTTTATTTATCATTGTTCACTTTAGTGTTTTATCTTGTTACTGATGTTATTTCATAAACATTAAAACTGGTCATTTACTGGTCAGTGTGGTGAAGTAACAATTCTTATTATGAAAAATTTTATATTTCATAAAATTTTGCTATAAAATTTAACAATTTCTTACAAATTATTAGTTTATAACCAATATAAAAGTGGTGAAAAATTTGTGTCACACAAGCAATACTAACTACTATACAGTCCCATTTGAGGTATGTTGCAATCACCACTTATTGAGCAAATGTTAAGGTCAACTCCCTCTATCTTAGGAATGCTGAAGAAACATTCCTTCTAACCCATGTGTTACATTAAATATGTCTGTTTTGACATGAATGTTATTAACTTACAATAAAATTATTACCGTTATCATTTGCTCAAGTTTAATGAAAGGTGAAATGTCTCCAGGTTTCACTCAAGTCGGAAATTAAATCCTAATAGTATTCTTTCACTCTCCAAACAAACCACATTCAGAATAATCAAGAAAATACAAATTTCACATGAGTACTGAGGAAAAAATCTGGATGAAGAAAGGACTGGATGTCTTTAAATAGGGATGACGCCCTAGAATAAAATTCGTTAAATAAATAATATTTCAGTGTCAAGGATGATTTTATATACAAAATTATCGGCAAATACAAGGGTATTTTATCAGGAGAAAGTGTTGAGAAACATAAGTCACTGGTATTACAAAGGAAGTATTAATAAATAAACTCATATAAACTCAACAGAGTCTGTGATACACACTACTCTTTATCCAAAATTGTATCTATATCTTCAATTTTACTATGTACAATTTTATCTTAGAATGGCAAATGTATATCTTCAAATTCACACTCACATAACACATTCATGCACAAACAAGGCACTAAACTGCCCACAGCGTAATATGCACCTACAAGCAACATAAACAACTTTCTTTTTTGTCTGAAGCACCTACTTTCCCTTGATACTTGACAAAACTAAACCCCATTAATACAATTCAGAAATGATAAAGAAATTTGATACACAAGAGAGCAAAATGTAAAATATAGCCACAGAAACTTTCTAATTCCATCTACTTTTTGTACAGAATCTCACAATATAAAAAGAAAAATGTAATATTTGGTTTACAAACCATTTCCCTAAATGAGTTGCCTTAGATATCACAAAATTCAGTCAATACTGATATGAAATGGGATTTAATATCCTCAATGCTGCTGCAGGGAAAAGTTTGTTGGAAAATAAGAACAGATTATGCCTTATTGCAACGATGCACTGACCATTTGATAAAACTCTCAAACAAACTCACTTGAACACAGTTCTGGCCCTCCACTGAACACAATTTCTGCACCGGGCCAAAGTAAGACAAGCACAAATGTCTCCGTGGGCAAACTATTAAAACAAAAAATATAGTGTGTATGTATATCTATGTACATATTTGCTTGCGCAGACTGAGCAGGGCACTTGAGGGCCTCATAGAAGAGCACCCGAGGTGCTGGGGGGGTTGCTCACTAGCAGAGGGAAGCCACCCTCCGTCCAGTGAATGAGGTTGTGCTCTGCCATCTGAGATGACTGGAAATGGTCTTTGAGCAACATTTGTGAGAAGTTGCAATGCATTTGGAATGCTTCATTCTCACGAACAGGGTCACCACACAAACGATAGAGATCTGAAATATATAAACACATGTGTAAATACACATCAACAAGTGAAATATATTATGCATAACTCATCATCAGGTATCACTGAAAATAAATATTCTGCATATATAACATTGAAATATTGAAGTCTTCCAACATAAACTGTTTTCTGGTAGAAGTACCTAGGTGATATATTATTTAAGTGTCTAATTATTCTTTGAAATCTTAATTGACAAAATACATGAATTAGTAAAAATTTACCCTGAATATATCCAGGGAAATCAAGCCAAGACTAGTGTGTGCATTTTCCTTGCAATGTCACAGTATATGTTGCTGTGTGATGAAAAATTTCACTTCTCAGGTTGAGAAGACCAGAATACGGCAAGGGGATGTCTACGTGCTAACCACACGTACCTCTTTAACGCATGACTGCCAGGCAGGGACGTCGCCGGTAGGCCTGAGCCCGTTCACGGGTTGTTGCGCCAAGTACATACATACATATCCAAACTATCAGAACCTTATTGTTACCAAGAGCAGTGTTTTGTTTGTGAACAGGAGTTAATGGAGTCCTTTTTTAAATTCTCTAACAGATTAAAATTTTTATGGAAGTTCCACACATGTCAAGCTTTCACTATTTTTCACGTATCTTTAGTGACAATTTATCAATAACCGAAGTATTCAGATGTGTGAATCTGCATTTTGGGTAATAAGAACATTATTGGCGTATATGAAAAAGGAGTAGCTCTTTCTATATTCCAAATATATAGTTTTCAAATGTCCAAATGGCTAGTTTTCTAATGATCCTAATCTTGCTTTGTTGATACTTTTTTTATCATTCAACTATTTATGGTTAAAGATTATGGACCTCAAGAAAAATGTGCAGATTGTACTTCGACCCCATATGACACACACTATTTATACTATTCTTTAACAAACTAAATCAAATGGTTTCAAGAACAGACACACTATGGAAATGATTGTGTTTGAGGAGTTTGTTCCATCCAAACATAAATGTGAAATGTCAGATACCTTTATTTATTTACTCCTGGAATTGCTTTGGTTCTCAATATCGATCACCTTTTATAGAAAACCAAATCACTGAGTAATAAAACCAAATTCAACAATTACAATATCACATGCTGTTTTTTTACCTTTTAAAATCGCAGAAGCCCAAAGTTGTACATGAACATCAGGGATTTTGCTTGCTAACTGCATTGCAGGGGTCACCATGTTCATGCTCTCTCGGCTATTTCCAAGGGACAAGAAAATGTGTCCCAAAAGGACAAGAGAACAAGACGTCAATCTATTCAGATCCTCTGCATTAGCCATCTTCAAAGTTTCCCGAAGATACCGCCTGTAAAAGAGAACAAAAAAAATTCATAATCATACTTCTAACACCCTAGAATGATATGTCTTGACAACTTCAATGCACTACCCTGGAACATAATTACAAAAATAATAATTGATAATCTTATTCACAACTAAGTCATTAAGCTACCACACCCAAATCATTATTTCACAAGTTTCAGAGTAGTTCCACATATTTCAGTAATCAGCAGAATAATATGTATTGGGAAAAGTTGCCCAAAAATGACAGAACAGAACTTTATTTCAATACGAAGGTAAATAAGTGGTTCTTTTTAATATATTTGTTTGGATAAGTTGGCTATTTCGCCATCATTAGATAATGCTTGCTTTTCTTCTTGATTTGACAGTGTCAGGTCTCTGAAAGCATTTTTGGAGACAACAAAATCTATAATAGCTCAGGATATTGAGAAATTACTCATTTGTAATTTTTTTCTTCCCAAAATAACTGATACATAGTACGTACATTACAAAGGTAAGTCTTTCCCCATGTTAAATTTTTTTTAGTAATTTGATTCCAGGTTATGAACACAATTTGATCTATGTCATGTAGACAGTAAGGTCTTACAATCTTCATGGTCAATGTACTAAATCATTTACCCTGACACAGAATGACAATGTGTTCAATGTTGATGTGTATAATTTCTTGTTTAAAGAGGATATTTAGAAATTGAAACCTGTGTAAAAATAATAAAAAAGATCCCATTACATCTAATAAGTAAACAATTTAACATCTTACTTCCAATATCACTTGAAATATTTCACTTTTTAAAATTTGCAACCAACGATACTCTATATATTATTACACAAAGAGAAAACTTTGTACCCCCTTTAAGTATATTGGGCGCACAGAGGAGTGTGATTTGCCTTAGTTAAAGTTTATATGGAGGAGAGCAGAAAGCTAACATTTATACACAAAATATATGTTACAAACATATTCAATTAAATAAAAAAATTTAGTGCGCTGACACAATCTGCAATTTACACACAACCATACATAGAACATAACTAAAAAACAATGCATTTTAGAGGCTTAAACCCTAATTTCTGTGACCCCCAAGGAGCATGAGTTTTGTTTTCTATGCCCTACACTACAAAATGAGACATTTTTAGAAGTTTTATAACAAGCTTAGCATTTAAGAGATAAATACTTCACTCCATATTTGCATTTGTGTGCGTGAAAAGCTTATTATTAATAATAGGATTAATAATTTTTGCACATAAATGATATTAATTTTAACAAAAGTTCATAGTGATGTTATTTTTCATTTTACATAACATTACACAAACAAAGGGTACCATATGGTTGCTATCTAGCTGTTGATGTGACCTTCAATAAAAAAAACTAGTAGTATTACAGAATGGCACAGACGTTCCCGTATTAGTTTTCTATTTTCTTTGGTCACAGCTAGCCATTTGGACTTTCCACATACTCTTGCCAGCTGTCATGTATCACTGTCCAAAGTATATTTTTTTGCCATTTTTTTTCTTCGAATTCCTAATAGCAGAACCAAAATATTTGAAGAATAGTAAAACCTCATTGTAAATGACAATTTTCTACGAAAAATCTGGAGCCGTTTTTAGAAAATGACATCCAAGCACTTCTGTAATTTTGAAATTTGAAGCTCTTGTTGATAGAACATTTTTGAGTTTTAGAAAAACTTCAATAGAAGACATTTGAAGCACTTTATCTCAAAAATACAATAGTGTTTACAAATTGCTGTAAATGCACACATTAATGGCATGAGAGATCTTTAAAAAAAAATTCAATTACATCTTCTGAGATCTTACAAAAATAGGGTGAAAACTACCAAAATTTTCAGAAAATTGTACATGACCTTAATGAAAGAACAAATTTCATTTGTAGGAAAAATCTCCAATTTCAATTCTGTAGTTGTAGGAAGAGGCTGAAAAATGTTGAAAGTTTTGCAATTTTTGAAAATTCAGAATTAACTGGAAAAGTCGGACCTGTGCCACGTATATTAGCATATTTTATTCTATTCTAACAAGAAATTTAAAGAAAAAATTTTGAGCCAATTTTGAGAAAATTTTGAAAATGTCCGGGGGTTTTATGTAAAGTATCTTCAAATTTGAAAGAAAGTTTTACAAAATCTCAATGCTTCGATTTGAGCCAGATGGACAAGTTTTTCTTCAATTTGGAAAAAAAAGAAACTATCTATGGTTTAGGTGCTAGTAGTGTTCACAGACAGAAGGACAGACAGATGGACGTTTAGAAAAAAAGAAAGAAGAAAAAAAATCCATTGGATTTCTCAGCTGTGAGGAAAGGGTGACAGTGTTCTCCCTATTTTCGGAGGTATTTTAGTAGCTAAATTAGTTGTAAGTAAAACTATGTTGATAGTCTGAAAAAATGTGGAAAGTATAGTGGTAAAGCTTTAACCACAAGCTTTTCAAAAAGTTGTGACCAGTACTGAGATTGGAAATAGAATGGCAAATTTGAAATATCGCTTTCCTCATCTTTTTTGACGATAGGAACAACTTTCTATATTTCAAAGCTGAGGGGAAAATCCCCATGTCCAAGGATTGGTTAAAAATACAATATAGCTGTGGCACCAGAACAAATTTGCAATTGCTCCAAAAAATATTGGGGACCTCATCTGCTACAGCGCTCTTACCACTGTTCGAATAACTTAAGAGCAAGAAAAATTTCAGATATTTTGATTTTGTTGATCATAGAATGATGTTGATAGTTTGCAGTAGTAGTTAGAATAGTATTATATTGTGTCTGGTACATTGATTAAAGAAAGGAGAACAAAATATGGTGGCAATTTGCAAATAAATGCTGCAGCAGTTTGAAGCACATGAGGAGGAGCGAGTTTTTCTATGATGATAAAATTAAAAGAAAAAATTTGGAGCCGTTTGTGAGAAAATAAGTATTAAAAATTTGCCTAAATTTCACGCAAATTTATGCAAAAACTACTAAAGTTTTTGAAAAACGGTGAATGACTTTATTTCAAGATCTGTTTTTCTACAAGATTTTATTAAAGAAAAAAACATCTCCACCTTCAATGTTATACTTGTAGGACAACTGAAAAAAGTTTGAACTTGCAATTTTAAAATAATGAGGGAGTTCAATGAGACCTGTGCCATTCTTTTAAGTCTCTTTTACAGTATCTGAGTACAAAATATATTAAAAAAATTGTGAGCCATTTTTGAGAAAATTTTGAAAATGTATTTGATGCTTCATCTAATTTACACTCAAAAGTTAAATGATCAAACTCGCAGGACCTTGAGTTCCTTTAAATTGATCGGGAATGTTGACTTTACTGAAAAGTGGTTGAATGGAATAGGCACTAGCATTGACAACAGACAGGCAGACGTGTTTCCATCAATCAATTTTTCAATATCAAGGACCCACAAAAATAAGATTCTGGACTACACATATTAGAGGAAGTAATTTACTACACATAGGAACAAAATGTATCCACATTTGTGGTACCAGGACTTGGTAATAATAGATTTTCTGTCAAAAATTCGCGATTTTCCTGTGAAAGAAAAAAAAATATTTAATTTTCTTACAAAGCAAAGTCAAGATAGTAAAAAACATATAAATGTCCCTTTGCAAGCAAGTATTAGCACATACAATAGAAATATAGATGGATGATCAAATGTGTGAAGATAAAAACCAGAATCGTATATCTATCAGGGGTAAGTAATGGTACTGGGCAACCTTGATGTTGCTCATAAATGCAGCAATATATAACGCTAGGCCTATTTACAAAATGACAGGACGGAAAATGATGGAACAGGAATTGAGAAGAAACTGCCATCACATACATCACCAGATATAAAACAGCTGTCAAATCTGTGGATCCAACAGCTCTATCATCAAAGAGGTCAATGTAAGTTTTGGATAACGTTTGCTATGATAGAACTGATAAACTTGAGAAAATGGAAAATAAAGAGAGGTGTGCAAATAATGGATGCAACAGTCTAATTGTATCAATGAATATGAAATGTTTTTGTTTATGCCTGAAAGTTATAAAGTTTCATGCAGAAAAATGAATACTAATTTCTGATGTTTGAATACATAAAGTTTTTTAAAAGAACTATATAGAGAAGTGTTAATTATTTACCACTGATATTGTAGTCATTGTACTGAACAAGTGCCTATGTTTTGCAAATAAATGCATGCTTGTTGATTATTTTCTCTCTTTCAACCAAAATAAAGTTATCATCCTAAAGGACAAGTATGATGAATACATCAAACACTCCTCACTGGTACGTTGTCTAATGTTTTAAATTTTTTTAGGGACTTAAACCAAAGCTGTCGACTAAAAAAAACATAAATAAATTCCAAATTATTGATAAAAAACAATTCTTGTCCAAGAAGAGTTAAGAAGGGGGATTGCAGAAACCCACCGGTCAAGTAAATCCAGAATCAGCCTGGTTGTAGTAACTTCAAACTAGATTAGGTAAAGTATTACATCCATTACCTAGAGAAGCTCAGTAAAGATAGGCAAACAAAATTTAGACTGGACTCTACTTGTAAGGCACTCCTTGTAAAGGACACACAAGAGAATTGTTTCTTACTTAAGATTACTGTTAAGAGTTAAATCAGATCTTGGTTTCCCACCATTAGTACATTTCTTCAACCTGACTCATATTCTTGTGGTGTTGTTTTTTTCTTTCTGCAATTTTATGTACATTAAAATGCAAATTTCTCTGCTCAATCAAAAATACTTTTTTCTGTGAAATTTTCTACCTTACAAACACATGCCCCAGACATTTATTGTTTCCAAATCCAGTTTGGAAAACAATTGCCTTGGTAGACTCCCACAATCACATTTTTGCCAATTAGCCTTGTAATGCCAGATGATTCAGAACTATTACATTACATTTTGTTTTAAAAACTTTAGAAGTTTAAATGAATTTTAATACATATTTTGAAATCAAAGGTGTTGGCATATTCTTTGATGATTTCTGAAGGATAAAATTATAAATGTAAAATTAATTCATCACAACAATCTCCATCATCTTACAAGACAATTTTTATAATAATAATAATAATAATAATAATAATAATAATAATAATAAAACAATAATTTTACTGAACATTTGAATTTCTTGATTCAACTAATTAAGTTGCAGGAATAAACTACATTAATTGCTTAAACAATTCATAAAGTAAAATAAATTGCAGAAAGTTGAAAGAAAGAAATTTAGTTCAAAAAATTCCCAGAGAAAAATAAAGAATTTCTAGAAAAACTTGAGCATGTTTTTTTGTCTTGTTACAGACCACATAGCAAAGAACTCTAATAATACTTACTTGGCTTCGTTGTACCTAGCCTGGAAAAATGACTGCAGGCCTTGTACATAATAAGCAGCAGCTCTCAGACTGTGAGAGTGAGAAGGTAGATTTTCTGGATTGATTCTCTCAAGAAGAGCAGCAAACTCTTGTTCTCGCTTTGCTCGCAGGTACACAATGGCCAAATTCAAGTTTGCAAACGTCCACAATTCTCTCTCCTGGGATGTCTGCAACACAAAAACAATTGTCATCTTAAAATAGTTTAGAGTCAATAGCCTTCAAAGCAAAAGACAATGGTATTCATGGGACATCATGTATTGAGAATGTATGAAATAACACAAATAGTTTCTGAAAATTTGAGAAAATGAGACAAAATTGAAGCGTGATCAATCAAATGATGTGGCAATTGGGATGAGAAACCAGCAAAGGTTATTTGTAGGATGCACGAGCAGTACGGCGAAAACTGTCGAAGGCAAAGAAAAATATAAGAGTGGTCAAATTTCATTAGAAACCTTTGTGTAACTCCCTGCAACAGGAACATTGTGATAATTAATTGAATAATTCACAGGGATAAATAGAAACGTTTCATTGCATTCAGATCTTCCTTTTGAGCAGAGGCCACGCACTGCACAGCCTTTACTTGGCTACATGCAAATTACCAGTGAAGGAGCACTTGCTTCATGGAGATAAATTAATGCTTTTAATTAATTACAAGGATGTACACAAGTGACACAGATGATAACACAAATTGTCTTCCATGGTTGAATTAGGAAGCTTACCAATAGAGGAACAAATAGCAAAGTATTGCAATTTTGTTTGCAAAATAAATTTCTCTTAAACAAAATTTCCTTCACTTTTTACTTCTGTAAAATTACTACAGATTTGGATATTTATTGTTCATGTAGTACATAAACAAGGAAGAAAGTGTACTATGCAACATATGAAAAGAATACACATTCCTAGAACATTTATAATTTCATAGAAATAACATCAGTCTTTATCCCTGAGAGAGATTGGAAGGTCTTTGAATCAAAATATGGTGACATTTGGTTCACTGATGTTTCAACAATAGATAACGACAGAAGTGCACATTTCTGTGACCATCAAACCCAGATAGATTATAACAGTTTTCGAGGTGAATTGGTCGTCACTGCAAATGTGCAGAACACCTAGTGATTCAGAAAGTAAGAATCAAATGGTGTGATCTGCACCAACATTGATATATTCTGTAAGTTGAAATTAGGTGACAAAATTTAAGGTACATTAATGACCAAGTTAGAGGGAAATATCTGTCTGGACTCTCAGGCACTTGGTCTGGAAAGTAAATCATAATCTGACAAACTGGCAACGAAAGGATCAGCTAGTGATGGCAGTTTGAAAATTGCTAGCAGGAATACATCAACAAGAAGGCATTTATAAACTAGTGCAATTCAAGAGCCCAGCAAACAGAAGATTGACTTCTATGAGAAACAAGGAAGTAAACACTTGAGACAAACATATCAAGACACTGGATGAACCAGATGACGTGTCAAAAGAATTGTTATCAGCTTAGAAGTAGAATTAATCACAAGCCATGGCAATTTTAGAAAACACAAATATGTAATGGAGAAATGTGTTAACCCTACTGTTTGAAATTTGATGAAAATCCAGTGGAGTCTTCCCAGTATTTTAATGTAAATGACACATTCTGCAGAATGACGCTAATGTGGTTAAAGCCTACATTTGTTAAACCATTTGTTAGATTGTGTAGCATGAAACCAATACTAGAATACTGCTCCAGAGCAGGTAATCTTGGCTCCTGAGTCAGACAGCTGGGGAAGAGTACAATTGTCATAGCCCGAGTGCTTGGGAACTTTTGGGCCTGCTGATACAGAAAAACATTCCATATCGTTTCATGGAATATATTTTAAAATGGCTGATTCTCTTAGTGCATATGAGCATAGTCTCTTCTGATAGCGTATTCACATTATACTTACCCTCAAGGCTGCCATGAACTGAGCCTCTGCTGCTTCCATGCAATTCATGCTCATCGCATAGAGACCCAGCAAGGTGTGTAGCTGAGGCCGGTGTGTGAGCAACAAGCGTGGTTGTTGCTGACAAAGTCCACAAGCCTGAGAGATTTCCTGCAGAGCAAGTGACTTATTGCCCATTACAAGTCGGCACATAATGATGTGCTCTAATAACATCAGTTGAAAAACTGAAAGGATTGGCTTGTTGTCCACAACTGAACAAAAAGAAAGTATTACCATTAACCTTGCATTGAAAACACAATATGGCATTAGTAAAATCACAGTAGAATAGTAACATAGAAAACATGAAAGAACAATATTATTTCCTTATAAAAAGAGTTGCCTCATATCCTAACACAGTGGGATATGTCCTGAATCTAGACAAGTCCTGATGTCCTGCCAGATTTTTCTTTAGTTCTGCCAAATGTCCCGAATTTTTATTCTCTCATATAATTTAACACAACCTCCAAAAAACTGCTTTTGGGGACTACTCGTTAACTATAGCAAAGACCTATGTGCTACATAGAGAAAGCAAGCAGCTAATTCCTCTGTTAAACAAATATTGTTATTTTTGTCTTTTTATGGTACAATCTGAGAACTAAAAGGTACTGTGTGTTCTGAATCGAAGTGCATCTGCCTCTCTCACAAAGTATAAAAGAATCTGGAATGCAAAGGCAAAGAAGGCCCAGTGAGTAACAGTGTTTAAATATCAACCACATTCATATTTGATTTAATATTTTATTTAAATACCCTGAAATACTTCACAAATTTTGTCACAGAAAAATAAGAAAATTCTAGATAACCTGGAAGCATCAGGGAAATTCATCCTAGAAAGAGTGATCACCTTGTTATTCTTGCAAATGTGCAATGTAATTTATCTTGATTTACTATTTAGTTGTTTACTTGAGATTTACTATTTCTTTGTTATACAATTTACTTAATACTACTTAGTTGTATAAAAATAAACAATTTGCTCTGAAATATATCTTGTCTGGGCTGAATTCCATTGTTGCCCTTATGCCAACCCTACTTATAAAAGGTAAACTTTCTTTTCAATAAACCAAATTAATAGGTATTACCCAACCAATTAACTACTTACAATACTTTTATATTTGTTATTTTTAATTGAATTGATAGAATTTAAGAAAATACATGTACATGTGTATGACAAATAAGAGAAAAAAATTTTGGTGGTCCTCAGTGGATGGAACAACAATGGTAGTTCATTAACAATATTAACTATGGTATGAATAGCGTAAAAAATCAGATTGAAAAATTGTTTTCATATTTAACATCAACATAAAAAGTAATAGTAAATAGTCTCTCTGATATTACTGTAATACAAAAATAAAAAAATGCTTACTCTTAAGTTTTTCAATCTGCATGAGTGCCTTGTCTGTGTATTTTTGTGCTTTGTCCATATATCCTGCTTGCATCGAATGCATCACAGTTACCAAATACACAAGAACATATAAATGTTCTTTAGGCATCCAGATAAACATATCACCAACATTAGGTCCACTAACAACTAGAACAAGAAACAATTCATGACAACGTTACAAATGTTTTCTTGGCTCAATATGTTTGTTCTGACAATCTTGAATCCCATTACTTTTAACACAGCGAATAATAAAACAATAAATAGCAAAACCTACACAAGTTATATAATACATGTATACTAATGTATAAATACAAAATAGAGCCAAGAGTATAATTTCTGTTCCAAGACTTCTGAATTAGAAACTCTTAAATGAGATGTACTAAAAGTAAACTGCAACTTACAACTTTCAAAATATTGTATTTGATCATATAAATTAAGTTTATTTGTTACGAGGTGAGCATCCTACAACTACATCTACAATGAATAATTTTCCCTCAATGAATTCACTATTAAAGGTAAAGTCAATGTTAACTTCAAATGTTTATCAATACTACAACACACAGTTTCTCCAGAAAGTTAAGAGAAATTAAGAGTACATACACATTTTCTCTTCAAAACAACAAAAGTATACATATTCATAAAAAAAATCATACTCTCATCTGCTGGCCACGTTGGCTGCATAATTGTTTGAATGCTTTGCTGGAGCTGTTTGAGACAAGGTTTAACACTTTTCACTTGACCAGCCATCAAGTAATGGCAAACCTAGAAACAAAAATAAACAAATTTAATATTCCTAATTAATTCGCACTGCCGCATTGAATACATTAGTTTCACTGACCTGCAAAACAAGAAAGAACACTTTAAGGTATTCCTTCTGATGCTGGCTACCTTGCCATCCATCTACCAAATGTCCAGCTTGATTTAACAGAGGATGTACTTCCTGAAATTTCTTATCTATCAAGAGAAGCTGAAAGCAATATAAACAAACACAATTTTTTAGATATTCATAATAGAAATTCACCACAGTGTCACATTTTGTTTTAAATATTTTTTTATCCTAGAATATTTCTTCGGTTTCCAAAAAAATATTACACTTACCATTCCTCTGCTAAGTAAGAACAAAACTCTAGTATAAGCAGCATTGGAAATGTGTGCATAGTCCACTCCAACACCGAGAAGGCTACTAGCAACTTCATAATCTCTTTCACTTGCATGTATTTGCTATAGGCATATAATAAACACTGGATTAAAATGCAGTTGTCGCAACTCTCAACACCCAAATTTTCACATTGCACATGCCTACTCACCGCTAATTGAAAAATCAGTCGACAATGCCAATATACACTATGTTGAGAAAGTTCAATAGCTTTCCTGAGGATTGGTTTTGAAAGATTTGATTGAGATTGTTGTTCATACAACTCTGCTAGGACACTTGCTGCTTCAAATTTAACGTCGTCAAACGTATTTATAATTTGAGAAAGTAACCACTGTAATTTCAGAAACGACACACACTATAAAATATTCACAACACATGGAATTATTGTGGGAATAGAGAGAGAAACCCAGGGCCAACTGGAGACCTACTTAATACCCCACAGGCTACCCACTGTCAGGCACTAATACACAGTCGCACTGCAGCATTTCACACATGGATATTATCACCATATCCGTCACTCAAATCTAACATTAATTTTGCACACGAGTTTAATGCTCTTGCGTATATCTTACCGCTTGTTCCAAATGACTTCTTGCTAAATCAATGTTCTTCGTATGAGTTAACAAAATATTTCCCAACTGTAGGTGAGTCCGCGCCTCCACTCGAGGTGGTGGCTTGAAATTGAAAACAGCTTGCAAACACTGGATACACAATTTGATGTTTGGGGGGCTCGACGTCCGGAAATTTTCCGCTAAACCTAATAATGAAAGATACCAGGCGTCTTGAGAGGACGCCATATTTTCATTTCTGGCGTTTTTGCCACAGCGCTCTCAGCTCCTGCGCCGTCTGCGTGATGTGGCAATTCCCATTGGTCGCGAGCGAAGGGGGCGGGGCGGGAAACACGTGGCTCCAAATTTAAAAACGACAGCACACCGCTACGGGTGAACTATCGTTTGGTGGTGGCATGATATAAACATTACTTTCCTGTGCAACTTTTGTAAAACGTTAAAAACCGTATAAATGCCTGCACGTATTTACAAAGTATAATACGTACGCACATCTGAAAAATCTTCAACGAAATGACACATTTTAACTTATTTTTTGGTTTGAATGTTACTTTATTGTACATTAACTTGTAATTTTTGAAGTTAAATGTTGATATATTAACTTTCTTGGTTTATGCTAAGCCATGAGAATTTTTTCCAGGACAGTAGCGTAATTCTTGTAATAAAGTGAAAAGGACACAGGTTATTATTTATCATTGAGGATTTTTTGTGATGTTTACCATATATTTTTAATTGTTTCAAGGTCTGAATCACAATATACACTCTAAAAACAACAAAATTTTATGAATCTCATATTGCTTCTTTTCATGTACACATTTATACATGATGAAACAAGAATGCATTAAAACCTAATATAAATAATACCTACAACATTCTGTACATTGTTCTGTACATAATTGAAAACGCCAACAAATTTACAAAAGATAAGAATAACATACAAAACAATTTCCTTTGTCCTAAAATTAGCTTTGTAATTAATAAAATAAAAATTATATCACAGTTAATCTCTTCAGTAGGTTGAAATATAAAACTATAAAATCAGATAAATATTAACATTTGCATAACTAGAAATCACACACTATACATTGTTCATAGTCTTCAAAAACTTCATAAAAGAATTTCATAAGCCTGAAGAAAAATATTCAAAAATGCCTTGAACTAAATATAAATCAGGAACTACAAGTGAGGTAATAATAAAGTAATATAAATAACATTTGTTCTTACATCAACACACAAGCAATAAATAATACAATACATATTAAAATACTGATTTATAGATTACAAATATAAATGTGAAAATATAGTGATCCAAAAATGCAGAAGTTTTGTTTTTTAAAAAAAAGAATCATTTAAAACCAAGTAATTCTCGCTGAAGATTTATCCAATTCTGAAATTGCTGCATTCTGGTAGCAGGTTGTGTCAAAGCAGTAGCAATTTCTTGAAATATTTCTTCATTTCGACGATAATACATCTCTGCATCCATTTCTAACTGGCTAATCTTCTCAGGTCTTATTTCGTCCATTGTGACCATTTCCGTTACATATGGATTAAACCGAAAGTACACATTTTCAGGAAGCAGATCATTTAAAATAGTGTGAACAGCTGGAAAAAAGTTATTATGTAAAAAAAATATAATAAGTTACAAAAACTCTTTTTATCATAACTCATCTAAAGATAGACATTTTAATTTGGGTCCCTTTTTTCTTTCTTTTTTTTTTAAAACGTTAATTGTGCAGAACTTTCTCATTTTCTTTATTTTTATATTTTACACCATTTTTATCGGTATTAGTTTTGAGACCATTTTCCAAATTAGTAAGTTGTTCCAATAAAAAAAATAAAAACTGCATATACAATTATGTCAAAAAATTGGAATAATAACCCCTCACTCTTTGCGAGTACATTTTGGGACACTTGTTAAGAATTTCTGTTAAAATTAGCGTAGTATATAATTTAAATGTTTATTTTGACGATTTCCTAATTTTTGAGCATTTTTTAGATATACTAATTTCATCAACAAAGAGATTGCCAAGAAAAGGATGAGACAGCCGATTTGATTGACATACATGAATTGAAAGAGGAATTGAAAACAATGAAAAACAGGAAAGCTTCAGGAAGAGATAAGTTAAATACAGAACTGTTCAAATATGGTGGAATGGTGTTGTTATGGAGACTGTTACACATAATAAACGAATGCTGGCAAAAAGGTAAAATACCAGAGGAGTGGAAAATAGCAGAAGTTATATCGATACTTAAAAAAGGCGACCGAAACGAATGTAAAAACTATAGAGGGATAAGCTTGCTCAATTGCATATATAAATTGTATGCCAGAATAGTAAATAAAAGACTGAAAAGTATTGCAAGAAGTACTGATGGGAGAAGAGCAAAATGGTTTCAGGAAAGGAAGATCGACCACAGATAACATCTTCATAGTACAACAAATATTGGAGAAAAGAAGGGAATATAACCTGCAAACTCATCTAGCATTTATAGATTTCGAAAAAGCCTTCGACAGTGTAAATAGAGATAAACTTTGGTACATCATGGAAAAACAAGGCTATCCACAACATCTAATAAAGGTGGTCAAAAGCCTATATGAAAATACAAAAATAGTAATAAGAATAGGAAACACAGTATCTGAAGAGATAATAACAAATAAAGGGGTAAAGCAAGGTTGTCCTATATCACCTACATTATTTAATATCTATGTACAGGACAGTCTTTAAAACAGAAAGTTGACACTGGTATAAGAATGACCAAAGAAGAGATATTAACGATTTTATTCTATGCTGATGACGCAGTTATTATCCAGGAAACAGAAGACGGACTACAGAGAGTAGTACACCACCTTAATAAAATTTGCAAAAGCTATGACATTAATATATCAAGAGAAAAAACAAAAGTGATGGCATTCAGGGGGAAGGACACAGTAAGGTCAAAAATTGTCATTGAAAACAAAATTATAGAGCAAGTTCTCTCCTTTAATTATTTAAGGTGTAAAATAAGTTATGAAAAAGATAAAGATATTGACAATAAATTAACGAAATATCAAAAAATATGTGGAACGATACACAACAAAAAAATAAGACAAGACCGGAAACAAGAATTAAATTTTACAATACCGTGGCAGTTCCTACATTACTCTATGGCTGAAAAAGCTGGGTATTAACACAAAAAATACTGACAACAATACAAAGTAGCAAAATGAAATTTCTGCGAAGAATAAAAGGATACACAAGAGAAGACCGAATAAGAAATGAAGAAATAAGAAAAGAGTTACAAGTGACATCAATTAATACTAGAATGCAAGAATATAGACAAAGATGGGTAGAACATGTGGAAAGGATGAGTGATAGCAGACTTCCTAAAGCAGCTTTGTTATACGCGCCAAGAGGAAGAAGAGACGTGGGAAGGCCACGAAAACGATGGAGAGAAACTGTGAGGACGGAACAGGCAGTAGCCTAATCCATGAAGTGAAGAAGACTAATTTCAGATCCTTTAATAAACAATTTCACAAAATTTTCAGAATATCAGAATTTGAACCTACAAATAACATTAGAGGTAAATATATCTTACCTGCTTACTTATTTTAAAAAGTTATTTCAGTAATATCTTGTCAAGAATGACATTTTATTTTGTTAAAAGGATTTTGTCAATTAAAAAAATTGTTTTCTTTTACTAATTCTATCCCTTCATCATCTATCATTTAGATATATGATGAAGATAGAACTATCAACTAGAAATGTCCACACAATGTTTATAAAAAAAATTCCTTGAGGATACTTAAAACCTTAACTATTTACAAAATACAAAATCATACCAAAATAAATACAGAAAAAATTGCCAACGTCAATTCTTTTTATGTGCATTTGTAAATAAATCATGTCTTGTGTGAATTGATTTAATTTTACTGCAATTAGATAACAAGATTTACACTTTCAAGAGCAAGGAAAGAAGAAATATTTCTACTATAAGCCTCACCAAGTAAATAAGCATTTTACAGATATACAGATCTGTGAAAGATCAAACAATGTGAAGTTACAAACCTTCTGTATCTGTTGCACTATCCAGAATTTTCATGAATTTTGTTTTCCAAGACGAAGCACTACTTGCTTTCTGGTCCACAGGAGGTTGGGCACTTGGGTGGCAACGTCCCGTGCCCAGGGAAACAACACACTGCAGTGGGGCCCCTGGCCACAAGTGCTTGGATTCATGAATGGCAACTGCGCAAGGATTGTTTGTGAGAATTCCTCCATCCTGTGATCAAAAGAAAAAATAAATCAAATTTCCATCATATCCTTAATATAACTAAATGGTTATTTCAAATAGCATACAAGAAATTACATGTTTCTTCTAAAATGGAAAGAAAAGAAATCACAACAAGCGGCCAATTTAGAAATTTACTTACACTATTTACTTCAATGATGTTATGCAAATTGCAAGGAAATGATCAGAACTCAGATACTGATGACATGGTCATCATTTTATTAGTGCATTGTAGACGTAGCTAACTTGTCAATGAGTGTTTATAATGATATACATGTAATGGAAACGTATTGGGTATTTTTGCCATTTTTAGGCCTTTTTTGGGGGGGGGGTCATTTTTGTGACTTTTACACATTTCCCCCCACTTTTTGTGTTTTTTGTTTATGAATTTTTCATAAAATTACAATTGCTCACTAAAACAATTTTTTTACTGTATCATCAGTTCATGACAAAATTCACTATTGACAACATTGGACTCTGAAAATTACACGAATCTTCGGGAACTTCCTTGATCTTTCAAAACCAACGGTTGAAAGACAGAGCTAAGGATTACATTTCCTCCTAAAATGATTACTATATAACACTTTTTAAAGGTCATTTTCAGGGAATTTTTAAGTCATCAGAATCCGAGCCCTGGTAATGATTAACTATGTTAGTGCTTTCATAACATCATCATCATCATTATCATCGGTAAGAACATAAAACATAATTGTTCTTAATTAAAGAAAATTGATACCTTCACTAGCACAAAAATTAACATTCAATAATTATATGCAATGAAGTACATTAACAATAACTTGCTTTATATACCAAACAAAAGAAAGTTGTTAATAAATCTGATGCTAGTCTCAAAATAAGATAAATATAGAATACCTGATGAAGGTAATCTCCCAAACGGAATTCTTCAAAGTACGAAGGGGCAGCAGCTGAAGCGCGAGCAGCTTCCCACATCTTGTACTGGTTGCTTCCCATATACTGTGATTGCACTTTGTAAGGCAGAGAGTAGTTTCTAAATACAAAGGACATTACACGTTCTTGATTTACAACAGCTGAAACTGCTGCAATCTGAAAACATTGTTCTTCCTCAATCTTATAAAGAAGTTCTACTTCTTTAGTTGTTATCTTACATACTTCTAATCAAATTATCTTAAGAACTCCACAGTATATAAGCAATATGCAATTTTTCAATGTTTTGTGATGTATAAATGATACTATAGACGAATCCTAGCAAAGATTTAATCTTTTGTGACAAATTATTTTAGATTATCAAACACAATACCTTCGGAATGAGAGGATCTCTTGCTGTCTTTATCATTTCTATTTCACCCACATATTTCTTCAAAAGCTCCTCCCACATGTCTGTACTGTAATATGAATGACTCCACACAAGACTGCTGGTACCCCAGAAAGCACTCTGATTGAAAATCTTCTTGCTCATTTCTTTATAAAGAAAAGATGCTTCATCCAATGGTTTTTTTTGAGCAGCTGAGAAACCCATACAGTTATTCTATGAAGATTTGTACATAAATACATGAACTGACCAAATATTTTTCAAAACATTAACAAACTTACCTATTACTCCTATCATAATTGCTCCTGTACTAACACCACAAATAAAGTCAAATAATTCATATAGACGTTTCCCTGTCAATTTTTCAAGCTTTTTCAGCATTTCAATAACAAGGAGACCACTGAAAATGGCACAATATACAGTTTCAATATTAGGCCATTTGCAAGGATGACACAATTGCACAACAATTAGATCAATTCTTAATTGAATAATTCTACCCTTACCGAATACCTCCTCCATCAATTGACAGAATGCGAATTCCATGTCCAGGCAGAGGATCAACGTAACCTAAAATGGTCAGGCCTTCTCGAAGAGCAGCAAGGGTCTCTTCGTCCTTTGTTTCCTGCCTGAGTCTCAGCAACAAACGTATAGCTCCTTCCTACAAAGATGCAAAAGTTAGCATGTTAACCACATCTGTTCAAATTATATAATAAATAAATGTTAGTTTTATAAGGATTTCAAAGAAGATCCAACAACCTTGACAGCTAGATATCTGGATTCAGGATATTGATGTAAATGATTTGCAAGACTTTCCAATCTTTTAAGTCGAGAAGAAGTACTTTCAGCAGATGCAACAGAAGAAATTACATGCCTAGTTCTTGAGCCAATACTAGTCTGAAGAAAGTTAGAAATACAAAAGAATAAGAACATATACACACTAGAATATAATACATAATTCAACAAAAATAATTTGAAACAAAATTAAAAAAATAAAAATTACCAGTGATACAACATCTTTTTTAGACTTCCATTTTGGTGTCAAGTCGTCTGTTGTTTCAACAGAAGCCTTTGGACTCATCTTTAGCTTTAAGCCATTGAGAACTTGAGGAAAAGTCGTCTGATTTTGTTTATTAGAGGTATCTGCAGTTTGAGTTGTAGGGCTCGTCACTTCATCACTTTCAATTTTTGTAACTGATGCATTGTCAAGACCTTTTCTGATAGCTTCTTCGGCCTGACCAGTAATGGATGATATTTTATGAAGAAGAGATATCCATTCTTTATTTAAAGAAATTTTTTCATTAGAAGTTTTGCTTATGTAATCTTTCAATTGGCTTAAAAGTTTCCACTGGTTCACAGACATCACTCTCAGTTGTGAACTTAAAGACATTTTAAGAGATTCGTTTGATGAATTCTCTGGACTAGCACTTTGGGCATTGTAAAATCTGAAACGAAATCACAAAGTGGTTATTTTACTGATATCGAGCACAAAAGTTTACACACTCTACACCGCTAAGTACGCAGTTTCTCAAATGTTACTTTTTTTCTTCTTCAATCCATGCCAAAAGATATTTCAACGTCAGGATGCATTGTTTCTGCACTGACACACGCAACAGCTGTTTAATATAAAACTTGACGTCAAACGTAAAATTGTACGGCACACTCCATTGTAGCCAACTTTATTTACATTTGATATCTGCTACAGCACAAGTTAATTATTAACAGCCAAACGAATTGTTACTCATAATATAAATATACAGATAATAATGGGAAAAATACGGACAATCACATCTTCAATCTGCGTTATGTGTGATAAATCTGTTCTCAATAGACATGCGTGAGACCAAGCTATGGCGTTGTCAGTTGTTGACACTGAAAGTTATCAATTAGATTTATACTTTGTGAAGGCAGTACTGCTTACGAGATATACTGGAGTTAGGGATTTTAATAATGGATATGATACTGCCATCCAATATCCTCACGAGAATATATGTAGGAATCCACAGTTCCTCTTTTGGGACGCAAACAAATTCCGACGACTTACAACAAAAATAAATATGTGTCACAATGAAGAGAATTAAATTCAATTTTAATTATGATTCCGTATTGCTTTTGATTGTATGATTACTTTCACATTTATTTGATGCAATAAAATAATGAACCCATAATTTATATACATTTCATCGCTTATTTATACTGCGCTATTTTTATTAGTCTGTTACATTGGGCAAATACTTTGAAAACATGCTACATACCTGCGCGTTGTACACATACAGCGATCATACTGCCTGATTGCTTTGCTGAGAGACATTATCTGTTGAAAGTAGTATCAATTACGCACAGAGACGAAGAGACGTGCGTGCACATAAAACAAAACAAGTCACGACGTCACCGAGTAGGTTTACCTTCCTGAATACGTACTGCTGTGGAATATTAACTGAGCAGAGCGGCGAAATGATTCTCTATTTATTGCAAGCACATACGCAGAAAATGGGTACTGCGACGTTTCGACAAACTGCGCTAGAAACGAAATCGTCATCATCAGAACAACGCGAAGTCGATGCGGCGGATTTTGAGCCGTCCAGGAGCCGTCTATGACATCGCGTGTTACGCGAAAAGAAGCCAACCAATCGAAGGTAGTGGCGTGACCAGAAACGTGGGATGAGTCGCCTTCTGAGCCAATGAGGATCTGCACGTGCGAGTTTTGTCTGGGTCCCGCCTCTCAGCCTTGAATTGTGTTTACTGACCTTCCATCTAAAAATTGTTGTTATTCGACGCCTATGTGGACGTCTCCCAACGTAGGCTTGTGATGCATAATATTTATCTCTAAAACGATAATAAACATTGGTCGTCACATGCTAGTTTCAAACAAGAAAACAACGTATTAATAAATTAACTGATAATGCTTTCCAAAGATTTCTTAAAGTGTCTTATTATTTTGAAGACAATTCTTTTCGTTGATAATATCTTCATATTTATACCGAAGGATTGCTATTTTGACAAAGAGCTTGAAATCAGAATCGAATGGAATCCCACCTTTTCCGGTCTGAAGGAGGATACAGGAATGCCTTGAAGCTAGATGATTCGGAATATGATTAACATTACCCACAAACGCACACGCACCCACACTCTCACAATATTATAGGCCACCATTATCACCAATCATTCAAAAACGTGTTATGTAAACATCCCTTTTTCGGATGAACTACTCGATCTCGGCAAATTAAGTGTTGTTTGAAAGCTGGAGGTCCCTGATGGCTGCCCGGGTAGTTTATATTTTTGTGTATTATATAACATTAATAAACATTATAAATCTGAAACTAATGATGGTACAACAGTACATACTTTCGCATTTTTTTCTCTAAATTTGCACTTTTCGAAAATTCAGTATTCTACGAAAACGAAATCCGTGCCATTCTTTGAATAGCCTCCCTTATTCCATTGGGGGGGGGGAGGACTTAAGAGCGGTTTTTGAGAAAAAACAATTTTTTAATTGCCTATATTTTGTCCCGAATTACACGAAAACTACTCATATTTTCGAATTGAACTTGAACATATTTAAAAATTTGTCTATAAAGAACAGATTTCACTAAGGAAAAAATCTCTATTTTCAATATTATGGTTATAGAAAGAGGCCCCCAAACATTGCAATTTTCAAAATCGCTGGGATATTAACGAGCATGAGATCTATGCCATTCTTTTAAGTGTCCTTTACGCTTTCTGAGAACAAAGTTTGAACAAAATATTTGGTGTCATTTTTGAGAAAATATTGAAAATGTTTTTGAGGCTTCATGTAAAGTACCCTCAAAAATTAAAAATATCCGTTGGGGCCACATTTAAGAAAATGCCGCTTCAATGTTACTGCAAATTCGAAATTTGAACATCTTTTTACAGAAAACTATTATGTTTTCGAAAAGCTTTATTAGAAGTCATTTCATGCAAATAGTCACAAATGCAATAGTGGTACATAACTATCTCTATACTACATTTATTATCGGTATAGACGTAGGTATGCGAAAAAAGTAAAAAAAAAAATGAGTCTCTAATAATTCCTGGAGTATTCCTCTAAGTGATGTTCGAAAATTCCAAATAATTATCATTATTAACTACAAAATTAGTTTTTTAAAGATCATGTATAGTTTTTAAACGAGTTGTATTAGCATATTTAGTGGATGCATTAATTCTATTTAAAAAAATTAAAAACTCTCCAACTTATTTCATCAAACTCTTTCCATGGCTAAAAGGCGCACTTTAAAAAAAATAAAAATAAAAAAACAACAAAAACTCAAATCTCATTCTTGTGTATTCTCTGCCTTTTCGAAAATTTTGCAAATTTGGAAATTATGCTATAAATTACGTATAACTCAGTGCAAAATATGTGGAAATTATGCTAGAAATTATGTATAGTTCAGTGCAAAATATGTGTTTCTACCATGAAGCTTCTCTGACCGAAAGATCGAAGTCTTCGTAGTTTTTTCCAGCAAATGCTCAGCGAAAGCAGGAGCAAAACCTTAACACTTGCCACACGCCGCGCACAATTCTCCCTTGTTTAATTAATACCACTGTATTCTGCACTTACATATAAACACACTTCCCACAACACTCAGCCACCCACACACATACACACGCTTTTTCGTAAATAGTATATATACCGGCAGAAAATGAAAAATTTTCCATCGTACTTTCAAAACCCATTTTATTTTTGTTATGTACGAGTATAAATCCTACTGCCGCGATGCTTGTCTCAATACACAACTATATAAAAAAACAAACTCGAGTTCCCACTGGAAATCAAAGTGGAACCAGTTGCGCGGAAGGTGAAAATACCAGACACGGACACTACGAATTAAAATATTTAAGTAATATTTTAATATACACATTTATTAAACAACCTTTTAATTTATGTTCAAGAATTGTTTAGGTTTAATAACATATTAATGCTCTGAATTTTGTAAATTACATTAATGTCATTCGACGAACTGCAAGCGTCAATTTTTCGACCGCTACAGCCTGACAATTTCGCATCGCTCTAACAATGGATGGTATCCAAATTCCGCAGGTACAATAAAACACTGGAACAGAAATTCTGAAGTCTCAAAAAAGGAATCGTCATCAACAAAACTAATTATGTGTGGTTTCCACGAAATTATATCAAACTATTAAATAAAACAAGACAAATTCACTGAATATTTTATTTACAGATCACAGCTTCTGCAACATTGTTTTAATAATATAATTAGAATAAAACAAAATAGAGATTTTACAAGAATGTGAACTTGATATGAGTTGATTGTTATTAAGTAGAAGTATGAAAGATAAATATATCACTTCTTCTTGCATCGTGAATAGATTTGCGCAATAATCGTTCATGACATTAATAAAAAAAATAACGTAATCTTTAAGATGTTCTCTTTGTAAAAAGATGTTCGTCGATGGTGCTCGATCTGCGCTGAGCTTCACTCGTCGTCGACTGCGCTGCCGCAGCAGAGCAGTAACCGCCACCAGGCGTCGCGACGCCCACAGCGCCCTCTGCGTCGGAGGCGGCGGGCAGCACGCGCCCACCAGCGCCCACCGGCCCTTGCGCCCTCCTCCCTCTCTCCCTCCGGAAAGGGCACCTTCGCCACTTCCTCCTGAGCGACGGCTGCCTTCGCAGCGCACGTTCGCTCCCACACCAGCATCTCCAGGCAGTCACTTTTTGGGGCAGCTTCATTCACCGGTTGCGGAGATTGCATTTCGAATTCCACTTCTTGTCCTTTTTGGACGTCGCTTCCAAGGGTTCGCATTTCATAAATGCGCAGTGCAGAGTTGGAATAAATAGCTTTGTCTCTCCACAAGAGCAAGGCTTGGAAAATATTATTTACCTTTAGTTGAAATATCATGATTAATTCGGCATCATTGTAATATATTTGCAGAATTGGCATGTTATTCAACTGTCCAAACAGGATGCAGTGAGTGAATATCTTGGTTTCCTGTGAGAAAATTGCCCGGATTTTCAGACCTTTTTCCTTTGCATCGCCACCTCCAGACACGCAGTAGCCTCCGTGTTTTCTGTAGGGAATTACTTCCATTTTGCACAGCGGTTCTGTTAGAAATCTGTCAGCTTTTGATGCCCGACTTGCGACACCCGTGAATGACCGCTCTGCTATGTCAAGGAGGAGACCAATCGTTGCTGTGGTTGCGCTTTTCGGAACGACAATGCTCGAAGCCGTGACAATGCGTAATTATTCCAATTAAATCTAAGGTGACCAACCTCCCGTTTTCGGCGGGACAGCTTTAAAATAAATTGTCCCAACGTTTCTTTGATTATTGTAGTGACGCTTAGAAATCCCACTTTTAGAATTAGAACGCGTTACCTGTTGATGTAACGATCTGCGTACATTTTGTGCTGCGGCAGTAATTGACAGTGGATGTAGAATTCTAGTTGACTGTGCAATTGCATAATGGTTGGTGTTTATATATATATATATATATATATATATATATATATATATATATATATATATATATATATATATATATATATATAAAGATAGCTCTACACGCACTCAATAACATGACATATACGTCACATTACTCTTTACTTTTGTTTTTTCATAAATTACAAACATGTGCTTTCCGTAAAAATGTATTGCAATTGTGAATGGCAGTGCTTGAAATGATTTCATATGAATTTTTTCGAAAACCCGATACTTGTTTGTGAAAAGTGGTCCAAATTCCGAAAATACAATGGCGTTTACGCCATTATCTTACAAACTGTTCCAAATTCTTCAAAGATTATTGCCATTTAGAACAAAGTTTTACTGTAAATGAATATTCTTAAAATAATATTTCCGTTCTACTATTAGGAAACCGAAAAATTAAGAAAGTTTCAAAACAATGTTCTTTGGGCAGCGAGGCATGGCAGCTGGTAAGTTTATGTGGCAAAACTGAATACCTAGCTGAGTCTAAAGAAAACAGAAATCTAATACGGGATAGTCTGTGCTATTCTGAAAAACTTCTAATTTGTTGTCATGGCCCAGAAATGAATTTTTTCTTCTGAAAATCAGAGGTGTTTTCGCGAAGCATTTCATGACACTTCTTATACTTCATAAATTATTCCGTTTTTAAGGGAATGTAAAAAAGAATCTAATCCCCACTGGAAATCAAAGCAATACCATTTACGGGGAAAGTAATTATACCAGACAGCGACACTAAATTATGGTAGTAATGCTTTAATATAGATATGTATGTCAATATACTGAATTTTGTAAAGAACATTTATGTCATTCGACGGAACTGTAAGAATAAGTTTTAGGACGCCACGGCCTGACAATTTCGCAACTCTCTTAAGTCTGGATGGTAACCGAATATCACAGGTACAATAAAACAATGTAACAGAGCTTCCTGCCTCACATGAAATGCATGAATACTCTCAGAATTATTAATCAATAATCGTGATCTACGAAACAAATTATATGTGGTTTCCACATAATTACTTCAATATGTTAAATAAAACAAGGACATTTTTTAAATAATTTATTTACTGATCACAATAAAATGATTTACAGATAACAATAATTATTAAAATAATTCGTCAGCACCATTATTTTAACAACACAATTATCAAAATAGTGATTTTACAAGAACCTGTACTTGATAAGAGTTATTTCTTGTTAAGTACAGGAATAAGTTTGAAAGAAAAATATATCACTTCTTCTTGCATCGTGAATAGATTTGCGCAATAATCGTTCATGACATTAATAAAAAAATAACGTAATCTTTCAGATGTTCTCTTTGTGCAATGATTTGTGTGGATGGCGCTCGATCTGCGCTGAGCTTCACTCGTCGTCGACTGCGCTGCCGCAGCAGAGCAGTAACCGCCACCAGGCGTCGCGACGCCCACAGCGCCCTCTGCGTCGGAGGCGGCGGGCAGCACGCGCCCACCAGCGCCCTCCGGCCCTTGCGCCCTCCGCCCTCTCGCCCTCCGGAAAGGGCGCCTCCTCCGCCACTTCCTCCTGAGCGACGGCTGCCTTCGCAGCGCACGTTCGCTCCCACACCAGCATCTCCAGGCAGTCACTTTTTGGGGCAGCTTCATTCACCGGTTGCGGAGATTGCATTTCGAATTCCACTTCTTGTCCTTTTTGGACGTCGCTTCCAAGGGTTCGCATTTCATAAATGCGCAGTGCAGAGTTGGAATGAATAGCTTTGTCTCTCCACAAGAGCAAGGCTTGGAAAATATTATTTACCTTTAGTTGAAATATCATGATTAATTCGGCATCATTGTAATATATTTGCAGAATTGGCATGTTATTCAACTGTCCAAACAGGATGCAGTGAGTGAATATCTTGGTTTCCTGTGAGAAAATTGCCCGGATTTTCAGACCTTTTTCCTTTGCATCGCCACCTCCAGACACGCAGTAGCCTCCGTGTTTTCTGTAGGGAATTACTTCCATTTTGCACAGCGGTTCTGTTAGAAATCTGTCAGCTTTTGATGCCCGACTTGCGACACCCGTGAATGACCGCTCTGCTATGTCAAGGAGGAGACCAATCGTTGCTGTGGTTGCGCTTTTCGGAACGACAATGCTCGAAGCCGTGACAATGCGTAATTATTCCAATTAAATCTAAGGTGATCAACCTCCCGTTTTCGGCGGAACAGCTTCAAAATAAATTGTCCCAACGTTTCTTTGATTATTGTAGTGACGCTTAGAAATCCCACTTTTAGAATTAGAACGCGTTACCTGTTGATGTAACGATCTGCGTACATTTTGTGCTGCGGCAGTAATTGACAGTGGATGTAGTATTCTAGTCGACCGTGCTATTGCACCATGGTGTCTAAACCATAGGCATATAATACAGGAAGGGCGATGAACAACTGTTTTTGATGCCGGACGATATCGCCTTACGTTAAATTGTGTCACTACAATTTCGTTTAAAGGCATAAATGTTATACGTCAATAATCCGTTAGAAACTTTAGTATTCGTTTTCTATTTCCTGGTCTGGGCTAGCTATTCTGAGCTGATAATACTCTTGCCAGCTGCCATCTATCTTCACCCAAAGTAATTTTTTAATAAATGTTCTCAATTTAAAACATTCGCAGCCGTTTATGAGAACATTTTGAAAAATTCTCTGAGGCTTCATGTAAAGAACGTCCCAAAATTAATGAATATTTTTCAAAATTGCCGAGCTTCGACTTACGCCACATCGACAGAAGTTTATTCAGTTTGGAAAACATCATACACGTAGTTTAGGAGCTAGTGTTGTTCACATACACCAGACAGACAGACAGACGGACGGATTTTACTTCTTAATTTAGCAACTGGATGTTTCCTCTTTTTCGATGACCGGCAATGATTTTTTTCTGCCGAAAATACGTCGTTTTTTCCCGCAGTATTACACAACTTTCTATATACTACGTATATTACTCAGCATATACGTAAAAATACGGGAAAGTAAAAAATATGTCTTGTCAATTGTGGTTATAGAAAGACACCGAAAAAAATTAATCTTCTTAAATATTCGAAAAATCAGGCATTCCAACGAACATGAGACCTTCTCTTAATCATTCTTTACACTAAATAGAGCCTAAATTTAATGACAAAATATTCCTGGCGTTTTTAACAAAAATGGATTAAAGAAAATAAAAATTGCGCATTTTTGAGACAAAATTTTAAAAAAATACTCAGATTTTTGAAAAATTGAACATGACATTATTTTTAGATATGTTTTTCATGAACATATTTAATTAAGAAATATTTATCTTCATAATTGTCGTTATAGGAAGACGCCAATAAAATTTGAATTTTTGCAATTTTCTAAAAGTATAATATGAGAATGAGATTTGCACTATTATCTTACGCGTCCTTCACGCTATCCAAAGTAAAAATATAATTAATATTGTAGGTGTCATTTTTTTAGAAAATGAGAGATCTACAAAAACATTACATTGTGTAATATCCCGAAATTAACTTTAGGTCATGTTAAAAAGTGCAATTACCAATATACGTTTGAAAAGTTTCAAGAAAAAAATTGAAGCGGTTTTTGAGAATGTGGCGTTTGAGCGTTTCTGAAAATGAGGAATTTTGAGCTCATTTTTACAGAAAACGGTTGAGTTTTCCAGAAACTTTATATAACATTATTTAAAGAAGATGTACTCATCAATATAATAATGTAAACAAACCACCGCTAGTGTGAATATTAACAACGTGAGAGACAAGAAAAAATACATCAGTGTCATTTTTGAAAAAAACAAAAGAATAGAGCAAACCGATATTTATGACACCTCATAGAGTACATTTATTCCTATTAATAGTTTATAGAAAACAAATTGGAGCCGTTTTTGAGAAAATCTTATTTTTGTAATTTTTTAAAAAAATACACAAATTGCACGCAATATTGCGTAAAAACTACGAACATTTTCAAAAAAGTACATGACCTTAATAAAAGAACTAATTAGGGACAACAAATTTTATTTGTAGGGTTTTAGGAAGATACCGGAAAATTTCATATTTTTGAAATTTTCGAAAATTTAGTTAACCGTGAAAATCGGACCTATACCACTTTTATACGGGTATGTTACTCTATTATTACAAGGAATTTAAAGAAAAAAATTTGAGCCGTTTTTTGAGAAAAGTTCGGCAGGCTTCATGAACAGTACCCTCAAATTTTAAAGAATGTTTTTCAACAACTCAAAGATTCGACTCGAAAAATATTGACAGGTTCTTCTTCAATTTGGAAAAATCCTATGTATGGTTTAGGCGCTAGTAGTGTTCTATCACTTACTCTATTATCACAGACGGGCAGACGGACAAACGAACAGAAGGACGTTTTTAAAAGAACAACTTTTGCGGTATCAGGGAACCCCAAAACATGTATTTTCGTTGAAATCTCGAAATCGATTTTCCGCAGTATTACATAACTTTCTCTATACTACGAGTATTACTTCGTATATACGTGTATACAGTACAGTAAAAATGTCCTACAATCTATCTTTAAGGAACTGAGTTCATTAGGAAGAAAATATCTCATTCTTTAATATTTTAATTGTAGGAAGACACCGACAAAATTTAGCACTTTTGCAATTTTCGAAAAAATCAGTGTTTTTAACGAATATGAGTCCTGCGCCATCTCTTAAACGTCATTCACACTATCCAACAACAAAATTTAATCAATAGCGTGTGAATAATTTTTTGAAAATTTTGCAACTATTTCAAGGTCTATATGTATAGTAACCACCAAAATTAAAATATCGGTACGAAATTCATGAGGTCGTGACATCAGCCAGATCGATTGAAGTATATACATTTTGAAGAAAATTGGCTAAACGGCTTAGCGTCGTTCACAGACAGACAGACGTTTTGCTGTCATTCACATTATCGGTATCGAAGACCTAGAAAACATGGATTCTGGCTACAAGTGATAGAGGATTTCCCCCTAAATTTAGCAACTGGATGTATCCACTTTTTTGTTACCAGGGCCCTGTAATTAGAGTTTTTCTGCCGAAAATTCTCCGGGTTTCCGCGCAGCATTACATAACTTTCTCTTACTTCGCAGCGAGAAAGTAAAATGAAATGGAATCACGGACAACCTGGAGGTAATGCGGGTAGTATCGGGTTCAGGGAAAGCAGAATAGGACGAGGACGGTTGCTAGAAGCTGGATTAGTCTGGGCAGTTTGTCGTTTAGGCAGGGCAGTTGAGAGCAGAGCAGGGCAGAGCTGGCTACGTCATGTCAGACTAGGAAGATTATAACCAATAGACATGCATTCCTTTTCCTGACTGAATAGATGAAAACGGTAAATAAATATCCGGTGAAGTAAAAGGGTTCGGCTTTAATCTTCCCGTACGATTTAATCGCAAGCGTGTCCACTAGTATTTTCTAGAAAATTAACTATATCGATTTGCAGTTTTCGCTCAACAATGCGGTATCATGAGGAAAGCAATACGAGTATACCGTAGAGATATGCAGCCATCTAAAGCTAGCAGCGCGCAACAACCAATTTCAAGCTAACTGTATCCAAAATTTTAAGCCAATTAAATGCTCTATTTCCGAATTTTAGGCTCTTTTGGATTTACCAAAATCGTGGGCGCTGCTAGTTTTAGACCAAAGCTAGCAACGCCCACCTAGAAAATCTATCTGAAAATCAATTAAAAAAATATGAAATTTAAGGCTAATTTGAAGCTCTCGGAAAAAAATTATTTCTGCATTTATTTCCAAAACTCAGGGCTGTACAAAGAGAAATAATTAACATTGATTTTTTATGGGGGAATCAACACCAAAATCAAAAGACCTTAGAAAAATTCTGAAACCCTACGCAAAATTTAATGCTAATTTGAGGCTCTAGGAAAAATTATTCCCGCATTTTTATTCCAAAAATCAGGGTTGACAAATATGTGCATTGCCAAAGCTTTCGTTAATTACGAAAGGCTTTGGCATTGCTTATGTCAAGATTTTCGAACTGGCGGCCTGTGGGCCGCATATGGCCCACCGGATCTTTTTGTGCGACCCGCGACCGCTTTGGAAAATGTTATTATACCAACCAAATGCAATGTTTTTTTAATTATTCTGATACGCATTTTTATAAATACATAACTGTAATTATAAATTCAAAAAAAACTAATTAGTGGTCTATTGAAGGTCACTTAATGAGACTGGCTACATCGGAGCTGAAAGTGGACATAAATTCGTTGGTGAATGAAGCGGAACGCCCTCAATCTTCTCACTGAACAATTGCACAATTAATTTTATTTTTATTTAATATTATATTCATTTTATCGTATCTTCATCTTTAAGTATTTTGAATAAAAGTGGTATCAAATATAGATTTGTTTAAGTATAATCTCTGTAATTTGGGTAAACCAGCTTAGTCAGATTTGACTGTATTTTATTAGGCACGTGTGTGCTACACGACGAGTACAAATTTCAAAGAAATAGTTTGTCTTTCCAAATTTGACTTGATGGTAGGTGTGACATCCGTGTTAGCGGGCTGCATCGCATGTAGATTTATGGCAAAGCAAAACTTAGGTTTTATCGTCATCTCTGAAAGTACTTGGTAGCGGATATCGTCCAGTGCTCTCGTGTTTATAAACTCTTTACCGTTCAATCAACAAAAAGATTCCATCTGTTTCAGCGATATGTAGGTTCTGTCTGATTACACAGAATATTTCAGACGAATCACTGTTTCCACTGTAGATTATTTCCTTCTATTGTCTACGGGGGCTGAATCTATCACCATGGATGAATAGGTGTTAATTTATGGTATTACATCCTACTAAAAGCAAGAAGGAAAACACATATGTGCTCGGTCATATTTGAATGATTTTCATGAGAAGTATCCCTTATTATAGAAATAAATGTCTTGACAATCTAGTTGTTAGAAAAATCAGTAGATTCATAACTTCATCACTATCAGACTAGTAGTATATTACAATATTTACTATCGTATCTTTTCTAGCAATCAGTCAACAGTACATTGCTCCAATCTTTATGGTAACTGTTGAAAGGCAATTTTATTACGGATTTTGAAACTTGGAATATTTTTTTTGTTTTTAAAAACAATCACACACTTTAGTAACTTCTTATGGTTCTTAAAATATTGTTCCCTCACTGAAGGTTATATTATAGCACCAAACATCGCGACAATGTACGTCCGCAGGGTGGGGTAGCTGGGACAACTTGCCTCAAGCTAAGGCTAATTAAGTGGGACCCCGAAAAATTCAATATTTTGCTAAAAAACTATTTCAGCCAAACACTGGTATAAACCAACATTCACTAAGCGTACAAAAACGCTACGATTGAAATAACAAAACACAGGTCCCAGTAATCAGGTGGGCGGGCAGTCCCACCCCCACATACCATTTTACAGTTTTTTTGTTCTGTTCTGAGATTATAGGTCGCTTAGTGTTACGTTTAGAAAAAAAAAATACAAAGGCAAGAAATTTTATTCTTTTAAAAATTATGTGTGTTTATTTATGACGATAATATATTAAGAAGCTGTGCCCGACACGGTCACTGCGTCCGTAAAGTGAACATTGTAGGCGGGTTGCATAAGCATTTTGTTTGTACATATCACTCACCCCTCTAGGGATGTCTTACTCCCAGTGCATTCTTTTTCCCATTGTAATTACCCGGTAATTTAAAAAAAAAGTTTTGTTGAAATGGCATTGTTCCTACGCGAAGAGTTAAGCTGGAACATGAACACCCACATACAGATTCCCATTATTTTTTGGGTCGGCATATTAATATTTTTGACAATGGGTACATTTATGAGGCAATGTTTACACCAGCGATGAGATAAATGATAGTATTACATGTAATAACAATTATATTTATTATAGGTTGATTGTAATCTCACAAAGAGTACTTTGGCACACATTTTTGAGAATTGAAAAAAAAAATGCGTTTTTGCAAAAATTTGTAGCTAGCTAGGCAATTGGTTTCAAAAATAATGTTTTATTCAAAAGTTGTAGAAAGTTTTATCCTCTTTAAAATTAATTGGAAACATTTTTCTACATGACGTGAGGTTAAAGAGCTATAGAGAGAAAAAACGTTTTTCAGACCTCCCAGTTAGCACAGGATCTGGGAGGTCCAAAACTAGGGATTTTTAACTAGAGCCTGGGTACAGTTTTTCCAGGTAACCCCCCCTCCCCTTTTGCAAGACCTACCGACTAAACTGATTAGGAATTTCCAAAAGACCTTTGGATAAAGTTGAATTTCCAATTTAGTAACCAGTTAGCTTTTGTTTGCTATTTCTTTACGATATTATTTGAGTTTTCACATCACTCAATAAAAATCCATGAACCAAAAAAACACTATTGTGGTATATATATATAGACTTCTAGTGGTTCTCTATTGCTACTGTACTATCAGTGTAGAATCATCTGCTCAGAGTATTGGAGTGACTGTTAGGTCATAAGTCAGATCTTTATCATGATAATATACAGGAATGGTTCCATGATATAGCCCTGCTGCACACCATACACAATTTCAATTATTCTGGAATTTTTGAGACCAACAGACATGATAAGTCTATTACTGCTGACACCTATGCCATAATATTTCAATTTTTGAATAAGCAGCTCATGTAAAAAACAATCAAAAATTTTTGTTGGGTTGCAGAGCACTCAAGATGAAAAAGAGGTTTTCAAATGAATCAAAAATGTACTTTATCCGATGTTCTGTTGTGGTTGATTTGCTGCATCTAAAACAAAATTGTGTCAATGAGAGTAAGCAGTAATTCTTAAAATACCTGAGTTGTTTGTATAGAATAGAATGAAGAGACTACTGGAACCAATGACATAGGTCGGTAGCGATTTAGTACCTTGGTGTCACCCTTTTTATGTATGAGAATCACTTTAAATAATTTTTACATGTGATGGAAAAACACCCTGTGATAAACACATGTTGAACAAAGCAAAGGTAAAGAGATTGTATTAATAATTTGTTTTAAAAAAGTTCGAGAATCCATAGGTGTCATAATTATGCGATTGTGATAATTCTCTGAATGTTGTTTTATTAAATCTTTACAAGTAATAGACTGCCAATAGAACTTAGATTACAAAAATGTTTTTCCTAACTTACAACTTTTAATAATTTATTGCAAAACATTGAAAATTCAAAAAGGTATTTCTATTATTATTTACATTTATTTAGTTAGTTAAAAAGTTTGCAATTACATAATTTGTTATTGTCACTATTTTATAAAGTGACATTTCATGTCTATGAAGACACCTGAAGCAAAATGATATTGAAGGATAAATTTTATGAAACATTACAGAATACTTTAAGATTACATACAAAATTGGAAATAGTAGGTGGGTACTAATGATGGGAAATTTAAATGGAAATACAGGAAAGAAAAAAAGGGTAGTAATGAGACAATTGAATATTTAGGAGAAGATATAATCAATAATAATGTTGTGGTATACAAGGTATTTCAGTTTTATGTACATTCAGTCGACTACATGGTAAGATACTTCACTATTTTTAAGAAGAGGATTTTAAGAAAACTGAAAGTGAATTTCAGATGGAATTTTAAACAGGGAGATCTACAGTTGACAATGCATTTGAAGTGAAACAAGTTTTAGAAAAATGTATTTTGTGTTTGTAGATTTAGAAAGAGCTTGTGATAGTGTTGCATTGGCTAAATTATGGTAAGAATTATAGAAAACAAATATTAATATCATAAATGTTTTAAGAAATATGTATCATGGAGCAAATATCCCAAGTTAAATTAGGTACACACATTTCTAATAAAATATATATTACAAATGGTCTAAAACAAGGATGTAGTACTTCCCCAACATTATTTAAGATATTTATTTAGTATAATGTAACTTGAAATTAACTTCTTCCCATAGAATGTCACACACAGTTTTTAACAGTTTTTGACGTAAATGAAACCCCAAAATGGATTGAAATATTATGAAAAATAAAATTTTGTCTGTTTCTATAGTTGTTTATTCAATATTTGAAAGGATGTAGTACTATCTTGCATTTGCACACCATTTCTACTGAACTTCAATATTGTGAAGTACTGATAAAATGATATCATTAACAGATTGAACGTAATAAATAATAATAGTTCAAACCCTCTGGTAAGAGTTCAATAGTGGTATTACATTTTTTTTTTTTTTTTTTTGTTTTCAATTTATTAATAGCATGGAGACTTTGCGTTTGTTATCTGATCTTAAAATGAAGTCAATATAAGTTGCTGCTTTTGTGCGATTTGATTTTGTATTCTTTGCGTTGACATAACGGTCCTTTAACTGACATGGTGTGAGTGGCTTGGTAGGCATCAAATAAAGCTTTGACATTGAGTTTCTGATACGTAAGTTCATCATTATCCCATTTGACTCTTTTTTACCTTTTCTCACCTTAATGTATCTAACAGAAAAACATAAATTAAAACCATCAATCCAATAATTTATGACAATTAAAGCCATTATTTATATTGTCTAAAAATTCATAAATAACATTCTAGCTCTGATTTTCTATTACTTGCTATAACATTGCTAAAACAAATAGTTTTCTTCATTGTATTTGCATTTTAGAGCTTTTGTTACAATTATTAATGTTTTAAGATGTAGGAATTATGACATGACATTTCACTTAATCATGGAAGTGGTGAAAGTATTGTTCAGACGGAAAATGACATTGCTGTGTGGAGTTGCACTTAATCTGCTTGATATTTAAAATTACTAAAAAGCTTTCACCTTATGTGCAGCAGAGTAGCTACTCTTGTATTGCAAGATCTGTAAATTGATAAGGACCAAAAAAAAACTAATTTGGTGATTTTACTTGTGAGGTACTGTAATCAAGTATAGACCACGGCAACTTATGACAATGAGCTCATGTGGAAACAGTACAAACAAATTAGTTATTATATAGATAATACCTGGAGAGTAGGAGTTGTTACTTTGTTTTAATTAGTAGTAATGTTTAGATTTATTATTTTTTTGTTAATAAACACGACATGAATTTGAATACATTTTTATTCTAATCGCATCAGTAAGATACATGACACATCATTTGATGAATTTTATGGAAAATTATTGATCTTCAATTTTAATTAGAGCTAAATTTTCAATTATTAAAAAGATTAGCTATTTTATCTTTGATATTTGGGGTAACTAATGATACGCTGAAAAGTGAAATGGGGGGTCGTCCATAAATTACGTAATGCTACAGAGGGTGTGAGGGGGTTTGAGGCAGTGTTATGCCGCGTTACTTATGGGCAGGGAGATATCCAATCAGTCTTATATAACATTAATTTTAAAAAAATTATCATTTGTTGAAATACTTCCTGTTTTGAATCTTATACTAAAACATTAAAATATCTAATTCATTTTTTAAAACAATTAATGAAAATATAAAAAAGTTGATCTGTAGTATTTTCTAGAATACAATTAAATGGCGCAGTAGACCAGCCAATGCAGGCTCTACAGCAGCGACTTGTGCATGGCTTGTAATTAGAAATTTTCTCGCTATGCATCCTTTCTTTACTCAAACACTTGCCCCCATTCTTATTGTTAGGTGCAGTCAGTATAGACAACTCTCTCTGGGTTTAAAATATAATATGCAACACAAATAAAATGAGTACAACTTTTTTAATGAGCTATAACTACTTTTCACTTCTTGCATTTACGGGGGGGGGATACACAAGCATTATGAAACTATTTACAGGTCTTCAAGCAAGTGTTACAGGGGGGAGAAGGTGTATTCAAAATACTCCAAATTTGTGTTACGTACTTTATGGATGGCCCTTAAGTTCAACATGAAAAAATCTAAATTGTGTATTTGTTTACATTATTTCTATACCCTATTGCCCATACATCCTCTGAACCACTCGCATGAAATTTCACACACTCCTCTGACCCTGGGACCATAATACCACCTGCTTGAATGTTATTTTTTAATTACATTTAAATCTAAGCCAATCAATACCTAGGGAGGTACTGATAGCCAAAGATAGATGAAAGCCAAATGATAAGATTCTGTCAGGACATGATATTCATGTGCCTCAATAATCACCGTCATTAGCATCAACATAATTAATTAGCAGTATAGGAGAATCAAGGCAACACACATTGTTACTCACAATTTTATGTTTAGAGGCAATTCAATTGCCATTTCAATGCACTATTAAAGAAAATTATCTGATAAATTTTTTAAAAAAATGTATTCAATTCAACAAAATACTTACAAAAAATTCTTATTACTACATTTTATATTTATCCATTAGAAAGATAATATAAACAAAATAATACAATTGAAAACTTAACTACTTTATTTCATAACATTTCAAAAGATTGGCAATATCTTCTTTGGAACATTCTTCATTTTCAACACAACTCTGAAGCAGCTTTTTAATCACTAAAATTCAACAAAAATGATCATATTAATCAAAATATATGAGAAAGAAATTAAGAAGAAAAGCTTCAAAAATAATCGAACCTTGTTTTTCAGTTTTTGACATGAACATCACTAGAGCAGAAAATCTTTTCACTTCTGATAAACCTTTCAGGTAAGGATAAACAGGATCATTTTTTTCTAAAAATTCTGTGGCCAAAGTAGTAATGATTTCACTAAATTCTCTGCTTTCAAGAGATTCTTGAAATATCTGTGGAAATTCATTACCAGGAATTTGCTGCAACAAAACATTTGATAGAAAATATTAAACCCCTTTAACAAATTATAATTACCTCTATTATATTTTCTTAAGTGAAATATCAATATAAAATAATTTTCTGTGCATCTAACTTTTTTAATCACGATTTTTGTCTTAGTATTTTAATAAAACAAAGTTCTTCTGAATTTTGGTTAAACAGAAAATATCCAATGAGATAATCATAAAATACATGGTCAGAAAATACCATCATATAATTTACAAATACACCCATATGCTGAATGGTGCAGTGTCATCCTATTTCATTGGAAATTCTTTCCTCTAGAATTAAATGCAATTTATTTAATATGCAAGTGCTGGAGATGGCAGTGTACATGCTGGAAGTTTATAGAGTAGTGTAAAATCACAGTTATTAATTTGAATTAAAACATAGAAATATTATATTTGTTCATTATCTTTTCTTTCCTTTTCAGGCTCTAAACATGTTTTAGATGATCTTTTTAAACAAGTTTTAATATACATTTTATCAAATTGAACCATTTTTCATATTTTCATAAAATTTTGAAACTGCTCTAGTTGTTACACATTCTGATAAACTATTTTAACAAAATATATTGTTTGACAATCACCAAATATTTTATTTTCTGAATTTCAAATTCACATAATTAAATACTAATTGAAAACACTTTAAATGCACATGATATTGCGGAGGAATGACAAACACACATTATTCAGCAATTTGTCTACTAAAATTTCATAAATGTTTGATCAAATATAGATTTCACCATTCAAAGTTTAATTCTAATATTTATAAGCATTTTTATTACATTGTTAATATATTCAAAAGGGGCTGCAACTAAAATTGTACAAAAAATCAATTGCTTTGGTGACCACTCTGAATGTCATGGGCATTTGAAGTGTTTTAAATTAGTATTTGAATTTGAAATTCAAAAAATAAAAGATTTGGTACTTGTGAAACAATATATACAGACCTATCAAACACCCTGCTATAAATATCAAAATTACACTTACTCTATCAATACTAAAAATTTTATATTTTAACAAAACATGATACATACCTTTAAAAATTGATGTCTCAACTCACTGTTATATCTCACAATTTTCCAAGAAACGAGGAACTGTACAGATGTTTTTGGAACAGGAGGAAGGTCAACCTTGTTATTTAATGTTTGAAGTTCTGATGATTTGGTGTCTTGATGTTTGGTTTCTTTCATAACGGAAGCTTTAATAGCAGGTGCACTACTAGTAGGTAGACTAATTTGCTCAGTTACTGTGACCGACTCAGTAACAGTTGCTTCCGATTCTAATTCAACTATTTTTGGCCTAGGGCTGTTATCAGGCATTTCTTTGGGTTTAGAATTCTTCTTCAGGAGATCACCAATAGTCTCAACTTCTTGAACAGGCACTACTCTCAGCGGCCTCTAAAAACATGAAAATATATTGAATGAAAAACTGAATACAGTATACAAAGAACATCAACAACAGAAGGTATGCATTAAAGCTGGTTACCTTGGGATACGTTTTTTAAAATTCAATTAATACAAATTACTTTGTAAAAACAAAATTAGAAAAAGAGAAGGAGTACACTAAAGACATTGAATTACTATTTCTTAATGAAGCTTATTTATTGAGCTTCAGGATGATAGTATTTTCAAAACGAAAAATAAGAATGTGTTCAAAGCTGGGCAAGAAAATATGAGACACAGAATAAATCAGAACTTAGAACTTCTTGAAATAAAAAAAATGTTTCAATTAATTTTGTATTTATATAATGAGTCATAATATCTTAAATCAGCTTATTACAGCATTGAGCTTATTCAGCAATTATCATAGCACAGAAATAGATGGGAAGAACGAGTAAATGAGTTGAGAATTGCCATCTTGTGCTTTGTCTCATCATATCCCACTTACAGGATTTGATCTAATAAACAATCTAATAAAATATATCTAATATAATTTTATATTAATAATTTCATGATTGCGAGCGTTCAGTGAATTTCAGAGAAGGGGTGAACAAGCAACTACAGCACTTAAGGACCTAGATCCTCCTGGGGGCCCAAGGGTTCAGGTCAACATGCTGCAGCAGGTTGGGACTTAATACATGCCCGATGATCGGACAAAGGAAAGAGAGCAGTGAGGTGTCACGGTGTAGAAAGAGTTTATACCCATTTAAAAGTAAGGCGACTAGTGTACGCAATTAGCTGGGACATGATTATCCAATAGGGAGCTTTGTTACAATTAAAATTTATGACATTGAAGCTCCCAATCAGACAGCTGCATGCAAGCTGATCTTAAGTCAATTCACCCTATATATAAATCGGAGTATAGTTACTGATTTTTTTTTTTTTTTTTGTCAGTGCGAAGAACTTTTGGGGCCTAGGTATAAAAAGCAGTAAGGTTGATGAGATACTGCTTTAATCCTTGTCTCTAAATGTATAAGGAGTAAAAAGATTGTTCGAAAAGACTTTCACGCAATAACTTTTGGATGAATAATTCCAGTCTCCTCTTCAAGGATGTAACCCCAATGGTAGGCTATCCTTGTTTCACTTTAATATGAATTACGGCAATAGTTCTTCTAACTATTCATAAAAATTAAAAATAACAAAAGCAAACATAAAAGAAAAGAATTAGCAGTGGGTACATTTATAGGAAATAAAATGAAGCTTTTGCGTATTAATTCATTCATACTATGAAATAAGAACTAAAGCACATTGTATTAGATCATCATATATTAGTGTGTTTCCTTGCCTTAGAGCGTAGGTGTGGTGGTTTCTTCACAGGAACAATATCCTCATCTCCTTCTTGCAAAAAGCTGCATGGAACTTTCACAGTTCCAGTGTCCCCTCCACCACCCAGTATATCAGGTGCTCCTCCTACTCTTTTCATACACACTGTTATTTCTTCAGTTGTACTAGTGGAACATGATTTCTCCTTTAACACTGAATAGTCCTTTCTAATGTTTTGATCGCTTTCGCTTCTCCCCACATTTTTTTTAGTCTCTTTCACTCTTGTTTTGATAGCACTCGATCCTTGCTTCTCTAATTTTATCAACTCACTTTTTGCTGCAGAATTATTTGGCTCAAATTCAAGAACTTTCTCAAAGTCAGCTTTAGCATCGTCTTTGAGACCAATTTCAATACGAGCTAATGCTCTCCGTTGATACGCTTTAACATATGTACTATCCAACTGTAATGCAGTGGTGCAATCTGTTTCTGCTAATTTAGCTCTGTAACATCAAGTTAAATTACACATTAATACATTGATTTATAATAGTATAACACATTAATACTATTATGAGTTTTCCCCCATGTTATTGCACATCATAAATGTCCATGGTAAGGTTCGTATGATATATGAGTTAGTTATTTCTAATTCAAAGGTCACACACAACTGCGTACAGACTGAACAAAATATATCAATGTATTTTTTGTACAATGTAGTTTTCGATCATCAATATATTAATAAATTTAAAGTAAAGTCCAGAAACTGACCCATAGAAAGATAAACAGAAAGAATAAAAATTTATTTCTAGAGGCTTTTGAATCAAAGAAAAAAAATCATAAGGATAAAATTTATATTAAATACTATTGAGTTTCTTCATATTGATAAGTGGTGGCACAAGTGGCAAATATAACTGATTATTACCTCAATTATATTTTATTCACTAAAACCATAAGGTAGCTAGTAAAAGTACTTTGACATATCATTTTTAGTTTTACTTGTTTCAGTCTAATCTTATTGTTTTTACTATATAAGTAATATTTGTGTGAATAATACATAAATTGTTGAATTTAAAAGCTACATTTCTTTGTATCTTTGAAAACAATGAGTCAATTACCAGTTCAAACCACCTGGAACTAGATGTAGCAAATCGTTTTCATATGAAAGTGAATGATTTGATTATGAAAGACATTTTTAGTTTTACACATTTACTTTTTATTATCATTAACTATGATGATGATGATTACATTTTGTTAACAGAAGTAAAAGTATAGAAATTTAAATGGTAATAAGCATAAGGCATTAAAAAATTAAAATGAAAAAAAAAAAATTATTCTTATGTAGCAGGCGGCGGTCGGGTGGAGTTAAGGCGTAGGTTCCCGTTGAAATTTTGTTTATTTTGGGTCTGTATCAATGTTCAAAATATTCTCAGACCATCTCAATGGTCTATGTTTCTCACATGAGTTTGAGATGATAAACAAATATACCTTAATTTAACTATCCACATTGATTTTATATCAAAACACTTGCAACATTAGGATCATCTGTTATCACAATGCTACTGCAGGCTCGTTCAGTGATAAATGTATGGAATTTTACATAGCTGGCATCTCTTTATTACATGGATAACTAATCTATTGGAAAGGCGTTGTTGGACGCTCGCATTACAAATGAATAGCAATGAAAGTTGCCTTTACCAACACATTTGTTGAAAATGATAATATCAACTTTTTTCATGGCTATTTGTTACACATGGCTACCCATCATTATTATTTGCTGCATGTTATCTCACGGGACAACCACCAAGGGGCATTTGGTGACGCCCATAAGTAATCTGCATCATATCAATACATCATTATATTCTTCTACCCAGATACAATCTCAAACACACAATTTTGGAATGATATTAGTGTTTTCCCTGCATTTATCAATATTTCGCAGATTAATTATCAAGATCACCCAGTTATTGTAAAAACATGCATTTTGTTTATTCAATTACAAATATTTATGAAAAAAGACTGATTTAGACCATATTTTCCAAAAAAATATCCTAAATGACTTAAGTTTCCAGAAAATATAAATAAATTAGTAAAATAATAATTTCTTACCGTTTTGTTTTCAAATAACACAGAGCTCTATTTGCATAAAAGATGGCATCATGAGGATTGTAAAGGATAGCCTTCGAGTAGCAGTCAATAGCATCTTTCCATCTCTTTTCCTTTACATGCTGGTTTCCCTATTTATTATAGAACACAAACAGATTTTATAAAAATGCTCAGAATTAATCAGAACAAAATATTAACACCAATTTAACATACCAGTTCCTTCTCATATAGAGCTTGTTCTCTCAATTGTGCAACATCCCCATTTGCTAAGTCTTCCTCTGTTTCTGAATCTGTCTCTTCTGATTCTTTCTTTTTACTATCAATGTCTGCACATGCCTTTTCCTAAAAAATGCAGCACTTACAACAAAATGTCAAAACTTCTCTGGAAACTGTAGAGAAAATTTGAAGCAAATATACTAAGTAAACATTAGTGCTAAAATTCAAATTTAATTTCTTTGTTAATCGGCTTCATTGATTTCAGATCTTAGGCAACCGTAGAGCTATGGTTGATTAATAGAAGCATGCACATATAAAATACTAAATAATTACAAATCTACAAAACAAATAATTTTCTTTGGAGAGGGGATTCTGAAGCATCATTTACTTTTAACAAACAAATTATGATCAATTGTAACATACCACATCAAATTTGTCCCAGGCTGTGTAATCATATGATGATATACGTTTAACTTCAGTTACAACCGGAGATTTATCACTATTATCTGTCACCTTTTTTCTTTTAATTTTACTTCTGACAGGTGGTACTGCCTAAAAAGCAGAAATTCATTCAAATGTTCACAATGAAATAAATTGAAAACAGAGAATATTAACCAAACTCTGCGTAATAAATGTATACATAACACTTCTACTTTTGGGAGTGCGATTAGAATGAAACAACTCAAGATCTTTGATGCCATAATAAAATTTTGTAGGTTAAGTTGGTCAACATACCACACTTTCTGTAGCACTATTAATTAATTCTTGGTCTTTTCTCTTCATATCTTTCTCCCAACTTTTCAAGTCCTTCAAAAAACTATTGAGCTCATCAGCATTATCTCGAACTTGCTTTTGCAACAGTATAGGATCCATCTCCTCGAACTCAATCAAAACGGATCAAAACACACTGAAACAGACGCAACAGTCTGTGGGTAATAATGTAAACAGAATCATAAATTCTGTAATTTGTAAAATGCGTTAGAAATAGTCGATTTTATTCTTCTTATTTTTAATTTAAATAGCGACAATATAACATTTCTCAAACTTCGTCCTCTATCACATACGTCAAGTTGTCATACTTGCATGATCCTGCTGTTCATGATAACCTCAAAACAGACGGCCATGTTTTGAAGATGAAACGACATAATTCTAATTCACTGTGAGATAACAGTTACATTACAAATTTTCTAGTTTCTTAGAGGACGTTAAAGGAACATTAGAGGAAGCAAGACCGTGCAGTACTTCATATCGGAAGAGGTGCGTATCAACCACTATCTAACGTGCTGAACCATTTTAAGAACATATCTCACATGTGAACTGTAGTTTCAATCTTGGGTAGGTACTATACTACTAGCTACAAAAGTGTGATATGAGAGTTATGAGTGATATGAGAGAACAGAACAATGTGATCATCCACGCACTCCAAATTAGTTTTCACTGCAGACTAGATTACATTAACGTGGGCAAAAACGGTTGCTCGGAACAGCCACCCCGGTTGCCCCGTGTTTCTCGTGTCATGCATACCACCCTGCTTTTTTTATCAAAATGTACACCACAGAAACATTTTAAAATTTAACCGATAATATTTCCTGTGAAAAATGATTTTGCTTGTCGTTCTTTCTCACTATTTGCAAAGTGATTTTTATTTTCATACATTTTCATGCAAGAATAACTTAAAATAACAATATTGTATAGTGAAATATATCAATAGTGAAACCAAAATTGTATAATTGTCAAAGAACACTGCAGTGTCTGTTAGTCATGTGAGCGATAATTTTTGACACTCCAAATCAAATAGGACATGATAGTTGAGTGTCACGAAAAAATTAACTCGCATACATTTCACAAACGTTCGCTAACTTGTGCTAGCTGTTGAGTTTTCATTTGTCATTCCTCCAACTAGAAAATATTCGCATAAAATTTAGCATTTACAAAGCCAGAATGCAAGAAAATTTTACTTCAAAATTTCCTTTTTAAGAAATATTACTTGCGTGCATCATTCTTTGATTACAATATCTAGTATATTGTGAATTTAATTAAACGCATGATAGAAGTAAACAACGTGGGTTCTTTGAAATGTGTTTTTTAGCACCTGTTTGATGATTAAATTTACACACGTACATTTTGTCATCTGCTTTTCGACACCATTTGTATAAATCCAAACAATAATTTTTCAGAGACAATATCGGAACGATGTAAATCCCTATGCACAGGAGGGGGGCATCTACATTTACAAGCCCCTTTTCTACTTAACTTTGTTATTTAGAAATTAAATTTTTGAAGTAAATGAAAATTCATAATACAAATAGAATGGATTTATAAATTTAAATGCAAAATTGAAAATTCAGTTCATTTTACGTTAAACGTTTTAGGTCCTACATAATTTTCAGATATCATGGAGAGCCTCGGTGGCGGATTCAGAGACGAATTTGGGGAGGGGAAATTTAAAATGTTTTCGACGAATATGTCAAATTACAGATTTTGTACAACGTCGCAGGATACACTCAGCTCATGCTGCAATCCGAGTTTATTCGTTTTAATAATAATCCGAAAATATGTTTGCTTGAAACAATTTAGGGAGGGGGACCCTAATCCTCCTCATCCTCCCCCCCCTTGGATCTGTGCCTGAAAGCCTCTTCCCCAAATGTATTCTAGTTTCCCAAATTGGCAGATTATAAGATAGGAAAACGACGGATTGAGATTGATATTTAAGAAAAAATGTTTTACTGCGTAAGGCACTTTCAAAATTGACAGGGGCACCGCCCACCTGGCCCCCTGTGCTCATGCCTACTTAAATCTCTTGAGAAAGCTATCGCTAACTTATAAATGAATGCACTGATCCGACGCCATCTTTCTCGAGGATGTTGACTACAGTACGATTTATTTAGTTGTGCACTTGACGTAAATCAGCTGTTGCGGTTTCATACAATCGGTAGCTTATATCTCGCTACAATGACGTCTCTATGGAGACGCTCAAACTTCCGATTGGAAGAAACTGTCAACACCTGATACCTGCCAGGGACATGGAAAAATCGTAGTATATTCGGTCCGTGGCGATGGTTATCTGTTTGAGGAATAATGTACACGCACACACACGCGTGTACATATTTGCAAGGCAGTTCCGTTACATTCTCACACTTCTTTCAGAGTTACGACTAATATTGTATAAAAGTGAATCACCGTCTGATATATGGGTATCATTTTGAACATTTTAAGTATCCTTCAGCAGATGACACTCAAAATATTTATTTGCATTCCTAAATATTGCACTTCCATAACCTCAATTCCATTCTTTATAATATTGGTGCATTACATATTTTCGAACGGTACAGAAAATAACTTAGACTTTATTGCAGATAACTTAATTAGTTCAAGCGTTAAATAGTTGAATGATCAAAATTAGATGTACTAGATACTGTAATAATTGATGGTACGAAGTAGCATAAGGTGCAAGGCGAGTTCCTTACGAGCAAACTTCACAAATAAGATGCATTTAAAATTTTGCTTTTCTCATCCCTTTACCATGAAAAAAAATTAGCACATACAGTACATGGTTATCACACAATTAAATTATAATCGTAAATTCCCAACTGATAAAACTTAATTTACTGAACTTATTAAGAAGACAATGCCCATTTATTACTATTTGCATTATGGAAAATAAGATGGATTGCGGCTGGCAAACCAAGTTCAAAGAAAAAAAAATACAATAAGCATTTTACGACCGTATTGTCAATAAACTAGTATAAGATAAATCAAGAGTTGCGCGCACTGCCATCTTACCTTCTTCCTCGAGGGTTCATTTGTTAGAGGCGGCCCTGCCAATCTACTTCTATATCTGTGATGTGTGTGTTTCCCTTATTCCGCCCTTTTATTTACATTAATTTTTACTGCCGCACTCCTCTTCCATTTCTGCGCCTGCCTGTGCTGTTTGTCACAAAATCTCTCTCTCTCTCTCTCTCTCTCTCTCTCTCTCTCTCTCTCTCTCTCTCTCTCTCTCTCTCTCTCTCTCTCTCTCTCTCTCTCTCTCTCTCTCTTCTCTCTCTCTCTCGTGTCTGTCTTTCTCTCATGGGTCGCGCGGTAATACAACACTGCGAGTTGGGCGATAACAAATGAGAAGGGTCAGAAGGGTTGTTTTGCTGTGAATTTTCCACTGCTGATTATATCGTCATTAGCAAGGCTTCTTTGAATCTAGGGTAGGTCTTATAACTAAGATCCGCTCTCTCCGTTCCTTCAAAACTTCTATTTCCGAGCCCCATTTTTCGCTTTTGCATAGTAAATGCTCCATATCATCTCCTTCAATGCAATCTGTGTCCATCTCTGACGATGGCTTCGAGCTACTGCCGACTCTGGGTCCCTGAGACTAACATCCGTGGGATAGCCAGACGTCGACAAGGTGACATTAGCTCGGTATGGGACACTTTAATATTCATTATTGATCTATCCATTTTGCTCATTGATTATAAGTAAGTTTCGCAGGAAGCAAGTTTCAGTTCACACATCACACTTAACCCATGGGTTATTTCCTGTCTTCCTTTACTGCGACCCACAGTGGCCTCGGGCCATCCCCCCGAAGGGCCCAGCAAGGGTCCCTCCGATCTCCAGGCGGCATTACTAAACGGGATTTTCACTGACTGCTGAAGGCAGACTCCTTCGCTGGCTAAGGTAAGGTTCGGGCCTCCACTCTAATCAGTGGCCTGGTGTGCCAACCCAGTTTCTCTCCTGTACACTCCATGGGCTGATAACAGGAAGTCTTAGAGTTCATGTCCCTTCCGTCTCTTCTTACTTCCCACTCTCCTCTGGAAGAACTTTTTCGTCTGACCTCTCACCTTCAACCTATTCAGCAAGGGAGGCCCTACCAGTAGCTAGACTACCACTGATATAGCTCTGGCTCATGGGGGTACTCAAGGGGGTACCCTTATCAACCCTGAGGAGAAAAGGGTCGTGTTTAGGCCAACTTGTCTTCTATGGATTACCTATTCTGTAGGTCCTCTTCTGCTGTTGTTGAGGCTCTCTTCTGGAGTACTTCTTCGTCTGACCCCTTCCCATCGACCCGTCTGGCAAGGGAGGTTCTATCAGCAGCTACGCTACCGCCGGCAAAGCTCTTAAGGTCATGGAGGTACCAAAGCACCACCACCAACGTCAAGGTCAACGTCTGCGGAGTTAACACTATTATTATTATTATTATTATTATTATTATTATTATTATTATTGGCGTATAGGCCATTACTGACCACGCTACACGATTAATGTGTGTAATTCTTCCAGGATCAGCTTTTCAGCTGTATCCTTGGATTACAACAAGGTTGTTACGCCTTGAAGTGTGATTATTATTAATGGATTAGGAGGTGATAGGATATTGGTGAAAGGTGATCGTGGACTTTTTGAACCATCCCAGCATTCGCCTTATGACCGAGGGAAACCAGGAAACGGTCAGGATGGCCGGCCCGGGAATCAAACACGGACCTCCCGATTACGAAGTCAGCGCGCTACGCACTGAGGCACTTTGCTCGGTTATATATACTGAAATATGTGTAAATCTGAACCTGTTCAAGCCGGAAACCAGACAACCGGAAAATTTCTCTGAATGTATTGTTTGTTTTTGTACTAATTATTATCATTTCGAAATTATATTTAAAAGGATTGTGCAAACTTAATATTCAAATTGATAAATATGAGACCGAAGGAGGAGAGGTGGTTTTGTTTTCACATTTCTTCACAAAACAATCTTGAAATACTGCCAACTAAAGACAAAACATTCTACTCTCTTAATTTCGGAAGGGATAGGTAGAACACGTTTTGGCTATGCTCAGTAGATTCTACGTTAACTAAAAATTAGAGTCATGCTTGGCCCACATTATACCCTAGGGCCATTCCGAGTTAAGCGGGTATACATCTCTCTGCGTCGGAACGTGACCTGCCAAACATGAGTGCTGGGTTGCATGACCGATGAGTGCTGGGTTGCATTCCAATAAAGGGCAAATTATTACGATTTACCGCGCTGCAGGTAATCTTCAGCTATACTACGCCACTATGCTTATGGTGTTGTTAGGCACCCACTAACTCGAAAAAAATCATGCAACCGTATCGATTTTGACAGTTTTAATATTTGATTGTGTTATTCCGCCTACTCTCATACTGCACGTACCGTCTAAAGTTTCGAACTCAGTCCGCCACCATTTACGTCACAGATGATGCCACATGACAGCAAGACTCCAAGGAAGAGGTCTCTCGCCATTAATTATTAGATATTCACATATAGCGCATTGCTATTCACAAATGTTGCTTATACATAAGCATAGAATTTACAGCCGTTCATGTGAAAATGTGTTTTTTATAGATTGTATTCATTTCAGGCAGAAATTACGCAAAAACGCCTCGTTTTCGAAAAATATTTACAGAACCTTTCTTAAAGATATGATTTTTTTCGAGCAGATTTTATTTATGGCAAAAATCCCTATTTTCAATTTTCTAGTTTTGAGATTTTTCTTTTTTGCAATTTTTCAAAATGCCAAGAGTTCGCTGGAAATGAGACCAACAATAATTCTTTTACAGATCGTTGATACAAACGAGGAAAACATTTGCTGAAAAAAGTGGGGAGATATTGATAGTTGGAATTATAGATTGTTATTGATTTATTAAAAAATATATAATAACGGTTAACTTTTAAATAATATGCACTAAGAAAGCAAAGATAGATATAAATAAGTTTGCCGCCCTTAAATTTCAAAAAGCGTTTTTTATAAAACATGCATTTGTAAATTAGTTGTACTTATTTTTATATTATTTATTTTCTCGTTTAGTTGACTAAATATGCTCATTAATTCCATGAAAGTTCGTTGATTATCTCTATGTTAATATCACGCGTGCAATTAAAATTCAACCGTGCAATTAAAACTACACACCTGCCAATCAGAATTCAGAAAAGAAGCCAAATCGTTTAATTAAGAAACTATATACACAGATGTAGCCAAGGTATTTTCAGTCGGCTATGAAAGATGAACAAAAATGAAGTACGTCGCAAAATACGTACCTACAACACTGCATATAAACAACGAATGAATAAAACTAAGTTGGAGAAGTTAACGTTAAGCTAACCGACTTATGAAACAACATAAAATATTTAACATGAATAAATTAAATGTTTTACATGTAAAACATTTGGTCTTAGAATTACGAATGCAAAAAAGTAAACGTCAGTTGTTCTAAAGTGCGCTATAGCCAGTTCTAAAATTTGCGCTATAGCAAACTGTCAGAAGTGACTAGTTCCCCCCCCCCCCAAATTTATACATGTTGTGACATCTCTCATGCATGTCCCTACATTTTGTGGGAAGTTATGTTTTCATGACTTTGTCAGCGTTTTCTAATATTTTATCCGCAATATGTACAATACCTTCCATTTGCATATTTTTCGTGGACATGAAAACAATGCAAGACCCACTGAAATAGATCTTTTTCAAAAGCAATACTGCGTCATGAAATGTATGGCTCGGATGGTAAAGATGTGCCTGGAAGTCTTAAACTTTAAATTATTCTGAAATAGAAACGAAAAAATATTGAACGTAGCATGTGTATAGAGTGGTATAATTGCACGCGTGGTTCAAAGATGTCAAATGAAAACCGTAAATATTTTTTAAAATATTATTTATTGTACAAACATGGTACAAAATGGATTACTTTTCGGCATAAGTCTCCCTCGCGCTCACTGCTGGCAGCGCTTTCGAAGTGCCTGAATTTCGTAGAAAAAATATTTTTGGGAGACGGCGCAACCACTCGTACACCGCGAGAAGTACCACATCATCCGAATGGAACTTCTTGCGGCCCATTGCTTCTTGGAGTGGCCCAAACACGTGGAAATCGCTCGGGGCAAGATCGGGTGAGTAAGGTTGATTGTGGGAGGCTTTCAAATCTCTGGTCTGTTATTGTCGCAACAGTTGCGCGAGCCGTATGGGCCCGTGCATTGTCGTGTTTCAGCAGAACACCAGCCGATAGCAATCCAAGTCGTTTCGTTTTGATGGCATCGCTGTTTCAATTCCGTCAGTCGGTCAGATGTCGGGGCACCCATCTTGCAGGCACCTTATGAAATTGGAGCACATCATTCCCATTGTTATGTGCTGAACCATGACTAACGTGTAGAGCTTTTGCTAAGTTGTCTAATGTCACTCGGCGGTTGTCCATCATGATTGCTTCAACGGCTGCAATGGTCTCTGGAATCACAACGCGATGTGCCTGGGCGTGGAGCGTCGGCCAGGGATGTCACCATTTGCGAACTTGCGCCACCATTCATACACTCGCTGCTGTGACAAGCAGGCGTCACCATACTGAACCTTCATTCGTCGAAGAATGTCAATAGGTTTCACACCTTCACTTCGCAGAAACCGAACCCCAGAACGCCGTTCCTCTCCGGAGCACGTTGCTAGTGAGGCATCAATTTTTGCACTGTTCCTGTGCCGGAGTTTGTGTTTCTTCACAATGATGCCTCCTAGGAGACATCTGGCCCACTATTTCAAACAACCCTATCAACTTACAGGACACTAGCGCCACATTTGGATTTTTTTTATTATACTTTTACGGTTTTCAGTTGACTCACCCTTGTATATAAGAAAACTCGCTCCTATTGTCGCTCGTTTTCTTGAACATACCACTAATGCAGTTATATCCCTCTTTATACAATCGTTTATTTAATCACTGTAAAAATTATATTTCAATTATTCTGAATTACATACGGTTTAAATATATTATAAATAAATGTCATGTGCAAATATACATGTATTTTTATTAAATAATGTTTCAACTATACATACATTTTTAATATATAGTTTCGGGGGGGGGTGACACTAACTGAAGCCACTGTATCTACTCTTATCTCCGTGGTTGTACGTAAGACCGCTAGAGATGATTAGGGCGGAGAAGTCTCATGAATTAGTGACTTGTAAACCCGTGACGACCGAGCGAGGTGGCTCAGGGAGTAGCACTCTGACTTCGCATTCGGGAGGCTTTCCCCGTTCAATCCCCGTGGCGGCCATCCCGACTGGAGATTTCGTGGTTTCCCCTCGGTGATCCAGGCGAATGTTGTGATGGTTCGACTGAAAGGCCACGACCGCCGCTAGCTCGCTATCCAAATTCGTTAACTATACTGCGATTTTCGAAATGTCAACAGATGTTGACAGCTTCATCCAGTCAGGAGTTTGAACGTCAGTGACTACAGCTTCATCCAGTCAGGAGAATGAACGTGACTATGGTGACATTCAAACTCCCGATTGGATGAAACCGTCAACAGCTGATACCTGCCAGGGACAGGGTTGCATAAATCTCAGTACATGTGAAGTCATGAAGGTTAATCGAATTCGAGTCATTGCAGGTTCCTGGTTGGGTGACCTAACCTCGGCATCCGAGGGCGCCGAGGCTAATTGCCCTTTGGGGAACATTAATGGCTAAATACGAATACAAAACCTGTGACGGCGCGTGCGTGTGAGGTTCAGTGGCAGCCGCTCGCGTGGCTGCCCTCGCTGCTCCTTGACCCGTTGCAGTGTTTACTTTCCCTGGCAGTCATACTCGTATATGCACCCAATCAGTCGGGGACTGGGTTTTAATATACTAGGATTTATTTAACCATGCCCTTGACGTGAATCATTTGTTGCTTTGGAGCTTATATGTCGCTACAGTGACATCACAATGGAGACGTTCAAGCTCCCGATTGGATGAATCCGTGAACAGCTGATTTATATCAAGTGCACCGTTAAATTAATCCTTGTTTTATTCACCACACACCCATGCCCCAAGTCGAATTCGCGCCGAGACGAATAACACACACCCGCCCAGGTCGGCACAAAGTAAAGGAACATCAACAGGCGTAATCAAGATCCCAAAAGGTATTTGTCAAGATGATTGCATAAGTCATCCATGTTTCAGCCTTGCTATTATCTTTTTGAGCAACATATTAAACCAAACTGGACTTCTATTTTCAATCAAAGTGACAAAAACTATAAAACGTAACATGTCACCCACTGTGCATAGACGATCTAAAGCTCTGCGTAATGTTTCATTTTATCCAATGTTTTCAAAATGTCGTTGTAAGAAATCAAAATTTTTATTTTACTGTTTTTTAAAGTTGTATTTTGCTTTACTTCTAGGGTGTCATTTCTGATAATAATGACAAATTTCCAATATGACACAAACTTAGAACGGTGTTAAATGTTTCTAAATCATGGTCACTTAAGTGAAACAAATACAACAAATTTTGTGCCTATTATATACTTGTTATTTACATCAATTCAATGATTTTGCATTAATTTTTGAAAATTTTGAAATAATATATGCTTATTTAAATTGTTGATATTTTTAATTGTCAATGAAGAAGTCAATAATTTTCTCAAAATTTGAATAACTGATTTCTGAAAGAAATGGTCATGTTACAATTTGCACTACAGTTATAAAGGGATGTATGTAAAATTTTGGTCCAAATGGAATATTTCAACGTTCATGCTCCAATTTCTTTACTCTTCCTGATGGTCATTAAAAAATGTTTAAAATGCATGTGAACTTATTTACAAAGAAATGCATGCAAAGAAATGTAACTGCTCTTCTGAAATGTTAGGTAAATAATATAGTATTTTTTACCTCTAAAGATTTGTATAAATAATTTCATTTTGTGACTTAGTAAAGTAGTATACCAGGAAATGCACTGTTGAAATCTTGCCAACATGTAAGCATTCTATATGTATAATATGTATTTTATTTGTGAACTATTGGAGTTTTTTTTTAGGAAGGATGAGGATTAAGAATAAAGAGAAGAGAATTAGTAATTTGCAAACATTTTAAAATACATTATTTTTAATAATTTATCAATCTTTCATACACTTCCATACACATCTAAGAATTAAAATAAATAAAATGTAGAAACATGTATTCAGACTAAAAAACAAATACAAAAATGAGAGTAACAGCATGAAAAGGGAAGAGAGCAAAACATATTAAAAACCTATTCTTAAAATAAGATATAAAACCCGTAACTTGAATATTCATGGGAAGAATATTCAAAATTTAAATTGTAAGTATATGAATCTTTAGCTGCCTTCTTTACTACCAGGAAACTAATTGTATTCTTTGCACTACATTGTATGCTTTGCACTACTCTAATGGGCAGAATACACTTTGTATGTGAAAATACTGTTACAGGAATGCTATTTCTTTACTTAAAGAATCATACTTTATATTTTCCTTTTGAAAATACTGTTTTATTTTTAAATATATCCAGTCAATAAGCTTAGTTTGAGTATTATTGACATGATACATACGTTACTTGAATGATCTCATTTTCTAACAAGCTTTTTCCTGAAAGAATAATTTTCTTCTTGTTGCAAAATGTTAATAGTATTGGCTGGATAATGAAAGCAGGTCTATTTTGCAGATCTACTTTCTCAGATCTATTGTGTATCAACAAAACACTTGTTTTGTAGCTGCTATTATTTTGGTCTACAAGTAATTAAGTCACTTGCCCTAATATTTTCTTAAACAAATAAACATATAACATTGACAATTGCAGTACTTGCAATGTTTTGGACATATACCTGAAATAGGTATGAGAACATATGCCTCAAAAATGCAGTTCCTGGAATGTCTCTTTGCAAACAATATCGATAATTTATGAATTTATCAAAATTCATGCATGTGAAACTCAGTGGAAAAATGCAGTTCATTGATAAATTATTCCATGATAAAGATGAGTGCATTAAATTAAGATAAATCACACAACAATTAGAGAGCAAAATAAATTAATACTTCAAACTAAATAGATATTAACAATTCAGACACATTGTTCATTCATGTAAGTTTACATTCATATAATGACGCCTTAGGTTGAATATTTTGATTGATGACTAGATAGCAGGCTGACAATTATTTTCCAATAAAGTCAACCATTTGAGTAAGGTTTTCTTCATCTTCATTTAAAAGTAGAGCTTCTATGCAGCCTTTAAAGTAAGGGCTTGTGAAACATTTAGATCTGAAACAAGAAATCAGAGAAGATTAGAACATAATACTGGAACTGTTTCTCCACCTTTGTTTTGTGCCTGTGTGTGAGTGTTTGTTGATGGACGTGGGTATCAGCAAAATTCTTGAGACGTTGCTGGAGCAAAAATTGAAAAAATTACCCCATCGGGAAAAGTATACATGTGGAATTCAAAATTCAAAATTCTTTTAAATTGTTGACTTATTGTTTTAAGTAGGTAATGATTTGTTTATGTGATTACATATTATTTTATACTATAATGAAATTATTGCTTAAATCATTGTAGTAAACAATATTTTTTATAAAAGTTATGTAAATATTTTTCTGTGTATATTTTATTTTTTTCTCTATTTTAATTCAGGGCTTAATAAATATAATTTTGTTCACAAGAGAGAACAAGTCACAAAAATTGGTATTGAAAATGTACCATAGTTGTGCTAGTAAAAGTTAATTTTGGTGTTAATATCTGCAAAGTTTCTGAAGTTAGAAAAAATAATAGCTGATCTCCATGTTTAAAACATTACATCTGGAAATTATTGCTTTTTCACCCTTAAAGGCAGAATTTTTTTAGAACTTCAAAAGAGAAAATATAAATTTGAATCTTTGAGTAACTTGAATTTCAATTATCTTTCAACTGAATGTTTTGAAAATAGCAAAATTTATATTTACTAAGCCCTTATTTTTGTAGTAAAAACAGCAGGAAAATTAGCTAAGGATCTGAAAATGGAAGGGCAATTGGAAGATGAGCAATTGGTATTTTATTAAAGGAACGGGTAAATTAGTACATACTGGTTAAGTAGTTTAAAGTTAAATGCATTGAAACTGTAATGTTAATTTTATTGTTAAAAGAGGTGGGTTATAAAAGAAAAAAAGGGGAACAGAATAAACCAAAAACAAAAGGGAAGTGAGGTACCTAGACCCCCGGGTCTGCCCCGTGTAACTGTTTTATCCAAGTCTGGATCTTGTCCATCTCGTCCTGCAGGAGCAGCACGTCGAGGCAGCCCTTGAAGTAGTCGGTGGTGAAGCAGTTCTTCCTGCAAAAAAAGCAGCGGCGGCGGCGGCGCCGGTCAGCGCGGGAGAGGCAGCCAGCGAGCGGCAAGGCCCGACTGGTGAGCGGGCGCGCCGCTAGAGCGCGCGCGCGTGGCCGTCGGGGCGGAGACGGCGCGGTGCGGCACGGCGCGGCTGCGTGGCACAGGGCCGTGGCGCGCCACGCTGTGCCACGCCGTCCCGCCTTCCCTTCGCCGTCACATTCACTACTCTTTAAGTTGTTAAGTTCAAGCATGAAAAACGTGGTCTGGCACTGTCGTTGTACAAAGCGCTGCCGGGGAAAGTGAAGAGAAAGGAAGAACGCGGTATTCTGAGAATATTCGTACCTTCACTTCATTATTCAGTTAAAGGACGGTATTGATATCGTTAGTGTGCGGCCACACCCTAGCTCGAGACTTTTTTTTTAATTGGGAAAGTTCTGTATTGACAACGTTTTTCATTCTTGTATTATTATTATTATTTAGTTGTTGATTTGCCAAATATTTTGCGTCTAGGTGCGGTTATTTAAAGTTTGAAATTACGAAACCATCGGTAATGCGTGTTGTGAAAACGCGAAGACCCACCTGCAGAGCGAGTGCAGCTGCGGCTCGCGGAAGAGGTTGTAGCAGTCCTCGCAGATGCGGTCGAGGCGCGCGAAGATGCTCTTGTCGTAGACGCCCTTGCACTGCAGGTCGAAGAAGGAGCGCTTGGAGAGCGGGTGGGCGAGCGTGGGGCCGGCGGCGGCGCGGCCGGCGAGCGCCAGCGCGCCCAGGGCGGCCAGCGCCAGCAGCGCGAGCGCCGCGCCCAGCGACGCGCTCCGCAGCGACGAGTGGCGGCGCATCTGCAACACGAACGCGCGGGACGACGCCCGGTCAGCCACTGCCCGAGCCCCTCGCGGTACGGCTCGGCGCGGCGCGGCGCAGCGCGAAAGCGCCGGGCATGTAGGTCGACGGCGGCGGCTGGGGCCGTGCCAGCCTCTCCCTCCCTCCCTATCTCAATGTCAAGACCGGCGCGGCGCCCACCCACACCACCCGCCCGCCCGCCCACGAGGATGAGGAATTTCGCCCCGCGGACGGCGGGCAGGCGCACGCGAGCGGTCGGACGAGGCGGCGGCGCCAAGCGGTCTGGCCTGCCCGGGGGGCGAGGTGGGGGGGAGGTGGACGAGCGGCCTATAAATTGGCGGCGGCGTGTACGCTAATCGGCCGCTCGCGATCGCCGCCCCTCGTTAGAGCAGGAATTTCGCGGCGGGCGGCGGCGGCGGCTCGTTTCGCAGTTGGTGGTCGCGCGCAGGTGGCGGCCCGCGGGCTGCTTGCTTACGGCGCGCAAAAAATGAAATAAAAACGCCTCCCCCCCGCCGCCGCGGTGGCAAATGTCGAAAGTCGCGGCGCGGGTCCCCGCTTCCTCGTGGAGCGGCGGCGGCGGCGGCGGCGGCGGCGGCGGCCGCCCTCTCATTAGCGGCGCGGCGCCGGCGCCCGCGGCGGTGGCGCTGGCGGCCGCCTTATGCTAACGAGCCCCAGCGCCCGGAATAGCCGTCGCGGGGGGTCTGTGTGCGCCGCCGCGCCGCCAACGGGAGTTTTATGGAGCGGCCGCCGCAGCGGTCCCACGCCCCCCCGGCCTCGGCTCCGGCTCCGCGGCTCGGCCGCGCCTGCCACCTGTTCGCTCGCCGCGATCGCCAGATGCCGCGCCAATTCGCGCACGCTCCCACAACGTCTTCTTCTTCTTCTTCTTCGACGGCTATCGAGCCGTGGGCAACGGCCCGGCCTCGGGATGAGCGTGGAAGGGGGTAGCCTGTAACTTTACTGCGCAACGGCTAGGGGGAAAATCATAAACAATACGCCCGTCGGCGGAGTTCGGAACCGGTATCCGGAGCGGGATCGGAACGTTTAAATCACCGCGTTTATATCGCCAATGATTACGTGCGATGTCAGATCGTTCTTGAAGGCTCCGAGTGAGGGAGTGGCGGAAAAGGACTGTCGATTTGTTCCCGTTGGGGAGGCGGTGGGTCCGTCAACCTTCACCGACGAACAAAGCGTTGAGAAGAATAAATATTGGAGCGTCAAGCGGAACAGGCGCAGTGGTGGGCGATGGGCGCGGGGGGGGGGGGGGGCTGCGGGCTCGCCGCCCACCTGTTGCGTCCCGTCGTCGGGGCGGCACAGCGGCGCCTTGTGCGGCACGCGCGGGTTATCGTGCCGTCGTTGCCGCCTCCTTCTCAAATGTGGCGTCTTAACGCGAGCAACGAGCCTGATGCGGAAGGCGTGCGGCGGCGGCGGCGGCGGCGGCGGCGGCACGACGGCCGCGGCCTGATGCGTCGCCAAGGCTGCGCCAGGCGGTCGGGCGAGGCGGCGCGGCGCGGGCCGGGGCGCAGGTGCGGAGGCCGCCGCGTCAGGCAGTCTGCCGCGCTCCACGGAACGGAACGGGGTGGGGCGGGGCGGGGCCGTGGAAAGCGGCGGTGGAGGCGGAGGCTGCGGCGGTGGCGGCTTCCGCGGGTACAGGTGTCCGACCCGCGCTCGCCGCCTTTCACCGGCCGACGCTCGCGCAAGATCCTCCTCTTCCCCCCCACCACCCCATTCTTCCGCCCGGCCGGAACCACCTCCGCCGCCTCTCGAGCGGTTATTTTTAGGAGCGCGTCATCGGGTTGCCCCGTGAAAGCGCCCGCCGCCCCGCCCCCGCATTCCCCCGCGCGCTTTCTCCGCCCCCGGCGCGCCCCGGCGCGCCCCGCCGCCGCCGCCGCCCCTGCGCGATCGCCTCGCGGATTCGCGGAACGAGAAAAGCACGCGGCAGGAAGCGGCCCCCGGGGGCGACGCGGCGAGCGGCGCGGAGGACCGCGTAGTGAAAGTGTCCGCCGGCGCACGCGTAACTTCCCCCCCCCCCCCCCCCCGTAGGCAGAGCGCTGGCTGGTGACCCCCCCCGGGGCTATCGCCCGCCAACCGAGAAAGGACTGCGCGTGTAAACAAACGTCTCGTATCTTCCTCTGCGGCCTATCTGTCCGGGATTTTACTTTCTTCGGCGCGAGTCACCAGCCGGGATAACACGTGTCACGGCGCGTGTGTCGTGTTTTCGCGTGAGTGCAACATCCGCCTGCCACCACCTGAGAGGCGGCGGCGTGCGGTCGGGGCCGAGCCGGCGGGCGGTCGGAGCAAGGAGGCTCACCCCGCCGGCCTCTGGCCGCCCGGCCTGCCGTGATGGACACTTAGTATTCAACAAGGTTAGGGCATCTCCTCAACAGGGGCTAATTGACGGTGCCGCGGCGATGCGGAGGCGGCCTCGCGGCCGCGGCGGAGGCGGCGGCGACAGAGCAACGGCCGTCGTCGTGGCGTTCGCCGCGCACCCCCGCTCGCCCCGGCTTCGAATCCCGCGCAATCCACGAGGACTCGTTTCTGGTTCTCCTTCCACCAGACCCATATAACTCCCCTTAATCATTGTTGACGACATCGCGACGTGGTTTAGATGTGGAGAGAATAATGTGAGCAATAAACGGTCCGCGAGATGTTGTTACGTACTGTTTAAGCTCTTCTCTCTTGGGAAACGGCGCTCAGAGCCACATTTTCAGATTCCTAATGTTGGAAAAGGGAAAGAATAAATATCGCTCTTACCCCAATTCTGCAATAATTAATATTTTCATTCATTTTCTATTAGGGCTTCTAATTAATGCGGTGTCTTTTCTCTGAGACGTATTTTTTTGTAGCAGAGGGACGCTATTCTAGGGCGATTGTAGCAACTTTTAGTCAGAAATACGAAATTCTTAAGATTAGCAAAAGCCACGCGATAACGATAAATGTTTGAGTGCGATATAGTGGGCGTTCTTTTCAGTTCACACCTAACGATAGGACACTCAACGACAGAATCATCATTTCTACGAACATGAATACTAGCATGAGTTGTATGTTTATATTGCATCAGTAATCTTATGTTAAACAGTTTTTAACTGTTTTTGACATAAATAAATAAATAAATAATTTCTCGTATGTAGAATTTTTAATGGAAATATATGGTGTGGCATTGAAAGCAACATTATTACAGAGTGGGGTGATGAATAGATGTGGCATAAGTGCAGTTATTTGATATAATACTCAATGAATCAACTTGTACTCATAATTACTCAAAATACTCATAATTACGAGTATGAGAATTTAAACTGAAAGATATATCTTCAATCCAATTTGTAAAATCCGTGGTTATATCCCCTGAATTGTGAAGACCAACCCTCAAATCGCTGTCTAGTTCGGTCAGTTTTGCACTATTTTATTAGGTGACATTGCAGAAATGCAAGTAGTTACATAATTTCAAACTTGTCTTGCGAGACAGAAGCTTTTTATATTTACATGGAGGAGAAAAATAGTTTATGCTCCTTGAATGTCAGATGAATTATTTTACTATGATTAAACTGATCTTGCTTGTATAGACTTTTGTCATTTGTGTTTTAAAATTAAATCGCGCAGCGCCCAATACAATTTGTTATGATGAATTCTGATTATGTGGAAAATTGTTTGTCTTCTTGCCAAGTATTAAAAATGGGGGAAAAAATATATTTTATGTTGAAATGATCCTGCTTCGCGAACTCGTCAGTGTAAAGATGTGATGATGAAATCTTACGGCTCTTTTATTGCTATATAGCCTCTCTACAGCAGCTCAGTTGATTCACTAGAATCACATGCACCCGCGCATTAATCTTGATTATTTAATTTTAGTCATTATATGTAACTGCATTGCAGGAAGCATTATCACAGCCAGGAATAAAAAAGAAATATGACTTCTAAAAAAAATCGCAATGGAACTGTCAAGCTAGTTACTGAGTGTATTCTCTCTTTCGTGACGTGAAATCTCGCATCGCCAATAATTCGTAATTCTCACTAAGAACCCTTATAAGAATCAAGAGAGATCTAGATGCTGTATAGTAATTGTGCTCCTGAACGGATTTCTTTTATGTTTTCATATAAACTGTATAATATTTACGTATATCATTTAAAAATTATGTGAATCTATGTATTTTTAAATCGAATAAATGCCTTAATCGTGGATTCAATGTACGAGTATCAATTTATAGGGAGAGATGAATCAGTTATTAGAAAGTAGTCAATGGGTGTTTGTAATGGAACACGAATCGTCATACAGTTAAAATGTAAGTTAAAAATGCGAAATATACATTTCTCTGAGTGCTGCAACAATCGGAGCGATGAGTGTATTCTATTTACAAACAGGTCAGTTAACAAGCGAGATGTAGAGACCGTATTGCCTAGGCGGCCGTCCGAGAGGGGCCTGCGCGGGCGGCGCGGGCGACGCGGGCGGGCCCGGGCGCTGGGCCGGGCGGGCCAGGGCTCGGGGCAGGCCAGGGCCCAGGAGCCGCGGCCGGAAGCCACGTGCGCGCCACGTGGCCGCGCACGTGCGAGCCGTCTCCTCCGGCGCTCGCGACCCCCTTCGCGGTCCCGTTAGTTTGCGGCGCGACGTGCGACGCGCGCGGAAAGAGCGTCGGCGTCGTGTACTCACCATTGCGACGGAAGCGACCGGATGAGGGAGAGAGAGACGCAAAGGACGAGCAAGCGGAGCGCACGCTGAGGACGGGCGACGAGACGGCGACAGCGACCCACACGAGCACAGGCGGGACGGGCGCGCACACACACTGCGGCGGACTGTCCGGCGCGGAGAGAGCACAGGTGCACGGGCGGCGGGGACTCCTCTGGGCGACGGCTCGCAGCGCGAGTGGAGCGGAGCGGAGCGGACAGCGGCGGAGCACGAGCGGAGACGGAGGAGGTGGCGTGCTGCGCGGAGGGCTCGGATCTTATGAGACCAAGGCCTCCGTTGCTCATATATCAGCGCGGCCTCTCCCCGCTCCGCCCAGCGCCCGAGACGGCGGTCGGCCGCGGATTGGCGGTTGCACTCTTTGGCGGGGGACGGCGCGGGGCGGGGAGGGCGGCGGCGCGGCGGCGGCGGCGGAGGCGGCGGCGGCGGCGGCGGAGGCGGCGGCTGCTGGGCTGGGGAGAACCAGGACTCGATGTGCGGCCGCTGGACTCCCTCCGGTTCTCGCGCGGTGGCTCGGTGGATGCAGGAAGGATTTCAATCCGCTCCCCCGAAATGACGTAGTTTTGAAATAGTATTATTTTTTTATTTGTTTGCATTAAATCAGCAAATGTACACGTATATTCATACTGGGAATTATATAATGTGTGTGTTTATATAAATATACAATAGTAATTATTTTGAGTGAATTGACCAAAAATGTCAACAGTGGGGGGGGGGGGGGGCATGGGCCCCTCGCTCCCTCTCTGGATTTGCCACAGCCCGCCGCCGCTCCGTCACGACCAACTTCTCGTCCGTCCAGCCCCGCTGCCTCTCCGCGACCGGCCTCTCGATGTGATTCAAATGAGTGAATGTAATAAGGGCGAGGGAACAGAGAAAGAGTCGCTACTCCACTGTCGCGCACACATATTTGTGAAGCTTTACTGGTATTGCTGGCCGCCGCAACGCGGATCAACCCCACATTTGCACGAAATATTTTCGTCCCATCGCGCTGCCGTGCTCTAGCAGTTTCCTCCATACGTTTCTTTCAGCAGCGGTTCTCCCCTGCGCCCGGCGCTCTTGTTCGGCTTTCACTATCGCCAGCTTCTCTTCTTTGACTTGCGGAGCCTCCAGCTGCTTCCTCGCGAAAGAAGACGCCCGTGTGTTGCCCGTCTGGCTGAATCACTTCGGCGTCTGATTGTAGGAGCGGGGCTTTTCTCAGGTATGTGGAATGCGCAAGTGGAATTTTATCTTCATTTTCATTACTATCCGCCTTATTGCTTGCAATAAACAAAATACGAATTCACCGGAATACTCCCTCATCCAACTTGATTAAAGATTCCTTTCCATAATGATTTCATTTCTAAATCGGGGTATTTCTGAATTTGACCCGCGGGGAAATATTAGCTCGCTGCAAGACCCGCGGGGAATATTTCGACGATCCGAAGCGCACCGTTGCGAATATCGAGAGGGGTAGCACCACTTCTCGAGGGCAGGCGGTGCAGTGGTGAACCCAACGGCGCATTCACCGCACGGGGTTTGGTTTGTAACAAGTATTGTACTTCAGCTTCTGAGTCAGTGACCCCTATCTCGATCAGATTTTCGTCCAGTTTCCCTGATCCTGCAAATGCTGAGATGGCCCCTTGTTTTGCTTGTGGACATAAATGTAACTTCAAATTAACCTCTCCCCATAGCACGTCATACACAGTTTTTAACTGCCTGTGACGTAAATAAATAAACAAATAAATAAATAGGTTTGTTCCGATCTGCTTCCTTGCTCTTGAGAGCCGCGGCGCCGCGGGCCGCTCTGGAGCAATGGGAGAGCAGAAGGCACTCGCTGCGGACCAACGCGGGCCGCGTCTTTGCACGGCGCTCTGGTGGACGATGGATCTCCGTGGTTGTGCTTCTTTCTTAGCGGGTTTGGAATTATTGTAGGAACACATGTATCTGAAGAACGGAGGAATATTGCACCGGCCGGAACACTGCTACGTGTAGAGCTTTGCTCACAACCAAATGGGATGTGGAGCTTTGGTTCTAGTGTTCTGTGATGATGGAAAAAAAGCTCTAGAATTTTCAAAAAAAATTTCTGGAAAATGAAGATAAATGTTTTAAGTTTCGTTTGACGGCCGAAGTAGGCACCATACTTCGTGTGTGCTCACACTAACAATTCGCGATGACCTGTTTGAGTATATTTGTTTTTGAGAAAGTAGGGGCGACTATTTGGGTCAAAGAACAAAGTCAAGCCCGGTGGGATAGTTTCGTAAATTGAATCGTTGATTTCAGAAATCCGCCAAAATCTAAAACAACCATTAGCGGCGGATTCTTGTTCCAAGAGAATAGACACATCGTGTAGTGTATATTGATATGAAAAATATTAATTTATCAACTGCTTTAATTAATACAAATATTTTGAAATCAGACAAATTGGGAGACTTTTTCTCAGTTTTCTCGAAGTGAGGAATTTTGCGTTTGGCGGGTTTCTGAAATAAACGATTTCGATAACTGATGTAACACACGAACGTTGAACAATAAGGAAAGTAATGGCAAGTGATTATTAGCATTGCGTTCTTAAGTAATTGCGTTAACATTTATTCCTGTGCTTCAGGGGGGCAGTGAGCCAGGTGCGAGCGAGGTGGGTGGCGGGGGTGGGTGGAGATGGGCGCGAGCGGTCGCGGAGGCAGAGCCCTTGGAAGGCGGCGCGCGGAGAAACTTTCCGCTCGCGTTCCTGCTTTTTGCGCGTCGCGCTTGGAAAAGTACGCGCGCGGCGCGGAAGCTGGCTCCGGTTTCGCGGGCGGGTGGGCGAGTGGCGGGCGGGCGCGCTGGGGCGGGTTACGCGGGCGGCGGCGGCGGCGCGGGCCCCTAATTGGGGCGGCGGAGGCGGAGGAGGACGAGGAGGCGCCCTGAAAGCAGCCACTGTGCGCGCGCGCGCCCGCGGTGGCGCCTGACGCCACCGGCCGCGGCGATGGCGGCGCCCGCAGCGCCCACCCGCACGCGCCTACAATCACAATGCGGCCCCCCACCTTGCGACAGACACCCGTCTGGAGGGGCACTCCGGCGGCCGGCTGCTCTCATCGGTAGTTTTCCCGGGTTTCTCCGATCAGTACCGGGCGAATGCCGGAGCAGTACCCTAACAAACAGGCCACGGACCGCGCGCGATCTTTCCTTCCTCGTACTTGTTTTTCCTTCGCCCCCTTACTTACAGACACAGCACTACCACACATGACGGGAGACCAGTTGGAAGCTTAGGGTTTGTCGTGGCTGGGGTGCTGCCCCGCTGGTGGGAGATACATGGTTGGGGAAACCCCGCAAGCCGAGGGGTAGGCCTGCACCGGATCTCGCCGTTCAATGGGAGAAGCTGATCGCCACATTTCGCGATAATTGCATACACTACGCTTACGGAACAAATTACTTTAGCCGTTGACGCATCCGGAACCACCAATCAAGCAAGAAAGTAACACCCGCCGTTGCACTCTTGGAGACTCTTACCCAGTGGACCAATCCGACTGCGTCTCTCATTGTGCCTGGTTGCTCCTTTGGACCTATCAGAGGATGGACGAAAACACGTGTTTAATACGGACTTTGCTATTGGGTTGCGTTCACATACGCAGCCTCGTGCTGTGGTCAGAGTTTGGACTTTGTATCTCGCGGTGCATCTGGAGTCGCGCTCCTGCGGCGCCTCTGCGAGGGCCGGTGACGTCATCGGGTCAGCCGATCTGCTGCGTCGGTCACGCGCAGGTGCCCTCGGGCACGGCTTTCCCCGCCCTCGTCCCCCTCCCCCAACCCCAATCCCCACCCCGCTCCCGGATGCACCTTCAGCCACGCGGCCTCCCCTGCCTCCACGCCTCGCAGGTCGGGTTCTGCCAGCGCCGCGCCGCACCGCGCCGCCCGCCCCCCCTCCCCTGGCGGAGCTGCCCTGTCGACATTCGCGACAACAGCAATTCACGACGCGGGGTTCTCATTATTTGTTTATGTATTTAACGTCAAAAGTTAAAAAATCTCTCTGTGGCGTGTAATGAAGGGGAAGTTCAACCTGTATACGTTTTCTGGAACCCCAACCCTAGCGTTCATACTATATTGCACAATAGTGACGTTCAAGCTTCCGATTGGATGAAACCATTAACAGCTCAGACATGCCAGTGGCGGAGTTGGAAAAGTCGCAGTATAATTCTGTGAAAAGTATTCTTCCGCTAGCCAAATGAGCCGAGCGTCTGCTGTAAACGCCTCAAAATATCAGACCAGTCAACGCCCTCGAGAAAAATGGCGTTGGATCGATGCGTGCAGTTAGAGGTTAGCGATAGCTTTCTCAAGAGATTTATGTAGGCGTGCGCACAGGGGGTCGAGGGATCAGGGGGCGGTGCTTCTGAAAATTTTGAAAGGGGCCCTGTAGCCTTATATAGTAAAACATTTTTTCGTAAATATGTTCAATCCCCCGTGATGTCTTTATGCTGACATTTAAGCTATCGATTAGATGAAACTGTCAACAGGTGATATCTGCCAGGGGGAGAGTTGGAAAAATCGCTGTAGAGTCCCATATAATTGTGCTTATGCATACACTATACAAGTATACTAGCCCTAATACTTGTTCATTTCGGAGATTGACGGTCTTCCGTTTTGATCTGTTTGCCTTTACTTGGAATTCATTCATCATCGTTTTGTGATTCTCATTCCGCGTTTTATGAACGCCCAAAACACGAGAATTAAAATCTGCATCTCTAACCGATGGAAGAGGGGATTAAGGGAGGACTATAAATACGTCATCACGATGTACCCACAAATTTTCCGGCCATCAACTTTAGAAGAAATTTTCCCGGTTCCCAGAGGCAGTAACATGTTTTCCCAATAAATCCGTTGTGCGTCTTTATTTCGTAACATCTTTAGTGCTTCGAAGATATTAGTTATTTGCTTTTCCTTCATTTATATTGCCTGAAATCTTTATGATGAGTTGATGTGTAATTAAAATTAATTAGCATGCTCACTGTGAAATATTAAAAGATTCTCACAATAGCATCACCCGTAACAGAATATCATTGAACCCTTAGGGGAAAAAAAGAGAAGTAGAGCATATGACCACTGATAAGAATGAGGCACTTGCTATCAAGGCCTGCTCTTTTCATTTGCGAGAACTTTACAAGAGAAAGAAACATTTTCTCGCCACCACACGCAGTTTGATATGTATAGAATTTGTTCTCGCCACTTTTTAGGTAAGAACACGATGGAAATAAACTATATCTCTTCGTCACATTATGAAATATCCCCTTAGCGCGACAATAGTGAAGAAAGGAAACAATTGAATTGTGGTAAATAACGAAATGATACCGAAAATATATCCCGAAAATACCGAAGATCTAGTCCTGCCGGTGAAGTGCATTATCTGTCTTGGGAGGCGGCGGTGGTCTTCTCCCGCTGGATGGCGAGATCCGGCGCCGACTTGCACGTCGACTAGCATTTTCCTCCAACCAGGTATCTTCCACCAGCGGGGTTCCACCTCAAGCTCTCAGCTCCCGACATGTGTGATGGTGTATTGCAAGTAATTGTGTAAGGGGAGAGGGTAGGACGAGGAGGAAGAAGGAAAAATCCGTGACCCGTTTGTTAGGGTACTGCTCCGGCATTCTCCTGGTGTTCACTGGAGACACCCCGGAAAACTACCGACGGGAGCTGCCGGCCGCTAGAATTCTCCTCCAGACTGCGGGTGAATAACGCGGGGCACTTGAAGGCGCCTCCCCCATCGGGCCGTCCGAGCGATGGAGTTGCCTCGAGAGGCGACGCACAACGTTTTACGTAAGGAAGAGGCGGCGGCGGCGGCTACTGCGGCAGCGGCACGCGCAAGTGTCCTGCGGCGGTCGCGGCAGCGCACGCAAAAACGGCCCCCTCCCCCGCCCCCGCGACGCCCCGCCCCGCCCCTCCCCTCCCGCCCCGCCCCTGACCTTCCCGACGCGCCGCCGCCCGCGCGCCCGGCACGGCGCAGCGGCAGCGGCAGCGACAGCACGCGTGGCCCCAAGAAACACTTGCGAACACGTTGTGTAAACACTGTGCCGTCACTGTCAACGTCTCCAGTCTCCTCTACTAGCTTTGGAGACAGCAATTTGCATTCAGATAGCTTTGAAGTGCGTGCCCTACTGATGCGATAAAACTGGAAATAGTCAGCTATGTCCTCCTTCTCTGGTCGTATGTCATGAGAATGAATTTCAATTCATACGGCATTTACAAAGCGATATCTGTGTTTAAACACAACCAATAAGAGCAAGCAGGCGCATGTAGAAATCAAATAAATATGTATTTCATACTGTTTGCAGAAAATAAACGGAAATAAATGAATTAATTTGTATTTGATGTTAATTTGTATTTTCTGCTGTTTTATTACTGTTGGAATAAAACAAAACTTTTCAACAAGTTTATATTATTTATATTCACCCCATATTGTAGTAAGTCACATTAGCTTCTAGAATATGGTTTCTTTGACAGGCACCGACTTCTATCCAGGAATACAAACGTGAGACCTTTGCTGGTTAAATTCTTCGTTTGCCACAAAGGAGTATCAGTATGGATTTGGCCGTTTTCGAATCGGTGGCGCTGAGTGGCGGCTTAAAAAGAGCTCGTGCGAAGTGGCAAACGGATTTCTCGGGCGCCCGGGAGAGGCGGGACGGGACGGTGCGGGGCGAGGCGCCGGAAATAGCGGTGGCGCATGGCTTCCGGGCAAATTATGCGCCGCCGAAGCCCCACGGCGCGCTTTGATTGCTCACTGCGCCGCGCAACTTGGCGGCACCTGTCGCGCCACGGGCCCCAGCCCCACCCCGCCCGGCCCCCACCCCGCCCCGCCCCGCCCCGCCCCGCCCCGCAGCGGCGTTAATTACTACATTATCCTACAATCCAGTACAGCGGGCTCGACATTCTAATAAATTTGTCCACCTTCAAGACAAGATTTGAGAACATTGAAGGTTACCGATAATTCGCGGAAAGTCGGTATCAGTTTGAAAGTAGTGGTTCCAAGAATGGAATTTGAGACGGTTTTCTCGACGAAGGGAATGTAATCATTGTAATCATTGCTGTGCACGGTAGTGATCCTTGGTCATTTTGTTGTTGATGTGTCGAAATAGTATCGCTATTTAAGCTTGGAAGATAAACTACTTTGGAAAGTACTTAGAAAAATACATTTCTTTAAGTTGATATTTTCTAGAAAATATGAGTTAGATAACTCGAATAGCCGATAGTTAATATGTTTTTGTGCAGTCAGAATAATAAAGACCATTATTTTAATTTAATTATCCATAAACATGTGTTTGTTTATGATACTTTTTAGCAGTTAAATGTTGATCTATACAGTGTGGCTTTGCCAGAAGAAGCTCGTGTAGCTTGAGTGATTGTTTCCAGGCGCGTGAAGGGGCTAAGGTAATCTTAGTCCCGTAAGCTTCTTCACGGTAGGTGGCGGTGATCTTTCCCCACTGAATGGTGAGACTCAGCGCCAAACTATACCTCGGCTTGTGGGTTTTCCCCAACCAGACATCTCCCACCAGGGGGAGCACCGTCCCAGCAGGTGGAGTTCATATAAGGGTATGTGTATGTAAGTAAGTGTGAGGGTGGAACAAAGCAGAGAAAGGAAACATCGCGCGCATTCTTTGCTCCGTTAATTAAGGTACTTCTCCGACATTCACGTTGGAAATCTCCCCCACACATCGACTGAAGCCGAAACTAGTGTCGAAAATCCTGCCACCGTCGGGACTCGAACCGCAGGTCCTGCCAGTTTGAGGCCTGCAGTAACATCAGTTGATGCCCTGAGCCACCTCAGCTGGTACATTAGGTAAAGCTCCCTTTGCGCTTCCTCTCCGGATAGAGGTCCCTGAGCGCTGTGGCTCTGCCAGTCACGTGGAAAGGGCCGGCCGGTGCAGTAGTGGAGGCGAGGACTTTGTAAGACTCTTGGCGTATAAAATATATGAAGAGAAACGAAATACCGTCCTCATTCGCATAAACACACTCTCCCATGGCGAGGATTTCGAATGTTAATTATTACCCAACGAGTGGCTCGTGCTCTAACGTACGAGGATTGTCACTGTCATTAGTAATCAGTTCTCGAGGTTACTTGGATGGAATATAATTCCCTCCTGCAAAATAGCCAATTTCGATTACACTCAAAATGTTTTATAAACCATTATTTGCACCCGAACGCCTCAAATATTTCGACATTACATTTGTCCGACGTATCGAGTGGAAACCAGCCGTGCCCTAGTTCCAGAGAATATAACGAGAACTTCACGACGTCTACCGTTATTCAAGGCTGAGAATTCAACAAATTAAAAATTCGCCTTAATCACGCATGCGGGCAGAAGCGTGGTGTACGCACGCGAAGTGTGCGCCAAAGCGACAGTAACGTCACGTGCAGAGCACTACTTCATTAATATCGCCTTCAGGTGACCTCCTGGAGAACCTCTAGAGTCGACGAAGAATTGAAGAGAAGGGACACCAACACGATCATCTCCGCCATCAAGTAGCTCGACGCGGAGGGAATACACAACACCCTTAACATTGATATTGGCCTCTTTCCTCATGTTTCATCGATTTCTATCAGAAAAAATGGAGTTTCCTACAGAACGTCTACCTTTCAAAAGCCTCCTTATCTTAGTGTGATGACCAGATGCTAAGAAAGCCCCCTCACGACCCGTAGACTCGCAAAAGTATCGAAAGAACCCAGAACACACTAATCGACATACCCGGGTGACGGTGAGTGGTCGTTGGAGAGACAAATTGGCCGTTGGCGGCAGAGCTCCAAGCACCGAATCAGACCGACAAATCGAAGGACCTGAGCACCTCTTTCCTCGAACACTCGCTTAGACGTTTGGTTGGTACAATAATCGGGAGAGAATACTTCAATATAGAGTGGTTTATCGTTACGTCTGTCACGCCTGATATTTTGTTATATTGTTGGAGAAGCATTTTGTTATATTGTTGGTAATGATGGTAGATAGGACAAAAAAAAAGATTTTAGTGGTCAAGGAGACAAGCTCAGAAGATATTTGTCAAACTGTCGACGTATTTTTCAACTCGTTTTTCACTATTTTAACCAACTTAAGAAAAATGTGTTAACTCGTTTATTCGAAAATCGAGGATAATGATTCGATAAGAAATAACTCAGTACGTGAAGGTTTCGTTCGATGACCGTTTATAGGACTGCAATAAAATATAATTCTTAAATTCAATATGTTGCAGCATATCCAAACGATTACTGGTTCTTAATAAAGAAATATTTAAAGTTTCTATATCTGATGCAGACCAAACATAAAATCAATTTTATTGCACATGTAAAAATGTATAAGATTTTGTAGACAATTGATCTTCCCCAACCCACGATGTGGTTCAAGCCGGTGATTTTTAGCGTATCATCGGCAAATAGTTAGGGCCGCCAGTATTCTGGAAAACTATGAGTATGGGTTTCCACTCACATCCAGATTACCTTCCAGACGTGTAACTGCCAGCATCAGACTCCTCCTCTCCCCCTCCTATCCAGCCCCCCCCCCCCCCAGAAGTACCCAAATGCCTCAATGTGATCTTTTCGGCGTTAACTGATAACTTTCCATTTCTTTTTTCTTTTTATTTCGGATGACTGCTTCCGGCAGAGTCACACGCATATTTCCGGCAGCGGTGGAGCGGACCGATGCGGGTCAGGCCGGGGCGGGGTTTGGGGTCGCAACCGATGCCAGAGGACCGCACCGCCGCCGCGGCCGCCTACTCTTCGGTCGAACGCGCCCAATTGCAGCTCCCAGCCCCCTTTATGCGTGCGCCGCCTCAGGCTATCTACTTAAGTCCCGAGCGTCTACTCAGGTGTTGCGCAGTCCATATCAAGCACCCTGACGGCTCTCAACGGATGGAAGGGGATGTCGGAAGAAATTAACAACATTCGCGTTTTCTCTGATAAAAAGGGAAGTATTTCGCCCTGAGGAAGGTCGCAGCAAGACGGCCGAACGCTGGCATTGTGCGTAGAAAGCGGCATTTGCATCTAAGGGACACACAAGTACGATTCCGGTCGCGTTAACTGCTAAAGTCATTAGTCTCGAAAGAGTAGGTCATGCTTTTATCGCGATAGATGGCGGTGATCTTAATCCCTTCCCAGCTGGGTGCTGAGTTCCGGCGCGACCAACACGTCGATTAGCAGAGTTTTCCCCACCCAGGTACATCCCACCAGCGTGGCACTACCCCAGCCGGAACAAGCTCTAAACACCCGAAATGTCTCCAGGCATGTGTGGTAGTGTTTGCATGGAAGTGTGTGTAAGGGGAGACGATAGGACAAGGAAGATGTAAGGAAGATTGCGCGCGGTCCATGGCCCGTTAGTTAGGGTACTACTCCGGCTTTTCCCTGGTGTTGATCGGAGAAACCACGGAAAACGGCGATCAGAAAAGCCGGCTGCTAGAATGGTCCTCCAGACAGAGGACAGCTGAACTCCACCTTGCTTCGTAGCTATTGTCACTGTTGGGAGAGGCACCCTAGGCGCTCCCGGTCAGAGGCTCTGTATGACATCAATTGATGACCTGAGCCACAGAAGTTGTTGGACAGCCGCAGTAGACTCTGATCAAAGTAGGCTACTTGAATGGTGAACCGGGCTGCGTGACTCTCCAGCGGCGGTCGTTTGGTCGCGTCGGTCCGCTGCGTCTCGAAGCTCTTCGACCGCGGCGAGCGGCCATTCCAGCGCGTCCGCAGCGCCGCCCCCGCCCCCACCCCCGCCCCCGCTCACGCCCTCGCGCCGCGGTCTCCAGGCGGCCGTCCTTTGCAAATGATGAGGCGTCGCGTCTCTCCCTGCGTATCGACCCCGCGGCAGGGCGCCTGCCGGCCACGGGCTACCCGCACGTCGCGTCGCATCGCGGCGGAGGTGCTGCCGCCGCCGCGGCGTCGCCTCGCGCCATGTCCGGTCTTTTACGTGCGCGCCCTCGTTGTCTTCGGCCGCCACCTGCCATCGATTCGGCGGTGGCGGCGGCAACTGTGGCGTTCAAGCGATGAGTCACAGCGCGCGCAGGTGCGAGAATGCGGAAAGGCCCGGAGGACCGGGCGAAAGCGAAGGGAATTTTTTTGCGTCGATTCGACCTGGATGAGCCCAGGCAGTTTGCGACTCGCGATTGTCTGGCTTCCGCCGTTTCTAGATGCCTCAACAAGTCCTCTAATAAATCCTGATCCTCAGACGCCTCAACTAGTCCTCTAACTAATCCTCAGAGGTGTGTTGTTGACAGGTTTCGAGTTTCCTGAGCGCGAAGTTGCCGACATGCTGGCTTTGTTAATATTTAGAAGCATTACTCTACTCTGTGGTTGCCAGTGTACCCAACAAACGTCCTACAGAATTCCGAATCAACTGCGAAAAACTGTAGTTGGTTCTGATATAATGGCTCCTCTATATAAGAACAGGCGTTAATGCCTACCAGTTTGGATCGTGAACCCGTCGTTTTCCTCTGCTGAGCGTTGCACATGTAGGGTCTCCGAAGAAAGAGAAATTTACGTGGAAAACATATGGGAAAGTATGTGGAAGAATTCTCTGTTGTGTAAGATTTCCGAGAACACTTTCTAATTGATGGCAAAACTTCCCGCCCTAGAGAAGGTCCTAGAGGCTCGTAAGGTCAGTCCATCATCCCTGTCTTCGAAAACCTTGGAATTGCGCTGAAAGGCGTACGCTGTAAACTTCGTGTCCCTGAGAAAGGGAACGTGGAACGCGAGTTTCCATTGCACGTAGACATAAGCTAAAAAACCTAAGGAAACAAATACAAGACTAACAACTAACATACTTGATATTCAGTCGGCCGTTGATGACGGGCTAATTAGAGGGTCTCTAATAAATCCGTATGCAGGGAAACCGGCCGGAGTTGCTCGGATTGATTGATTTAGAGATTCTGGGCACGTAAACTGCTAAGGTCATTAATCCCGTAAGTGTATTAAAGGGTTTTTCCTCTGTAGGTAGAGGTGGTGATTCCCCGCTTAAGGACGAGATCCGATGCCGACCTACCGTCGTCTAGCGGAGTTTTCCTCAACCTTGTATTTCCCAACAACAGGGCACCGCCTCAGCCAAGACAAGCTCTAAGCTCCTCCCCGTTCTCCCGGAGTGTGTGGTCGGGTAGTGCTTGTTATTGTAAGTGTGTAAATAAGAGGTGAGAATAGGACCAGGAAGAGGAAGCAAAAGTCGTGCGCTGACCTTGGCCGTTTGTTGGGGTAACGCTCCGGCATTCGCCTGATGTTGATCGCGGAAACCACGGAAAACTACCGATTTGAGCAGCCGGCCGCTAGAATTCTCCCCCAGGAAGCGACTGAATTTGACCTAGCTGACAATGCAAGCTGACAGTTGCAAATCCTGCCACCATCGGGACTCGAAGCTGAGACCTCCCAGTGACATCAGTTGATGCCCTGAGCCACCTCTCCCGGTAGGAGGTGCTCGGTGGGAAGGCCGCGGCCCAGACACGCGTGCGGCGGTGGTGGTGGCGGCGGCGTGCGCGCTGTCCGCGGGAGCACGCGGCCCTGAGAAGGCCGGAACGCGCGCCGCATCACGCGCCTCCAGTTTGAATGGCGCCGTCTCGACGAGCATCGAGTTTCATAGCGACGCACTTGCGGGCAGTGCGCGCGTTTCGAAACGAGCGGGCGGCAAGGACGCGCGGGGCGTGCATCACCAGTGCGCTCTCGGGCGGGCGGGCGGGCGGGCGGGCGGTTACTGGGAGGCGACGAAATTCCAGAGGTCGTTAAGGGGCCAAACTGCCCGGCCGCCGCCCCGCCCCTCCCCGCCCCGCGGCCCGCGCATCGATTCGCCGTCGGACGCGGATGCGTCGCTTGACAGATGCCAACTTCTTCGGACGTTTTCGTGAGAGTTTGGATGGGCGGAGTTGTCTTTATTGTTATATGGCATGTAGCTTGAGGAAGTGCTTGCTCAGTTGGTTCTCAGTACATGGCGACATTCAATACGTCAACAGATATTCCTATCGTATAGTCGGGTAAGTGAGATGTGTTTCTGCGCAGTTGTATGGAAAGTACGTCGTCACCAGATAGCGAATGTAGTTGAATGCTTAAAGATTAATGTTCACCTTTTCAGTTGTTGAATCCGTACTTCTGAGAGTGACCCTTAAGACCACTCTCTCTTGCAACTCTTGTTCCATAATTTGCAGTGGTAGATTCGTTTGACAAGACTCGGCATGAGTACGCGATAGGGAAACTTCCTTATCAGAATGCTCATTTTTGTAAGTTCGATTACGGAGCACAGAAAATCTAGCGTTGGTTCCTATCGACTAATTGAATGTAGATGCGCAAGACGATACGGAGCTTAGCGAAGCACAACCGAGGGAGATTTGCTACTAGGTGTACTATTGTTTCATAATTAGAACACAAGGTAAACAAAATAAAAACTGCAATTTTTCGTATTAAATATTAGACATAATAAAACAACCTAAGATTAAAATAGTTATCTTTTTAGAAACGTCTCTAACTACCCAGAAAATAATCTCAAGGTTTTAAAATATTCGGATGCGGTGACGAAGCTGAATATTGAATCCTTTTTAATCGAAAACGATCTCGAACACATGTACGCAAATAAAGTGAAACTGATTTCTTTAAAGGACACCTTAACTTAATCCATTTCATAAGAGACACTCACATAAAAAAATGAATTCTTTCTTCGCACGGAATGTTTTTAAAGCAATCTGACTTGCGAAATAGTATGTACTCAGCTTCAAAAACTGTAGTTTAAAGAATAGTTATAGTTAAAAGAATAAATTGTAGACAGGGGGGTTCACAATAAGTACACTTGAGGGGTGGAAATTTTTGTTTCGAAATTGTCCAAAACGGGGTGGTGGTGAAGATTTTTGTATATTTATTGAAGGTACAGATAATGTTGCTTGTTTTCCGAAAACTCTCTTTGCAGCTTCAACCAACTAAAATAAGCTGCTTCCATGCAACAGAATCATCATCACTAAAAATCTTACAGGATAAGATAAATCAAAGAATTTAATTTCTTTAAAAATGGTATCAGTAGTTGGAAAACGTAGTTTCAAATAGAACGGTCCAATCCCTCTCCCTCGTCTCCAAAGCAAGTGAAGGTGAAGGGGTGGGGGGCTACCGACTGACGTGAGTCGTAAGCAGTTTTATTGGAACTTGGCTGGGAATCCACCTGCCCTACGCCGCCCTGCGGGCGCGTGCGTGAATACGCGTGCGCACGCTTCGCAGAAGCCTCCCGGCTGGCGGGGAGTCCGCGGCGGCGGCGGCGCGCAAGGCCGCGGGAGACGGTGCTGACGCGAGCCAAGCAAAAAACTGCATCGCAGACGGCGGCGGCGGTGGCGGCGAAGCAGTGACGCGGGTGGTGAACGCGACGCGGGCCACGCAGCGGTGGCGATGCATTCGAAGGGAGGGGGGAAAGTCGCGCCCGTTGGAGGAAGTGAGTGCTAGGAGAAGCGGAGGGGAATTTTTCTCGTACGCGTTAGGAAGATTTTTGACGAGTCACAACATCCGGCGGCCTCATTGCAGTTCATGAACCGTGATTAGCGAGAATGGACCGAACCGAAAGCATGGGATGTTTGTGAATGTTCAAGGGGAAATTTATGAACGTCAACAAGCGATATGTTGTGCTGCTGGGGGGGGGGGGGGGGGGCAGGAAGTTCCCTTACGATCTTAAGTGAAACGAAAGTACAACTCTTCTTGCGTTCTAAGAACAGTGCGTAAATGAACATTAAAGATGATTAATATCAGAGAATTAATAATTCTAATATTTGCAAAAAACAATAAAAATTCGTAGAATTTTGTAGGATGAAGGAAGCCCCATTCTTCCTTGTAAAGATTTAATACTGTAGATTAATATTAACAACTGGACAATCAAGTAAGAAAGTAAATTTATTCATTATTAAACATTAATCTGTTGTAATAACGTAATTCATGTATTTATACCCTAAAGCTTCCCAAATAAAAACTTTATAAAAGCTTTATGCGTTGTACACTTAGACATTCTGGTTTCATGTGCGAGATAATTGCATAAGATATTTCGTAAAAATTGCATCAAGTTTTTCGTCCGATAAAATTGTAGGTCTCAGTTCCTTGTGAACTGAGCCGATCACACGAAATGTATTTATTACATTACAATGAGTATCGCGATTTGAACACTAAGAATTAGGAAAACGAGCACGAAATTATAATTTTGCGTTTCCCGTTTTCGACAATAATTTCGAAAAAGTGTTCCACCAAAAACGTTCTCTCTTCTATAGTGAACATAATAACCAGTAGATTGTTGCACTGTATCTGCATTGTGTCTAAAAGCTCGCACGCAACCTCTCACAAGACACAAAATCATTCACAAAATATTCCGACCACCTCTAGACAGTATACCGCAAGTTAACCTTTCACTTGTTTCCCAGTGATCTGATTGCTACCAAATAATAGTAATAATAATAATAATAATAATAATAATAATAATAATAATAATAATAATAATTTTTCGTTACCTCAGTGCGGAGGGACTTCTGTGGCGCACCAACTCAACCAAAATTCAGTAAAAGCGCTCATGAGTCAGGGTGCACTAAAACACCGCACCGTTCCACTTCAAAGTTCATACTGAGAGTTCGAATGGCATGTTTTGCCAGGTATGTTGGGAGCCGCTCCCCCCCCCTGCGATTCCGCCGAGATTCTCCGAATGCAGGGATGAGTAGGGGCGCTGTTCGTCCGCAGCGATCGCTCGAGTCACCGAGAGCGATGCGATAATATTAGCGACTCATTTGCGATCTTCCCATTGTTTGATGACTATTTCTTTGCTGTTTCGTAACTAATATAGTTTCAATGTGCTTACATATTGATTACTCATTCGATTATTCTCTAAAATATGTCGATGTAAATATATATCGATGACCAGAAGCCTCGCCACTGCTCAAAGCCCTTCAAAAGTTGCGCCTATGTCACCAAATGAGTCTAAATGTTAACCAAATACAATCACTTGTCTGTCGCATTTACTTTCAGAATGCAAGATATAAATTGTGATTCACTTGGAATCATTGGCATTGGGAAAGCTATTTGTCAACATTCTTGACGTGTTATTTCTTTTGCATATGTTGATGGTAAGGGCTTCAAGTGAAGAACTATGACATTCGTTGTATTCGATCCAAACAATTAGAAGTTTCATGTTGCAAATATTATGCTTCCGAAACAGTTTATTATGAGATTAGCGGAGTGCTTTGTAGATATTGTGTTATCTGAAAACTGCAGTGAATGTGAGAATGGGATCAAACGCTAAATGCACCGTTCGTCTTATTTTTGAGTTTTCAGTTTTCACTTAGAGTGTACTTCCTAAAAGTGGAGGAAATTCATTATGTGAATACTGGTGTAGTCTATCCGTTCGTGAATCGCCATGTCCCCCATCAACCAAGCAGGAAATGGTGGAAACTGGGAAGGGGAAAATAGAAATTCTAGCACTAAGTCACTTTGTCGGCTGCACCTTCCCCGCAGTTTAGCCAGAACATGAAATGCAGTACTCTAAAGAAGCAAGCGAACGCTGTGTCCGGTGAGTTTTTGGACGAAAAGAGTATACAGACTGCCCCCTGACGCAATCACGTTGACGAACTTTCTTTACATTTTTTCCTTTGGAATTGTGACTGTTCAGATAAGACAGTCATAAACGCATTCGCATCAGGGAATGTGGAGTTAGAGCAACCTCCTGGCCTAGGAGAGCCAACACAAGAAAATGTAACGGAAAATAAAAAGGCATTTGCCGCGCCTACATTTGACTTGCAACTTTCAAGAGAAATTTTGCGTTATTAGGTCCTGAGTTATATCATTTATGGGCAGGAGAATGGCCAGCGGTGACCTGTTCTACCGCATAACGATTACGTGCCAACCACTTGAAATGAGGGCTCAGTGATCATTTGAAACAGTCGGGGCAAGGTAATGGTCCACATTTTCACATCCAAAGTAAAGATGTTAGAATTTCCCCCAGAAAACAAACTTAATGCAAACACGACACAAACGTGTTTTTGGAACTATGATACATGAAAAGAAAGCAGCAGGAAGTGGGTTTACCAACTGAGAAATGTTTTCTCTACTTTCCTTTCGAAAATGAGGTTTATTACAATGTTGCCCAGACCCATTCAGTGTTTCATCACTTATATCTCAAAAGGAAACATGACACTATTCTGAGAATGAATTACAGTTTAAAGGCACCACTTCCAGCTATATCTAGTTGTTGTTTCTAGTTAACGCAACCAGGTTAATTCAACTAACATATTTGGTATTTAATGAGACTTGAATGTTATCAATATTTATTATTATTATCTTGGTACAAGCCGCGAATTAGGAAAATAAGTGCTTTGCAACGCTTCCATCGTTATTTATTCATATAATATTTTTGTATTTAAAACACAGTATTTAATTAAAAAAATATAGATCCAAATATAAAACAAATTCTTGTGTTGCTACATTAGTGTGAGAAGATGACTCATTACAAGTGCTTTCTGCAAAAATAGTATTAGATTAGTTCGAGGATCTGTTTGACATACATTTCGTATATAGTAAGCGATGTGCTGATACTACAGTAGTCTGAGTCAGTTTCTCTTAGCGCCATGAGTGGTCATGTGCTTGGACACTTATCTCCTGTCGCGACGTACGAATGTCAGTCTTATTAGGACGTTAATCGACCTCCCGCCTCCTCCACAAGGAGTGTAATCAAATGCAATGCTCACATACTTGCCTCCCAGCGGCTCCCGAGGAGCAAGATGAAAAATACCTGTTGCGGCGCGTCGGAGCCCTGCGGGGGCGTCTGACGCAACTCTCGCTCCGCGGCCGAGCATGCCCTGTGCTTCCCCGAAGGCAGCCAAGTCCCTTTCCCCCCGCGGTGCGCGGACGAAGAGTGTTTTTACGGGCGCGGAAACGATTACGCGCTTGGGGGGGGTGGAGGGGGAAGCGGCGGGCGCGCCTCCTGGCGCGGTGCGGAGCGCCCTCGCCATTGGCCGGACCCGGTGGCGTGGTGCGCGAACGCTGCCCCACTTGCCCCCGGCCTTGCCTCCGCCGCCGCCTCCGCCGCCGCCGCCCCCCTGGCGACTGCCGCGGCCGGCGAAGCGCGCAACCTCGCCACCGCGCCACCGCGCCACCGCGCCACCGCGCCACCGCGCCACCGCGCCACCCCCTCGGCCGCCGCGTCACCGCGCTCTCCCGGCAGAAAAGCCCGCGAGCGTGGCCCGCATTCCTCGCTTCGCTGCGGGCGGCTCGTTGGCGGCCGGGACAGTTCGCGGGCTCACCAAGGGGCCAACTTTTCAGAAATCAGAAACCCATCCAGCGTGCGACGATGGTGTAACGGTTAGCGTACTGGACTGTTATACCTAAGTTTCCCCAAGTACCCAAGGCCGATTCAAACCCGATCGAATGGATTTTTAAGGGCGCCTTCCTTCGGAGGGGAAGTAAAGACGGCTGTCCCATGTTAGTAGATTTACTTGCATGTGAAAGATCCTCAAGCCTAAATGACGCCTCTGAGCTAAATTGAAATCGCCTGTTTCTCGCCCAAGAAATACCTCATTTCTCTGCTAGTTGGTGAAAGGAGCGTAGCGAAATTTGCGTGGTCAGACAGAAGAGCAGGCCTCATGGCCTGAGTCTCGCCACGTAAAATAAGACATAAATTCAATTCAATTCAATCCACCAACTACCCAATCTTTATTAATGTGCGATTCAACAAATCGGTGCCAAGTCGTAGTGCCCTAACACATTTCTCGTTTCCTGTGATGGTAGTTAGAATTTTATTTTATTAAATCATGTTTAATTACAAAATATTTGAACTTCCTATTCTGATTTACTGTGAGAGATGGAACACAGCGATTGACAGTGGGCGGCGTCTCTTGTTTTCATGGCGGGGTCAATCAGACATGAGTTATCACAGTCCCCGTCGACCCACGTTACCGTTGAATAATGTAAACATCTCTGTGTGACTCGCTGTATTCAGTGTCTTGGATAGGACACTTGCATATGTACGAGAGCTTGTGAGCTGGGAACTCTGCATATGCTCGCTAGCTGTCAGTACCAACAGGAAGATCACGTAAAGTATAGTAATGAAATTCTTCTAAAGCTCAAAGTTCGGCCTCTATCACATTTACCGTAAAAACCTAGAAATTAAAATGACTAATGCCGCAAATTTTCAAATTCAGATACCGGCTAATGTTGCATGAAACTGTAGACAGCAGTATAAAATATGTTTAGTGAACAGTTTCTTAAACGTCACTTCATGTAAGCCTATTATATCTCTGTTCTCGCAGTTTATGGGCGTGTTTTCCAAAGCTAGAAGAAGTCCCTTGCCGCTTTGACATTTTTTGCCTGCAGTATCGACCACAGTAAGTTTCCACCCGTGTTATAAGGGATTTTCCACATCGTAGGTAATGATGGTCGTTCGTTATATTTTTGCTTTTTAGTCGAGGAATTTGTGGATGAAAATGTGTGTAATGGTAGACTCGTTTGCTACGTGAAAATTGCAATTTGCTATTTACTCCAGTGTCCATTATCATAAAAATGTGGAATCATAAAAAAGATGCCGTCGTGACTTTTAAGCTCATTTCTCGCTAATATCCTTATGAAGTAAACAACTGAAAAACAGCCATGCATAACAGTCATATTCATTATAAAGGAATTTCTGTGCAACTACGTCGTTGCATCGCAAATCGTGTACTCCTCTGTCTTAAGGCAAGAAAAACCTGAGAGGACATCTTCATTTTCTATCTCACGCACTGTTGCGTTTATGAAACGTTAGGGCCAAGAAAGATTGTACATGTCTTTTTGAAAAATTAAGATTTTTACACGATCTGTGAATAACGGTGAGCTGCAATATCTACTCCTAAAAAAATTACTTTTTTAGCGAACAGTCGTAGTAAAGGCCAGTTGTTTTGACAATTTCAGTTATTGATAATTAAATTAATTTTTTGGATAATAAAAATGTGTCTCTTCAATGTAAAACCACAGAAGTCGTTTGAAAAAAAAAAACTGTGATAAAATTGTTGAAGACCATTACCTCGAGCAATATACTATTACCTCGAGGAGTGTCAAAAGAAAAGTTAAAATCTACCCAAGTTTATACGGTTTAGAGATACTGACTTATTCTGGATAAAAAGTGTTTGTTCATCACAGTAAAACTGCATTAAAAGAAGATTTAAGTAATTCATTTAAATAAAATAATTCTAGTAAACCAAACCTTCTGGAGTACTAACCAAATTTATAAAAGTAATTTTGTAAATAAATGTAAACAGAAATATTACAACTACGACAAAAAGTTTTCGTACAACTTTCAATAAGTATGAAAGAAAACAAAAAAACTTCGTTATACCGTTTTAAATTGTATATAACCTTCAATACCCTTAAATTTAATTTAAAAATATTTCTTTCTAGGCACTTTTTTTGCACATTTCACTCTAGATTGTTGGGAGGATATTGGTTTGGAACAATCGAGGTAGTGTCTGACTGAAGGCTGAGGTGGTGTGTCCAAACACTTGGGTGCGTTGAACAAAAGCCATTCGCACGCAAACGCAATGTGTGCTTGGAGTCATTATCCTGACGAAACATACTATGTTTCAGCTAGGCCAAGGATTCTCGCTACTCCGCTTAAAGTGTCTCGCAAACTGCCACATTCATCTGGGTATTTATAGTTCTTTCAAGGGTCCTCGAGTCACCATACGTGTGTAGCTAGTGACACCAAAACATCACGTGGACTCTTATATGTTTCTTTGTAAACATGGCGTTTTGTCGCTTTAATGGTACATTTCTTATGTCTCATATATTGTATTGTATATTTACCAAAAATATCAAAGGTTGACTGTTAATTAACTTCACCTGATGTGTACATTATAAAGCAGATTTCTTTGTCGTTACATGTTTAAGCGAATTGGACCCTTGTGGCTGTTTTGTCTCGTGATAAGCTTTCTGTTTCTTAGACTCTTGATGGTTATATCCCTCTGTCAATTGTCTGCTGCTTAGCTGAAGTTTATGAACAATTTATAAAGTCTTCGGGTCTCACATCTAGATCACTCTTTCGTGGATCTCAACACGCTTCTTTCAGGTTGTAGTACTTGTCTCTCGCTCTGAGCATCTTCACTGCGAGGGACTTTTGTGTAAAGTCATTTGTGTCTTAGGGCATATTTTCAAAGGATCTAACAGTTGAATGAGAGGTATCTAATTTCTTGTCGCTTTCTCAAAAAATATTGACGGCGTTGTGATCATCAAAGAAGCGCTCCTTAGTTTCCTTCGATGATCGAATTTCGATCTCTTCTTGATCGAATTTTGACTTTGTGCGCCGATACTACACTTACACCACAAGAATCATGTCACGAGATATTGACAAAAACTTTTTTGTCTATCACCTAACTTGATGATTCCTGGAATCACTTGCGGTAATCTGAACGGTTTTTTTATTACATTGAATTATAAAAATTAGTATCTCCAAAAAAGGAGTGCCATTTTCGTCACGATTAGTCCATGTTATACATGTATCGATTTATCTGGTATGTCGTCTTCCTTCATACAGCTAACAAGGACATTCTGTGGTTATAACATTAAAAAACGCAATATACGAAAACTTGTTTCCCAGTCTACTCGTAATTGTAGAGGTTGGTTGCAGCTGTAGCTCGCTGTGCTGCTGACTCCAAAGAACCGCATGACTGAAATTCTGAATGTATGATGTAAAAGGCAATTGCAAATGATCACATCCAATAGCATTTACTAGAGTTTCATCATTTGAGTAGTGTGCAATTCAACAAGAACTGTAAATAATACAATAATATTTCGCAATAATCCTTTCAAAATATTCAGATACTTTACATATATTTAGTCAGTTTACATGCATTTAGGGGGAATTTAACCGGAAATTTCCAATGCACTCTTAAAATTTAATATAATTATTACAGAAATTAAATTGCCAACAAAAAATTTCAGAATGCTCCCGATATTAATTATATTAATAAAACACGTACTTTCATGAGCATGAGCCTGTTATGATTGATTTATTCCGGGTATACAATTAGCAAGTAGTAAGGAGTTGGCGAGAAAATGCGATAAGTAAAATCTTTTCTTTTCTTGAAATAAACAGCCTTAAGTGGTGCATGCCAGATATATTCGTGAACGTTATTGATTTCATCAGTGGAATCAGTCACCTTTATCCAATATCTGACCTTTAAAGACTGAGAAAACAGTAAATTTTAGAATTGACCAACTTTGTTAACGTTAAGCGGGTTAAGTGGTACAATTACGAATGTTTTTGAGACTACGTTGCTAACCTTCTACAAAGAGTGATGCTTCTATCCTCATATAATAGGAATCTCGTTCAGTTAATTAATTTTCTCCTGGGAGCCCACTGAGAGCATCGTCGCGAATATGCTTGGCCTACAGTTGCAAACCCTGCCGATACTTGGACACAGACAAATCTCTAGGAACGCACGAACAATGTGAGCGCGGAGGTGGGATGGAAACGGCGCGCTTTTGAAAAGCGGGCCGAGGCGGGTGATTGCAATGCGCGTGCCGTTAGCGCGCGCCGGCTGAGCGGCGCGGGCCCGATGCGGCGCGGCGCGGCGCGGCGCGGCGGGTGACGCAAAGGCGGCGGGCAATCGCGATCGCCGCTTTCATCATGCGCTGCAGCGCCCGCCGTCGCCAGAGGCGCTTTCCCGCGCGGACCCGGAGAAAGCACGCTGCCCCCTCCCCACTCCACCTCCAGACCACGGCGCGCCTTGGCTTGGCTTGGGAGGCGACCCCCCTCCCTTGGACGCGCCTTGGCTTAGCTTGGGTTGGCAGGCCCACGAACACCGCCTCCTGCCCAAGACGCGCCTTGGCTTAGCTTGGCTTGGTAGACGTTCCCCCAGCTCCAAACGCGCCTTGGCTTAGCATGGCTTGGCAGGTCTCGTCTGCGGCGGAAGTTGATTTCACACACCGAACCAAAAGCTGCGTCGCCCCGGAATGTTTGCACCGTATTGCATTTGTCGAAACGTCCATAATTTCAACACATACTGGAGAACCTCGATAACTTCGAAATTGCAAGTCATTAAATTGCTGGATATTTTGTTCCCTTTTGTCCTGAGCAGTCACGAATGAAATTTATATGAAACTATGAACTTCGTATATTTGCATTTGACTTCTACATCATTATTTCGAGATGGAAATCGGGAATCTCCTAGGTCACGGAGTTTTGCACCCGACAGAGCTATTTGTGTGAGCTAAGTTATTCTATTAACTTTCTGATATTAATAATTATTTTTCCTAAATTAATGAATTACATTTTAATCTTAATAATTTACCATTTTCTAAACTATTGGAATATTTTTTTCTAATATTTGTTTTAGATTTTTCGGGCACTAAACTTGACGGTAGTATGTTTTCCTTTTTCATTTTTATTTTTGCTTTGCCGTAGCTCCGTGTTAATTCTACGTCTGATTCACTCCCGCTCAACATTTTAGTTTTTTGCTTTGCCGTTGCTCCGTAGCCGCAACAACATATTCAAACATTTCCCAAAAATGGCTCTAAATTTTTTGATAAACATTGGTCCACGGATAGCGTGAAGAACGCGTACGAGAATAGTGCAGATCTCATTTTCGCTAAAATTCCTCATTTTTCGAAATTCGCAAGAGTTCAAAATTTTTTTCGGTGTCTTCCTATAACTAGATTTTCGAACTACTATATTTTCAAAAATTATAAATTTAGAAATAATGCAAGAAAGTATGTGCTGTTATAACACCTAGTTTTCTTTTTTTTATTGGAATAAAAAAACTGCATTTGTAAATATGGTATAGTTGCGATTTTGATTAAAACCTCTAACATTTTGAAAATGCAAAAGTCGAAATTTATTTTCTAATCTGTTTTTTCAACCAATGCCATACATTTCTTTCTTAATTAAATTTATCCCTCAATCTTTAAATGTTGTCATGCACTTAAAAAATACTAGAAGATTTATTGAGTAAATAGTATTAAGGAAAGGAAAATATTTCAGTATCCAGCGCTTTCCATTACTAGTTTTGCTTTCCCAGTGGATCGTAATTTCTTTGAATAGATTTGAATCCGTTAGTCTCGTATAAATTACAGTCATGTTCACGTTTCCGCTGTCTATTAATACATTGCGATAGCGAATTTGCACATCGAAAGGCCTTTACGAAGGAGGAAGGAAAGGTTTCCAAGGGCGGCGATCAAGGAAGGAGAGTAACCGCTCTCGTGAATTATACTCTCAGAATGGCCTTAATCTGGATTGGCAGGGAAATCGTTTTGGTCGGGAAATAAGGTGTACCGATACTTTTGTCGCTCTCCTATCCCGTAGCACGATCGTCTCTTGGCAGCCCATGATGTTGACACCTCAAAGCTTGTTTCCTGTTCCTCTTTCGTATTTCTTGTTTGCGCTACGATTGCGTTAAAGATAGAGCAGCAGTAAAGATAGAATAGGGCGGGTAAAGAGTTGCGGTTTTGAGACAGCCTTAAGAAGAAGTCCCACCTTATGACGCGTCTTGTTTTCTCTTCAAACATTACGAAGTTTACCAGAGAGTGCCGTCCACTAAGTATTCTGACACCTTGTGCATTTTGAATCATTGTCGTGTTCTTCTATTTTCTCATATAGTTGTTTTCCGAAAAAAGCTGTGTAGCTCAATGAATGTTCGATTTTTTTTCTACTTGTTCGGTAATCTTTTGTGAATGAAAAGGAATAAGGTGAATTACACGGATCACAATAGGGGTGCTACAATTTAGGCAACCACTTCTCGTATTGTAATAATACATAAAAATTATAATACAGTTCAACCCTCGGAAATGTTGATATCCATTAAGCGTTAGCGCAAGCTCCATTTACGTCCATTTATCTGAAAAACGAATTGATTTTCCCATAAGGAAAATAAATACTCCTCATTTTAATCGGCTGCTGGACAACGATCACCGGCCAGTCACATTTCGTAAAATTAAATTATTTGTGAATAAAACCATTCTCCAGCGCAATGCTAACGTTTGAAATGTGTCACTTTCCGTCGTATTATCATTAGGCTTCATGTCGCATCCGTTAGGATACAGACGGTCTCCGAAATCAGACTATGCTCAGATGCTGCCCATGGACACCCTGATGCCCATACGGCAGTCTCTTACCCCTTCGCACCGCTGAGGTCCATAGATTGAAGCGGCTCTGTACGTACTCTGTGACCTACCACTTGGATATGTGACCTACCACTTGGATATGTGACCTACTACTTGGATATGTGACCTACCACTTGGATATGTGACCTACCACTTGGAAATGTGATCTACCACGTGGATATGTGACCTACCACTTGGAAATAGAGTGCCACTTGGAACGGATTGAAGTTGGGGAGGGAAGTGGCGTGCAGGTGGTAGTCCGCGAACCCTTCGACTCCTCCTGCCCGCAGGCAGACCGAATCACCCTACCAACTCGCAACCAGGCCGGCGGAACATGCCAAAGCGATACGCGTTTTCTCCGGCGCGTCACACTTATCGCGTATACGCGCTGCGACTGTGCACACGTATGGCGGACAACCTTACGGCACGGCCGTGCGCATGCGCGGAGGCCAGTGCAGCCCCGCTGATCGCGCCGCAAACGTCTTTGCATCACGCCGCCGCGCCGAGGAGGTTGCAGCGGAAGGAAGGGGAGTGAAATCGGGCGCTGTGCTGCACCGCTGCTTTCGCCGTGCGCCGTGCTGCGGGGTGGCCGGGCCGGGCCGTGCCGGGCGCGCAGCTTCCTCGCCTCCGCCCGGGATGCGCTCGCTCTCCGCCCGCGGCGCTCAGGAAGCGCAGCGAAAGCGACGCCGCGCCACGTGGGAACGGAGGGCGCCGCAGGAAGCGCCCGGCTCGGCCGGCTCTCATTTGGCTCAGGGCTACACATGTACTTCGATTTTTTTTATTGAAAGTGGTCGATAACATTAGGTCTTTTTTACACCTCCTACCTTACAAAATGAATCGTTTTAAGTAATTCGGAAACGACCTTCTAAACGCGGCTCGTGCCGTCAGATATGTGCTTACCACGATTAAAAATATCCCTTTCATAAGGCAGGAGGAGTAAAAATGACCTAATGTCATCGACAACTTAAAAAAATCGATATATAGCATTGAATGCGGTAAAATAAACTACAAATCAGTTTTCGGATCCTCATTAACCTGCGCGAGTCCCGTTCGGATAAAAGTAGCGCTTAGCCACATAAATTAACTCCACATTCTACAATATAAATGCCTAAGGAAAATTACCATAGCTCCGTGGTTCATAAGCAATCTGCAACTACATATAGAATTAAAAACAACTCATTCTCCGTATATTCTACGTATATTCTCAAAATTTCAAAAGTATGATTTACTGCCAGAATCTCCAGCTGCTACAATTTACCATCTAGGCAAGGCAGACAACCACACAGAATCAACTCACGCTACCCTAAGGACATTTCCAAGCCTCCTTAACTATCTGAAAATATAAGATCTGCCTATCTGCTGCTCTAATCGTTAGTTTCCAAAGGTTTCTCTGATCAACACCAGACGCATTCCGGGACAGAATCCTAACAAACGGTCCTCGCACCGAGCCCGATCTTCCCTTCCTCATCCTTGTCACATCCTTTCCTCTTAAACACATTCACTAACGTGCACTACACTTCCTCACATGTCGGCAGACTAGAGCCTATCCCGAGGGGGGGCCCTCCGGCGTTGATATATAGAGCGGAGAAAACCCGGGCAAGCCAACTTGTGCAGCGCCGGATCTCTCTCTGTAGAGGGGAAGCAACGCCCTTCACCTCCCGCGACATAGCGTGCACTACACTTGCGGGAATAACGTCCTTGGAAATTGGCGCGCTAGAAAACAAAATACTCTAGCAATCGAGCTGGCTGTAGAGTTACAATGTTCACCATCCCCCAATATTGTGAAGTAGTTCGTGATTACTTGGAAGAGGCTTGAGAATGAAGAATAGGGAAGGGGAATCATCACCCAGACTCATGGTGTTACTGCAGCTGCTTGTACGTTTGTTGTTCTTCCCGTCTGAATGCTCCTTACTTAGCCGCTTCCTGGTTTAGTTTGTAATTTACCGGCTTGTTTTACACTTCAAACATATGACATGGGTTTCCAACAAGAGTGACAAATCTAGCAAAATGCCACTGTGTACGATAACTGTTATAATCACACGCTTATTTCGCAGCCAAAATGTCTTGAACTGTGTCACGTTAATGTAATTTAATTCATGTTTCCAAAAAAAATTGGAGTTATCCCTTTTGATTGCGTTACACGCTTCTGCTTGCGTTATACTGTACAGTGACATTTTGTTAGATGTCGCTTTTTATTGCAGCTCGGGAACGGAAACATATTTATTGGACTATAGTTTTGAATTTCAGTACCAATTTTGGGCATAAAGTGCAGTTTGAGGTTTACGTTTCTCCAATTGAATGTTCTTCTACTTATGAGAGTAATTATTGAGTGCTTTAACTTAACTTAAAAAGTATCAATTTTATAATTACCCAATCCTGACTACTCGTGTAATAACTGACGACAGAGGAATAATGAGGAGCGCTCTGTTTGCTCATTGACTTTCACAGCGCGTGCGAAACACGAACCACTGGGACTCAGGAGCGCTCTAGGAAAGAGACATTGCAAAGCAAATTGACAAGAGTTTCCCAATGTGTGCACAGGGATGGAATTCCCCCGGGAGTGGCGACAAGCCGCAAAATGACCCCGATCCTTTTTTTGCGTGGCGCGGCGCGGCGTGCGTCAGAGCGAGCGCTGCACCATTGTGTGTCAGATGCAGTTGAGTCGCGTGGTGCAGAAACCCATGTCCGTTCTCCAGCATTTTTTCTGGAGAAGGAAAAAAAAACTGGACTACTTGATACTCGATTCGGCAACAAATGAAAACTTTAGTCAGATGTTTCACTCTCAGTTCTCGGCGGACATGAGGCATGTTCATACTACGCAATGCGTATTGCTTGGGGACCTGGTTGTGCTTTGCTATTGCAGCGTATTAAATAAATTCAATTCAAGGTTTAAATCAATGAATTCAATGAAGATTAACGGCATGTTAATCCACACTTTACTAAATTACACTACATTTTAAAAACAAAATATTTGATAAACGTGCACCGTCAACATTTGGTTCAGACTTCTTGCTTTCAAGATCGCAATTTCGATGTTCGCAAATCAAACAAGGTCTTCTGGGAACGGCGTAGAGCCCACCTCGTCAATTAACTTTGTAAACACAACGCCCAGACATGTCTGATTTAATTCAAACCTCTCTTTAAGTATTCCCGATACAAATAAGAACAAAGTGTGTCAATTTCGGTGAAATCGGACGAGTAGTGGCGTGAATTTTTTGCGACAGGCATGTTCACATTACCTTTCCTTTATAAGTAGATATCGTGTGATCAACGTATCTGAATAACTGTAACAAACGGCCATGACGGGTTTCTGCAGCAAGCGATCGACTTCCTCCGGGCCCGGCGGCCGCGGCGCCCTCCACCGGCATCCGGATGTTTCGCGGAACTGCCCTTGGGGCAACCGGCAGCCGGCGGGCAGAGGCGGCGCGGTGCGGTGCGGTGCGGTGCGGTCGGCGGGCGCCGAACAGGCGGCGCGCTGTGTACGCTAAGCGGTGGGCGCCAGGGCCGCGCGCGCGCGCACCCGGAAGACGCCGGTGGGCAGCGGGACTCGCTTCCGACGAAGGCCGCTTCCGGGTCCGCCCCGCAGCGCCCGGGGACCTCTGCCGGGACCCTCACTGCCCGCCGCCCGCCGCGCGCTGCTCTCTGCCTCTGTCTCTGCCTCCGCACGCGGCGCGGCGCGGCGGGGCGCCAACTGGGTCAAGGGCCAGCGCCGCCCACCCGGCGCCTCGCCGCGCCCGTCCCCGCCCCGCTCCGCCCCGCCCGCCGCGTCGCGCCGCGCGGCGCCCCTTGCGGGGCACCTGCCCCGGCGCCGCACTCGCAAACCCTGCGGAACGCCACTCACGTTCCACCGGCTCCGTGGCCCAGGGCATCGTTAATGCCACTGCCGTGCCTCCGACCGGGAAGTCCTCGTCCCGACGTTGGCGTGATTTTCGACACTAGCTTCATAACAAGCTCGAATTCAGCCGTCATCTGAGGAGAATTCTAGCGGCCGGCTGCTCTGATGGAAATGCTGGATTAGGTGTTTGTAAAGAGAAGTATGTTTTAATCATACCGACCGGCTGAGGTGACTCAGGGCATGAACTGTCACTGCAGTGTCTGTGACCGGGAGGTCCTAGGGTCTGAGACCGGCCGTGGCAGGCTTTTCGACACTAGCTACGTGGAATTCAGCCGCCGTCTGGAGGAGAATTCTAGCGGCCGGCTGCTCTGATGGAAATGCTGGATTAGGTGTTTGTAAAGAGAAGTATGTTTCAATCATACCGACCGGCTGAGGTGACTCAGGGCATGAACTGTCACTGCAGTGTCTGTGACCGGGAGGTCCTAGGGTCTGAGACCGACCGTGGCAGGCTTTTCGACACTAGCTACGTGGAATTCAGCCGCCGTCTGGAGGAGAATTCTAGCGGCTCTGATCGGTAGTTTTCGGTGGTTTCTTCGATCGACACTAAGCGAACGCCGGAGCAGTACTCTCACAAACGGGCTTCGGCAGCGCGCGATCTTTCCTTCTTCTTCCTCGCCCTATCAGCATCTCTACTTAACTTCCACAAAACTTCCTTGGGTCTAGATAACCAAATCTCTTACTAGCATCATTAATTATCAGTCATTCATAATTAAGCTAGACTAATCCAAACACATTTTTTCTTTTTAATAATTTTATTATTTTTAGTTTGATTATGCTGTTGATTAAAACATGGGAAAATAAATACAGGAAGCCACATCTTTGCTCGCTGACCTATTTCGCTGCAGTCGGCTCTTTATGTAAGAAAAGAATAGAAGTAGACTTCTTGATTCTCATAACTCTCCCCTGAAACTGACGATGTTCCATTTCACAGCACCCTGATTGCTCTTTGGTTACCGTAGTCGACTGAATGTTTTGGCCGGTGCTTGAATCGTTTGGACTTTACGCCCATTCCCCTTTATTTGTTTTTTCCTTCTGGAAAATTAAGAGCCGCGGAAGCGTTCGTAATTGATCTGCCGCAACGTCAAAAGCGTTGTTGACAACTATTGTCTTGCTGCGGTTGTGATGGTCGAACTGATTGCCTAGTGCCTAGTCGCCATTTATTGACCATGACCCTCACCTTCAGCGGAAGCAAAAATGTTTTGCTCTCTTAACAGAGTCAGCCTTCATTTTTTTACAGGAATGTTTACATAAATTTCTATGCGAGCGCAATATTAACCACAGTGAAAACACAGCTGTTTCAATTAGTATCTCGTTGCAAAATTCACAAAGGAAAGTTTTTTTAAATGTTATTTATGATCTTATGATTTTCTTAACAGTCGTTTTGGAATGTACTAACAGCGAATTCATGTCTAGCAACGTATCTTTCTCATGTAGAAATTGATACTTCATGTATGATGATCTCACACTGGGTTCATTTCAGCTCATGATCTCGGCATGTAAACTTGCGTGTGTATATATATGTATATATAGGTTTTTTAATATAAGTATATGTAAGTTGAAAACGTCGGGTTAAATCTACACGTGAACAGTTTTTAAAATATTCTGTGTCATTCTTGCGTAAGATACGGAACTGGGCAATTAGCACGTCTTTATCAAGAAAAGTATACATCAAAATGCGAATATTCTCAGAAGATTACTACCGGAAAATGAAATGACAATAGAATCTCATGGCGAAGGTGATGACACAACAAAGCTGTTCCTCAACGTAGAGCGGAACTGGAGGCCAGTTTGACGTAATGATAATTAATGCTAGGTACCCGAGGAGAATTCTAGAAACCCGCCAGATCGTTGATGTAAAGAAATATACGTTGATGTAATGTTCATGGAATAGTTGAAATGGAATTGCCGCGTCAAGGAGAAAAAACCTTCACTCGCATTCTGTGACTACACAACTGGGGAAAATTACAGAGGAATCACAAGAACAGTACAATTGATACATTTATCACCTACAAACGTTTTCAGTAGAAAGAAGGCGAATAGTTCCATTTCCTTATGAGGATGATGCACAAACACATGTTTTATATATCACATTTTCTGATTGTGCAATAAACCGGAGGGTCACGACATGGTTTAACTGAGAAGGAAGAGAGGCGACTTCACCCTATACCCAGTGTTAAGCGAATGAGTGCAACAGTTATTTTGAGTAGTTAAGAACGTACCAGACTTTGGAAATAAATAATACTAGGTGAATCCGTGAGATCATACCGCCATTTGTAAATCAATGTTTTAAAGGTGAAAATCGTACCTTCATGCTGGCACCCAACTTCGAACATTTCTGCCGCACCGTGACATGTAATAGAGGGTATCCACCCAAAATGTAATAGAACGTCTAGAGAAGTCTGATTTTGTACATTATGGCATAAGAAACCTAACTGGTATTCTTTTGAGGACACCAAACTCGTTTTTAAGGGCCTGAAACTTATCGTTTTACGAGATAGGCTTGAGAGCATTTTTATGCGTAACGTGTGTAGGGTACTCCACGCATCTTTCCCCTAATACCAAAATCTTCGAACTTCTTGCTTTTTTCGTCTGAAGTATCTTTGATGCTATAGGCTAGAGGACTCAACCTTGTTCACTAGCAGCACACTGACGCGATTTCGTGTCGGTTTGTTGAAAATGGTACAAAGCCGCCATTTTTCTTAGTGTGTTATGCAGATGAGTTATTTCATGCACAAAAATATACATCAACTTGTTGCTAATAATACTAACAACAAACACTAATTAACAATTAATTTATAATTCCTTTAACCATTTTGACTAAGAAGCACATTACTGCAGAAAGTTTGTTTTTTTGTTGTTGTAATTTTCAATTTCATCCCAGATACAGTTCAACGGTACTTTATCCGCATTTACTACACTTGAAACGCTGATAAAGACTCGGGGCGTGATTAGCAAACAGCGAGGGAACTGCAATACAACCGGCCGACTGGCGGTCGCGATCGCAGAGCCGCGTGCAATAGAGGGCTTTGCACCCAGTCCCGTCAGTTCATAAATTTGCATTTTTCGACGTTTGAACAAATTTGTGAGTATTGTCAAAAAATGTATATTTCGGATACAGAGCTTCAACTTACTTTAAGCACAACATTTCGAGAATATAGAATAGCAATCGTCAAGCAACTGCTGTGAAGAAACGAAGTTTTCCGTAGCAAAATGACATAACAAACAATTGTTCATCTAATTGAGGAGAAGACGTGGTGTGTTCTTTTTTTCTCGTATGAAATGACGCACCCGGTATCTACAGAGAAGATCTAAACTCCTATTCGGCCTTTTCTGTCCCTTTCCGACCGCACCTGGAAGGCGCCGAGTGGGTGCCGGGGCTGGGGCTGGCTCCGGGGCGGCCCGGGCGGAAGCGGCAGCGCGACGCGTGCGACGTCGAGGCCACGAAGCGACCGCCCTCGGAGGCCGCGTCCCGCCTCTCTCCCCCCGCCCACGAGCGTATGTCGCTCAGGGCATCGTCGATCTCTGTCAGGCAGGTACTAGGGTTCCACTGTCGATGGTGGCCGGATTTTCCACCCAACTGCGTAGCTAGGTCGAATTTTGGCGTTGCCTGGGGGAGTATTCTAGTAGTCGGCTGCTCTGATCGGTAGTCTTCCGTTTCTTTTTTCTGATCACGACCTGGCGAATGTCGGAGCAGTGCCCTAACAAACAGACCACGAACCGCGCGCGATCTTTCTTTCCTCTTCTTTGTCCTATCCTCACCTCTTACGTACTTACACGGATATGCACTACACTACCACACACGTCGAAAAACCGGGCTGGGAGGGTGTAACGGTGATAGGAGGTAGCTTCTTGGGGGAAGGAGGCCGGTAGGTCAGCGCCGGATCTCGCCATCCATCGGGGAAAGATCAAAATGACTTCCCGCGATAAAAATACATGCGAACACTTAATGAACTAATGACAGCAGTTGACGCGCCCAGAATCACTAATCAATCATACCAGCTCCAGAATCAGCGCTCTAGGAACTGTAACGAAGGTATAGATACTTTGCTGTATCTTTTGATGGAGTGGCTTGTCTGTATCACGATTGTGTTGTTACTGGAGTACAACGGATCGTTTTCGAGCACGGGTTGCTTTCTTTCCGGTAGTTTCTATTCACTAGCTTATCCAGTTATGTCAGAAAGTGTCGAGTCATCTGAATTGAATGGAGAGGAAGTTGCGGTCGTATGACGCTTGATGTATAATGAGTTCCGATCTGTTGCCACATCCTTCTGTTTCTAATCTTAAGTTTTTTTGTTGACCCAGTAAAACTTCTGTGATTTGGTTTTCCACCTAACAAAGGATGTACGTCTCTTTACTTTCATCGCGACAGAAAACATTTCTTTTTGAGCGACAACCGATTTGTGTAATAGCATATATCGTGAAACTATAAATTCTCTTTACCGACCCTGCATTATTTGCATGACCCTGGCTCAGCGAGAGCTTTCGCTTCCTCCTGCGCGAGGATGGGGCTTCCGGGGGGAGGGGGGTCGATTCGGCTCGATCTGGTGCTGCCAAAAAACCATCCAGCCTAGCGCAGCTCATGGCGCAACGAACCTCTGGCTAACGAAGATCGGCCGTCGGCCAATTGTCCATGAAAGTATATAGCGGAACTAGTGACTAGACTCTTCAGCTTGATGGCTTTAATTGTGTCTGTCTCATTAAGCGTCGGAAAACAGTCGTCTCTAAAGGATAGCGAGGAGGGGCGGGAGAGATGGTTATAGAGTGTTGACCTTTCTCCCGGGCGGCAGCGGCGGAGGCGGCGGCAGTGGAAGTGACGGCAGTGGAGGCGGTGGAGGCGGCGGTAGCACTGAAGGAGGAAGCAGAGGCGGTGGAGGTGGTGATGGCAGCGATGGAGTCTGAAGCGGAGGCGATGGCAATAGTGACGGTAGTCACAGCGGAGGCGATGGAGGCAGCGGTAGCAGTGAAGGAGGAAGCGAAGGCGGAGGCAGAGGCGGTGGTGGAGGCGTAGGCGGAGGCGGTGGCGGAAGCGGAGGCGGTGGCGGAGGCGGAGGCGGAGGCGGAGGCGGAGGCGGTGGCGGTGGCGGTGGCGGTGGCGGTGGCGGTGGAGTCTGAAGCGGAGGCGATGGCAGTGTCAGCGATAGTGGCGGTATTCATGGCGGAGGCGGAGGAGGCGGCTACAGCAACGGAAGAGGAGGCGTGGAGGTGGCGATGGCGGCAAAGGCGAAGGCGCGAGGGTGGGGTGGCGGGGGCGGAGGCGGTAGCAGTGGCTTCGGAGTGGTGGCAGCGAGGGTGGAGTCGGCAGTGGAGGCGGTGGAGTTGGCGCTGGCAGCGATGGAGTCTGAAGAGGAGGCGATGGCAGGGGCAGCGATAGTGGCGGTATTCATGGAGGAGAGGGTGGAGGCGGCCACAGCGACGGAAGAGGAGGCGTGGAGGTGGCGATGGCCGCGGAGGCGAAGGCGAAGGCGCGGGAGGTGGCGGGAACGGAATCGGTAGTAGTGACTCCGGGGTGGTGGTAGCGAGGGTGGAGTCGGCAGCGGAGGCGGTGGAAGAGAGGCGGCGGCGGCGGAGGCGCGCGTGCGGCCCGATTCACGGCGCGGCCACCGCGTGCTCGTGCTCGCGCTCACGCACGCCACCAGCAGCCGGCGCGGGGCCCATGCGGGTCCGTCGCACCCGCATCGCCCTCCCGCCCCTGCCGCTCGCCTGCTTCGCCCAGTGACCCCCTTCGCCGCGCCCCAGTGATTAATTTTTCTCGGATTGAAAGAGCTGAAGAACAGCTGATGTTATTGGGCTATTGCCGGAGCAGCCTCCTGTTCTATTTTACCTCTCCACTATATGTAACGCATTTGAATGAGACGCAGATCTCTCGCGAAGGAACTGATTTAGTGCCTGTACTCTGCCCCCGCTCTCTTCTCTCTTTAGGAGGCCAATGTTTCCTATAAGGAATTTTAATTTTGTGTTAAACCCACAGCATTTTTAACAAGGGTGTTTATTCTCTATTAGAGTTTCTCACATCTTAGCAAAGATTGCTACGGGAGAATCAGCCATTGTGCGTAACGATACGAATAATATTATAAAATTCCACGCTCTGACCCATGACGGATCTTGTTGTTTATCTCCTTCTCTAGAATGTTCCTCGTCTGGTTCCATGTCCTCTTTCTGATGGTGAAGACCTATCACTGTAGACTTCTGTACTGTTACTAGTTCGAAGATTTTATTGACCTGCAGACTACATCTCCTAATATTTTGGTGTTTTCATGTTTTATCTGATTTTATGCATTACAATTTAGCCCACGTGTTGGAATTTTGTTTTATTCTTCTTCTTGTAACAACTCAAGTTAATGTTTACGTAAGGATTCCGTGTAACTCAACACCCACATTTCAACACTTGACGCAGGGTAGCAGATCGCACCCAAAACACTATTCGATTAGAGTTGTTTTTGGAATTAGCATATTTCATAAATAGCATTTTTCACTATCAGTTGTGTCAAGTACTCCGCCTGAAAGTCCTAAAGGTCAAGAGTTTTTCTTTGTTAAAAGTGTAGTTAGAGGTTGCGAATTTTTACTTAATATTCAAGACTAAAAGCGTGTCTCTTGCGTTGACAGAGTAGTGCAGCACGTGGCGCGCTGTGCAGGCGAATCGACGCGGCGGAACAGGTGCGCGTCTCGGAACGTGCAGGCACTAGGGACGCGACAACAATAATAAAACATCGATGTTACCAAACATCTACGCTCAAAATTAAAACATCGATGTTAATAATACATCGGGCGATAACCTTTGATGCTTTAATGATGCTCATACATCGTCCGAAAACATCGATGTTTTAAACTGATGCTGATGCTTAAACGATGCTGATACATCGGCCGAAAACGTCGATATTTTAAACTGTTTAGTAACATCTGACATGAAATATTTGCGCGGGACAAATTTTAATTTGAGGCCGCGTTTATTAATTTAGAATTAAAATGTTACCGGCAAAACAAACTTAAAAAGTTAATCGGACGGTTGACAAAACTGAGTCTCAAAGCGAGAGCGTCCCGGCTCATCTCAAACGGTCAGTTCTCAGTTCGCCGAAGAATGGTATGAGAAGAAGGGGGAGACTCTCCATGTGCGAAATGCGAGAAAAGTCGTAGAACGGCATCGGGGTCATCTTGGCCGAAAGAGAGCTTGCTCGACAAAGATGGTACAAACAGCGTTCGTTCGATTGGAACCCAAACTGATCATCAGTTTTATTGTGGCTTTTTTTATTTTAGATATTTATTTTATCAGTCATGTTTTAGCTTTTACAAAATTGTGAATATGGAATTTTTTCGATCGCAAAGAAAATATCAAAAATAAAAAAAACATCGGTTACAAAACATTGATTTTGAGAAAACAAACTTTAATAAGTCGATGTCTAAATCATCGATTTTCCTACTAAAACATCGGCATCGATGTCGCATTCCTAGCTGGCACCTCGCGGGGGCGCTGGGAGCCTGCAACCCATGGGGGCCACTGCTCGTTCCGGTTTTCCTCGTTGCGAGGTCTATGCGTCATCCAACACTCGCACGATACATTTCGTCTTCTTAACGAAGTTAACATACATAGAGTCAAAGAAGGAATTCTCTTGTGTGTGGGTCAGAAAAAGCCCATTGGTTTTTAAACTACAGACGTTTCAGCTTATTATATAGTCTTTCTGGGAGCACGTTTTTGCCACTTCTTCGTGGGTCTAGCACCATCTTTCTGCTCCCCCTTGTTCGTATAAACCACACTCTTTACATAACCTCGTACCGGTGCCCGGCCTCCCGAAGATATTACTATATGTTCTGCATCATGGGCAAAACGTACAATTGAGGCGGTAACTAGAACAGCCTATACTCCAAAACTGTGTTTAGAGATAAACACTTTGCAAGTTTCCAATTGTAGCATTATACACACTGGTCTATTTAATTACAAATTACATATTATTTTTAAACATTATAATCATTTTTAAACTTAATTTCATTTACAATGTAATTAAATTCTCATGTGTCTCAACATGTGGCGTTAAAAAATGCAACTGCTAATACAAATCATAATGTGATTTGTTACCTATTTCTTTACCTCACAGATCGTCTTGCGAGCTACCAGATTCGGGCCCACTTTTATCGGCATTTCCAGTGAACACTTCTTGAGGAGTACGCTCTTCAAAAAAGTTTCGGTAAACTTTTTTTGCTCTCTTCCTTTAAGTACCCATTTAAGTCCCAAATATCAGTAACTTTTACCGGATTAAATTGCATGACAGATTAAAGTGCAATATTCTGGGGAACTCTCTTCATGTAACGGAATATTGCGATAGCAACCTAACGAATAGATATAAAATCATGAAAATTTACTTGGATATAGATTAAAGTACGCAGAATTAATTTCTGCATTTTCCGAAAAAAAAGATCCCATAGTCCAATGGACCCCGCTTCTAGATGTCGCCTCAATTGTATATATCTACGGTGCCGGACGTGTCGTGTATTCCTTTGTAAATATCTCATTATATTTTTAGGCTGTGGATTATGAAAAGTTCTTTTATGTAGATTTTCCCACTCTTCTTATGGTCGTGTGATGAAGGTTTGACTCTTTCGCAAGTTAATCGCTATTGTTGTCTTTCATATCGTAAAAATGCGGAAGATTAAGTGAAAGAAAGTTCTCGATAAACAGTAAGAGTCACCATTGTAACGATGGACATAGGCGCTCAGCAGAACTGAAGTCATCAGAGAGGTCTTTTCTTGGCGTTGTGTTGCCTTTGCCCACGGGGAGGGCGTAGGAGATCTCAAGTTAGTTTCCTCCTTCCTGGTTCTAGTTCCTCTCACACTTCCATCAGACCAGTCATGTATTGCACCAACATTATCTACTTCGAACGTCTTGTACTGGGGAAGGTGGCTCAGGGCATCAACTGATGTCACCCTGCCTGGAAGGTCCTAGGGTTGAAGTCCCGACGGCGTCAGGATTATACACACTAGCTACATACCTAGGTTGAATTGAGTTGCTGCCTGGAAGAGAATTATAGCGGCCAGCTGTCGTGAACGGTAGTTTTAATAGTTTTTCCGATCAACACCAGCCTAATGCCGAAGCAGTGCCTTATCAAACGGGTCACGGACCGTGGACGATCTTTCCTTACACTTCCTTGCCCTTTCCTCACACTCTCACGCACTGCACCACCACTACTCATATCGGGATACCGTTCAGGATTCTAGTCGGCAATTTAGAGCTTGTTCCGGCTGGGACGGTGCCACGCTGGTGGGAGATACCTGGTTGGGGAAAAACCTCGCAGGCCGACGTAGGTTGGCGACGGAGCTCGCCATCCAGCCGGGAAAGATCTCCGCCACAACGCGAAAAAAACATGCACTACACTTACGGGACTAATTATCTTAACCGTTGACGAGCCCGGAATCACTAATCAGTCCAGCCCTTACCCTTTTAATCCGGTATTCCCGTCATGACGTCATGCGCCGAAACCGCGTGGGCGTGGGTGAGGCGGGAGGGATCCCGGCAGCTGCTTGCGGCGAGGAGCGGGGGAGCGGCGCCTGACGTCACGGCGAAGGGGAGCGAGAGGCGCCACCAAAAAACACCGGAAGGTAGCGCCGCGCGCCGCCTGGCGAGGAGACCCGCCCAATGAATTTTCGGGCGCGTAGGCCCATTCATCTCCGTGAACGTCGCGCTATCACGAAAATTAATTCCGCGAGCATCTTGATGCGCATTTTTTGGCGGAGGGAGTGCGACTTTCAGAAGGCACATTAAATAGAGACATGTGTGTTTCGATGAATGGAACGTGTTTTTACTGCTTATGAAACATCGCACCGCTCTTGACTCCAGAGCTGGATCGTGTGAATACAAGACAGTACCCGTATATCTTTTTTTTATATGTAAGGAAGAAGTAGATAAGTAGTAAATATGTAGGGTGTGATGTCTGTAACGTCTGAATATACGCGTAGCATGATAATTCGATGTGTTATATCTTTGTTGAAACATCGGTTATTGCTGTGCGATCATAATATTCTGATCTGTCCTCAGTCAATTTATTTCCTTTATTTACATATTCTGATTGAAGGATCTCACAGCAATCACAGATTTGACACAAGGAACGGAGTAGACGACACGTGATGTCATTTGTTCCGGCACTGTTAACAGGAAATTAATTAGTAACATCGTTATGTAGCTTATGTTTGTGTATGATTTAATAAACATAATTTGTTTTAATATTTTTCTTGATAATCAAAATAAATGAAACCGTGATACGTTTTAAGTGAAAATATAAGAGTAAGCCTATTCATAGTTTTTAAAAAATCATAGAAAGCATACTAGGAGAAATTATTCATTGGCCTTGTATCATAACTACAAAGGGCAAGAGCTATGAGGAGGAAAACCGGCCCCTCAGCAGTTTGCAGATACTTTTTGATTTTAGATTTGATAGAACAAATCTGAAATTTTATAAATGTTCTTTTTTAGTATTTTGTTTTTATGCCGTTCAAGAATAAATTATGTGTATAGTAATGCTTACAAAGCTATTCTATTGATATAATCTTAATTGTTCTAAAGTCAGTTTCAGTTGTTAGATTTCATTATTTTATTTAAAGCTATTGGGAGCAAACGGAGAATGCCACACTTGCCCGTTATGCTCATCTGAACATGACTAGCCTACGCGGTCTTTTAAAATAGAGGGGATGGCCGTTGTATTGGCACGCTCGAAGACAGTCTGCCAAGCCGCGTCCTTCGGCGGGCTGACATCAGAGCCCCGCGCCGATGATCGAATGGAGCGTGTCGGGCGACCAAGTCGTTCCGGGCGGCGCGGGCGGCACGGGCGGTCGCGCCCCGCGCCCGCCCCGCGCCCGCCCCGCGCCCGCCCCGCGCCCGCCCCGCGCCCGCCCCGCGCCGCGCCGGCCTCGATCGGCTGAGCGCCGCCCAGAGGTAATGCAGACATCCGCTTCCGGCCACGGTGTGGAGCGCGGGGCGAGAGTGGGTAGGCGCGCGCCCCAATGGGCCGAAGGCGAACTCCCGACGACGTCGAAGACCACCGATACATCACCATTCGGCGGTTCCAACGCCGGAAAGAACGTGAAACATTTCAGTTACCCAAAACTCAAAAATTATTCAATGATTGTTAGTGATTCCGGGAGTGTAAACGACTAAGGTCCCGTAGGTGTAATGCATGTTTTACCGAGGAAGGTGGAGGTAATCTTCCCCAGCTGGATGCCGAGATTCGGCGGCGACCTGTCTGTCGGTTTGCTGTAGTTTCCCCAACCAGGTATCTCCTACCCGGCTTGAACCGAGTAGGGCACCGCCCCACTCGGTTCAAGCTATAAACACTCTACTGGTCTCCTGACATGAGTGGTAGTGTTGAGCATGTGAGTGTGTCTGTACGAAAGGGGTTAAAATAGTACAAGGATGTAGGGGAACTCGCACGCGGTCCGTGTCTCGTTTGTTATGGTTCTCCTTTCGCATTCGCCTAGTGTTGATCGGAGAAACGACAGAAAACTACCTATCTTAGTATCCGGATGCTAGAAGTTTCTTCCACACAGCGCCTGTACTCGACCCATCTATCTCAAGCTAGTCTCGATAAATCTGGCCACCGTCGGGAGTCGAACCTGAGGCCATTGCAGTGGAATCAATTGATACCCTGAGCCACCTATATTGGTCCGCGTTCGGAGGGCTTGGGCGCACTGTGCGGCGTCGCGTGTAGGAGCAAGCGGGTGGGTGGGGTGGCGGGGTGGGGGCCGTTGAGGCGTCGTACGCGAGCGAGCGGCTACAAGGAAGAGAGTGCTCTAGGACTGCGCCCACGAAGATCTGCCATTCACCAAAGAGGTCGACGCGATTTCGTTTTTCCTGGAGCGTCCCCCAAAGTCACGGATTGTATCTGACGCCGCGTGTTTCAAAGCCGACTCCATGTATTGCTGTTGTAACGTGCAAAAATAATTTTGTTGCAGGTGATTCACAACCAATGCGACCTTCAGCGAATTAATCTGATGCAGACAGCTGAATATAGAGATGAGTTGAACGCGGTGAGGCCAGTTTACCGTCGCGGATCTGGACGCGTGAGGCGCTTGCCAGGAAAATACGACGTTCGCCTAACCTCAACGAAATTATGCGTAGGTTCTCGCTCCGCCGGTATCCGCTTCTAAATGGCGGTAAAGTCACGAAAGCCGCTTGCCAAAATTAGAGCCTACTCAGGTGGGGAATGCCGGTCCCGGCGGGCGAAGCGACGGAGGGGCCGGGGCGCGCCTCGACCAGGGCTGCGGAGGCGGATCTCTTTAACGCACGAGGAGAACCCTTCGCCCGGAGCGGTCACCACGCACCCAATGAGCGTTCGTAGAACTACTTGCTCTGTCCCAATTGGCTGGAAAACTATGCGCAGAAAGGAGGGATGACGAGACGAGATGTAATTATGCACGAAAAAAAGAACAGTTGCAGTATACCAGATCCATGATACTGTATCTAGTTCCCTTGTTATACTGGTATAATGCAACTGGTATTTTTTTCGTGTGAAGAAATACGTGATTGAGAATAACCTATGCATTCATGTAAATTGCTAATGTATTCCAAATGTAACATTTTGCTTATGTACCGTTTCTGTATAGTTCTCCTTCGTCTCTGCTTTCTCAATTTTTTCGTCGAATTTCTCCATTTTCGTCTCTTACAAACCCTTCTCCTCAACATCTTTTATATTCTTTCGCCTCTATGTTGTCGCATCGGCTGAATAAGTTTACAGCAATTATTGCCTCCGCAGCGACTATAACCGCCAAGTTTTGAGGTTGAGTCCCGATAGTGGCGGAATTTTTCACTCTACCTAAATAGCTTGGTTGAATACATTCACTGCCTGGCGGAGAGCGGTGAGCTATTCTGATCGGTAGTATTTTATGGTTTCTCTGATCAATACCGAACGAACGCCGAAGGAGTACTTTAAAAAACGTACCACGAACCGTGCGTGATCTTTCCTTCTTTGACCTTGTCCCCACCTTTCCCCTTTAACATAAATACACTTATCTGAACAACACTGCCATACATGTCGGAAGGTCAGTTTGTGCTTAGAGCTGGTTTCTGCTGGGGCAAAGCCCCGTTGGAGGGAGACATAGAGAAGGAAATTCCGCAAGCCAGCGCGTAGTTGGGACCTTTCTTTCCAGAAGGGGAGGAATACCGCCATCTCTAGCGATTCAACAAACAGCACGAAAGGGGGCAACGACCAAAGTAGTTGACACGCTTTAGAACGCTAAACAATCAATTAAGCAGACGCGCAGTGAAACACCAATCAGTCAACTAAACGATTATGAATTAAACTTTAAGCGATTTTGAACTGTATTATATTAAGAAGCGGAAAAGAGTTGGAGATTAATTATTGATTTAGTATCCTCTTGCGGTAGGACGCATTGTCAGATTACTTCGAAAAGTACCATCAAGAGGCAATTATCAGCAGAGAAATTAATTTGAGGTTAACAAGAAATTATTTTAATATAATCTCTTAAAGAATCAAAAATGGATTAGCTTCGTCCGTATCTCAGCATTCTGATGATTTGCTAACTCGTGTTTCCCTGCCGTGTCAACCTGAAGGGCTTGCAGGGCGCGCCGCTTGCGGGAATCCAATCTGAAAGTAATTTCCTAACTTCTTCGTCAGAGGAGTTTAGTAAAGTTTCTACTGATGTTTGAGGTCTAGTTTGTTTGTTCGATTTAGTGAAGTACGTTTTTCGACTAAGAGAATGAGTGACAAATCAAGGGAGTGTATTATTTTTTGGATAGTTTTGTTTTTAAATTCCTGTAGTATTTTGGTTTATGGAATCGTTTCTGGTGTACCTATAAATATAGCTGTCAGTGTTTTTATTGATTGTTTCCGTTTTCTACTGAACAGTATATTACCTTCTTCGCAATATTTTATGAAATTTCTAATGTTTACTATAATTGTGAACAAGATTTTCATTTCATGATTGATTCAACGAGATGTGAAGTCATTTTCTTATGTCTTCTTAGTAATTAATATTTTTTCCCTGTCTCTTTAATTGGTAGGATTTTAACAGTAGGTGTTCCTGGTTCATTGTTGTCTTGTGAATTTAATAGATCTATCTAGATGGAACCGGAATGTTGTAAATATATTAGGCGTTCCATTGTTGTCTTTAAGCTGGGTGTTCATCATTGGCACTTGAACTTAGATATTTACTTACAACGTCTTGGTAAATCCCGTTTAGAAAACTTGGCATACTGGCAGCTGTGAACGTTGGAGTTGTTGTTGCAGCTGTTATAGTTTCTGTTATAGACTGCCATTGCACGCTTTGCTGCTACTCCAGCTGATGCAGTTGTGGAATTAACTGGAGTTGTAGCTGTTATAGGTGAAGTTTTTCAATCTGCTGAAATTGCTGTAACTTCATCTGTAGGTGCACGTGCAATATTTGAGTTTGTTGCATTTGCGATTGAACATATTCCATTGTTTAGGTTAACTGAATATGTCTTGTACTAATTGTCCCGTAGTTGGGCAACCATTTGTTATCATTCACTCATTGCTATGTTGGTTCACTTCACTGGTAATTGATAACAAATCAAGTTTATGACTGTAGTCTGTAGGACACTACAATATTACACTGTGGGATATCGTACGGAGTCAGCGATGAAGTTGTGATTATAGTTACCTCGGTCACGATGTTTTCACCTCGGCGCGATTCGAATCAGACTGACTCGAATACAACTCCCAAGTCCCAATTATATCTATAATACACTGAATGCCAGTCTCGAATGAAATCCCGTTGTGGCAGAGGCAGGGGGCGTGGCCAGGTGATAAGATTTGAAGAAGATTGGTGATTGGCCGCGGCGCGCCAATCCGCGTTCGCGCTCCGCCTCTAGCCCCCTCACTCCCTATCCCCTCCCATCCGCAACCCCTCTCCCTCCCCCTCTCCCACCCTACAACCAGCGCGCGGGGTTGTGGAGTAGCCGTAGCTGATGAAGCGCAAAATACAAAGAGACAGATGATACGCGTTTGAAAGGCGTTGTCTTCGACCTGAGGATTCAAAAGTATTTGCGAACCTATGTGTTTTCTGCAATAATACGCTTGGTTCAACTGCTGGCTTTGCACAGACTTTAATCATACAGACCGAAAGTCAGAGCGAAACACGCCATTCAGATTACGGTAATTTGAAACAAGTGCGGTAAGTGTTCTTTGAAATATTAGGGTGCCTTTCATTCTTTAAATATATTAATTATTTTCTCCTTTCGAATAAATAGAATTCTAATATTTTGGGCTCTAAATATTTTGAAATCATATCTTCCGATTGGCTAATTGAATAAGTGCTGTTTGATGATTTTCTAAAATACCAGTGGCGCTAGCCTCAGGCGCCTGAGGTGGTTGGGCGGGGGGCGTAGGAGACAGTGCCCCCAATTTTCTAGCATTTCCTGTAATTTTATACTAATTTCACTTCTTTTACTAAATACACTTCCAGTATAACGATAATAATTGTTCTTGATGTACCATCCAGTTTGTGAAAGATGACATGACCTACTTAAAACTGTTTTACCTTCATTAATCAAAATGCTTGGGGACGGAATGCTATGATGATGCTCACGATCTGGTAGGTAGACGAAAGGCTCGCCTACCTACATTTTATAAGGATATTGCTTGTCACCACTACTGCTCTAATCGCCGACACCGCTTTCGTTAAGGCCAAGTGTTAGTGTGTGTGTGTGTGTGTGTGTGTGTGTGTGTGTGTGTGTGTGTGCGCGCGCGCGTGCGTGCGTGCGCGCGCGCGTGTATGTGTATGTAAGTAAGGAGTGGAGATAGGTCAAGGAAGAGGAAGAAAATATCGTGCGCGGTTCGTGGCCCGTTTGTTAAGATACTGCTCCTGCATTCACCTGGTGTTGATTGGAGAAACCACGGAAAACTATCTATCAGAGCAGCCGGCCGCTAGAATTCTCCTCCGGACAGCGACTGAATTCGACTTAGCTATCTAGATAGTGTCGAAAATCCTACCACCGTCGGCACAGGATGCCTAGGACCTCCCGGTGAGAAGACCTGCAGCGACATCTGTGCGTGCCTTTGCCACATAGGCGGGAAGGCGCTTTGTGACGTGGGGGCTTCCCGCCGCGAGGGGCCGCGTGCCCCCTGCTGTGCCGCTGTGCTCCTGGCGCCTTCGCCGAAACGCCCAAGCAAGCAGGCGCCCGGGCTGCCTGGCCAAGTGCGAAGCGGAGGATGTGACGCCGTGCTCTTCCGGGAGAGGAAGAACCGTCATGCGTTCGGCTGGAGGTGTTGGCCAATGGGGTTCACGATTACTGGATGACCTGGTGGAATTTCGAACGTCTCGACCGGCTTACGTGGCTCTGGGCATCAGTTGATATCACAGCGGCACCTCAGACTGGGAATTCCTAGATTCGACTTTGGCAGGATTTTCGACCATAGACTGAAAGCTCGGTTCAATTCATCCGCAGACTGGAGGAGAAATCTAGCGACCGGCTGCTCTGATCGGTAGTTTTCCGTGGTTTCTCCCATCTATTCCAAGCGCTTGCCGCTGCACTAGTCTAACAAACGAACCACAAACCGAACGCGATCTTTCCTTTCTCTTCCTTGTTATCTCTTCACCCCTTTCTTACACACACTTACATTTACATCCACTACATTACTACATATGCTGGGAGACTGGTCAAGAGCTTAGAGCCTAGCCAGGTTGGGGCGGTGCTACACTGGTGGGAGATACCTGTGTGAGGAAAATCTCGCGAGTCGACGTGTAGAACGGCGCCCCCTCACCATCCAGTGGGGGAAGATCACTGCCACCACCCGCGAGCATTCACCACACTTACGGGACTAAGGAACTTAACAGTTGACGCGGCCGGAATCACTTATAAAGCAATCAGCCGAACGTCTAGAGAAAAAGTATTATAGTGAAATATTATATTTCACTTATTCTAAACATTATATTTTTACTTGTGACGGGTGGGCAGGTACTCGGTATCATTTATCTTATTAAGTTACAATACATTTACCCATAAGGATTTGGCTTTCCTGTTTTTGTTAATTGAATAGCAGAAAGCTGGCATTTGCAATTATTTATCAGCACAAGTTGTTTTCATCCAAATCGGTTTAAGTTCGACTTTCAGGCTCTGATTGACGGATGATCAAATTAATAATACACTCAAGCTCATAGTCAGAACTTTCGTCTATGACACCACAGCACACTCACGCGCAGTTACGTCTTATCATCACGTAGTAGCGAGCTTCTCAGAATAAATATGCTATCAATTTTGTTTCCTAATTCTTTTTCTCCAGGTCATTACGGGTTCTGAGATTTCATAACATTAGATAAGTTTCCCAAACGCAGTTTCGAGTGCGCAGCGCATGCCGTTAATCTCGCGTGCGAAGCCAAGCGAGTGCGCCGAGCTGCGTCACTGCGCGAACATTTCAGATTTATTCTTCCGCGGCGGGTGGGGGGGGGGCGGAGCTGCACGTGTCCACAGCGACGCCATGCGGAGCGTCGGCCGAGGAGTCGCTCGCCTTCACAATAGCCTACATCACACGCGCCTTCACAATTATTGCGACGCGGAGCGTAAAGCAATCACGTCGCCAATAGCGTATGAAGTTCAAAATGAGTCTATTTTTTACTGATTCGTTACTGCTTGTTGTTGCCTTCGATAGGGGGCTCGATGTATTCTGCATAACTTACCAGGATCGAGATGATCGGGGTTGCGAGGGAAATATGAAATCAGTTGTATGAGCTACATGTTTTCTTATGGAGGGTGCAATACCCTTCATAATGAATGGAAATGACGAGAGGGAATTATGAAAGGTAATTATGGGACGAAAATATAAACCGATTCAGCATCTAGTTCATTAGTAAATAGGTAAAGCTGAATCATCAAAATTAGGTAAAAAATTAAAAACTTGAGTATACCATGGGTGTTAACTGGTTCTAATTTACGAGCGGTGACAAAAAGCCCCAGTACCAAAGGCCCTCGCTGCTCGATTAATAGTATCAGTTAACGCCCTTGGTGCGTAAATAACTATTTTGCACAAAGCGTCTGTAAGAATACCTTTTATATTTAGATAATGATTCGGCTAAGTAATTTAGCTAGCATTTGCAACTTATACGCATCTAAGTTATTTTTATGCAAATCGGATTTTAGTAGTACCGAAATGTGGTGGCAGGGTGTGCGCAGAATTCCATCTCCATTCGCTTTTCTTCAACTAGAGCTGCTCAACAACGGACATGCTAGTTGGCTCGTGCCCAGAGGCTCAAAAGCGGTTCAAGCGAAGGTACGTCACGTTATGCAAAAACTCTCTAATGGATGGGGGGAAACCCGTTAATTACCTCGGCGAAGCGTCATGGAAGAACAATTGAAAGGTGCGGTCGCGGCCCACTGATCGGGTTCACGAAACCTTCAAGGATTGAGCCGAATGTCGAGTGTGTCAACAGCCGCGGGGCACTTTACGAGATGAAGTATTCTTGAGAGCAGGAAAACACTGCGAACGTGGGAGTGTCGCCGTGATTCATTTTCCTACGAAAAGAGATGTATAAATGGAATATTGAAAAGGAAGAACTGTTCTCGTGAGCAATGTTAAAGAAGACAGTGTTGTGAGACTGGGTGACACATCGACGACGCACGATGTTACTAGAAGGTACGTGCAGCCTAACTTTACGTCTTGCACATAGCCCGCTCTTGGAAATACACTTAGTGTGCATTAGTGAGGAAGAACTTGGTGGTTGTAAACTGATTTTAGCAGCGTACATATTCTTTGTCTATAAATCTTCTATTGTTTTGTGTAGTTATGTCCAACCCTTGACGAATCTCGAACTTGAATCCTATGCATATGATCTCGACATGGAGAGAGAGAGAGGGTTGCTGACGGAAAGCTTTACAGCATTCCGTCAGTGAGCGAGTGAGAACGAGGAAGAAGATTATCTTGCCCCTTTTCGTAAGAGATGTGTGGGTCATTTACAGAAGACAGAGGAGGAATGTGTATTGAGATAACTATGCCACAAATGTGGACACATTCATACACAAGATCTCGTTTCTACCGTCGGAGATTTTATGTTAGTTTTTCAAAAAAAATGTTTTTTTCTTAACTACACTCTTCCCAAAATTAGAATAGTAAAATATCAACACCTTGTTACTTAACCATTATGATTTGGACATTTGTTTTTCATGTGTTACATCACTAACACCTTTGTAAACACCGAAAATAATGACAGTTGTGACAGTAAAGTTAGAATGACATGAATGACAGAATCAGTTCGACTAGCTCTTACAAATAGTTTTAGCATAGACCTCAGTACAGTATCAAACAAACAGGATTATTTATATTTTGGATAAGTTCTTTAGAGATTTTGTAATAGTTACAAAAGATATGTTAAATTACTGAAGCATTGTTACTGTATTATGTTCATTCCTGAGAGACAACAGAGACTTTAACTGAATTTCAAATCTTCAAAAAAAACAACAACAGCGATCAACTAGGAGCAAAGCGATGAGGACGGACGTCCAGCATGACACAAGATAGATTGAACTGAAATTGCGCAATATGTCCGCAGTCTTCTCATCCGAAGAGACGTCTCTTCATTCTTGTAGACAAGCCCTCGATGGAAACCAACACTATTTGATAACGCTAAACGTTCATCCGCTGATGATAAACTACAACTCAATTTAACCTTTAGATTCGAAATTAATATTTTGCTATCGATCCGACTCTAATCTTTCCATGGCTGTTTGTATGATGATTCAGAAGACATATTAATTTCGGTGTCTGAAGTGTCACGTGGATAAAATTGGAAATTCCTCCGAGTCATGGAAACTATTTTATAAAGTTATAATTAATGCTGTTTAAAAATTTGTTTTTAAACATTTCAGTATATCAGTCAATAGTTATTTTAATCAATGATTTCAATCAATTATTTTAAACATTCAATACTTTTAATAATTTCATTTGTTTCAGAATGGGTTTTACGTAAAATATCGTTCTTAATGATCTTACGATAGTGTTCTTGGCTACAAGCATATACATTTGTAAACGCAGAAAGTTTTAAAGAGATAATTGATTTTTTTGTAATTTAATAAGTAAAATTACGGAGGTCGCTAAAGTGGGAGTATCGTGAGTGCTTCAACTCTTAAGTCGTGAGTTTGAATCTCGTCCAAGGCATTGATGTTTATATATTTGGGTGCAGAGTCACTCACAATAAATGTTACTTATTTCTTCTGCATGTAGGAGTGTCAAAGTTGAAGAGTTTGACGATGATTATGTGGTGGGAAATCTCATGTTAAGATGATACATGTGACATTTGCCTCTGATTTGTAGACAACTTATCTTGCACTTGTATTTGACTGGTACAAAAAATCTCTTTGAATGCGTCAAAACGTGTCCTTAACAAACACGAGTGCAACATGAGTTTATCATATGCAATTGTCACATGGATAACTTCGCAATATGAAATTTCCTTCCACATATTCTTTGGCAAAAGGTGATCATCTTCGACCTCCTTACATGCCGTAGTAGTGTGTATAATTTACTCTGACACACCGTTATGTTAAGTACCCTTACTCCCTCACCTAGTACATATGTTGACAAGGGCCTACGAGCAACCAGCACATAAATATATGGAAACTGGCTGAGATGGGGCCAAGGGGATTCATCATGTCTGCGCTAGAGGGGGCAGCGGGCGCCACTGGCTGCTGTACAGCTTCACTGGTGGCAGGTTCTTCGGGGTACATGTTCCAGTGTCCCCGACGCCGTCAACCAGTGTAAGGGTAGTTGAACACGACATCAAAACCGGGGACAAAGCTCGAGGGTGCTCCTCTAGAAGGTGCTAGTGCCGCCGGGTACAGCTGCAGGTTAGGCTCGCCAACTTCCTCACATAAAAATTGGCTAATTTGTGAGAAATAGCAAAAGGGTCTTTTAAATGTTCAATTATTCTTTACATACACATATAAGAAACCGCTGAAGAAAACGTGAACATCGACGCAATCTTTTGTAACATTAAGGGCCTGCGTGCGTTCCGCGAACACACGCAGCAGCCACGCACGTTTTAAGTATCGTTGGCAGCAGTTCGTGTTTTAGTTCCTGTAAGAAGGTGCTCTAGGAAAGCGCGCCACCGTAATGGTTTCCACCGCGTTGTACGGGAGTTGAAAGGCCCTGATACGGAGGTTCACCTCAGAAGTGTAGTCGTGAAGGAAGTTATTCCCAGTTCCGCGGAGATGAAAGGAAAAAGCTGGTCGGGTGCCGTTCGCTAGATCGGAGAGGTAGATAGAGACCTAAAAAAATTTAAAAAAAAGAAAAAAAGAAGAAGCAGATTGGCCTAGGAAAGAGCGTTGTGGGAGCGGGGCGGGCCGAGTCGGTGCGCGGCGCGAGGCGGATGTGGCGGAGGCTGAAGGCCGCGCCGCCCCCGCGCGGAGCTCTCGACGCGTGGGCGCCGCCGCCGGTGAGTCAGGCGCCTGCCGAGGCAGCAGTGGCGTGGCGGGCGCCGTGGGCGGGCAGGAGGCGGCGCCGGCCGCTGACCTGCCGCGCCGCCCCCCCTTCCCCCCCCCCCCCCCGGCGCGGCACGGGCGTCACTGGCCACGCGCGGCGCCGCTCGCGCTGGGCTCGTGGGAGGGATGCGGCGTCGACGGTGATGTTTTCAAAACATCCGTGTTTTACACTTCGATATATCGAAGCCGATGTTTGTTTAACATCGATGTTTTGTGTTCGATGTTTTTCACGTGGCCTTGCGCGTCGCAGCTCGCGCTGGGCTCGTGGGAGGGATGCGGCGTCGACAGATATGTTTTCAAAACATCGGTGTTTTACGCTTCGATATATCGAAGTCGATGTTTGTTTAACATCGATATTTTGTGTTCGATGTTTTTCACGTGGCCTTGCGCGTCGCAGCTCACGCTGGGTTCGTGGGAGGGATGCGGCGTCGATACCGATGCTTTCAAAACATCGTTGCCGATGTTATTTAAACTTCGACATTTTGTGTTTGATGTTTTTACGTTTTTGATGTTTTCACCGTGGATGAAACATTACCATAATCACAACTTGTAAAAGTTGAAGTACGAAATAATAACAGATAGGTAGTACCACTGTGTGTGTGTGTTTGAATCAAACGAACGCAGTTTGTACTGCCTTCATCGAGCCGAGTATCCCTCGCCCGAGATAGACCTAATCCATTGGTATTTCCTTTGTTCTTCTTCGTATTTCGCAAATAGAGAGGTAATTTTTACCTGTTCTCAGTTAAAAATAATTATAAATTAGTGTACATGGCCACTGTGGAATTACATTTTGTTGAGCACAAATTTAATGTTAGAGATTGCTGAACTAGCTTCACAACATCGATGTCGATGGTTTTGGCCCATGTATTATTAACAGCGATGTTTTAATTTTGAATATTGATGTTGTGTTATCGATGTCGCATCACCATTCGTGGGATGATGCGAACCAGGAAAGAGCAGTATTGGAACAGTGCGGTACGGGAATTAGTGTTAATTGTTGCAGTGGAAGAGGCGAAGAAGTACGAGTACTTATCGGAAGGGTTGATGACGCTCTTCACCATTTTGTTTCTCAGAAGGGAAATAAAATGGATATAAACAAAAGCACCATATGTTCGGTTCTAGGACAAGAGCTCGTCTCAAGAAATAGTTTTCTAAGACTTCCCTATTCATTTGTCCGAGTCAGATTTTTTTTTCAAATTTATTACTTGGGTTTTAGGTGATTACAACAATCGGATTTCTACGTTGTGTGGAGACTCGCTCATAATCGTGGTTACCTATTCAAATCATTTCTAGCTGAAATTTTTAATAAATCCTATAAACTTATATTGTGCCTTTTGAAATTTATTGGGTATATTTTATGCTTATTATGGGAGTGATATTTGGAGAGGTATTTTAAGCATTTGAAAATGAAAGCGTGTGTACACGTTGCATATTCACGAAAAATTATACAAAACGAGATAACGATTCGGTGTTGTACGCCTTATTGTCACTATGGTAGCATAGTATCTGCGACGTACTGATCGGTGATATCTCATTCCTCAGATGTAAGAACATATTTGCTGCTCCTTTGACAATAAATGTTTCCGTTAATTCTGCCATTTTCCCTTAAATTTTCATCGCCAGCCGAAATATGTCAAGAAATTATCCTGAATTATTTTATCTGAATAGTGGCTATACGGCAATAAAACAATTGTTAAAAGACGATTTAATTTCACTAAAATTTATTCTCAAACAGAGCAACGAAATGCTACTAACGCGCGTATTCCATGGGATCTAGTAGTTTGTCTTCATTCTTCGTATTTTTCCGTCTTTTTGGGACCGCAGAGCAGTCAACGCATTGGTCTCAATATAATTATGGAATACGAATGAAGTGTTTGAAACGATCTTTTCTACGATTATTCCTACTCTGTAAATGAGGTGCCACAAATGGTAAACTAAAGATTACGAGTTTTTTCAGATTGGAACTTGCATGGCTGCGGTGTAAAGAATTCGCGAGAAGAGACCTTTTGCCTCAGTATTCAGCATTTTTTCGGACCAAATTCATGACATTCTTCGAAGTTCTTACTCTCTAACAAACAACGAATTTACAATATGTTTTCATTTGATTTATTTTCGTCAAAGTACAGTAAAAACTGTATATGAAGTTTAGGGAAGAAGTAGAATCTGCGTATCTACGTACAATTCTTACCGTGTGATACATTAGTATGTAATTCTTAATGTGATTTTTTTTTGGAAGGATGAATCAATTTAGTTAATAAGAAACTACGAAAAAATCTATTAAGTAATGAATCATGGACAAACAAAGTTTCTTCAGCAGCTAAATAGGTGAGTCGACCAAAGCCTCGTTATCAGAGTTTTGAGACCGGATGTTGTAATCGGTTTCGTTTCTTCCAGTTAGGGGATAACAAAGGGTACGTGTCACACACTGGGCAAAATCCTTGCCGTCATGTTTCAAAGATGAGACGGTGGATAAACCATTCATTTCCATGGGATTTGTGCGAGTTTGCTAATCTGTTCTTATAGATCATACACTCTGGAATATATCAGTTCGATCAGATCCTGAATGCTCTTTTGGTCTGGGCTTCGTACTGAAATATATGAAATGAATTTGGAAAGTTTTTTGGGAGTTGTTGAGAACCACTGAAGCTCTACCGACTGGTATTTACTATCAAGAGAAATATACCTCGAGGAAGAAATACAAAGAAATATTTTGTATTTCCCTTCTCCTACTGAAAAGCAGATTTTTCACTTAACTCTGCCCTGTTTGTCTCGACATCAAGGGACTTCACTTATGATCTGAAGATCTTTTATTAATACGAGTACACGGTTTCTGGTACTTACTAAAATATCGTACCTTCATTTGCCCAGATATCGACCTACTAAACACAAGCAACATGTTTTCATCCTGAGTAGTGCTTCGGCTGAATGCAATGAAACTTAATGATTAAATCGTTAGAATTGATTGAATAAATCGGTAGAACTGGTCATGTGTAGTAATTATTATAAATTGGCTTAAATTGGAAGCACCGCAACTGGAGGAGGTTTGGTTTGCTTTTCCGCGGTGCAAAGACGACTGATTTTTTTTTTCTTCTGAAGGTAGAGGTGCAGAGTAGAAGCTACTCTATATCTAAAGATTTCACGTGCACTACATTAAGTGACCGGTAAAAAATCTCACTGTCTTGTGTTTTCAAATATGTAGTAAGATTTATCGTTTCGTGATCGAATCTTAAAATAACGATAAATGCATTGGAGTTCCTTAGTAAAAATTAAGAAAATAATGTCTGCGTTTCTTCCGTAAATTGTTTCGTGTCCTCCTCTGACGAAAAATATTGTGGAATATTTTTTAATGAATTTCAGAAAATCAGCGAACTGTTGAGAGCCATTCTCTCCCTGTGTGAGGCACTGATGAATACGGTGTACAGAGAGCCAGGAGGGACGGCCAGCGCCATTTCCACAATTTACTTCGAGACGGCGGAGTGGCGCAGCGCGTGCATCGGGCAGCGAGTGCATTTGCGGCGCGGGAACGGGCTGGCCGGCTAGAAATCAATGGGGGGTCCATCGGAGGCTGCGGTGGCGGCAGGGATGTCCAAAGACGCTTCGCTCCGCCTGGCGGAGTGACCTGTTTACAGCGGCGCAGCGGCGCGGCGGCGGCGGCACAGGCCGCGCTCGAAGGGAGCGTGGCGGAGCGCTAGGCGAGCGCGGCTCCAGATTGGAAGTGATTGGCGGATGTTGCACTCGGATTACTGCCATTATCCTCTCTCCGCGCCGCCCGCCCGCCCTCGCTGACTCACTGCCCGCCGCGCCGCGCCACGCCGCGCCGCGCCCCGCTCGCGCCGCTTGCTCCGCCGCGCCGCGCTCAGCCGAGCCGCCGGCGGACCGCGTTCCCACAGCCTTGGCGCGAAAATAGCCGCGCGGGCGGCGGGCGGGCGGGCGGGCGCAGCGCTCCGCCGGGCGCACCTGTTGCTTTTGCCGCCGCCCGGCGCCGCTCACGGCCCCGCCCCGCCCCGGCCAGGCGCCCAGGAGCCTTCTCCGGCCGGAGGACGATCGATGCCTTGGGCCGCCATGGTTCTCTTTGTTTCTTGAGGCCTTGGTGTAGTGATGATGAGGCATGGAGTCATTTTGATTGATTAATTACTAGTGATTCCGGGCGTGACAACGTCTAAGATCATTAGTCCCGTAAATGTAGTGCATGTTTTAGCGCGCAAGAGGGCGTTGATCTTCCTCTCTGGATGGAGAGATCCGGCACCGACCTACATCTTCCATAAAAGTTTGTAACAGTTATTATGAAACATGCATGTATCAAGATGTGACATGCCTTTGCAATGGTAATTTCAGAATATTTCCGATTTTGCCAAAATTTTTCTATATGGATTTGTTCAGCGTTAATCTACAATGATTTTTGCGGTAATTTTCATTCTTAAGATCATTATTGTTTAATTCTTTTCGTATTTTTGTATATTCGCCACATTTGATAACAGTGTCACGTATTTTTAACACCTTTGAAAATTAATTCCGTCTAATCGTTTCTTCAAGAACAGTCTTAGAGAAATAATACGATATGCAATATACGAGTGAAACCCATGGGTTTTCGTTTTTGAATTTAGCCGTTGTTTTAGAAAGTCACGTATTTATCGAAATGCTGACATTATTATCAGTTTTAATACTTGAAATTTTACAGTATATTGCCTTTGGGATCATATTCGAAAGCCATCAAGTTTTTGTCCATTATTAAAAGTCGTGCAATTGTTTAAAAATAATGCCTGATCTATATCGGTTTTTGTAGGTACCCAAGCACTAGCTTATCAATGATAATACATTGCAGAATGGATTTCTTGTCATCACGAACGAAACTAGGGGAGCGGATTCGAGCCCCGGGTGCCGTGTCGAGTGTAACGCCCCCAAAGGCAGAGGCGTGAACATGCTTACGATTAGTCTTAAGAAATATCGAAACAACTGAATGTTATTCTGTGAATAGAAAAGAACATCTGTAAGATATCTCACGTTGATGTTTGCCTCCTTGGCCGCGCCCATGTAACTATAGCTTCCTTTCCGTAATGTACGGACCTGTTTCTACTGATTTTCCTGCAATACTATTTGTACCAGTGTCGAGGTTTATTTATTGCGGCTCAGCCTGAACTATCTTCTTTACCATTAATAGCAATGAGGATGTATGTGTTTTTTTTCTTTCTTGGTATGCCAACTGTTATAAAAATTACAAATGTCTTGAAAAGACGGAAGGAGTCACAGTAATTGACTGTTGTCCTACGTGACAAAAAATGTAGATACAGCGCTCATTGTGGTTGTCTATTTATTATGATTATTTCTTACTATTACACTTTCTTTGATTCTTAAACAATTTGTTATCTTGGAGATATATGGGTATCGTCGTTTAAGATGTTTAAGTCATTCATACTGGAGATACTAGATAATATATCATTGCAAAGAACGTTTGCGCTCCATGAGCAGGAAACTGTCCATCGCTCACTTCACCAACGCAATCATTTCACAGCCAACCACATACCGTGTATGTGGTTCCCAGCCAACGTATTTTTATTTAAAAGGTAATTGACCACCTCCGTAGTGTAGCATGGCTAGCTGCGATCTAAAGGTGCAGTTCCGGATGTCTGGGGTTTGATTCCTCGGCAAGCCTGGGAAATTTTCACCTTAGAATTGGGTCTACAACGAGGTGCACTAAGTCTCGTGATTACACATCGAGTGGCTACCCGAATGTGACGTCATCATGGGCCTAGTAAATCGAGATAGGAATTAACGGGGGTCGTTGCGCAGATCACGCATCATATGTACAAACCTCTATGATGAGCAGAAGGGGCAACCCATTCGATCGGCCTTGACTCTTCATGAGTTGTCGCGCTAAAGTGGATGATGGTAATTATTACACATAGAACTTGATACTATGGAGCCAGGCGGAAGATCTTTAATCCATTACAATACCTACATCCTTACGCATTCTGATCTTTCGAATTCTGATATTCACCCCAAATAGTATCTTCATCGTATCAACCCGCGGAGAAGAGACCAAATTGTATGGCTAAGGTAAAAATCTCATAATGAGAGAAAACCTGCCGTCAGAAGTCGAGTACATGCTACAATGTACCAAACTCTATCTAAATGTATCTATTAATGAAGGGCTCAGTAGAACATGGGGGCTATCCCACATTTTTTGTGAGATTGAGTTATTAGCATTACGCAAAACTTCAAATATTATTCTTTTAGTGTAATATGTTATTTCAACCCAGTTTGGACTTGCATACAAGTGTGCTGTGTATCAAAGTTTAAAAATGGATTGAGTTACATGAGGGACGTTCAGGTAAAACCTTCATTATCTCAGAACTATATGGGATAGCCGCTTGTTCTACTGAGCCCTTCAAATCTTCTAAAGTTCGCGGAGTGGCAATACCATTAGGTCTCCGGAGATGCGCTTATTGGTCGGTGAGTCCCATTCTCCACGCGGGGAAGTCCTGTCGAGCCGGTGAGTGCAGCAGAGGCTGGGCGCGCCCGTTTGAAAATTAATTCCGACTAATCTTTTTTTTTTCTTTCTTTTTTTTTTTTTTTCAAGAACAGTCTTAGAGAAAAAATACGATATGCAATATACGAGTAAAATTCATGCGTGTTCGTTTTTGAAATAACCGTTGTTTTAGAAAGTCACGGATTTATCGAAATGTTGAAACTATTCTCAGTTTTAATACTTGAAATGTTTCGGTATATTGTCTTTGGGTATCATATTTCGAAAGATATGAAGTTTTTATGCATTATTAAAAGTCGTGTAGTTGTTTAAAAAGAATGCATGATCTATATCGGCTTTTCTAGGTACCCAAGTACTCGCTTATCAATTATAATACATTGCAGAATGGATTCCTTGTTATCACGAACGAAACTAGGGCAGCGTCTGCCAACCCCGGATGCCGTGTAGAGTGTAGCGCCCCCAAAGGCAGAGGGTGCACATGCATCTCAGAACTATGTGGGATACCCGCTTGTTCTGAGCCCTTCAAATGTATCTGTCTCTTTCTAAACTTCGCGGAGTGGCAATACCATTAACAACAAAGGTCTGCGGAGATGTGGTTATTGGTCGGGTAGTCCCATCCTCCACGCGGGGAAGTCCTGTCGGGCCGGTGAGTGCAGCGGAGGCTGGGCGCGCCCGCGAGCGCCGACCACAGGTGGTCTCGCTGAGGACGCGCTATTAATAGCCCGACGGCGGCGGCGGCGGCGGCGGCGGCGGCGTGCGCGTGTCGCGGGGGGTCCGCCGCCGCCGCCGCCGACCAGCCATTCCTGTTTGCGCGTCGCGTCGGCCTCGCGCGCATAAACAGCTCCGCCGCGGAATGCGCCCCGCGCGCACGCACCGCCCGACCGCACGCGTGGCTCCCCCCCTCCTCCTCCTCCTCCTCCACCTCCCCCTCGCCCCCGCCGCGCCGACCACTTGTTGCCGCGAGCTGCACGTGGAAGGATCTCCACGCGCTCGCGCTATTGTGCTGTTTCCCCTTCCGGGCGTGTTCGGATTACGCGAAGACGAGGATTCTGCGGTTAGAACCTGCTGGTTTCGAAACAGGTTAATGGATTCTGCGTTTGACGATTTATAGCTTAGGGAAGCGCGCACAATGTAACGAGGTTGGCGACTCTTTATTGGCAAGTATTTCAAGCCATAATTGTGAAATAATGAATTCCTTGATTGGTAATATCGATGGTAGACAATTGATAAAGAATACAAACATGAAATACACGATGAATGCAAACCTCTCACTTCAACTTAGTTTACTCTCAAAAATGTCAATTTTTCTAACGAACATCATTCGTGGCATCACGTTCGACAGGGAAGTATCAGATAAATTCTCTTGATGAGGAGTACACGAACAGCTTTAGCTAAATGAAAGGGTTTAAAGGGTTATTTTTACCTCTGGCCATCGCCCTGCGTGTGGTGCAACAGGCAGAAACGAATAAAGTCGCTGGAGGCGTCGGGGCTGGTGAAGAGCGCGCGTGGAACATGCAGGCTGGGAGTCGATGGCCCCTAGGAATCTGCCGGTCGGCTGCCATCTGGCTCACGTACTATAGCTCAACAACAGCTAGGGTTGGCTGAGCTTTACGAAGAATGAGGACGCATAACTTGAAATGTCTGTACTCGTTTCGTGTAAACAAAATAATTTTATGGTTTTTGGTACTGAGACTCGAATCTCAGACTTCTCAGCCGCTCTTCTCTTCGCTAAACCTGAGAACAAGTGAAGAACTTAAGAGTTTTCTTTTTACACCTATGCTTCACAAAGTTTGTCTTTAATGTAAATTTTTGGTTTGTCATCTGAATCATAGACAAATTATCCGGCACAGAATTAAAAAAGAATAGATGCTTATGAAGACGTTGCTGAGAGAAATTCTTCGAAAGTAATTTTCAATTTGGACCTTCAATTATTCGGAGCATAATTACGTTACTAATTACGTTCAATATGCATTTGTTGTGAACTTTTAACGGGTTTTTAGAATAGCAGTATCCACTTTAGCCGATTTACTCGCAATTTTCGTGATATTCGCGAAAAACTGTAAAGTGCACAACTAAATTCTGCTATAAGGGGTTGGAAAAGGTGGTAAGTAATCTCATTAGTAAATCATGTAATTTCCTCTGTTTTTGGAGTTCAAGTGAAAAAATTCAAGATGGAAATAAACTTTGGGGGAAAATGCATTAGTAGGGTGTGTAGAACTAAGCAAACATGTGTTATATGGGTAATCGTACCAAGCAAAAATTATATAGATGGGCAATTATAATTTAAAATTAATCTTTATAATCTCTTTATTTCTGATAATTATAGGTCTTCTCTGCTACACTTTTCCTTCAACACATCTTCTCACCAGTATTCGCAATGTTCACTTTGGATGAGATTGGGTGGAGCGAGAGTGAAAATGTGGGCGGTTCAGTTCAATTTCGTGTCCAATCAAAGTATGTGATTAGCCTTCGCCTAATGCCGAAATTTGCAACCACACTTGCCATACAATTGAAAGAACATATATCCTATCAGTTAGAGAAGGTTACTTTTCTTATTAGTTGATTTAAATTATTATAAACAACCCACATGTGTGTATTATTACTTTTATGATTCTATAAATATTTCACAGAAATGTAAGCTTCGTCTGGCTCAGAAAGGACTGGCAGCAGGTGGAGACTCCAATCGTTCCCCTGAAACCGCGCAGACACGTTTGTTTTTCCTCCTGCGTTGTCCTGTTACACTGCATTCACACACGAGTCCTTTTCTGCTCTAATGTTAGTGACAAGTTTCTTTGAAATGTTAATTCCCTCTCCGTTCAAACTTTTCTCCGAAGGCTTTTCAGAAACGTTTCCCCCTTGCAATGGAAAACGCCGCTAATTGCGGAAAATAACAGACAATAGAAGAGATGTTGACCGCATCCGTGGGAAGGGAGTTACGGCCGGCCGGCCGCCCGCCCGCTCCGCGTGTCCCTGGAGTAACACCGCATTTTTCACTCGTGAGTCACCATCGTTACGCGCCGTTTACTATCGCGTCATACGGTTATTTTTATTAAAAAAAAAAAGAAAGAGAGTTATTTCCGCCACGAGTTTTCTCAGGTCGCGCTCGCGTACCCATGCACGTTCCAAAGGAAGCTGCACTGTAACACAGCGAGGCGGTCTGACATTTTGTTTCTTGAGCAAGCGTTTCGCAACGTCATGGCGTCGGAAGGGCACGGGAGTACGTCATAGGTTACGAGCAATGATCGGATGAAAGCGAAGAGGTTCGCGTGAGGTGCGGGGCGGAGCCAAGTGCACGTGGCGCAAAGGTCACGGCGCCAGCCGCCACGGGGAGTCTCCGCAACCGCGGCGAACCCGCCACACGAAAGCGTTCATGCACAACCCGTAACATACTTAGGGCTTCACCTGGACGCAAAACTAACTTGGAAAACCCGTATAGACATCAAAATTAAATTAGCAAGAAACAAATTAATTCAACCCCGTCCACTAATCAACAAATACAAATCTCTCTTACACAAACTCTACGATAATATTCCAAACTACAATAACGCGATTAATTCTCTACGCGTGCTCAATATAGTCAAACGCAGCTGCTGCAAGTATCAATAAACTCTAAATCATTCAAAATAAATATCTGAGATTATTCACATCTCTTCTTCATAAGAAACAAACCACTTGATTGCGAATTAAACGCCAACACAGTAACAAACCAAATAGCCCACACATCACACAACTATCAATACAAACAGCACCATCTCATTTCAAACTAGCGAAAAACTCAACTTTCACTCGAATACAAAATAGATTCCCATTTAAAGCTATTTCCTAAATTTTAGCCAACCGTGAACCCGAAGGATCGAAGAGGATACTCTAGAGGTTCTCCTCTAGAGTATCCTCTTCGATGTTTACATTAAGTTACCTCAAATTTTTAACTAGCATAAGCCTGAAAACTTAAGTGTAAAGTGCTTAATAATGTGCGATATATTCTATCTGAAAACCAATAAATACGTTTGTATAAAAAAATTCTTACAAAGAACTTCATTAGGCGAGAAAGTAAAAACGCGACCAAGCCACACAGCTCCCGCGGGCAGCGGTCGAGGACAGGTGGGCGAGACACGACACGCCTCGTCATTCTCCCTCCCTCCCCCCTCTCTCTCTTTCTTCCCCCTCTCCCTACCACACTCTCACTGATCGTCGGAACTTGCTTTCATACCCACGAAGACATTTCCTTGGCATATGGGGCTCTCTGATTCCGCCGAAGATACGGCTCGGTGTCAGAGGAAGCAATAAATATGCCGAGAACAGAAGGAAAACAAGATGGTTTATTGTGTTTGTTTTTTTAAAGAGCTCCTTCTCTGCGTGAATCCTTGTGATTCACAACTAGAGCTGTTGCGCGAGTTTATCTTTCGCAATATCGTCATGTGAGATGGAGAAGAAAGAAAATGAGGATTGGCATAGTGAGAGATCGACATAGTGTGTGATCAGGAAGGAATAAGCTGTAATGTCGATTCAATGTATTTTTGTTACAACCAAAATATTTTCATATCCTAACGCATTCATGACTCGTTTTGATCTTTAAAGTCATAAACGGAAACGCGGCAACTAATTGTTACCTCGAGTCTTGTTGTAAGCTTTCTCTCTGTTAAATTTCAATTTTTTTCAACTTACTTTTTAAACAAAATGGTATTAAATGGTCAATTAGTAGCTGAGATGACTTTCATCTCTCTCCCTCCCTCTCTCCCTCTCTCTTTCTCATCTCAAAATGGGATGTCACAAAAGGCAAATATTTGATATTAGTATGCTGACGGAAACGTAGTTTGATGGCATGCATAGTAGACATGAAAACGAAGTGTTAGGAAGCGTATTGATTAGCAACGTGAGGGTCGCGATCCAGTCTTTCTGCTCGAATGGGAGGCGCGGCGCGGCGCGGCGTCCCGGGCGCAGGCGGCGGTGCGTGAAAGTCGCCCGGCCGCGCGCGGACCGGCCTCCCGGCGAAGCGGCGGGGTGGGCGGCGCGGCGCGGGAAGCAAACTGGTTTCGCGTCTTCCGTCTGCAGCCGAAACGCGACGCCGCCGAGCCGGCAGGGCGAGCGGGTGGCGAGGGCGGCCTTGGACGGAAATAGCCGGCGGCCACCGCGGCGCACGCGCACCTGCAGCGCGTGACGCAACGGGGGCCCCCCGCGTGCCCCCTGCACGCCCGTGCCGGTAGCAGCTGCACGGGCGCGGGCGCGCACGCCGTCGCGGCGTTCCTCGGCCCCGCCGCGCACTGCTCGGCCACTGCCCGGCCGCACCTGCGCCTCGGAGACTCCAACGCGCGACGCCCGCGCCCGCGCCGGCTTGGGAGTCTCGGGGCGGCGACTGGTGTCACTGCAGTGCCTCCGATCGGGAGGTCCTAGGCTTCCACTCCCGACGGTGACAGTGTTTTCGACATTTGTTTGACAGCCAGGTCGAATTTAGCCGCTGTCTGGAGGCGACCGGCTGCTCCGGTTGGTAGTTTCCGTAGTTTCTCCGACCAACACCGGCCGAATGCCGGAGCAGTACTCTCATAAATGGACCTTTCCTTCCGCTCTCATGTCTTATTCTCACCTCTTACTTACACACTTACTCTAACACGCAGTACATTGCACCACAAGTCGGGAGATCAGTCGGGAGCTTAGAGCTTGTCCCGGCTGGGGCGGTACACCCTGGTGGGAGATACCTGGTGGTGGAAAACCTGCAAGACGACATGGAGTTCTCTCCTTTTATCGCCAGCCGCCGGTGGAAGATCGCCGCCATGTTCCGCGATAGAAACATGCACGACACTTACGGAACTAACGAACTTGGCGGTTGACGCGCCCCGATCAATCAATCAATCCCGCGGCCGCACTCGCCGCCTCGCCACGTGTCACGCTCCTTCCGCATCCAATCGAATAACTTTGGATCGCCCGTCCCGAATCGATCCGCACCTTACCTCCGCGAGGAACATCACGACGAAGATCGTCGTCTTCGTTTTTGTCGCCTCTCTGCTTTTTACACTGTTGTTCTAAATATGCACGAATTAATGTACAATATACATTTTGCACGTAAAGCGAGATCCTAAGCAGGACACAGCGATATAAGCAAAACCTAATCGCACTACCTCCAAAGGTTTAAAGGTCGCGATTTTCACGTAGCGAGGGTTGGATAGGTGCTAGTTTCATTCATTAGCTTGCGCACTTTCAGTGAATATAGTTCTTTTGAGAAATTAGAAATGAAGATGAGTTATTTAGAACCGGTTCATCTCAACTAATTTCGAACCTTCTATGTTATTTCAATAGAATGTGCCCCTGATATTTTTCGTAAATATCAGTCAGTTTTAAATATTAATTTTGAATTTGATTTATCACACTGTAGAAATATTACATTAAAAATGTAAAATTTCAAAATGATTTGTAATTTTAACAGAATTGCTAAACAGTTATTTATTTAAAACGTGAAATTTATGTTTGTATTATTAAGGCCTATTCATGACGGGAGGCCTATGTGATGCAGTTTGATTACATATAATGAGAATCCTGTGAAAAGGTCTTTGGGTCTACCGACGTTTGTATATTTGATGACTAGGTTTATCGATCATATAACGGCCTCTCTGAGTTTGGGGTGAAATCATGTGATTTGTAGTAAGAGATTCGATAACATTACAGGTGCATGTATACATTATTTTTCTGTAGTCACTTAACTGCCTAGGAGTCATAAATTCTTGGCTCTAGTTGCGAAATTTTGAATTACTAAGACTAACGAATTCCTCTTAACTCTTTTCAAAAATTATTCAAGATGTAATAAATAGATAGTCATTATGGAGATAAATTGATGGTATTAGTAAAAGTTTTAAAATTAATTGTAGATTGAAAATAATTTCTAATGATTCCTAAATCCTACATCATTGACAGACTCCCATTAAAAAATAAAAATTCTACGACATATATTCATTATTTTAAAAAAATATCAAGATACTCGTACATATTCAACGTAGGATTTTTTAAAGAACTGGATTCATGTAATATATCGATTCCTCAATTCATACGCCATTCTGATATCAAATGAGAGGAGCGTGTGTCTAATACTATTTTTATCTTAAAAATATGCCCAAACGATGAGTTGGAATGGTTTCGAAAGAAATATCGAGCGTGTGTGCGTTTTCTTTCCAAACAAATCAGATTTATCAACTTAAGTTTATGTCGACTGAAATATTCCGTGACAGAATTGTTACAGGATGATGAGCAATAGTTTATCGGTATTGTGTAACAAATACATCACGAAGTCCAGTAGAAGAAAATTAATATGCTCTGAGAGAAAGAGTGAGTGATTGAGTGTGTGTGTGTGTGTGTGTGTGTGTGTGTGTGTGTGTGTGTGTGAGAGAGAGAGAGAGAGAGAGAGAGAGAGAGAGAGAGAGAGAGAGATATTGAGACAGAACGAAATCGGGGAGGGAGAGAAATGGAAAGAAATAACTATTTCAAAAGACATAAGACGACGAAGGGAAGTCAGAGACGGAGACGCGAGGTCAGATGTGAAGTAGGCTGCGACTAAGCGATTAACGAAGTGCGCCTCTAGATATAGCATTCAGAGTTTTTTGTGGATGTTATCATCATATATCCTTCATTATCAGTCTTCAATATGGAATTGTGAACAACGTTTTTGTTTCAGTGTGATTAATGGAATATTAAGGGAGAACTTATGATCGTAAGTTATATGAAAGCACGAACGCGTACTTTATCTAAAGTGGGTGATGAAAACTTCCATAAAAAATGTTTCATTCAATCTCCTCTGCGTAAAACTGAGGCTACAATGATTTTATTTCATCGCTTCGAGATAAGCGTGGAAGTTTCTGCTGAATGGAAGTTTAGAAACGATTAAATTTATCTCGAAAGAAGATGACTTCTTTAAATACGACTGTTTTTAAAAACTAAAAGAAATCATCTTCATAATATTTACTTGTGAACAATACAAAGGAAATTTTCTTAGACGGGTGTGCACTCTCGAAAAAATTTCCTTTCTTGAGCATATCCCTGTGTTTAACGTTGTGAGAGAATATTTTCCTGATATTACAATTTTTTTTTATTTTGTGAATTATACAAGTAATAGAAAGTTCTCCCAAATCGTTCGTAGTGATCATATTCAATGATCAAGATCAATTCAGATCAAGATCTGTTCAATTTACGTTGTGCACGTGAAAGTGGTTCTATTTAACAATGGAGGTTCGATTACTCATACGATTTAATCGGCAAGCTCAAGATCATGCTTCTGCTTATTCCTGCGGAAGATGATGACTGGCTGTTTCTGCGACGTTCAGAATTCCGCTTACAAATGAACGTATTCTTCACCTGAAAACTTCATCCGACGTCAGAAACACGATTACCTGAGACGATATAACGAATACTGCGATGATTGACGGATTCGGGGAACATTTCATAAGAGCTGGCATTTTAGCAGCGTAGGCGTTACTCATGGCACTATGAAGGTGCGGTCGTAATGGATTTCTGAGTGTTATCGTGCTCCCACTCGACGGAGCTGCTGAATTTAGGCACACTGTAAGGAAAATCTTTCCGTGAGAATCTATTTTCACTCGAGTTATTTTGCCTAATGCATTTGATGGTTATAACTGTAATTGGTTCAATAATAGTTTCGCTGGTACTTTAAATTACTGTTAGTTTTGCCTCGTTATTACCAATTCTTTCTATTGGTCCATTTTATAATAAACATTTGATTTTTTCTCTAAAAAAATTGTTTTCTGATGTTTAAAGATTTTCGGTTTTATAGTGACGTGATTCAATTTATATCAAGTGTTCCTTCATAAATATTTTTATGGGTTGTAATAAAATATGTTCTACGAAAGTTATGATTAACAATCTTGGAACGGAGAATAAAGGTCAAAATCACGGAAATAAAGGTCAAAATCCCTTAGTCCCACCCCAAAATAGCCGCAATAATACACCGACTGGCAATTAATATTGTAATATTGCCGTATTGTGTTCCTTTTATACCATTCGCACTTTTATCAAAATTAAAAAGACATAATTAATAATGCATATAATACCAATCGCAAGTGGTATGATATCACTTCGATTAGAGATGATTCGCGGAAGTTTGGTCACGGTATGGCCCCGAGCAAGGAGAGAGCTTGAACCACTGGCCTGCACCTTTGACTGAGAATGGAGTGGCATGGCCACGAAAAAGTGTGACGAATAGAAAGCCGCTAATGCTGAAAAAAATGCGCCCACTTCAGTATGGCAGAAGTATTGTTTCGGTTGGTCTAAGAACCAGCATTTTAGTAGACCCACCATAAATGTTTTTTTGGAGATAATTATTCTATAAATGGTTGTTTTGTGTAAAAGGACGATAAGGATACTTCATTCATAATGGTATTTTATTAATCATATTTTATATGCAATTGGCACAACATATAATCCATTATTTCTTTTATAAATGTATCCAGTGAATTAAATACCAATATGTAAGGCTTGAGTGAATTATTTTAAATAAATTGGGTTCGTTACTTGTAATTTATTTGTTGCATTATTATTTAAAACAATATTTCCATTTTCAAAGAAGATTGAAGATAAAGAGAATGTGGAAGAAGAGTAACATATGCATTATGTATTTTTAATTAGATTGAATTAAGTATTTCCCTTTTACATTTTTTAAAGCAGAAGAAAGAAAGATTTAAGAAAAATCTCTCAGGTTGTGAAATATTACATATCGCACATTTAAAAAAGTACTCGGAAACAAATCATTGTATATCTTGAAAATTATATGAATTTTGTTCATATTTATTAACAAATTTGACGTTTTTTCCAAGTTGATATTGAAAAACTAACATGGGTTGAACAATATTTGAATTTCCCTCTCAAAATGCGCGCATTTTTTCCTGTCATGGCGAACGGCTTTCGCTGCTGTTACAAGCTTGCCAGTACAAAGAGAGGCCAGTGTTCTATCCAGTTACGTACACAGGTCAGTGGTTTTGACACACAGAACAAAGAGGGAGCGCCTACCTGTGTTTCCCTGGCGGCGTCGGGTGCGGCGATGGCGAAGACGGAAGGGCTATCGCTGCTTATATAGCGAGATAACAGCTCCCCGCTCATCCATATCTCCCACTCTGGGCGCAGGGAGCTGTACTGGCGATATTATTTTACGAGTAGCTATATCTCTGCTTGCAAACTATTCCTCAGTCAGTTCAACCTAGGTTGGTTCAATATTTCGGCGCTGAATATTCAAGTCAGTTAAATACTTGAGTTTGTTATAATAATAAGAAATTGTTATTACCCGGGAAGTTTATTAGCATTATATGCATCCGGAAAGTTTTGCTTGCGAATTGATGCCTAACGAGGCAGTATGTGTTTTTTTATGGAGAGTGTTCCCGGTCTGTTTTGACTCCATCGAGGCTCCAAAATCTAGCAATAATAAGAGATTTCAGGTTCGAAAAATCGAATCTTTGCTGGTTTTTTAAAAGCTAAATCCAAATGAATCGTTCGAATTCCCCCTATTAGAAATAGGATTACATATCTTGCTCTAAACTTAACCTTGAAGTTGTAAAATATTTACCGAACTTTAATTTACATAATTCATCATTATTTAAACGTAATAGTTTTGAAATAGTATAAGATCCGAGACACGCATTACCTGAGTGCAATGCAGGGAAAACTACCCTGGCTTTCGATAATTCCTTCCCGATTATTATTATTATTATTATTATTATTATTATTATTATTATTATTATTATTATTATTATTATTATTATTATTTTAATTTATTTTTGCATGCTCAGCATATCAGCATTTCAGGGGCGTTCATAATACAATAATAAGTTTTCATAATAAGTTTTAGGCATTAACTTTTAGAGATGGACATCAGCAGGCCTAACCTCCCTTCTCAGGGTTCTAATAATTCATGTTGTTAGTCAGTGAATAGAAACTGTACAGGTCAGTTTTGGATTTAATTGTTATAAGTTTTAAAATGTGTTAGTGGGTGGGATTTTAGCCAAGAAACTTGGGGAATGATTGGTAAATGATTTAAGGTGGCTGAAGGGAGACCTTAGGGAATCGTGGTCTTATTCTGTTTGGTGAACTATACGTTTTACCTAGTTGGAATATTGATGTACTGCGCGATTTGAAGAGGGATGAGAAGAATTTATGAGTGTATAAAATTTATATAGTCGTTAATGGATGATATATTTAATTCGTTTTGGATTTGCGTGTTGCTTATAAACCAAGGAGCTTTAACGACATTTCTGAGAAATTTATTTTGTGTTACTTATATTTTATTCAAGTTCGGGCGGCGTTGTTCCAGATATGGGCCGACATATGTGAGGGTTGGTCTTATTATTGTTTTGTAGATGATTAAACAGCAGTCAGTGCTAAGTTTAGACTTTGTATTTATAATTGGATATAATGTAGATGTTTTTGCATAAGCTTTATCTGTTATTGATATGAAATGATGCTCCTAGTTTAGTTTGGTGTCAATTAGTGCTCCGAAGTATTTAGCTGGTGTATTCATCCATTCTTTATTTGCGTTTCGAAAGTAGAGGTGGGGTGGTTGAGGAAGTTCGCGGAGAGTGAAAAATTCGGCTTGAGTTTTAGATGCGTTTATCTTTATTTTCCCGATCATGTTTACCTCGTAGTTTGGCCGTTAGAATACGCGTTGGGGGGCGCCAGAAAGGGCTTATCGTTATCTGTGGCGCCGGGCGAGAGATGCAGAAGGCCGTGGAAGGGGTGGGGGGCGTGCGTCAGCGCCGTTCCTCCCCCTCCAACTCCCTCCTCCCGGCTGCCACGTCACAGACTTCAATAGTATTGGCACAATCTGTACAGTGTTGTGTACCACTCTTGTTGGTAAATAAATATTCAAGAGTTCCCCTTCTTGATAGAATACACTATTAAAAATTTCTGCATTACGTTAATGGTAATGTAGTGCATTAAAGTAATTATCACGATCGCACATTAAATTCAATGTACACAGGTGCATTAGGGTACAAGAGTCAAAGATTTGCTCGTATCTGGAGTGAATGAATGGATCAATCAATCAATGATCATGATGGACTGGTGATTATGGATATATGAAATGAATGATGAAGACGCATAGCGAGGTGCTGGAGGAAAAGGGAGAAACTATAAATTAAATCTTCCCTTATTTTAATTTAAACATTAAATTTAATGTACGCATATATTACGTTTTTAATATACAGTGTTCATTAAGTTTCATTTCGTTATTGATACATTAACATACATTAAATTTAATAACATTTCTGACAGTGTATATTTTGATTATTTAGTCATTACTAGAGACTGTTGCCAAAGTGAAATGGCATTAAGATTTATTTTCCGCTTAAAACATTGTATGTATTCCACGCGTGTCCCAATTATTCGTGATATCTAGTTTCTAGTGGGTCATTATGTTTTTTGTAGAATAAACTTCCACTGTTCCACTACTGTGCAAAAACTATTCCTCAAAGTATTAATTAAAGCGTGTGTGGAAATGGCATTGACATTTCATCGTCAGCGGCAGCAGAAAGTAGAATGTTACGTAAAGGGTATCGTGTGACTAGCATTTAACGGTCTGTGTTTTTAGGGCTTGTTCTTTCAATTACTGCACGAGCACCAGATGGAGCGTATACGCAGAGCAGTACGTCACTGCCCATCGTCCTCCTCTCTCGTTTGTAAACTTATGACGTATGATGGTGAGCTATACGTTGTTGATCGTAATGTCAGTTGTTGATAGTTATGTGGAAGGAAATTTTCATCTGACAGAAATAGTCTCTTGCTTTAAATTAGATGGGAGCGCAAACATAATTTTAAAGTTAATTAAGCCGATTAGCAATGCTTCGAGATTATTTTTTGGTATTATTGACATTTTTACTTTGATTAATTTTCACGATTTTTAAGAATAATTTTCAACACGTGTATATTTCTTAATAAATGAAATACATTTATAACAAATAAATAAAGTCTTCCTTTGTCGATGTAAATATTGCGAATTTCATAATCGCCAGAACTCCAGTAAAGACTGCATCCCAGTGCATGAAGCGAAGGATGAGGGCTTCATTATTCAGTAATTTCGGGCGCGTCAGCTACTAAGGCCATTAGTGCCGTAAGCGTGGTGTACGTTTTTGTCACGGGAAGTGGCGGTGTTCTTCCCCCGCTGAATGGCGAGATCTGGTGCCAACCTAGCCATAGGCTTCATCAACCAGGAATCTCCCAACAGCGTGGCACCGCCCCAGCCGGGATAACGTCTAAGTTCCCGACTGGACCCCCGACATATGTGGTAATGTAGTACATGTAAGTATGTGTACGCAAGTTGTGAAGCTAGGACAAGGAAGTGGATGGAAATATTTCGCGCGGTCTATGACGCGTTTTTCAGAGTATTACTGAGGTATTCATCCGGGGTTGTTCGGAGAAATCATGAAAACAACCGATCACAGTGGCTAGAAGTCTCCTCCAGACTGCGCCTGAATTCGACCCATTTATGTATATAGTGTTTGCCACCGACGGGAGTGGAACCCTAGGACCTTCCGGTCAGAGGCACTGCAATGACATCAGTTGACACCTCGAGCCGGTCGATGGCAGAGGGTGGGGTGAGGGGGGTGTGGGGTGGTGTATGTGTGGGGGGGTGCGTGGTGCAGGGGCGCCGTGCGAGCGCCCGCAGCGTCGTGTGGCGCTGCGGGCTGCGTCTCAGGCGGCAGGCGCGGGCGGGCGGGCGGGCGGGCTGGAGAGAGGGCGGGCGGGCGATGGGCGAGTGGGCGGCGGCGGAGCCCAGCTGTCTGGCCGCGCCACGCCGCGCGAGGCAGCTGCCAGCTGCGCCGTGGGAGGCGGAGCGACCGGCCGCTCGACCGGACCGCGGCGCTTTTTGTGGGCGCGGCGCGCTCTTAAGGCAATGGAGGCGGCCCGCCCCAATAACGCCGCGTCGCCCCGCGATACGCACCCGCGCCCCGCGCTCCCACGCGACTCTCGGGCGCTCACGGCCGCCGCGCAGCTCGCCCCGCGCACGCCGCCGGACCGCTACCAACGAGCGTGGTGTGTTAGGTGGTGTTCTGGCAACGTACCAGCCAGTTGCTTATACACAACCGGACACGTGAGCTGGGTTCAAGTCTCGTCGTTAACTCTACAAATTCCTGGCACTTTGTAGCGAGGAATTACAGAACGTTTTAGTAAAGGGCTTTCGGACATTCCGAATATCTACGATGCATTCTGAAAACATGTACACGCATACTACACAAATTTTGTTTATATAAGTTTTTGACATTCTTGTTTTTAAATAAGAAAATTTTAAAATAGAGAAAGATGGAGCATTTCCATAGTAGTATTTTCATTCGTTTGGTCTAGTTACACTTCGTAACTATTTTATTCATCCAAAAAGGGATAAATTCTATGTTTTTTACTGAGCAATTTAAATAAATGATTTTGCTTTATTTGGAATAGTTGACTATTAGGTTTCTCTGAGGAGAGATGGATCTTCTGGCGTTATGATGATAAACTGTACGATCGACGAGATTTCTAATAACTCGCCCTTACCTTTCGCGCGACGACGAAGTGAAAGCACTCATTTCTTATGCGACAGGCGTACTTGCAGCGCGTACTTAGACCTCTTATTGCCTTGGCCAGCGAGGCTGTAGTTTTCTCGTAGAGTAATATAAAATAGCACTTTCCGTCGTGAACGGGTATCAAGAAGCTTATCAAGTCGCCTGGCAACGATTGTTGTAATGGAGGCGAAGTGGGAGCGCCGCAGGTGGCCGGAGGCGCGCGTGGGGCCCCCTCAGGGGGCCGTGGCGGCCGCGGCGGCGGCGGCCGTGGCGGCGCCGCGCAGGCTGCCAGTGCTCCGCCGCTCAATCGGACGCCGCCGCCTGGGTCAGGGCGTTCGTTAACTCCGCCGCCTCCGCCACCGCCGCCGCCGCCGCCCGAGCGGAGAGCGCCCGCGCTATCGCCGTTTATTTATAGCATGACGTCATGCACGCTTTTTACGCTGCCGCCTCCGGCACCGCCTCCGCCCCGCAGCCGCTCCCGGGCGGTCGAGGGGCCCCACAATGGACCGCGCCGACCGGTCCGCCCGCAGCGCGCTTATCGGCGGGGAAGGCGCTGCTGCCCCCGAGTCATTCACGCATCGCGGCCGCCGAGTCATCGCCATCGATTGGCCGCCCGTGGGCCGCGGGCGGCGTCAGTGAGAACGGCAGGTGGCAGTGACGGCGCCGTCAAAGGGGGGGGGGGGTGGCTGGTGTGGCAGCAACGGAGAAGGCGCGCGGGAGAAGTCGGGCGGGCGGGCGGGCGGTCGAGAGAAGGCGGGCAATCGAGTGGCTGGGTGGGCGGGCGATCGGGCGGACGGGCGGACGGGCGGACGGGCGGACGGGCGGGCGAACAGGCAGGCGGACGGGCGAACGAGCAGGCGGACGGGCGAACGGGCAGGCGGACGGGCGAACGGGCAGGCGGTCGGGCGAACGGGCAGGCGGGCGGGCGAACGGGAGGGCGGGCGAACCGGAGGGCGGGCGGGAGGGAGGGAGGGCGGGCGGGCGGGCGGACAGGCGCACGGGCAGGCGGACAGGCGATCGGGCAGGCGGACAGGCGATCGGGCGATCGGGCGATCGGGCGATCGGGCGATCGGGTGGACGGGTGGACGGGCGGGCGGCTGCTTACGTAAGGGCGGAAGGCAACGGCGAGAGGGCTCGCGAGGGGACATGTCATATCGTTTAGAGCACATTCCAGCAGCCCGTGGATCAAGGCTGGCTTTTAACGCGCTCGATCCCACGTGTTATCTAGGCGACGGGTCGTCCGTTGCCGTGGCGGCGATAAAGCGGAATCGTGGCCGGGAGGTGAGGGACCGCTGCCTGGCGGAAAAAAGTGCGGCCGAGCGAAGCAGCCTCATTCTGATTGTTGCGGTCAGTCCCCACCGCTGACCTTTTAGATGACTCATCGAGCCGCGAGGGAGGTTATATAATTCACGGGCATCGCAGTATCATTTTAAATGTTTCGTCACGGTTCTCGAATTACATGTATTTGAATTTGATGTGGGCTAGTTCCAAAGAGTGAGCGAGGCGAAACTGTTTATTTTCTTAGAATAGAAGATTTTCGGCCAGGTTTACATCCGGTATGCAGTTCTTTTGATGTGCTAAGTTTTCGGTGAAACAATTACTTTAAAAGAAACGGGCCTCCTTCTCTGTATTTTGGAAGATATTTTTTTCTTTCATAACCCTCATTGTTTACCAGAAGAAAATAAAACACTCGCCGCGAACAAAAACCCGGAATATTTTCGTGCATGATTTTTGGAAACGTGGGTGCAAAATCGTCAAGGGCCTCCGGCGGAGAGTGCGCAGGGAAAACCATGAAACATTTCTATTTCTGATGTGCACGCTCACAAATTGTGGTCGTGTCACTCAGGTGCTTTCATCCTGTCAGTTACAAGGCGAGGGGATATCCATTTTCGCTCGGTCCGAACGCGGGATCTCCCCACCGCCAAGAGTGGGCCGACGCCCTCGATCAGGCATCTTGGCGCTGGACGCGGTGCGTCCTGCGGCCACGACATTCCTCTTACTGCCGCCGCGCGAGATCTCACGACACCCGCCCCACGCCCCACGCTCCACGCCCACGCTCCACGCCCCACGCTGCGCGAATCGTGAGCCCCTTCGCCGCTCCCGGAGCTCCTGTTTCCGCCCCGCCCCCGCCCCCGGCCCCGCTTCGAGGGATCCGCGAGCGCGGGGTTTATTTTAAGGAGAGACGTCAAGACGACTTTCTAAATACCTTGCTGTAGAGGGGGGAATGCAATGGAAAAGCTTTGCCACTCGTGCAGATGATCTCCAGTTTTGATTGCGCTGTTTGCCGTCATGAAGTCATGGCTAAGTGGAGACTTTCCAGGTCCCCTCAACAATTTACTCGTGATTTTTTTTTTAATTTCTATTTTTGATACGCGTTATTTGCCTGGGAATTATGTGAGATTACATTTTTAATAGAGTATGCAAAGACAGTCTATTAAAAAGCATTTCTACACTGTGTGACTGACGACGTCTCTACCATTATTTCGAAATTTTTGGATAACCATACATCAAATCCCTCCTGATGTTGCGATTTCGACCCATTTTGACCAGTGGAAAGGAATGAAGGAAACCATTTGATATTAGGAAATTTCACGGGTTAACTTTACTGAACTATTCTAATGTTTTTTTTATTATCTCTCTGTGAAAAATGGAGCAGTGTTGGTAAGAGTCGGGTCATCGCTCTGTCTCTTCACGATATATTGCGTTGGAAGAGGCGTTGAAATATTTCGACTTCCCGAAACGTATCAGTAAAAGGACTACAAAACAAATTTTAGTGAAGCGCCCCACTTCCTAGTTGATATCAGTGTGAACTAATCAATATTAGGCCCCGCCCAAACACTAAACGATTTTCCTATATATTTTACGTTTTGTTGGAAAGTAATTGTACATACCGTTGGCGAAGGTCCCAACAGCGAAGATTAAATGTTATGAGAACTTTATCTCTGAGGTCATATTTGCATAAACTCGTGAACCAGAACCATCGATAATAATTTGATCGAATCTAAGTAAACCCGACTTTCACATACAGTAATAAATGTACGACTGTAGAGGAATGAATAATACGGGTTATGGACGAATAAATTCAAGGAAATTGAGATGACCTTATGATAAATTGCTAGAAACCCACGATGTTCACCTTCTATTTTACATCGAGGTGCTAATTCTATTTGTACGCCGCATCCGATAGGTGAATACGCAAGGCAGTAGTGTTACAAAGATTCCATTCGTTAAATTTCCAGACCCGTTTAATTGACAGGATAATAAAGCATTTAATGATTAGATTATTATGATGAATTATGGTAGATTGAGCCTCCAAACAATGGTACATAATTAAGAATGTGTACTTGTGACCGACATCTGGGCTCGGTACGCAGAGGCAAAGATGCAATGTGCTGGTCGTAACATTAAGGTCTCCCTCAAACATCGCACATTTGAACGTTTCCGACGCCGTACGCGATGATTGTAGGAAGTCCAGCGCGGCTAGCGCCCGCTCCGGGCGCCTGACACTTTCGGCCCGAGCGCTGCGGGAGAAGCGGCGCGTGTGAGAGAGGGGCGGGGCGGAGGGCGGGGCGCTTATCGCGCGGCCGCCCCCGCCCCGGGCGGCGCTATTAGGCCGTCCATCACGCGCTCAATTACGTCGCCCTCCGACAGCCCCCTCGCTCGCCGCTCACGCTGCGCCGGCGCACTGGTGCCACGACAACGCACCGCCACGCCACGCCCCGCCACGCCACGCCACAGGTGGGCGCACGCATCGACACGGCAGCGCGCGCGCGCATCGGAACACCGCCTGCCGCGGCGACGGCCAGCACCCACTCGGCTCGCTGCAACGCTACCATGGCAAACGTTCACAATTTCGTAGAAACATTCCAAACCAAGGACCGGTTTAAGTGTCTCAGAGTATCAACTGAATTCACTTCGGTGCCTGTGACTGGGAGGTCCTAGGCTTTCGCTGCCGACGGCCGCAGCATTTTCGTTACCAGCTACATAGCTAAGTGACGCTCAACCTCTGTTTGGAAGCGAATTCTAGTGCCCGGCTGCCCTGATCGGCAGTTTTCCGTTGTGGTCTCCGATCAACATGCAAATACCAGAGCAATTCTCTAACAAATGGGCCACGAACCGCGCGCGATTTTTCCGTCCTCTTCCTTGTCCTTTCCTCACCCCTTACTTAGACACGCACTACTCTACCGGGCATGTCGTAACAGTTTAGATCTTGTTCCGGCTGAAGCGGCGCCACGCCAGTGGGAGATACCTGGTTGGGGAAAACTTTTGCAAGTCAATATGTAGGTCAGCGCCGTATCTCTTTATCCAGCTGGGTAATATCTCCACCTCCCGCAATTAAAACACTCGCTACACTTACGGGACTAATTAGCTTAGCAATTGATGCACCCGTAAGCACTAATCAATCAATTAATTAATCGAGTTAAGTCATTATAAGCTCTGATGTTGACAATCACATCACAATGTTGGGCAGTGTTTTCAACAAGAATATTATTCAATAATGTATATGCGATTTAGGGACTACTGTGTTCAGCTGACGCGAAATTTCTTAAAAATTGAGTTAGCCATTTATGTTGCGTTTTGATGAACATGCAACAGTCAATTATCGTCGTGTACTGCTCGTTCATAAAAGCACTTCCCCCGCAGATAGAGTTTTCGTAAAATTCGGAGGAGCCCTCCGGTAGAAGTGGCAGCGTGACGCAGCACTGGATCGCAGTGTTGTATTCGAATCGCCGGCGACAGCTCAAGGAAGGCACTCGGGGAGTCAGCGAACGATCGGACTCGAGCGCCTTCGCTCAGGACTTCGCAAACGAGGGCGTGCGAACAGTCGTTTCTAGACGCCGGAACGTGTGAACGGAAGGCTGGTCAGAACCCGTCTTCTACTTGGAGTGCTATCTTTAACTACATTTTTTTACGCCCTGAGGAAGGTCGCAGAATGGCGACCAAAACGTCGGCACCTCTGCCATGGACGCGGCGTCAACCGGACAGCCAATTAAATACTGTCTCCAGCCGCGGAAGCCTACGCTCTCTCTTTAACTACCTGGAGCGCGCCATTAATACTCTTAAGAATATTTTCAGATTTCCATTTCCTTACATTTCGCAAAATTTTTTATCTGAATGTTATTAATTTTTAATGCGATTGAAAAAATGTTCCTATTGAATCATATAAATACTAATAATAACTAGTCTATTTTCCTAATTCTGAATTATTTCACTCATGAAACACTATTTGATTGTTCCAGAATATTTAGTTTATTTAGTAAAGGCGACGGACTCATCACAGTCCATCAGTTATTACCGTATGTATTAGAACCTGGAAAAAAATTACGAATAAATTACTATCAGACATGTATGTATAATTATTATTGGTTCGTCCAAACATGCATTTTCAAATATTAGTATATGTAACATTCACCTAAGTGAAAATCGCGAACGTAGCAAATTAACTTTTCTGTCGTAAAACATTGTAAATGAGGTTTCTAATTTTAATTGATATCGAATGTGCCCGGAAATGTTATCTAATGTTAATAATGTTAATTAATCTAAGGAAATCCAATTTCGATTAAATTTTTTCAAGTCAGTTTCTAGCCACAACTGAGGAGCCCGTTGTCTTGCGTGTGGCCGAATGCGTTTCTTATTCCGTAAGAATGTCCGTGGCTGGATGGGCTGAATGCTACCGTTTGAGTAGCTCGCTTGGGGATCCAACGGGGTTGCGAGCATCTCTTGCGCTTAATCTTTTTACCTCTTTTAAGACCCGACTGGCCGCAAGAGGGAATGAACGCGGTGAAAAAAGAGCGTTTGCTGAACGCGGTTGCCTGGGGATGTGTGCCTCGGGGAGCGCCAACAGGCTGCGCCTCTGGCTGTGACCGGTTGCTGTGCTGCGCACGTCGTCTACTCTCGGACCGGTAGTGGAAATGTTGCCGGTTCACCGCAATAGAGATTTGAGAGGGTCAGTATGGGAGAGCTATTAAACTTAAGTGCAGTGCTGGCGACATTTTAAGCGGTTAGAACCGGCAGTTCAAGAGTCGGTAGTAGAAATTTGCGTAGGAAATTTTCGGTATATCCCCATAAATGATAAATTTTAAAGTAATAATAATTTTTGCATTGTTAAACTTTTTCTTGCATCTTAAAATAAAAATTATATTTCGAAAAGAGTCAGCAAGAGGTAAAAATTGTCTTCCGTAAAGATGTAACGTTTTGAAGGAGTGACTGATATTCTTTAATAGAAAAAAAAAATTGTGCCCAGAAGAAATGGTTGGAATGTGTTAATACTTGAGGGGTTATGCCAGTGATTGGCGTTTTCCCCTCTATCACTCATAGTTTCCCACTATACCATACTATCACAACTGCCGCGTGCCTACGAGTATAAGTAGTGTCCAGAATTTTTGGATCATGTAGTTGTTATAGTAGCACGATGTAATTACTTGGTGTAAGTAGGCTGTCTTTGAAGGTCGCTGTGAAGGTTCTGGAAAGCCTAACGGATACACAGTGCGAGAGGATTGCAGAATCTCCAAATCTCCGATTTTCCTAATATACACCTACAGGGACCACCAACGAGTTGCATCCTCCGCGAATAAGTCTGTTTCTTGACGCACAGTGTTAGATATCTGCGTGTCGAAGCACCCGCCGACCGTTACGTCTTCCTTCAACATCGTATCATCGTCGCCAAAGACTGAACTAATGCCAGGGAGTCTGGGTCAACTCAAAGTGGTTGGGAGAAGTCTCCAGAGCTGCATCCATCATGAGGAGATGAACAGCGGATCCATGTGTGGAGACATTGGTCATCTCTAAGACAAGGCTTTGTTGTTTGGTCGCACTTCTTCAAAACGTGAACTGTGAGGATACGCTTTCCCTCGACGCCAAATAATACCTCGAGTTTATCCAAAATAAGACGAATCTTGCAAGACATCGAGGAGATCTTACAAACTTTATTCTGCAAACGATGTTTCAAAAGGATAACGCACGATAACAAATTTTATTCAAGATACCGGCACTATTTTAGAGCCGTTGTATCGTCTTACCTCGACCATTTCGGTCAAGAACGTATGGGATGGGATCGCGATTTAAACGTCGCATCCTTAGGGTGCACCGTGGCTGAGCTGCGTGCGTGTCTTCAGTCCGCACAGAATGTATTGCTTCAAGACACTATCAGAACGTCCACGCTGAGAAACCTGACTATTTGCACCACAGGGAAGAGAATTTCTACAATTAATGTACACTGCAAACTGCGCATTTTATAATTTTCTTGCCCCTTCCTCTCAATTCCTTGACATTCCTTCTGCGAGAAGCTTTTTCTTTGATTTTGTCGTTCATCATCCTTCATGAGTAAGTAATTGCAGTTCAGGAAGAATGTAAATGTATTTTAAGTGCCTGATGAATTGTTAATTGTTTCTTCCGTTTCTGTTATAGATTCGTGTTTACGCCATATAAATCGCAGATCCGCCTGTCATGAATGAGGAATTAATGAGTCCAGTAAAGTTCCAAGATAAATGAAAAGCAGTTTAAAAGCAGAGGGATCTTTGAAGATTATTAATTCGAAATTTCTTTAAAATGTACGTAGGTGCTGCCTTTAATGGTGTTGTAGGTTTCTTACTTGGATGTCGAACATACGAATCAGTTGCATATAAATAATGAACCAATTGATGATTGTCAAGCAGCGTTTTTTTTCTCATCTTCAATTTTATGACAGTGGCACCGTTGCGAAAGTAAGCGGTCGTCACCAGAGCGAAGCCGATCCAAGGGGCGCTCCCGCTTCAGTCCTCGACCCCCCCCCCCCCCTTGCCCCACCACCGCCTTCGGCGGGTACGAAAGCGAACTGTAAAAGCTTCTTTAACACTTTACCACTCTTACGTTTTCCATTTGCGGATTGCGTCACCGGACACAAGACCCACCGCCGCGTATCTTGGGCCTTGATGAGGGAGTTTTCGTGACAGCTCTTCAGCGGCGCGGCGCTGCTTCGGTGGCCGACGGGGAAATTCCGCCCCTCGCGCCGCGCCCGTCCTCGCGTCCTCGCGCCCTCCTCGCCGTCCTCGCCTGCCCCGACGCAAAAGGCGATCTCGCGCGGCCCTGCGCAAACGCCCCGCACACGCCCGCGTCGCTTTACGACCACCCCAGTCGCGCGTTGAGACACGTTTATGGCTTCTGGGAACCCCGCGGGCGCCGGCTGACGAAATCGCCCGCACAAGGAATGCGCTTGTTCGCGACTCGGGAGTAGGACGCCCGCTCGAAAGGTTGTGCGAAACGGGAGATATATTGCCGAGCGGTTAATAAGAAATTTTCGCGAAGAACGGCGGGATTTCCTTCGCGCCGAGGGCGACGTGTGGGGTGTAGGCGGCCTCTGGAAATCTCCGAGCGCCGCTCTCTCCGCGCGAGGGGGCGGGGCGAGGCGGGGCGGTGTGGGCGGGGTTTTGGCGAACCGGTGGGAAGGAAACTGGATGACGCGTGAGCTCGAGGGCAACTCAAAACGAGTTGCCCAGCGCGTGGGCCTCGTCAAAAATCGTTCCTCGCACTTCCCCGGACTCTTCCTCGAGAAAGATCGCGTGTGGATGGTGGTGGTTACTCATTGTTAGGCTTGCACGAAAATTACTTGAACAATTCCGCGAACGATTTCAAGGAGAACAGTGAACAATTACCTTACTCAAATTGAGTACGAATTTCCGTTGTTGGAAATACAAAAAAAAAGTGTATTTTATTTTGTCACTGATGCACACACTGGAGCTTTCGTGATTCGTTTGAGTGACTGTTGTTTTGGGGTGGTTACTTGGAATTGAAATCGTGAATGAGATCTGAACAAATGTGCACATCCCACTATAGACGCCTGAAGTAAAAAATTCCCAGACGTGACTTCTCGCAGGTGATGCAACTCACGGCATTACTACCTTAGAAATGTGGAATGTCATTTCAAGTCCTTTGCGGGTTACAAGCTTCATTGTGCATCCAAGGCGTTGTTGGGAGAAGAAATGATTGGCAATGCTCCAGAGGTTTGTTTCCAGTGTTCTTTGTGATCTGACCTACTCATTCTGCATTCTAATATGTACTCGACTTTCGCACTCTCCAGTAGTTCTTTTCCGGCTGCCAAGCACTTGCACATCTGTCGAGTGTATCCGGCCCTTTTAGAGACTTCGCAGTTTTTAAAAGGCACGCAATCTGGATCTTGACATTATTAGCATTGACTCGGTTTTGAAACGAGTGTTGCAATCATTAATATTAAAAATGTTCACGTACCCTTACAATTCTCGTACCCAAAACGGAGGATGTCCACAGCCACTCATGCTTTCTATAATAATCAGAAGACGTAGTTTCTCAATGATGTGTTCGAAAATTTTCAATGCCCCTGAGGGCTCGTCACACATGTTAATATCCTGCAATGCCTTCTGCAACAGGAGGAAAGTGTGAGAAAATGAAGTGAAAACAACTTATTCCTGGGGAAATTGCTCTACCATAATAGGCGAATGACGCGGTGGCAGAAAGCACAATATGGCAAGCTGCAGGAGACTGTTTGCTGAGTGTGTTGGCTGGGGGCGGCAGGAATCGGCGCATTAGCGACGAAATGGTGCGGAGGCGGACGAGGAAGTCAAGCTCTATTCGAGCCAACGTATAATTTGTAATTCCAGCACCTTCTCACCACAGATCCGCCTTCATTTTATCTGGGATACTGTCTAGAGGAAATTCAGAAAATACATTAAACATTCGACTATTTTTTGCATTTTATCTTAGAGAAATGTCACATTTATCGCTCGTAATTGTATGCACTTATCACTTACACCGTCACTAGTTTAGTCGGAATAACACAATTGGGAAGTCCGAAAGAGTTATTTCTAAATATTTCGTGAATGATTTTGTCAACAAATTTACATGTAGTTACAAAATTGAGAGACTTGTTTTTGGTACCTTGCGTAATTTTAAGAAATTTATTTTAATGTTGCTGATATTTTAAGTGATAATGGACACGTAGAATTCAAATATTTCAATAGCCAGAATACATTGTAATAATGCGTCATGATAAAAGTCTGATCATCTCTGGAAGTAGGTTGCAGAACATATTACCTAAACATTTGAAAACACTGAGTAAACTTAGTCGAAATTTTACTCACGAGCATATTTGGGTCAATATCCTTCTCTCTGCTTTTGAGGACGTGACTTTTTTCATAACGAGGCCTTCAAATGCCATTCGCCAATAGAGGGTCATTCGATCTTTAACACGAGTCGCTATTCGCGCGCCGCACAAGCGAATTTGGAGGCGCGACCGACGTCCTTCGGCGCTTTACTGCGTTTGGCATGGAGAAAGCTCCTCCGCGGCTCAGCGCTCGGCGCCCGCACGCACCTCGCCCCACACTGCTCCACCCCACCATGCTCCTCCCCGCCACTCTCCTCCTCGCCACCCTCCGCCCCGCCCCGCTCCGTTCTGCCACCTTCCGCCCCGTCACGGTCCGCTACGCTCCGCCCCGTCACCCTCCGCCCGGAACGCCCCGCCACGTGGCTCCCCGCCAGCTCCTCCCCGCCCCGCCACACTCCGCCCGGAACGCTCCGCCACGCCACGCTCCGCCCGCCACCCTCTGGTAGGTCACGCTCCATCCCACCACGTTTCATCCCGCCACGCTCCGCTCCGCCACGCCCCACCATGTCCCGCTTTACCTATCCCCGCGCCGTCTCTCCCCGACACGTCTTGTTCCCCTCCACCCCGTTCCGCCCCCTGCCTTGCTCCGTTCCACCTCGTTCACCGTTCAGTCTCGCAGTACCGCGCTCTGCTCCGCCCCTCCCCGCCACGTTCCGCCCCGCCATGCCCCGATCTGCCCCGCTCTGATCCTACCCACCCCGCCGCGTCCCGCTCCGTCGCCCACTCCAGTCCGCCGCGCCCCGCTCCGCCCAGCTCCTCCCCGCCACGACCAGCCCAGACCAGGACAACCCCGCCCCGCTCCATCCCCTGTCCCGCCGGTCCCGCCCCGCCCCGCTCCGCTCCGCTCCGGGCACCTCCCCTGCTCGCCTCCGGTCGGCCACTTGCGGATTTTATTAGGCGGCTGTGCTAGTTGGAACGGTGTCTTCAAAGTAGCGCAGCCAACCGTTGTGCCCATTCAATTTATGGGACTTTTTTCTTAAATTTGAGACTTTCTTTTTTCTGAAAATGCTACTAGTGTGTTTTATTGCACATTTACAAAATAATTATTTACTCACTGAGGAGGTCTAAAAACGTTCTTCGAAGAAAAGTCTAAATAATATCACCCATCCCTGTCAATTTTTTATCCTCTAACTGCGTTTTAATGAATATTGTTAAATGTATTATTAACTTGTATAATCGCTATTTATGTAGTTTGTATATGTGGTTCCAACAAGTAAATAGCGCTTAATATTAAGATTTATCACCCGAACACAAACTTATATTTTCATTTGATTTTGATTGTTTGTTGCATGAATGTTTGTTGTTTCGTTAAATGAATGTTCCAGTGTTCGCTTTAAGAATGTTTCTTTGCGGGGACTTTTGAATTTGTGTAGATGACCCTGCAGTTAATTTGAAGTGGAAAGGTCTTCCGTATCTTCAAGTCTGGTACTCAGAGGTACTTGAATGTTAATGTTTACGTCCCATTTTATCCGTTATCTCTGTCACATGAGTAGTAATTACATGAACTTCGAGATTTCCGACTAATTCTACACACTCGTAAAGTTTATGTCCGCGTAATTACAGTTGTGGCTCACTCTTGTTCACTCGCTGACGTCAGTGTTTTTTGTTTCTTTGTTCTTCCCTTGGAAATGCTTTTTAGTATCCGACAAGTTGATTGTTGTGACTCAAACGTTACGTAAATATCATTGGGCAAGAGCTCTTCCTCAAACAATGTTCTGCTTCAAGACCCCTCTAAATTAGAAGCCAATGGGAATTTCCTATACATGACGTGAACTTCCTGCCTTCTGACGTCTTATACAATTTAATATCAGCAATTTTATTCTTCTGACGCTCACATGATTTTTATCAAGTGAAAGACATTGTAGTTTTCTTTAACAGTGCCCAGAACCCTGGAAAAAGTGTATTTGATGTTAGTAAATAATTACTTGCCGTATCTGTCTCAATTTCATCCTGTACATGAACTCCTCACACCCCTCGGTGGCTCGTTTGTTAGCGTTCTTGCTTTCCTCGGCGCAACCACGGGTACGACTCCCGGTTGGGGCAAAAATTAGTTGTGCTCTTTCCTTGCAAGTCCCAGCATCTGTTGCTGTGACGATGAGAAAACTCACTTCTCAGGTTGAGAATACCAGAATACAGCGTAAGGATGGCTATGTGCTGACCACACGTACCCCCTAACCCATGACCGCAAGGACGGGACACTGCCGGTAGGTCTTAGCGAGTAAAGAGCTGTTGTGCCAAAGTACATACATTTTTAAAGAAGCAAACCGGAAACATATCAAGTGGAACAGTAAAGTAATATTTTCCACGCAAGGGCTGAAGTAATAAGTCTAGTCCAAGTGTTTGTTCAGCTCCTCAATCGTAATTTGCATTTTTTAAACTGTTAATGTGCTAAGTTCATAGAATGTCTTAAGTCTATTGTTTGAGTAAGAGTTAAGTCAGAATTTCAGAACACTACTGACAAAAATGTTGATCATATTTCGTAGAAGTTTATAGTATACGTAGTGTATGATAAGCAGGGTAGTTTCCTGGTCAATTTACCCACCTACATCATCCTTCTTGGAATGTGTTTTCCAGTTCACCTCCGCTAGTCCTCCTAGGAAATGCTTTCGGCGAACTACTGGTTTGAAATCTCCATGCGAGTGGGCAGGGCAGACAGCACATGATATTGGCCACATTTGGCCGCATCACTTTGCTGTGTCGGGAAATCTTTGGTCACTGTTCCCTGAACTTGACGGGCATCGTCCAATTCGGCCCGGGTTCGCATGGGGGCGGAGATCCGGGTGTGCGCGGAGCGTACCTCTTTGCGCGAGCTGCGCTGCTGAGCGGACAAGAGCACCACGGTGGCTCGCCGGCGCGGCGGTGCGCTGTTGAATTGATTAATTACTGTTTCCGTAAGCGTCATCTGCTACGGTCGTTAGTCCCGAAAGTGTAGTGCTAGTTATTTCTCGTGTGATACGGGTGATCCTCCTCCGCTGAAACGTGGGATCTGGCACCGACCTACACACGTTGGCTTGTGGGGTATCTCCTCTAGGTATCTCTTCGAGTGGGAGGCACCGCCCTAGCCAGGAGTACTCTAATTTACTTATCTCCCGAATGTTCATACTTCAGTGTGTGTGTGTATGTGTATTTGTGTGTAAGAGCAACGTACACGCCCAAGGAAGGAATGATCGCGAGCTGTCCGTGCCCCGTTCGTGAAAATAGAGCTCCGGCTTTCGATTAGTATTCGTCGTCAAAAATCACGGAAAACTACTAATAGAATCAGTCGGCTGTTATAATTGTCCAGTGGTTGATCCAGACCTAGCCATGAAGTTGGTATAAAAGTCCGTCATCACCGGGGCTTGAACTCCGAAACCTCCCGTTAGTGAAACTGCAGAAGTACGGCATGTAGTACGGCTGGGTCATCGCAACCGGTGGCATCGTCAACATTCAAGGATGGGATAAAATAATTTCCCCATTTTCATTCTCCTTGCTCCTCTTAAATATCCACGCTTAAAAATATTACCGAAAGAATGCTTACACATGCATGCTTATTCCCTATGGCTTAACGGAAAATGCTGGCTGTGAAACTGTACTCCCAAAAGATGAGTAATTTTAAATGGCGTGTTCTAAAACTAACCCCAAGCACTGTCAAAGTCGTACATTATTAACTCATGTTGTGTACGACAAATGAGTATGACTTTTAGAACGCACCGTTTACTAGACTACTAGGTCTACCACTAGGTCTACCACTAGGTCCACTACTAGGTCTCGTGCTAGGTCTAAAAGCTAACATTACTCACTTCTCAAAGTGAACTTGAACAAATTAACAAATGATTAATGAAACATCATGTATAATGTAAAAAACTAAAAAAAAAATCAAACCCTGTCAACGTGTTGCGGTTGTTTTCTCTGGGGAAGTGTGCGGGCAGGGAAGCAGGGAAGTCTCAGGGCGTTGGAGCAGCTGCCGCGCGCCTCCCGAAGGCCGGAGCGGGAGCGCGGCGGGCGGCCGCGTCTCCAGGGAGCCTTCCTCCGCGCACATTGTGCAACGCGCATTGCCCGGTGGGCGGGGCACGGGGCGTGGCACGGGGGGCGGGGGGCGGTGGCGCCCGTGCGTCACGCCACGTGCGTCATCAAGGGCGCCGAATCCCCCAAAGCGCTGACCGGCCGCGCGGCGCACAAGTGGTTCATTGTGGGGGCGCGAACACCACGCGCACTTCTCACTGCGCCGCAATTCACCTCGGGGATGCGGTTTCTTTTCTTTTCTTTTTTTTTCCCTGCCCACTCCGCATCCACGCATCTGGGGGTTTTACAGTATAATTTCGCTTGAGTCTTCACATTTGCTTTCTTACGTATGACCCGGTTTGGAATACCGCAATCGTAATACCTCGAACTTGGAGTCGAAGTTTCAATCAATAATCTACTGCATCACGTTGAAAACTGTTCACTTATGAATTGCACTTTGCATTGACTCATGGTTTTCAGTCAAAGAACGGAAGCCCAATTATATTTCTTATATAACCCTTCGGTAAATGTTCTATTGAGAAGCATTCGAGGAACCACGGAATGGATTTAAGCCTTTGAATTCACGCATAAACAGCAGCAACCAATATGAAATTTGGGAATAAGGTATTTGCTGCAGTTGGCAAGAATCACGAAAATCATTTATTAATAAAGGTCCCCCTGTCCACTCCGCATCCACGCATCTGGGGGTTTTACAGTATAATTTCGCTTGAGTCTTCACATTTGCTTTCTTACGTATGACCCGGTTTGGAATACCGCAATCGTAATACCTCGAACTTGGAGTCGAAGTTTCAACCAATAATCTACTGCATCATGTTCAAAACTCTGTTCACTTATGAATTGCACTTTGCATTGACATATAATTTTCAGTCAAAGAACGTAAGCCCAATTATATTTCTTATATAACCCTTCGGTAAATGTTGTATTGAGAGAAGCATTCGAGAATCGACTTCGAATGGATTTAAGCCTTTGGATTTACGCATAAACATAATTGAACTAACCGATATGAAATTTGGGAAGAAGGTATTTGTTGAAGTTGGCAATAATCACATTAATTAATAAAGTTAGGTTTTTTACTATAATAAAAACGGTATATTTTTAATGTACAATGACTTGGGCTTGTACGCTACACGACCACCAGAGAAGGCTATCACACGAGAATTCCCTACCACTTCCTCGTGTTTCAGTTCAATAGGTGTTTGCGACTTTGCCATGCAGAGATGTTGATTGTTATTATTAAAACGTTAACGTTGTTAAAACGATACTCCATTTATAGCCCAACTTCCATCAATGTTAATATAAAAAACACGTTTGCCAGTTATTTTATGCCACCGACTGAATAAAAAGCAAAACAAGAGAAGTTAGAATATCAATATTTTGGTTAACGAAAGACTTTCTTTAATGGTGTACTAAATACATTTTTTAATCACAGGACTCGGATATTGAATGGTAAGTCGGTATCTTTAAATCGATAACATTTCATGTCAGTAGGGAGTTTTTGCACGGCGAAGCGTTACAGCAGTCGACATCAATATCGATATCTGCGCGTGCGCAGTTCGAGTTTCGCAAACTTTTTGTGTATCTGCTCACGCACAGAAGATCGAGATTGTAGACGATAGCTGTTCGTTACGTCGTGCAAAACGTGCCTAATGCTGAATTTCGTCCGCTCAACTATGGGGGAAGTTGTGTGCCGTAGTGTTGCGTTAGATGAACGGAACCGCTCCAGCGATGAGCCACGTCGACTGTTTTCTGGAACACTCGGCTTCCGTTTTCGTTTTCCGTCCGTGGAGATGCGCAGAGCGTCACGTGAGCGGCGGGTCGTGGGTGCGTCAACGCGCTTCCGCGGAGGCGCCTCTCCGCGCCCCTTCGGTCACGGCACGCGCGCAGTCACTCCCTTGAAGCGCGCGTCGCCTCCTCACTGTCCGCAGCGGATGAGACTTCCTCCCCTCGTCAAATCACAAATTAACCTTCATTTTTATTTTTTTATTTTATGTATTTACGTCAAAATGAGTTAAAATCTGTGTGACGTGCTATAGGGAGAAGTTAAACTGAAGTTACATTTATGTCCAGAAGCAAAACAAGGGGCCATCTCAGCTTTTACTCGAGGAAGAAAAGCTGATCGAGATGGGGGTCATTGACCTAGAAGCTGAAGTTACAACAATACTTGTTACAGGTTCTTAACAATTATACAATCCAAATGGTATATAATACATTAAATTTCTTTGTTAAAATTTATATTACTTTCCTTTTGTATGTTCGGTATAGTCTCTATGTGTATATAAACAGTTGTAGAGAAAAGATTTTCCTTGCGACATAACCTTTTGCATCTAATTTAATTGTTTAATGGCATTTTGCAACGTATTGTAAAATAATGTACATGTATTGTGTGTGAATTTTTTGTAGTGAGCTGTTGATACTGTCACCGTCATTTTACTTACTCATGCGTGTGTCCCGCACTTTGTAAATCATTGTTGTGGAAATTAATTGTCGTTGATTAGCGCTTCCGACCACTTCAACGGATAGAGATTAGTCCCTTAAGTCTAGTTTATGTATTTTCCTCGGGAGGTGGCGGTGATCTTCACTCCCGTTGGTTGGTGAGATCTGGCACCGACCTACCGACTGCTAGAGGGATTTTCCCAAATCACGTATCTCCCACCAGCGGGGACTTTACTCTAGGAATTCCTTCGCATACGACTCAGTAACCATCTATTTTTCTTACCACTTGTGTGAAATACTCTTTTTGATAAGAGGTTGATTTTAGCGACACACAGTTTTTCAAAATAGAATCATTTAACGCAATTACTAGTGTTTAAGAACTTTATTTCAGCTACTCTTTTTACTCCTTTTCACAATGTGTGGGATGAGTAGAATGGCAACTTGCACTTGTTGCAATGAAAAGACTCGTTTGCATGCTCAAGAAAGCAGTTTGCAGCTGCACGCAACATGTCGTCGTTACTTTTGGTCCCATGAAATGGGCAAAACGTTGTCTGCTACATCCGAGGATTTTCGTTTGAAGACCCAGGCCGCCTGTCGTGTTACTAGTGTGCGTTTATTATCGATTAGGAATCCCCAATGGTTTGTTGCGTTTCTCGAAGTACTATAAATTGAATTGATGCCTTATTTTACGTGGCGAGACTTGGGCCATCAGGCTCGCTCTTCCGTCTGACCACGCAAGTTTTGCTACGTTCCTTTCACCAACGAGCAGGGAAAAGAAGTATTTCTTGGGCGACGAAACAGGCGATTTGAATTTAGCTCAGAGGCGTCATTTAGGCTTGAGGATCTTTTACATGCAAGAAAATCTACTAACATGGGGCAGCCGGCTTTACTTCCCCTCCGAAGGAAGGCGTACGAAGGATTTTGTCGCGGGCTTCGATCGGGCTTGAACCCGCCAACTTGAGTATAACAGTTCGATACGCTAACCGTTACACCATCGCCGCTGCTATACAGAATTCTTCAAAGAAAGTAGCGAGTTTTTCAAAGTTACATTGTGATATTTATATCAAACAAGTTACGTTTAATTTGCTCCTTTTTTATTTTCAGAAACTCTGTCAATTGTTTAAACCTCTATAGAGCAGGCTCTTTCAAATTATGTTAGACGTGTGAGAACTATTATCTAATTATTAAGATATTATTTATAACTAGGTAATAATTGTATTTTTAATTAATTTATTATGTTAAGATATATTTAATGAAAAATTCTGACAAACGGTTCGGTGACTTACTTTGTAAGACAATATAATCTTCGGTGGACTGACATTGCAGTAATCGAAGGAACAAAAATTGATTTTCATTAAATACCCATCTGTAATAACGGATGAGTATCTGAAGTTAAGAAATACGTGATATTCATGCGCTATTAAAAGAGTGCTTTTTAATGTTTCAGAGTGGACATTTGCAACGGGAGATAGTGGCAGATGTCTTCGCATCCAATCTAATTGATCTCTGTGTAGATAAACCGATTTTATATGGATTTTAAATCGAATTGATACGACTAACCAAAACCTTACGGGTATGTGACTGAGTATTATATACTTTGACAGCTATTTTTATTAAACTACGGTTGACCCAAGAATCATTGCGGCAAGCATTGTAGAAGAGTCCTTTCACCAAGACATGTAATGTGCATTATTTTAAGATGCAATTTGTAGAGATGTCATATTCATCACATTCTGGGAGACGATGATTCAATCTTCCATGTCCTTTCAATGAATATGTTCATTAGTATAGCGTAAAAAACGAGGAAAGGAAGTTTTATCGGCTGTAGTCAAAGAACAAGTGAGAGCACAGAACTCGAGTAACGGTCACTCCATGGAGGTCACATGCTTCGGAGAAGTAATTGCTGTCGAGGACAGAAACTGACTAACGCAATCTCAGAAGCAGTTTCAACCATTCTGTGTTCTCGAACCACAAAAATGCGCATTGTACTACTGCGAGTATGTATCTCATATTAAATAAATCATTTCATGGAAGAAATTGTCGTCAGAAGAAACTCATAATTCTACGCAGAGAGCTCAATTCCAATTCAACTTATGATCTGTAATTCGGGAAAGTGACTCACTTTCAAATTTTCCTTTCATTCATTACATATTTTTTTTTTGCGTTAAAATGAAATTGAGGATTAATGTGACTTATATTTTAAACTCGCAGGCATTCCTTAAAGTGCTTCTCGTAACTTGATAAGACACACTATGGGTAAGGTATATAGGGTGAGCTGTATTTGACCAATCGTTAAATAATAGCTATGGAATTTCATTATGAACTCTACTAAAACCGAGAAATGATCGCAAAGATATCATCAATCATTGAACATTTTTTGTTTACCATCATTAACTAAACAAATCGGTGGCATTAAAACAATAGAAACATTATTTATTACACATGAAATAAAAATGTTCAAAGCACGTCACCACATTCTTTAAAATGAATGAAGTGGTTGAACTGTATAACATTATGTTTTACGCTTTGACCTTTCATAAACAATAAATTTCGGGATATTGTGCAACCGACGCCCTTGCAATGAACGTACGCGCTAGATAGACATGATAGCCAGCTTTCCGGATCGGAGTTCTCGCGAAGGAAAACCCGTCGCTTATAAATGGAGCGCGTGGGGGCGCCGTGGAGATGCCTCTTGCGACCTCACAGAGGCCAAACACATCAAGCTGCAAACGTCTGCCCTTGTTGCTGATGGGAAGATCAGAACTTGTTAGTCTTTCTTCCCTGTGACTTGTCATTGATCAACATTTATTCACAGTGTGTACAAGAAAATGAGAAGAAAAAAAAAACAACAGAAAAATGCATCCGTAGGATTGAAGCAGGAACCGGCTAAAATGAAAGCACTAACATATTTTGACTGTGCAAATTTTAATAAATTGATTATTAACTTCACATTTAGCCAATCTGGATGGCCAAGGTGGCTAAGAGCATGTACCTACTCAGTTCTTCGGTCCGATGGATCTCGTGTTCGAGCCCCGATTTGGGCATGGTTGTTTGTCTTTGTCTCTCATGTAAATTTTGTCGCGGAGGACCTCGCGATCTGTTGACCCCAGATCAGAGGAGCCCACAAGTGTATTCGTGTATAATGTATGGTCGAATACACTAGACATCATCGCCCCATCGGGATGTAACGGGTAACAGGCTCTCAGCTGGAAAAACCCCTAGAACAAAAACCCTTCATATTTAGTCTAACATGTCAAACTCATCGCAGTATATTGATTCGGAAAAGCTACTTGTACTTAAACCGATGTTTGTGACTAGTTTCATTTTGTGAGCTTGATAGGAAGGACATTTTTTTTTTTTTGTTATTTAAGGTCGCATAAACTACTAGGTCATTCCGACCACTATTGCTTGTATGGGTATGGTAATTGTTAGGATGACACGATATGATGATAATAGGGGCTGAAAGGACGAACACAGTACAACCATGCCCGAGGCGGGACTCAAACCCGCGATCTTTCGGTCCGAGATCGCTACGGCACTATTGCCTTAGCGATCTCGGCCATCCGGACCGGCGGTTTCTTCTTTTTGTAAAATATTTCATTAATCGTTCCTATTCAGAGGCAAACATGTCAAAAGACACCGTCCATTCATGTACTTCCCGAAAGTTACGCGTTTGAAGTGCACTTTTCCAGGCTCGAATACTTTCGATTTGTGCCGCTAATCACAAAATGCCCTTTTGTAACGCAACGCCCGCTCGTGACCTTCACGGCGTCGCTTCGCACCGGAGCGCACTACCGCTCTATTCAGTAGTTTTCTCTCGGCGTCTTTGGAATGACGCGTGCTCTGCTCGAGTCTCGTTTAACGAGCTTCGTCATCGTCTCCGCGGCTGGACGTGCCAAAGCGGCGCGGGCTTTTCAGCGCTCCGGCTCCGGGAGGCGGGGAGGCGGCCGGGACACGCGCGCCGCTGCGTCTCGCCCGCGCTCCACCCCGCCCTCCGCCAGTCGGCGCGCCGGGTTACCCGGCTGCTTTTTCCTCGGCATTCCTCTGTGCGAGCCTCCTGCACAGTAGCGTCGCTGACCTTCGAAGACTTTCTGCGCCCGTCGACGGTTTGGTAGGAGCGGCCGCTGGGCCGCCCTGTTTCCCGCCAGCTCAAGTCCGCCATTCATGGACGCGCGCCTTCTTTGAAGACCACGATTTCCCTCGGGCGTTCTGAGGATGGTGGCTTAGGACATCGACTGATGGCGCTGTAGCGGATCGGGAGGTCCTACGTTGGAGTCCCGACGGCGGATGGATTTTCAACACTTGCTAGCTAGCTAGCTAGCTTGGTCGAGGTCAGTCGCTTTCTAGAGGAGAATTCTAGCGGCCGGCTGCTCTGATCGGTATTTTTCAGTGATTTCTCCGATCAACATCAGGTGAATACTGCACCAGTACAAGCACCGCGCGCGATCTTCCTTCTTGTTCTATCCTACCCCTTACTTGCACACATGTGCACTTACATGCACCACACAACCACATATGTTTAGAGATTAGAGCTTGTCCCGGCTAGAGCGGTGATCTGACGGGGGAGATACCTGGTTCGGGAAAACCCTGCTAGCCGACGGTAGATCGGTGCCAGATCTCACCATCCATCGGAGAAATATCACCGCCACCTCCCGAGCAAAAACATGCACCACACTTACGGGGCTAATAACCTTTGCAGTTGACACGCCCGGAATCACTATTAATCAATAAAACCCTCGATCGCTATTGTCCTCCGAAGGACCTGTGACCGTCTCTAGCCATTGCCCTGCCGCTAACCTCCCCCATCTGCAGCAGCGGGAGGGATCCTCCGCCTCCGCCTCCGGCCGCAGCCCCGCCCCCGCGTCGCCCCGCGGCGACCAAGGCTGCGAGAGCGCGGTAATTGCTGGCCGTTAACGAGCTGCGACTCGGGGACACAAGAAGCGCTGGCGGCGACGACTCGCCGCGCGTACCGCACGCCCACCAATCACGCACGTGCACGTGGGAGCGAACGATTTCTCCCTGGGTCGTTCTCAAGGTTTTGTAGAGTTCACGAACGATTGTCTTGATCGTTCCCAGGCGGCTCTCGTAGAAACACTTTCAGATGTTGAAGGTTTTCGTACGTGTCTCCAAAATGAGATTGTAAGTTGGCGAAAAAGCTAAAGTTCTTTCGGAATCGCTGTACTATATGTTGAGAATGAATTGAATATGGCTCGTGGTACAGAAAGTACCCTATAACACTGAACTACTCCTTTTTTCTATACTTTCAAGCAACTATTGTACTTCTAAAAAGTAATACCAACTCTTTACTGGTGAGATAAATCATGTAATACTTGTGATACATTGTAAGAAAGCTGCACAGAATCCAGCTAGGATGCAAATATTGTAAAAAACCTTTGTTGACTATTAAAAAATTATATCAATTTTTATATTAGTTTTTTTCACTACGAAACACGTTCTGTGCTTGGGGGGACTCTTACTTTGTCACTGCGTTTCGGATCTCCGACACTTGACAGGTGCTTACTGAATCAATATGATAAGCCCTATGTGGGCGGGCAATCAGCCCAAAGGACGGGAACGGGGATAACGCTTGACAGAGACTTTCTGAATCCATGGGATGATCCAAACGACGTTTGGTGATCAGCTTAAGAGATGAAAATGAAGAAGGGGCGGGAAGGCGCTCACGGCCTGTGGCTCGTATTGGAGGAGATACTCCGTCATTCGTTTGGAAGAGAAAAGGAAACCACTGATTAGGCCAGTCGGTCTAAGAATTCGATTCTTGCAGCAATTTTTCAAACTCATCCATGTTAAACCTGTCGAGTAATAGTCTGGTCCATTATCGGGATCAAACCCGCAATCTTCCCAACGCAGGATTTAGAGCTCTATGGCGCGTCCTTTACGCTCGCCGCTACCGTTATTGTAGGTTAAATAATTTTTTGAGTGTGGCTAAACGTTCTCCGCAATTATCAGCAAGAAATCTTCTTGTATGTACTTGGCGTGACAGCCCGTGAACGAGCTCAGGCCTACCGGCGACGTCCCTGCCTCGCGACCATGGGTGAAGATTTAAGGGGGTACGCGTGGTTAGCACGTAGACATCCCCACGCCGTATTCCTGTTTTCTCAATCTGCGAAGTGAAATTTCTCATCAGCACACAGCAACATGTACTGGAACATAGCAAGGAAAACGCTCACTATAATCTTGCCCCGGGAATCGAATCGCATAGTGGACCGAGGGAAGCCACGAAACCCCCGGTTCAGGATGGCTGGTGTGGGGATCGAACCACGGGCCTCTCGATTGCGAAGTCCGCGCGCTACGCCCTGATCCACTTCGAATAATACATCAATAACGTGTCTGTACAAAAATAAATGTATTAAATAAGAGAAGCCTGCGTGAGATGTGTGGCCGTGCGGGTGGCCGCTCGTCTGCGCGGCGCTGCGCGGGGCGGCGCAGTCCGTGAGTCAGCTGAGCGGTCGGCGGCCGCCGCGCGATCGCGAACGCGCAGAAACGAGGCCGCGAGCGCTCAGTCGCGCAGCGCGGCTGATGAAATCGACGGCTCCGCTCGCTCAGCGGCCGCGCTCCACCCTCCGCACCGCTCCGCGCCGCGCCGCGCCCGCCTCGAACCCGGGCCCCCTTCCCGCCCCGCCCCGGCCCGCCGCCGCCGCCGCCGCCGCCGCCGCCGGCTCACGTCATGTCGCTCCGGCAGCCGTCAGATCTCGACGCGGTTTCTAGGAGCACGTTGCAACCTCGTTTGACGAAACGAGCGACAACTATTACATTCAAGTTCCTTGATCTGAACCAGAATGGACAGTGTGTCGGGTCTTGAGAGGACGTCTAGTTTGGTACATTGATCGAATGTGTGTGCCTGTTGATTTCATCTCGTATTTTCACTATTTTATCTTGTAGTTATTTAATCGTGTATTTCTTTCGTTTTGGGTTTTATGTATGGGGTTGGTTTGTTAAATGTAGCGATTTCCGTCGCTAGTTATTACGTGAATGCGACTCAGAGCCGATTTAATATAGATTTCCACCTCAACATGAGCGAGTCTGTTGGAGTGAATGGAGCTTCACCGTAGGGCGGGTGGGCGCAGTGTAACGTAGCAGGTTCCCCTCGACTGTTATCTTCTCCTAGCAACGGGGTATTATGATCGAAGACCCTATATAACCAATCAAATGCTTTGCGTGGTCGTGGAGACTATTTCGAAAGATTCTGTAATCCACTAGAATTTCGATTTGAGCAAATGTGTGCATGTAATGCTAGGTAATCGCAGTAATAACTTCAAAGTGGTTAAGAAGTGGTAAACAGTGAACTGTAAAACTGAAGTCTTGAAAATAAAATATTATTATTGTTATTATTATTGTTCTTCTTCTTCTTCTTCTTAATAATAATAATATTATTATTATTGTTTTTGTTATTGTTGTTATTATTTTTTATTGAGAAAGACCCTATTTTCTCGAAGAAGAAGCTATCGGGAGGTCGTGGAGCTATCGGGAGAACTGTAAAACTGTAGTCTTGAAAATAAAATATTATTATTGTTATGATTCTTCTTCTTCTTCTTCTTCTTCTTCTTCTTCTTATTATTATTATTATTATTATTATTATTATTATTATTATTATTATCATTATTATTATTATTATTGTTTTTGTTATTGTTGTTATTATTTTTTTATTGAGAAAGTCCCTTATTTTCTCGAAGAAGAAGCTATCGGGAGGTCGATGTTACGTAACTGTGCCGCTCTGACGTCCGAGCCGTCGAGGAGGGCCGAGGGCTTCGACCCCTCTCGCCCTCTGGAGGCCTGGCCCGGCGCGCGGCGCGGGTGGCCCAGCAGCGGCGCTCTCCCACGCGCCGGCCCTTATCAGCGGCAGGGCTCCTCCGCGCACTCGGCCGCTCGCGCTCCAAATGGGCTCTCGTGCAACAAGGGCCGGCCCTCGGCGCGCCAGCTGGCAGGATAAGGCCTTCCAGGGTGGCTCTTGGGCAACGACCAAACGCAGGAATTACTCTCGTAAAAGTATCGAGCAAGCTTATTAGGGGGAGCGTGGAACGCGAACGAAGCACGAACAACGTGAAACGAATCGAAAAATTTGTTGTTGGATTTGTGACAAAGCTTTATGCGCGGACAAGAAAATGAAATTGCTTCGTTATGTCGCAAGTCGAGAGTGCAAGGTACGAGTCATTACCCTGCTGAATACAATGATTAAACAACGAGCCAAAATCCTTAAAAATGATTCGTAAAATTTTAAAACATTACTTCCATGAATCTTTGAGCCACAGAAAAGTGCCTCTTTGAATCTAGTCACATGCATGTTACGTATATGGTGGTTCAGAATATACTAACCTGAAACATTTTACTATCACAATTATATTGCATTGGTAAACCGAGCGTTTTAAACGGAAATGTGTAAAACTAAATAAATAAAAACTTGCATGAAGACTCGCACGTAACTTTGGGTTAAAAATAAGAATTAATTTGAAATTGTAGATAATATCTCATTGATATGTCGAAATAGAGTAAATTTACTTCATAAACTTTTTTTAATTTACAATTAGTCATTCTTTTACACAATCAACTACTCCTCAGTGAATGCCAGGGCGTTTTATACGTTTTAAATTTGCAATCTAGAGACTCGCAATTCTTAGACACGAAACTTCTCTGAGTGAGTTTGAGTTCAGAAAGAACTGTAACATATTAATCTTTAAGCATGGGCATTGAACGAGATTACGCAATTAGCTTGAGAATATTTTTTTCCAATTTACCTGATACTCTGCGTGGGCGGTTCTGACGCAGTTCGATCGCGGGAACTGGAACCGCTGGGAAGAGTCTGCTACTGCTGCAGCTGCGCTTTGCCACTCGGTTGCCCCGCGCGCGCGCTCGCGTTTAGGCGCCTGCCCTTGCGGGGAGAGCCCCTACGCGGCTGCGTTTCCTGCCACTTGGCACTAGCCGCTAACGCCTCCCGCCGCCTCCAAAGGCCAAAGTTCGAAGTCACAACTCCGCGTGTACGTGAATTTACGATTGATTAGTGATTAGCTGGCGCGACAACTACTAAGGTCATTAGTTCCTTAAGTATAGTGCATGTTTTATCGAGAAAGTTGGAGGTAATCTTCCCCCGCTGGATGGCGAGAACCGGCGACGACCTAACCGTCGTTTTGCGGTAGTTTTCACCTAACCAGGTACATCCCACCAGCGGGGCACCGCTCCAGCCGGGACAAGTTCTAAGCAACCGACTGGTCACCGGCCAGTGTAGTGCATGTGTGTGTGAGTGGGTTTAAGTAGGGGATGAGAATGGGATAAGCAAGGGGAAGACAATATCGCAAGCGGTCCGTGGCCCCTTTGTTATGGTACTACTCGGGGATTCGCCCGGTGTTGATCGGAGAAACCACGGAAAACTACCAATCAGAGGCACCGCTTTCTCTGCTAGACAGTCGAATTCGACATAGCTATTTACCTTGGTCCAATATTTGCATAATGGTATCTTTTCAAATGTTATTAAAATGTCCCAATTTCTTTTTCTATTATCCTGTAATTTACCTGAATGTTTTTAGGAAAATACTATATTGCTGTGTGCTTATTCATTCGTGCAGGGAGTTTTCTTTTGTGTAACAACTGTGAAATCGGTACACTGGAAATACATTTTGAGTGGAAAGAAACAATTTTAATAGTCATTTTAAAAGTCCAAGAATGAGTCGCTATCCTGCTGTCACTTTCACAGCAATCATTTCTCAAACAGGCATAAATGAATTAGCTCGATTGATTTAATTATTCCGAGAGAAAACGAATAAAATTTAATTATCAGGACAAAGTAGTAATCGAAAGCTCACTTCCCAGGAGGTAGTATTGGGACAATTACGTTGTATCGGCTCTGCTCCAGTTGCATGTTGTGAAAGTTCCTTACTCTTTTTGTTAGTCTTCAAGAACGACTGACGGCTACTAGTTTTTGTTATTGCCCACACTCCTAGTTCCGTACTCACCTAAAGCAGATGTTAACGATAAACCTCTAAATCATATTTACTGCTACAGAAATGTATAGTGGTAAGCTTTGTCAACAAACATGGCAAACTAATTTAAAAGCTTCTGGTTTTTATGTATTTCGAATGGCATAGCGGACTTTAAATATTTAAAATGATCTAGTACGTTGCGAATGGTAATACAAACATTTTTGTTTCTTCCATCTTAGTTGGCCTTATGTAATGTTTTTATATCTGCATCGCATTACTCTGCTATTTATATCCATCTGCATCTGTTTTTAAAGGGATCGCACGTGTCACATCTTGTGCAAATCATTACTCCGAATATTTTCTTGTAGAGCAGCTGTCGCGGTAGTTGCTGGAAGTTAAATGATCTGTGAGACACACTAACATTGTACCAAGGATTTTTTATCCCAATATGTCGTATTTTCTGAGAGCCAGTGTATGCTATGACGTACAAAAGCAGTTCCTGGAAAAGGTTAGAAATGAAAACTGGGAATAAACTAAAAGAAACAAACCTCGTACACTTGCTATCGTTCAGGATGTGGAACTTCTCGAGAAAATGTCATTTATGTAATTCAAACAAGATTTATTTTTGTAAATATTGAATCAGGTGATTCACGTAATGTATTGATATTTTTATATTTTTCTGCAACGGGCGTGGTGTAATCATTAAAACAAATCGCAAACCTTTTTGAAAATTCCTCATTTAGTGTTGTTGTTTTCATTAAATGTATTACTTGATTTTAATTTTTTTCACCCTTTCATTTATCTCTTTTGTTACAGAATGTAATCATGCTCAGGCAATTTTCAGAAATAAAACCTTTTAAGTAATCTAAATTTTAAGTTCATTTATATTTCATTTGTGAAATTTCTATCATACGAGTATATGCAAACACTGATACGTAAAATGAGTTTAATTGTAACTATTCCGACTTTTAATTGGAAAGCATAAATATCAGAGCGTGTTGAATTAAATCATTAAAATCTAATAATGTTTCTCTCCGTATTTAGTTGCGCGAAAAAAGGAGGGTTTTGTTTTGCACCATAAACTTCGCAAATTTTGTCCATCTCTCGTAATTATTGACTCAATGAATGGATTTTCATGTCCGAAGTGCCAAATGATTTACTACGCTATAAAAAATAAACTGCACATGGCCATAAACTTTCACTATTTGCGAAAAGTTAATGACGTTATGTTGGCATTGCTGTTCCAACATCTATATAGAACTGAATTTGAACGTAACATTGAGTGTAAGTGTGTAAAGATTAATAGACTTTTCTGTTGAAATGATTATTTTGAGGCAGACAATTGGTGAATGATTTCAGACGGTCACAGAAATTACTGAAGATGCCCGGGCTGGGCCGGGAGGTTAAATAGGTCAACAACACATAGCAATGTTCAGCTTGTAAATCAACTTCCATCAAATCAGTCTGTTGTGAAAATTTAAAAAAATTAAGAAAGATTTAACAGACAAACGATCAAAGCATTCTTTCATCACAACGCGACTCCTCATTCAGTCCAAAAGCATCCTCAGCGCATGCCAGAGGAATGTGAGGAATGTGTCGCAAATTCAATGTCATTACGCGACTGATGAGTTTGGATCCTTAAAGAATGGACTCGTCAAGATTAGGCAAAATTCTGAAGCGAGAGCACCCACACTGAATTGGAGAGCCCGACAGGGATTGTTTAAGGAAGTAATTTCCCTAATAGAAGCTGGATAAAAAAACGAAACACAGAAGTCCGTGAATCGTCTTGTGAGCACTGCAGAGTGTATGCGCATTAAGGTATGAAAATGATAAAAATAAATCTTAGTTTACATTTTCCCCGCATTACAAACCATTTTCGTATGTTGCAGCTTGTTAGGGTCATATTTTTGCAGTAATGATCGTTGCGTATTAGTTAATAGTTTGTAATTGGCTTAGGTTGTTCAGGACATCAGTATATGTCAGAGCGTAGGCTTCCGCGGCCGGAGTCAGTATTTACTAGGCTGTCCGGGTGAACTGAAAGTTTCAGTTCACCCGGACAGCCTAGTAAATACAATCAGTATATGTCACTGACATGTCGGCCTTTGACCGTAAGGTCCTAGGATTCGAGTCCCGACTGTGGCAGGATTTCCGACACTAGCTAGATTACTTGGTCGAGTTCAGTTGCTGCCCAGAGGATAATTCTAGCAGTGGCAGCGCACCAAAAATAGGGACGAATTGAATGTTCCAGGCATATAAGACTTGAACTACTTTTGCATGACAAAGTTCATCTCCATTATACGAAAGTCACCTTTGCTAGACTACGTTTGTAACCATTAGTTTTTTACTACGCGCTTCGTTAATAAAGGAAGTCAAGATTACATGCTATGTGTTGAGATGAATGACTATGCACAAAAGAGGTATAATTAGGCTTTTATTTGTTATTTTGTTTCGTAATGAGGATACATTGATGTTGTAATGAAAAACTTGCTTGTTAACTTCTCACAAAGGACTTTTATTTTTCAGTATATTATGTTAATTCTACTATTGTCGGTTGAAACTGAGCCAAATGATGTCATTGAAGTGTTTGTGACCAAAATATTCTAGGGATCGAATCGCGACGGTGGCAGGTTTTTCGACACTAGCTTCATAGCTAGGTCTAATTCAGCCGGTGACTCTGATCGGCCGGATGCTCTGATCGGTGGTTTCTCGTCAACACCAGTAAACTCATTCTCCGATAAACATCAGACGAATGCCGGAGCATACCCTAAAAACGGACCGTACGCGATGATTTCTTCCTCTTCCTTGTCCTATCTTCACCCCTTACACACTCACACATACACGCTCTACACTACCACACGTGTCGGTAGACCAGACGGTTGCCTCGAGCTTGTTCCGTCTGGGGCGGTAGGAGATGCCTGGTTGAGGAAATCCCCGCAAGTCGGCGTTCAGGTCGACACCGGATCTCGCCATCCAGCGAGGGAGGATCTCCGCCACCTCACATACACTCCACTTACGAGACTAATGACTTTAGAAATTGAAGCGCCCAACGCACACTGCGTCACAAAATTAAAAAAAAAAAAATTATAAGTACCCACTTCAATTTTTCCTGTTTATTTAATCATACACATCGCTTAATAAGAATACATGTGTAGTTTTTTCTATCGTACTGTTTTGTAGATCAGGAAACTAACAATTAGTAAAAGAACGTTTTATTTAATTATTAATAATTTGAGTAAAAACAACGGCGAAACTTTCTATGCTTGCGCGCCTTAAAATATAAAATATATGGTAAAAAGTATACATAGTAAACCAAAAAAAGAAATTGTGAGGTATTGGTTTCATTGTGAAATACATGGCTTTTCGTGATATACAACACGTTCAAAATATAGAAAATGCGCTTTAGGTACTTTTTCAGATACATTTTTCCCCTTGAGATATAATAATATACAAGTAACAAAAGTCGTTAGGTGAAGTTTTGGACTGGCAGTAACTCCTTTTTTCAGTATTAATCTTAAAAACCACACGATTATTCTCACCAAAAGTTGATAACAAAAATTTATATATGTACTTTGGCACAAAAGCTTTTTACGAGCTAAGGCCTACCAGCTGCGACCCGACCTTGCGGCCATGGGTTAATGGTAGGTGTGGTTAGCACATAGCCATCCCTACGCTGTATTCTGGTATTCTCAACCTGAGAAGTGAGCTTTCTCATCGTCTCATAGCAACAGATTCTGGGACATTACAAGGAAAGCGCATAGTTAATTTTTGCCCCGACCGGGAATAGAACCCGGGGCTGTGGAAAGCAAGCACGCTAACCAACGAGCCACCGAAGGCTTGATATCAAATACACCGACGTGAAATTAACCTGTTTTGTCAATAGTAAGATGGAGTAAAGTTTTTGAGTATCGTTTAAACAAAAGCCGTCAGTGTGTACTTGAAAAACAAGATGTGATGCAAACAAACGACATGAACTGCCCCCTATAATTAGCAGGAAACTATAATAGCAATCCGTTTTCGGGCACCGAAACCGTGTCACGCAAAGTAATCAATCAATGAACGAAACCCGGAACCACTCATCAATGAACGAATGAATCGAGTGTCGAGTGGACGCGGTGAGTGTCGCGCGAGAGGAGGTTGGCGACCGGGGGCGCGTGCGATCTGGCACGCGTGTGCGGCGGCGCCGGCCCTCGAGGACGTGCGGCGCGGCGCGCGCGCCCGCGTGCGCTTCTGGGAAGGCGCTTTCCCGCCCCGAGCGCAGATACGCGCGGCCGCTTCTGGCCCGAGTGGCTTTCGGTGTCGCTGGCGGTAGAAGGTGTGCGTCATTCGCCGCCACCCCGCACGCGGATTGGGAAAGAGAGAGATAACTGGTGTGTACACAAGTGCGGAACACACTTGGCGGTGTAACTGCGATTGAACAGTACATCCGTGCCAAAACAAAGTGTGAGAGCGATCATTATTATGTGACAACCGCATGCGATGGCTCAGTGTAACTACGTGCTTTTTAATGTCACTAAGTGCAATAGCCAAGCATGCAGGTATAGAGCAGACTAGTTCGAATTCAATTACTATCAGGAAGATAATTTTAGTGGATGGCTGCTCTAATTGGTGGGTTATCTGCGGTTTTTCGGATTAGTAGCTGGTGAATTAGTTCCGCACTATTCTTCCTCTCTCATCATTATTTCCTTCTGTTCCCCTACACACACACACACACTTCCATACCTTTACTACCTGACATCTTAGGAGACTTGTCAGGTGCTTAGTGTTTGTCCGGGAGGCGGTACTCGAATGGAGAGTTACCTCGATGGGAAAAACTCCGCAAATTGCCGTTTAGGTTGGCGCCGGATCTCATGTACCGGTGGGGAGGAAAAAACCCTATCTTCCGGGGCATATCATGCACTAATCTTACAGGATTGATGACTATAGCTGTTGACGCGCTCGAAAATACTATTCTATCACATTTTAGCAAAGTTGTAATTTCTTTTCTCTTTCTCTCGTTGCATCTACAAAGTAATAATAATGAGGAATATACTTTTCAAGGTGATTAAACAATATTGACCCATGCAATAGAATCAGCCACTCAATTTATATTTTATGTTACGGAAATTTTGACACTTTGGTATTTGACAAAAGTTATTCAAAACTTTTTTGTTTAATAGTGAATCTCAAAGGCGGAAGGAAGCTGTATGGTACATTTACTTCTTAAACTTCCCTTTCAGCTCTTTGTTAACTACGTTTGGCGAAAAGAAAGAGTTGACAATAAGCATTGAAAGGCAAATGGTACGATTCTGAGCGAAGAGAAACTGAGTTCTCTAGCGAGAACGAGTAGCGCCACGATATAACCGTACGCTCGTCAACAACCGACAGATAAATGTCAAAACTGCTCACAATTCCAAAGTAGAAGCTAAATTCCAACACCTTTCATCACTAATTCCTACGACGTAAAAGAATTCTAAAGTACTTGCGTTCGATGGCATGAATTGCTATTACTAAATCAACCTAGAAAGTTGTACTTCTTGTGTTTTTTTTATTTTTAATTAGGTAGTTCATTGAAAGTGGAAGATAAAAATTATAATTTTCTCAAAATCTCACTAGTCGCCCTATTTAATTATTGGAGCAACAATCGTAAAATGATCGTATGGATTATAACAGTAGCTTAGCAATTCACGAGCAAAGAATCCTATCAGTGCATGTTACGTGAATTTTGCCAGAGTGAAGATGTGGATTATAGTGCAGGTTTTCTGTAGTTTGGGCACAGCAGTTTCTAAAAGAACTTGAACACTGAAATCGCATTGGTGGCCAAGGCAGTGCACCAACCGCCCACCATCATCAATTACTACAAAACGTTTAGCTGTGTTGTGGCGTTCGCCTCTGGCCGAGCAACGGTCTCGAGAGTTGATTTAGCCTCCCTGACTTCATCGTTATTTCCGTCTGGAGCTGGCGCTGAATGAAACAGGCTTCTGAAGAGGCGCGTATAAATCGCAGTGCGGGTGGCCGGGCGGGCGGGCGGGCGGGCGGCGTCGCTGTATTTGGCGGCCAGTGAAGCGCGTGTGGCGGCGCCGAAAGCGGCACCCGCGTCCCTGGGGGGCCGTGCGTCGCGGCGGCGGAGGCCTCAGGAGCAGCGCCAAAGGCTTCGGCCTCCGCCCGCCCCCGCGCCGCGCCCGGGCTCGATCCCCTCCCCCAGCACCGCGCCCCGCGCCATTGGACAACGAATCCGTTAAACTAGGGCATTGCATCCAAGTGCTGTCATTCAGACTGTGTTATTTTAAATAAATAAACATATTTTAAAATGTCATTTGTTTTTTGCGATCTTTTAAAATTGTTTAAATCCGCAATGTTTATTCGCCTGAGTTCTAATCGTGCAACAACCTAGTAATAGACTTAGGAAAAGTACTAGGGAAAGAAATAGTAGTAATATTACTTACTAGAATTAGTATTTAGCGAAATAAATAGACTTAGGGAAAGGTGTGAAATACCACTTTTGATTAATAATACCAGTATCTACTAATGTCTTGCTGCGGGAAAAATGCTGCTGTTGAGTGCGTGAAAAATGCAATTGAAATGTTTAAAGACCCATTCCGTGGATCCCTGCGGTCGTATAAAGTCAGCTATGTCATATGAAATGACGCTAGGAGTATAAGAATGCCGTCAGTCCAGGCAGGATGAGATAATGTGGTTTAAGTATTTATATTTTTCATTGAAAATCGAAAATATTTCATTGGTTTTGGATTTTCCCTAGTTCCTGGGTAACTAACGAAACCTGAGTCACCTCTCGTTTGGCCGGAGGCTGCGTAGTTTTCTTCATATTTTTGCGCACAATCGAAATTTGTAACATAGGTTTCCATTCTAAATCATCAGCGAAGCAAATATAATATGTATCAAACGTGTGATGTCCAGTTCGGAGAGCTGACGTGCTTCTCCGCTTGAAAGAAGCAAAAGACTGAGAAACGCTTCGTCCTTTCCCCTTCCCTCTCCCACGCCAATCTGAGAGGCCAACCACCCTCCAAGAATCCCTAAACCGTTTCTGTTAAGTTTGGCTTCATGAAGCAATGCGTTTAAGCCCTTTGAACACTGTTCATTTTGAGTGCATAATAGAAATTCATGAGAAATCGCCATGTGGATGCTCGATTCAAAAACATTATTTTAAAATTATAATTGTAAATCCTATAATCAGGCTAAGTACATTTTGGTACAATAGTTCACTTACTTGGGGTTATAGAAAGGGACCAGTAGTTTTCGATTTGGCTGGCGGTTACAACTACTGCTATGTTTATTTTTTCCCATTCCCTGTTTCGGATTGTGGTGTCGTGATTGGTGAGCGATTCTGCGCAGTTCGTGTTCATCTCGGCCGAAGCACTCTGGAATGACGGCGTGATGTGATAGCCGTTGCGGCTCGTTCCCCTTGACACGTTCACCAACTCGATGTTGACGTAAAAAATACGAAATGAGCTTGGACGTAGTAAAATGTTGCGTAGATGCTATAAAACTTGTGATGAAATATTATTAAGGTTTGCTTCGCAGTAGACGTCAAAAGTGACGTATATGTAGAATGTTTCTTCGAAACTCGCCATTATCTAAACAAAAGTGTCAGCAAGAAGTCTGTAAAGTTTTGAAGAACGCAAAAAGTCATAACAGAATGCGCTATAGTATAGTTAGATAAGTATCTTATTACAAATGTATCTTGCCAACTGCAAATGCTCATCATTACTTACAGATATTAAAACGGCTTTGACCGAATGGATTATTCGTATTTATTGGTGACTGGAGTTTGTTATAATATTTATTGTCAATCGAAAAATAAACTAAGATAACATGTTAGTAAGTAAATATATTTTTTACTCATTCGTTATATTTTGAATCGATATTATTAGTGAATCAAAATAAATGTGTGAAATTTAAATTTAAATTAAATAAGTTAACCCAATGAAATTTACTAAATAATTTGTTATCAATTAAGTTACGTTATGTTGGGTTTATGGGGCACACAAACAAACACACACGTATTTAAATTTAGTCTAAATACTTGTATTACTAACTACTCAACAACGTATGATAGCAGCGACGAATGATATCCATATAATAATCTGTCATACAAGTACACATGGTGCAATACCTGTCCCTTTTCATCGGCTAAATTTGGTGTACACATTATTTCAACACTCACATTATTTCAACGTTCTTCTCAATGTATCTACATGATTTAGCTTCATTTTCACAGTTTGTTTTCAGCCTTTGATTCGTTTTTTTTTTAAAAATCCGAAATGCAGTCTCTAGGTCACCGAACTTCAATGCATGCCAGTGCATGATTGATTTCTTCTTTTTTTTTCTTCTTCGAAGGAGCAACGAGAAGAGTCTCAATTGACATAAATTATTCTATGTACTAATCAGTCTTTAAAAGTGATTTACTTGACCCGAATTTAAATAATTTATTTAAGCAGCCTCGTTACGTTTTCTGGAACTTATCTGCATACGTGTTCCTTAAACCTATCGCAAAACTGAAGCTACGTAACTGAAAATAATATTTTTTTAATGTAGTAATGAATATGAAAAAAGTAATTAAAGGTAGTATAATTGTAAAACATTTTCTGAAGAATATTATGTGACATTTGACCAAACTTTGTTCAGTCTAAGACGTGCCGTCTTCGTTTAGCCGGTACACGATACAATTAGCTCTACGACTGGAGAGAGCTAAGCAAATTCGTGCAATAAAGAAAAAAATCAACGTGTGCAATTCTTATCAATATATTATTTATATCATTTCGCTCAATTACGGTTTTTTAGACTTTCTTTTGACTTGATCCTTGACATTTCCGCGGATCGCATGGAAGCGTTTGTCGCGCCCTAGACCTGCCGTTCTCTGTTGGCAACCGTGACGTGCTGGTGGTCAGGTAAACAGGTGTCTATCGCCAGCGCTGGGACGTTATCTCCTCCCCCACCCCCGGGGGGCGCCGCGGCGCCGCCCCCGCGTCGTCGCTCTTCACCGCGGCGCGTGGCGTTTTTGGGCGTCCGCCTTGTATCGACCGGCGCCGTCCGCCGCCGCGGCGCCGCACCGCCCACGCGTGGCCCGCCGCCGCCCCCGCCCCCGCCGCGCCTCGCTGCGTCGCGCCGCCAACGGCCCCTGGCGGCTGCTCGCTCGCTTGCCCGCCCGCCCCAACGACAGACGATGCGGGCGGGGCCGTCTCCGCCGCTGGATTAATGATCGAATGTAAACGACCGTCATCTTCACTCCGCTTTCGGAAGGCTTTTCAGGGTCTCGACACGGCCAATTTCAGTTGGTAAGAGTCTTCAATAATTATTACATTCGCCTGGCGTAGTCTCGTTTCAGAACATTTGGGAGTATTTACGTTTTGACATTTTAAAATAATGATATTTTTCAGCGTTTGAAATAACGTATATGGGATTTCAATCTACTTCCGTTTCTTTATCTAAAGAAATAGTATATTATCATTCATGACTTACATGAGAACACGTCGTTTGAAATGAAAAATTGTATTTCGTGCTTTTGAAATGAAGGAAGACGCAATTTCAAAGAAATACACTCTTTAAAGAAATAAATGTACTTACTCTCCAGCTTGCGGTGACCTGTGTGGTCTTGGTTTGTGTGGAATTCCGTCAAACTCCTCTCCATGAAGATATGTTCAAATCGAAAACATTGTGTGAAACATTTTTACGAAATCGTACATCACTGCACTTACATATAGTTTATACACTCAGTCACCGTAACTCAGAGTTGCCAGATCTTTACTAGGAAAATCCTCCATCTGAGGGATAAAAATCCGCCAAATGACTGAGAGGCGAAAAGAGCGGACACTGACTCTGAGGCTGTTAATTTCAAAATAGCTGCACGTTCACAAGATGTTAAAATCTAAATTTTTTGAGCACGACGGGAACCTATCATGGGGCTTTAATACTTGTACAATTTTTAGAAAAAGATGGACACGATTGCATGCCATCTTAATTAAAAATAAAAAAATCTCTGACATTTTCATTACAGCTGCACATTTTCAAAAGGATCAAAACTGAAACTCTTGTGCGTGGGGCATATGTTTCGGAAGCCATCAATATTTGTATAATTTTTAGGATAAGCTGGCACTGTTGATAATTTAAGCACAAAAAAAGCAACACATTACTCAAAATCCAGACAGGTAACATCGGATTCCATCCAATGGACAGAATCCCGTAAAATGTATTATTCTCACAAATCGATGCCATTCGTCCGCGCAATTGGAGGAATTTCGCAGAATATTAAGATATTTCAGATATTAAATTGTTCATTAGGAGCAACTGAAATAAATAGTATGATTAATTCTGATTAAGTACCTTCTTTATAAAGATTAAGATCCTCAACTTTGTATATGAGCCGCCGCTTCTACGTAAATGCAAGAAGGCCACTATGATCATAATTAACGCCATGAAGGTTTAAGAATCTTTCCGACGAGTTATGCATGTTCTGTATATATTAAGTATAAAATGATACCTGGAAAATCATAGTATTGTCAAGAAGTTCTACATTTATATCAATCACGAAAAAAAATAAAACCAATTAGGCAAGTAGCCAACTTATCCAACGAGGAAGTTTACTTTAAATTGAAGATGACACTCCAGTTGTTACAAAACAGGATTATGCATTATTTACGACACTCCGAATGTAATACTTGATTTGCGACCGCCATAAACGCCTCTCGCAGAAAGGCAGCGCGCATGTGATGCTATTGGAGTATTTAAAAGACGAGTGCTGTGCTGCGCGGGGCAGGCTGCCAGACGCCTCGGCCTGCCCCAGAGCCGCGCTTCCCCGCGCCCGACAGCGATGCTTCACGTTACCGCATTCCTTACGCTAGCGTCTTGTATTTTGTGCCCAAGTATCCCACAATAGAATTTGTTCAGTCCGCGGAGTTCTCTATAGATATTCCCTCAACTCTCCCGCTTCATTTCCGAGCTCTTTTAGTTTTTATAAAGTATATAAATTGCAAAATTGTTGAAATATTTTTTTTCAATAGTAGTATATTACGCACATGACAAAGTGAACAGTAATTCAAAAAAACCTTATGAAATTTTCTCACAATAAAAAGTGCGAATTTTTGATTTTGTTTATAATTTTCCTCGCTCCAAAACAGTTCAGAGAAATTGAAATTTGTATTATTTAATGTCTCAAATTCCAAAAGAAATTAATGTACTCATTTGTAATATCTTTGATATGTCTGTGGTGTTTGTTTTGTTTTTTATTTTTATTATAAAAATACCTGTAAATCTTAAAAATGAAACACGCTCTTGAGCTCGTAATTGAACATTTTAATTAAATAAACTACTTAAAAGCATTTTAATCCTTTAACATTTATTTGTAAGTTTTCCCAAAACTGCAACATTACATAACATATATGCATGTATATGTATTTTCGTATTTCTAAAACGAAAAATGTTCCCCAGCGACAAAAGATTGGAAATACAACTTAAACACTCAATATTGGGTCAAACTGTCATAAAAACGTAGTCGACGATAAGATAGAGCGTAGGGTCGGTGCCACGGAATAGAGCGTCTTTTGGAAGTGGCGCGGCGGCAGCGGTCACGGAGCGTCGGAGCAGGAGCGGCCGGGCGGGGCGCCCGCCACGCCCCCGCGCCCTCTGCAGTGGCCGCCCCCGCCGCCCTCTCCGTTTCCGAAGCTGCACATTCCAAAGGAGGCGCCGCCGCGGCGCCGCCCCCCCTCCCCTCGCCCCCTTCGCAAGCCGGGATTCCTCGCGCGCCGCATCGCACCGCACCGCCCACCCCGCGCCGCGAGTAACGAATTTCAGGAAGCGCCGACGCGTTTGTCATCTCCAAAGAGCTTCGCCGTTGCCGGCGCCGACGCCGCTTTTTTAACCGCGCTTCCGGACGCCTTTTTCTAACTTCCAATTTATTTTGGAACCTAGCGCACTGCAAATGTGACATGGGCTTTCATCTACAAATTCCTCTTTTTTTTACGATTTTCTTTTTATTAGGTCTTTTCAAAGTTATACTCAAGAGTTATAAAGTCACTAAGCTGGCACTTATTCTTTTGATCAATGTGTAACTAATAATTTTGACTTCTTGGCTCCCGGGTGACGCCGCGCCGTTGGCTCAGAGGCCGACGTTCCGCCTGTCATGTCACACGCTTCCTCAGGGTGGTGACGAAGCGACATGACAGGCGAAAGGTTGGCCGAGAGCAGCCAACGACGCGGCGTCACCCGGACAGCCAAGAAGTCATGAACGCGAGCGCGGAAGCGTACGTGTAAATAACTAATAGTTTACCCATTTATCTTAACAAATTGTTTTTTAGTGTTCTGAAAGTAATTCATTTTCCGAAAAAAATAGAAAATGTAGCTACAGTTATAAATAAGAAATTTTATCCCGTCAGATAGCTTGTGGATAAAATAGCTATCTACAATATTTCTTCTGAGCACCATTGCGAGTGTCAATATTTGACTTTGAAACGCAAAGCAACTGTCCCCGTGGCGTACTGAGCGCCTGTCACTTACGTCGAACGTGTGCGGCGGCTGCAGCAGGAGGGCGACGAGCAGGGCAGAGCTGAGACGGCGGCGGCTGCGACGGCTGCGGGCGGACGACTCGCTGCTCGGGGTGCGGCGCCGCCTTAAGTAGTCCGCGGTCGTCGAGGGCGGGGGCGCGGGCGAGAGCGAGGGCGCGGCGCACCCCCTGCGGACACAATTAGCGCTATTCAGCGCCGAGAGCCTGCGTCAAAGGGGCGCAGACAGTTTTCTTGATAAGCCAATTGCGGCGCCGGCGGGGCGTCTCTTGGCCGGCGGCCGGCGGCCTCGCGGCGCCTCGGCGTCGCCGTCGCCGTCCCCGCCCCCTCTGCGCCCCCGCCGCCGCCGCCGCCCGGCGCCCTACGCCGTGGGCCCTGCGCCTCCGCCAGGTGGGCGCAGCCGCCCTCGACGCCGCGCGGGGCGGGGGGGAGGTGTAGGCGCCCACAAGTTTCGCGCCGCCACTCCTCCCCCGCCCCGCGGAGGAGGCGGCCTCCGTGCCTCGGGCGGGCGGTCATCATGCGCCGGACAAATTACAGGCAGCACGCGCCGCCTGCGCCCCCGCGCCGCCTTTTCATCGGGGCAGCTGATTGCTCGCTGACGTCAGAGGGCGCCCCTGCCGCCTGGTGCTTCCGGCGTCGCACGGGGCGGGGCGACCGCGGGAATTTCCACCCCCGCACGTCGCCGGTGCGCGTTGGGCTCTCGACGAACCGTTTTAAAGTTATTAGGCCTTACCGATGTTTATGTATTTTACATTTAAGGTTAAAATATTTCTCATTTTTCGCCGGTGCACATTTGAACTTGTGTTGCACGGGCTCTTCAAGAATCCTTTGAAAATGATTACGTCGTAACGATGTTTTGTGTTAGTACAAATATGCGTATTTTACATTTAATCATAAAATATTTCTTTTGACGATGTAAGTAATGTATAATTCATTTTCGTATTCAATCACTTTTACGGCGCTCAAATTGTCATTCATTGTATTCGCTGGCAGATATCTTTATTGCTGTTTGCGAAGGTACGCTAAGCCTGCAAGATTCCTCTCCGACGATAAGGATCATTCGAAACAGACTGAATGTCGCCGCTGGGATTGTGAGCGGCAGCCGCACCTGGCTAAGCCTTATCAAGGCGCGCATCGCAATGCGGCACGCAGCGAGCCTTCCGTTGCCCAATCGCCTAGAGGATTGGCCGGCCCCCGTCGCCCCGGGAGCCTGGCTGATGCGCCTCACGGAGCTGCCCGCGAGGCCGAGCGGGCGGTTTCCTGTGGGAGCGGCGCTCGGCCGCTGCCAAGGGCGCGCGCGCGAGCGCGGGGGGCGGCGCGCGGCACCGGCCCCGCCTGGGGATTCCCGCCTGTTCGCGCGATAGAGTCTCCGGCACGGATGCGTGTCGGAACGCCGCGCCGCGCGCATTGTTGAGTTACCGTCGCAAATCTCGACGCCGCCCCACTCCGTCACCACCTCTGCTTCTCTGTCTTATGCCGCATTATCAGCTTTTTTCGACACTGCTGCCTTCACCAGGGAATTTCTAGTGTGGGAACAACTTCACAGCAATTCATATTCTGTCAGGGGGAATAAGTCCTCAGGGTGGATCTCTGAGCTTTTCGCTTTTATCCACGCACACCGCCGCCGCACATGTACGATAACGGGACGATATCCGGGTCCAACCGGAACCCCATTTGCCCTCTCGGCAACCTTCCCATTCAATTCCTGGGTTGGGCCGCCCCGCTAGCTCACAGCTACTAGCTTTCCAGGCCAGTACCGGAGTCAGTATCATCGTGTGATGACGCGCTACTCACATATGCTGGAACACCCTCCTCTTTGCCCAGAGTTTTGGTCCACTGCCACAACGAATCCGAGAACCCAACTGGGGGCCACCCGAACTAAGGTCTGGGTGGCTCGGTGCTCCCATCCTGTCTCCTCATTGCCTTCACCTTTAGGCTAACGACGTGAGTAACTCCAAGAACCTAGGCAACCTGACGGTAGGTAATTTCCCGCCGAACTTTTATATGTGGATTTCAGAGCGTTCTTAAGAGCCCCCTTCACCCAATCCTGCCCAAAGGTCGGCACGCTAGGGGTCCAAGTGGTGGGTCACCGGCAACCAGCAGCTTGATCACTGCCTCCACCTTGAAGCTAACAGTGTGAGTTACACCGCGAAACTAAGAGTCCGGGTAGTCGTGTCCAACTCTCCACCAGAGACCATGCCTACCTACGAAGACACGACCCCCCCCACGGGGATCACCGCCTTCATCAGAATGTCCGCCGTTGACACCGTCATTGGCGTTGCTACCGTCAGCGTCTTCAACGTCGCGGCGGCGTCGGGGCAGGTGCCAGCCGCCGTCGCCGCCTGCCTCGTGTCGCGCCTCGTGCGTTACGTCATCGTGAGGCGCGGCGTGGTGCGGTGTGGTGCGGTCGCCGGCGAAGGCCACCGCTCGCCCTGCCGCTGTCAACGCACCGACGACGACGACGGCGGAAAGTTGGCGTTCCTTTTATCGCCGTTTGACAGCCTTTGTCGTGAGAGATGTGTGGGAATGAAAGCATAAAGGAATCCTTGTTTGATGACGTCAGGGTATTTACGTGATATGAATGTCAAAACTACTTCATTAGGTATTTGTTTTGATTTGCATATATGAAAGAAATAATATTACGATGCTTCTACGACACAATGAAAGTTCTTCGATGAAATATTATATTAGAGTTTCTGCAGTAGTTAATTGGATAAAATATACTGTCTGATGATTTTGTTGTTTTATCTGTTGATTTTTCAAAATCGGAAAGACATTTCAGCGTATTTAATGTGGTTTTACGTTAAGTTACTATTGTAAGAGGTTCACTATGTATTCAGAATAACTACGATTTAAAATAATATAACTATGGTCGTGTTATCTTACAATTCCATTGTACAATTTTATCATGGACAGTAGTATGAATGGAAATTATTCATCATGTTTCAATGTAAATATAATTATTTTCATGATATATGCTATATACATACATCGTATGCTATATACATACAACGTATTCTTAGATACATTACATGAATATAACGATAATGTGTAAATCTAACTATACGTGTTTTACGTGTACGTATTGTTAGATTATGTAAGTTACTCTGCTGACATAACCCCTGGGATGACTAGACAACTAAAAGGGGAAGTACTGGCGGCAGGCCTTCTCTCGCGTCCTGACACCTAGAGGTGAATAGGGAGGCGCTGGGCACAAGGGTGAGCGGTGCAGTGCCATGCCTCGTATCTTCGGGAGGTGGTGCACTCTCCAGCCAGCGCGGGGGGGGGGGGGGGGAGGCAGGGAGGGGTGCTTCTGGGTCAATGACATGCGGCGGCCGCGGCGCCTCTCATCTTCCTCCTGTTATCCGAGTGCTCTCCATTCTCAATAACGAATCGGCAGGCCACTGTGGGAAACGTCACAAAACTGCACTGACCAAAATGATCGACTTTGAAATGTAGTGGTCAGGTTCAGTCCCAATGCACTATTAATACATTTTCGAAATTAGTAGAAATAATTTGAAGTCTTATTAAAAGGTTTGAAGTATTTAACACCTCACGATCTAACGTTGTGTAGTAACAAGCCAATTTCAATCTTAGAAAAGTATCCCAACCCGTTGTTGCTCTTATGATTGCGATTCTTTCCTCATCACTACCACAGCTAGTCGATTTAATTCTATCTTCTCGAATGTATAGAATCTTCACTAACAAATTGCAATTAAGAAAGCTTATCCCAGAAGGAAGTTGAAAATATAAAGATTTGGATGGTAAAGAAGGCTAGGTAACCCACCGCGCACACTTCTTGGAAGTTTTTCACAACTTTGTATACAACGATCTGTTGACGTCAATTCAATAACAGTAAAAACTGTTTAATTTCATTATTTGGCGGGCGTCACTTTAAGATAAGACTCATAGAGATGCATCATAATTGAAACTTCAACGGACATGAAAATTGAGAATTTTTAAATTGAAGATCACTCACCTTAGCTGACGAGAATTATTATTTTTATTATTATTATTATTATTATTATTATTATTATTATTATTATTATTTTTATTATTTTTATTTTTATTATTTTTATTTATTATTATTATTATTTTTATTATTTTTATTTTTATTATTTTTATTTATTATTATTATTATTATTATTATTATTATTATGTTTAGGAATCATAGAGGAACTAATGCAAGATGCGAGCGGAACATGTAGATCTTCTGCAGTTAGTACGAATGTTAGATCCGCCTCATGGTCTGGGAAGTTGAGATATTCCATCAGGGATCTGGGTATAACTTCTAAAGATCCAATAGTTAGGGGGAAAATTAAGACCCTCCGTTTCTAGAGTATTTCCAGCTTCATCTGGATATTACGATATTTCATTTTTACCCGCCTGCTCAGGTTTGGAATCTGCTGGAATGGCCACTAGCACTATCAATATTTGTTACGGTAATAAATTTTATATATCCAGCCAGAGACAGCTGATGCTCCCCAAAATGGAGTTTGCAGCACCATCGAATCACGCGCATGTGGTTTCCATAACTCAAAACGTCAATATGTAATTCAACGTAAGCAACTTATGTAAATTACATAAAACTAACTTTTTATAAAAATCTTATTTGAAACACTTGTATTATTTTATGCCCAGAATCCTTGTCAGTTACGCTCATCCCTAATGCACATGGTTTTGGGTTTAATTTGGCTCGGTGAGATAGCTTTTTTTGAGATAGCTTTGATTAAACACTCGAGTTTTTCTATATGTTCGGCAATGAGACAACTATAAGTAATAGAATTTATAGGAAACAAAAATTTACTAAAATTTAAAAATACTGTGATTACATTTCAGTATTTGCTGAAAACCCATGATTATTTCTTTTCGAAAATTTCCCTAGCCTCGTTGCGATAATGTAAGATCTACAATTTTCAGGACTGGATGTGAATATGAATGTGTTTCTGAATGTGAAATTATTAATACATTAATAACATTACTTCTTAAAGCAATACTCAATAATTAATTTTCCGAAATGTGAAATAGTTTGTCGTGAGATTAGATCACTTGTGGGTCCCATTTGACAAGCAGCGGCAGCAACAATACCCACGTCCTCATCCCGAACGACGACGGTGGCAACAACAAAGTTATCTTAAACAACGATTGTCACTCAATATCTCACAACCATTAGTAAGGATAGTGGCGCAAAATGACTGCCCATGACTGCGCGGAAAATCACTGCTCGCTCACACGCCCTGAACACACAGAGGGCAATAAGCAGGAAGAGGACCTTCTTTCCAAGGCGGTCAACCTTTCCATAAAAGAAACCGTTCTCATCATATGCACATTTTTAATTAACAAACCTAGTATCAAATGTAAATAAATTCGCCAAACATCATGAAAAATGAATTCGATAATTAATAAAACGTATGTACTTCCTACAACTCGCGAATTCATTAAATTAAGATACGTGATTCCCGTGAGATTCAGGGGAGGACAGAAAACTGGTATTGCCATCCATATCTCTCAAGGTAGTTGGCGAGGGGGCCCCTTCCAGAGTCCAGATATCTGCGATGTAGGGGGGCGCTTTTTATGTCTCGATGTACTGAAACGCCGCGTATGCTCGCAATATTGGCGCATATGGACGCGCCGTCAATAGGATGGCTCGTGCTTCACAATGTTCGACGCACGTAGGCGTGACGTCACATCGGCGCGCTGCCTGGCTTGTAACTAGACGCCTGAGGAAGTGATAGAGGATCTTTTATTTCAAAACGATTCCATACATCGATATTGCAGCAATATACTATTTTGTTTTCAAAAATGTGTTTTACGATAATTTGGGGGTTCTGCAACTGTGTCACCTGCGTACGAGTCGACACTGGATTAAACTGATGGTCTGTCTGGATCTTCATATCTCAGAGTAATTTTGTATTGGTGTTTTTTACTTTGTTGACCGGTTTGTATTTCCGCCATTGATCAATTGCCTACAGTCCATATTTTCTATACATATAGTGATATAAATCTCACTACAGACCTTATTTTACTGTTTCTTATTATTATTTGCAGCCTTTACTTGCAGTCCTCAGTAGTCTTATCTGATTTGGATTGAATGGTCTTAGTGCAATTTCTTGTGCTGCTAAGGAAAGATACTGCTTCTGAGCTATTTCGCAGCCCGGGCCAGATTCTTTTTACCTTCGATTTCCCGTGCTTATTGCTTTTGAAACAGCTTGCCAAACTAACTTACTCAGAGTTCCTATGGTTTTCACTCTCTATTAATTATGCAGGCGCTTCCTAGATGGAGGATACCCTTGTTCCCTTCTTGTAGAGTCACATCTCCTTCCAATTTCCAATGTACTCTGCCTGTTATTACTTCTCTATCCGAACTGTCTATTATATCTGATGTAGTTCACGTCCTTCAGATCTGCAGAATAGATTTCCGATGAGCGTTAATTGGCTTTCTGGAGTGGCGATCCAGATTTTCAAGCTCTGCTTGTACCCTGTCTAATATTCCAGAACTGTCCTGATCACCGCCGCAGTCTTCTTGTTGATACCTTTTATGAGACCTTCTGCCATTGAGTTTGGTTCTGAAAAGTTATCGCGCTCTTTTTATATTTTTAATGTATTCTGATGAAGCGGAAGTCTTTGACATGTTGTTAGGTGATACTACCAGTCTCCTGAAAGCGTAGATATTTTTAAGCCCCTCTCATGAAGAAGCTTCGTATTGCCAACGTGTCTGGAAGTTTGATATTCGAGGTGTTGATGATTCTACTTCGACGGGCACTGATAATGGCACACGCATCTACGCCGAACTTACAATGGCAGTGCTGCAAATCTAGCCCCCTTTCAGACTTTTTGTACAACTTGAGGTCTTTCATAGAAGGGGTGATGGTTATCAGGCTCAACTTCCATGTTTTCCATTAGTATCAGGCTCAACTTCCATGTTTGATGCCTAGTCGGTTCTTGTGCATGGCTCGTTTTCGTTGGAATATCTGAATTTTCGAAAATGGCAAAAGTTAAGACTTTGTTCGTCTTTCTATAACTACAGTATTTAAGACAGATATTTTTCCTTAATAAAAATGTTGTTACACAACACATATGTAAATAAGATCCAAAATATTTGTAGTTTTCGTGTAGTTTTGTGAAATGTAATACATTATATTTAAACAATTATTTTCTCAAAAATTATCTTCAATTTTTTTCTCGTATGTAGCAAAGGCAAATTAAAACATTTGTTCTGGTCCCATTTTCAGTAATTCTCATATTCTCAGCGAATTTTGAGCGTATTTGTGAAAGTTGCAAAAAGCAATTGACATTGCAAAAGTACAATATTGAATACAGATATTCTTTCTTAACTGAAATCTGTTTAAAAACTCAGATCTTTCAGAAAGACCCTGCACATTTTTTAAAAAACTACGAGAAGTGCCTGAAAGTAACTGCTACGTCAAATTAACGCAATTTATAAAAAAATTCTCAAAAATGGTTCTAAGGTTCTCTGTGTGTTCTAATGGTTCACTTTTATCTTTATATTTTCTCCACGAACAGTGTAAAGAACGTTTAAAATGGCGCAGCGGTCATTTTTGTCGAATTCTCTGAATTTTCGAAAATTACAAAATTTAGAAATAATGTGAGAAAGTATGGTGGACACCGCGGCTGGAGTCATTTCATACTTGGCTGTCCGGGATGAGCCGAGTCACACTCGATCGAGCTGACGTTTCGGCTGAGATAAAAATACTTCTTCTTCCAAGTTATACTTTTGAGCTGTATAGCTCAGAAGAAAGCCAAGACGTCAGCTCAACCGACTGTGACGGGGCTCATCTCGGACAGCCCAGCACCAAATGACTCTATATAGTCCTGTGCATAAAGAAGCATTGAAAATCCGAGTAAATGGGTGTATAGAAGCTGGCTCAAAACTTTTAAATAAACAATACGGAAATTCATCTAAAACAACCATAGAAAGGATTAAACCGGAAGAATTTTCGGAAACAAACATGTAGACATGTTTTGAGAAACGTGTTATGTTCAATTTTGTGGTTTTGGTGCCTTCATGAGATCACCCGCAATTCTTGAAAAGTATTGATTGAAGAGACTTGCAACGTTTATCGGATTGCTTACCTCTCTTTCATTATCCAATAAAACGAAGTACCGACTACAAAATATGGAGGCAATATGGTCGTATTTTTTACGATAATACACAATTCTTTATTTTTTAGTTATAAATGTTTCAATTATCCTGTTCATTTTCAGTATTTTTTCATACACAATTTCTTTCTTTAAAATTCTTTTGTATTTTTGGATGTAAACATGGAAACATGGTGACACGTTAATATGTTTAAAAATAAAGAGTACATCTTTTTACACAATTCTTTGTGTTATTCAAGTATTGCTTTTCCGTGATGTGTGTAATTTTACTTTTTTTAAAAGAAAGCACATGTTAAATTGAAATTAAAGCCTTCAGAAAAATAAATTATTTTTCTTCGTGTGTTAATAGCGTTATAAATTGCGACCGATGATTCCGGCAGCAAATATTTTATAAATAATTCTATTGTAATTGTACGAATTTGTGCATTGTTGTCACTGTAACAGTTCATTCGTTATTATTTTTATCTAGTTGTGGTTATGTTAATTATAATTGTATTTTTGTATTCAAGTGTGTTTCTTGTAGGTACGTTCACTGTAAAATCTACATAGAAATAATGAATTACATTGAGAAACTGCTCTTTTTCGAGAGAATTATCCAGAAATTAAAAGATGAAATATGTACATACAAGAATGGATTCAAAACCGATATTACTGATTTTGTTCAGTTATCTCTGTGTTTTCTAAGAAACTGAAGTATTCGCTTTATTGACGGTTTGGATATTGAAAGTAATACTATTTTGAGTGTAGTAAGAAGTATGACCGATATTTCAAAAACATTTTCAACTGCATATAAATTGAATTCTGACAAGAAGTTAGAATCTATATTATTTCTTACATAAATTTACGAACCTCCATATGCAGGGCTCTTATTTGATTCCCTGCATCTACAGTAGGATCCTGCAAACTAAAACTAGAAATTTGGTAAGTGTATAGTTCATTATGAGGTAACTAATATTCTATTAAGCAAAAAAACAACAACAACATCTTATTTGCCTTTGATCGGAATGTAATATTGCCTCGATAAATTCAGTTTCATTTGTGAGAGATCGAACACTATGTTGCACTTTTCGAATATTTTGCATGTAGTGCCTCCATGGATATTTTTCTGCTGTATCTGTATTTATTTATTTACTTATTTAATTATATATTTATTTATTTCATTTTTACCCCAACTGTGTGCTCGTAGGAAGAATCATGTCCCAGCAATGACAGCGAAAGGTGGGTGGGGTGACTATTGGAATAATGAATAATGAGAGAGGTAGAACTAGGAATAGGTTCAGGGGATATGGTAATTGGTTCCGAAGGGAGTCTGGAGGATGAAAAAGAATTAGGTCTAGGTGAGGGTGGGGGTCGTGGGTAGAACGTTGCTGAGGATGTGAAAGGATGTTTTTTGCAAGCTCGCTACCGAGTTTTCCCTTCCGAAACACGCCAGAGTTTGTTTAACAGCAAATTGTATTGGACAGTTCGACAAATTGTATCGGTTCTTTGTACTGGTATTTGCCTGGTACCTGTGTACTGGTACTTTTTGCCTGGTATGTTGTCATGTTGCCGGAATTTATGACTACAAAATTAATAAACCAATCTTTCTTAGCAGTTTTGTTCCATCGATGGGTGTGTTCTGCTGAATTGTTCTCTCGGTCTACGTTCTCAATATAAATTATGGGTTTCACTTGTAAGCACAGCTCCTGGTTGATTGATAGAATGGTGAATCAGGTTTTTGATTATATATTCAAAATAGTTCTTTGAAGTAATCAACAGGACTTCGATTGCTATTATGAAGCCTTCACTAACAACATATTCTACACTGAGCCTTTTGTATATTTTCCTTTGGCATTTGAATTGCCAACTGCAGCAGGATATGCACCGTCACGTGCTATCTGTTTCCAGGAATCTTTGTCTTGGTGCAATGAGAATTGTTGATTTGGAATACCTTGTATTAAATTTACGAACGTATAGTTGTGAAACCGACATAATAACCTTGTGAATTGTATGCTTTCTCTTCAAAGTACTCCTTTATTATTATTATTATTATTATTATTATTATTATTATTATTATTATTATTATTATTAACATTAATTTCCAATATACCTTTAAATTTAATTAGTACACTAAAAATGCCGACCTTTGCGGGTAAGTCACTCAGACCCCCTGTATTCTAAAATACTCGTAGTGTCACTTGATTTCGAATCTGACAAGTAAAGATCAAAATGTAGTACATCGTCAGAACCCGCAACTTCAACAGCAAATTGAACAATAATCTCTAATTATTACGCCACAGTTAATCTGTATAGGAAAACAAGTAGCAGCTGCAACCACTGTTAACTGCGGTAACGGTATTTAATCAAGAACGTCAGGCAGAGGTTTCCCATTCTTTCCTGGACCAGTGCCCGTTTAGAAGAAACACCCCATAACCCTTAACAGTCTTTTTTATATGAAATATCAATATATTGTTGCATATTATCTGTTCCTATTTTATCTATTTATCAATTAAAATCATAAAGTATAAATTAATAAAACATAAATATACAATAAAGTTATGTATTAAATCTTTAAAGTGAACAAAAAAGCATAAAGAAATAAAAATAATGAGATAAATAAACAATTAACCCGTCATACTTGCCTGGCCCCCTCTCCCGCAAAATCGCTTTGACCGCTGCAGACGTTGCACGAAGGAAAAGCTACCAATGTGAGCCGCTCACGTGAGCAATGTTTTTAAACTACATTTTATAAATCTTTTTACAGTTAATGTTATATTATAAACAATTATATTAAATTATTTGAAATACAGTAAATTATATTATATTAAATTTATTTTATTAGATTTTTATTTCATATTATAAATATTATAATATATTAAATGATATATACTTGTATGTATTTAGAAATTGTTTTGATGCTGGTATGGTAGGTCGGCACCCCCTCCCCTGTTCTTGGCTGCCTCGACGCCTCATTTGCCTCAGGATCCGCTACCTCTCCCGGCTCCAGCGCCCATTGGGGGCAGTATCGTCCCCGTTACGAATCTTTGGTGTAAAGCATGAGTGTTTATTTTCTCATTTCAGGGCAAGGCAGAGGCAAACACCTTTCTCTTATAATAACACCAGTCTTGAAATAATACTCTTTTTTCCGTCCAGAACAAAAATAACTGAATTTAAAAATGTATCCATGCTGGATGAAACTCTGCTTTCTTATTTGGCCTGTCAGGGGGAACATTTTTGGGATACTCGTTTAAGTTTTAATCAAATTAAAACTTAGAATGTTTTACAATGATATAAGTAATATTCTCTTTGAAATTGCTCTAATAGACTAAAACCCCAACGTGTGTGAGGTAACAGCTCAAATGAAATATAAATATCATTTTTACGACTGAAAATTTGAGCATTATATCTACATGAGAGTACTGTGTTACGGTCATTTGAGTACTGTGTTACAATCATTTCCTTGTTGACAATTAGATATTGTGGAAGAAATAATTCACTTTCACCATGAAAGTATCATTACACATTGGGTCAATGTTACCAAGTTACGCTTCTGTTCTGTTTGTTGCCAGAATTTTGTTTGCGCTCATACGCTGAAAGCTGTAATGATGATCGCTAGGGGACTAAAACGTCATAATAAAACACAAGATACCTAACATTAGTTAATAAAGCAGTGATAATTATTCTTCTTCTATCTTCAAAAATATCAAATTCAGCAATTCCAGTAGTATCCGATGCTTACTACATACTGTACTTGTGGTGCTACAGAATGGCAAAGACTTTCCCGTATTAGATATCTATTTCTTTTGATCTCAGTTAGCTATACGGACTTGCCACATACTCTGGCCAGCTACCATCTATCGCCGCCTAAAGTACGTTTTTAAAAAACAAATTCTTAATTTGACGGTTTTCTAATAATAGAGCGAAAATATTATTTTATGGAAAATAAAGAACAGTAAAACCTCGTCCTAAATAGCAATTTTCTTTGAAAAAATCGAAGCCGTATTTGAGGAAATGGCGCTTTAGCGCTACTGTAAATTCTAGATTGAAGCTCTTCTGTACAGAAGATTTTTGAGTTTTCGAAAAACTTCATTAGCAGTCATTTGAAACACTTCAACTCACAAATACAACTGTGTTTACAAATTGCTGGAAATTAACGGACGGAAAGACCTTTCAAAAAATTACATTTGTGTAATTTTAAGAAAAACGAAATGAACTTTACGTAATATTAAATAGGGCAATTTCACTCTATCCCTTCGAAAAGTTTGAAGAAAAAATTGGAGATGTTTTAGAGAAAATATCGTTTGAGTGTTTCTGAAGATGCGAAATTTTTAAGCCAGTTTTCGCAGAAAACTGTGGTGTTTTCGAGAAACTGTATTTGACATTATTTAAAGCACTTATACATATAAATACATTCGTGAAAAAATCGCCGTTAATGTAAATATAAACGACGTGAGAGACAATTTAAAAAAATTAAATTTCTGTAAATTTTGAAAAAACAAAATAATAGAAGAACATGACGTTTATGTCATATCATATAGTACACTTCGCACTATTCATTCGAAAAGTTTAATTTTTGAAAAAAAACTTGTTTCCCTTATTTTTCAAAATGTATTACAGACAATATTGAGCGAAAACTGTTAAAACTTCAAAAAACTGTAAAACTGTGACAATGAAAGAAGTCACAATGGAGAAGAAATTTTATTTAAAGGAAAAATCTCTATCTTCAATTTTATAGTTGTAGGAAGACGCCCGAAATATTTTGAAATTTTCGAAAATTCAGAATTAAACCTGCAAATCGAACATGTCATCTTTGTAAGTATATTTTATTTTATTCCTAAAAGACAGTTTTTTCAAAAAATCATGTTAAGTTCTTCAAATTTTAAAGAATTTTTTTAAAAAAATCTGAAATCTTCAACGCGAGCTAGATGGATAGGTGTCTCTTGAATTTGGAGAAAAGCCTACGTATGGTTTAGGCGCTAGAGCTGTTCACAGATAGACGGACAGGCAGTCAGACTGGCGTGCGGACGGACAGACGGACGTTTTGAAAAAAAATAATTTTTTTTCTGTATCAGGGGACCCCAAAACGTGTATTTCCCTTGAAATCTCTAAATCGATTTTCCGCTGCATTACATAACTTTCCCTATACTGTGTAAAATACTCCGTATATACGGGAAAGTAAAAAATTACCAAATTTTAGTAAACCGTGTTACAGCGTATGGACCAGTGATCATTGAAAAATGCATGAGGATTTGGTTAAAGTAAAATTTTCCCCTCGGAAAACAGATTTTCGCCTTTGTTATCTGCAAACAAGTCGGAAAGGCCGCTGAACTTGCAACGGTGGCGACTCTGGCAGGAGCATCGCGGCGCTCGGCGCATCGCAGGGACGCGGAGGAGCGCAGCAGCGCGGAGCGGAGCGGAGCGGGGGCGGGGCGGGGCGGGGCGGGGCGGGGCGGGGCGGGGACGACGGGCGGCTCGCGGGCCACCTGCCCCAGCGCGGAATGCGGCGGCGACGGCGGCAGCAGCAGCAGCTCCCCGCCCGCTCCGCTCCGCTCCGTGCGGCATGCGGCTCTTTTTGCGCGCGCGGGGCGGCGGTGGCGGCGGCGGCGGCGGCGGCGGCGCAGGTGTCCGCCCGCGAGGCCTGGCGCGCTGGGCGGTGGCGGCGGCAGCGGCGACCGGCTGTCTGGGCCGGCGGTGGCGACGGCGCCGCGCTGGCTGCCGGAGCGGAGGCGGCGGCGGCGGCGGAGAGAGAGCAGCGAAGGACGCCCGCGCCGCCGCCGCCGCCGCCGCCGCCGCCGCCGCCGCCGCCGCCGCCGCCGTCGTCGCTCCAGCGCGCTGTGCAAGTCGCGCCGCGCGCTCTCGTGTTCCCGCTTTGTGGTTCGAGCCACACGGCAAAATGGCCGTCGCAGAGTCCCCGTTGGTTACCAATTTTACTAAAGGCAAGACACAGAAGTTGAAGTACGGTACGTGAAAGATGCGGGATGGTCAGAAAAAAATACTTGCGAATCACCAACTGTAGTACATGTCATTAAATTCGTGACTACTATTATCGATTTATCTGTTGTAATTGATGAAATTCAAATTATTTTCTTTGGTAATGTCGTGGTCTTCAATAAAAGTTAGTACACCTGTATGCCTGGTTATTTCTCATCCATTGTCTATTTACTTGTTAGTATACGAACCATATATTGAAAATTAATACATTTAGAAAGCAGTATATACTCTTGTGATGACATTACGTAAAAATTTAGCCCAAAATTGGAAGTCTGACTAGGCTTCCTATCCCAGTTTGTTAACGTAACGTTTTTATTGTTTACTAGTTCATTTCTATTTATTGATCGGAAAGAAATGTCATACTTGTGTGGACATTAGAAATTAATAATTATCACGCGGGCATTGATAATTATGCCACGCTAAAAATCATTCCTTTTTATGAACTCGATTTATTTTGTTTTCTTAATAAGAGAACAAACACCTTCTAGTGGTGCTAGAACAGCACGAACTTTCACGTGTCAGTAATCGTTACATAGAATTATAACACCTCAATTTCTGTCTGTTGAAACATCTTAGACATCTCTTATAAAATTCATTACTAATTGTAGTTGCATTATGCGCGAAAATTTAATTAATTTAAATGTAATAGCAGAAGTTTGAGAATCCAAAACTTTATTCTATGACCCCAGCACATCGCCCAACAATGAGAAGTTACTCTGTGAATTTCAAATTACCGCATCGCAGTTTACCTAGTGTTGTATTTGCAAAGTGATAACTTCTACAATGTTCTACGAAAAGAACAGTGGATAATGAAGTGTGTGTTGCAGAGAAATGGATAATTCAGATTTGAAAATTCGAAAATTTGAAAAACTATGGTAAATTACTAATATGTTTTAAGAAAAGATTTCATTTAACAAAAAATATCTATCAGTAATGTACTTTTGCAATCTTATTTTATGCAATTTTCAAAAATAAAGTTTCTTGGAAATGCGACCACCACCATTTACTTTACCGTTTATTTCTAATTACCAGGAAGAACTTTAAAATAATGTGGAGACGTTTTTCAAAAAACTATTATTTCAAAATTGCCTATTTCACGTAAAATTACTAATCTTCGAAAAATTGTACATGACCTAATCTGCTTTTAATAAACAAATTTCATTAAGAAAAAAATTCTACATTTGATAATATAGTTGTAAAAAGACACCGATCATATTTTGGACTTTCGCAAATTTTCAAAAATTGAGAAAGTTCAACGAAAATGCGACCTACACTATTTGTTTAAACTTTGATCTATTCGAGGAAAAATTAAAGAACAAATTTGGAGCCACTTTTGAGAAATTTTTGAAAATGTTGAGACTTTACTGACGTTTTAAAGAGCAATATTGCATTTGTTGGTAGAAGTGCTTCAAATGTTCCTCGAAAAACTAAAGTTTTCCTTGAAAATGAGCGCAGAATTGTGGATTTTCAGTCACGCATAAACGACATTTTCCTTGAAAATGAGCTCAAAATTACACATTTTCATACTCCATATTTATCAATGAAAATGTTCCTTTTGGAACGTTTTTATTCTTTTATAAGAGTATTCGTAAAATCATATTTTAGTTTTACCTTCTGGGTGGGGAAAATGGAGACGTGGAAAAATATATTTTAGGCAGCAATATTTGGCAGCTGGGAGAGGGTGAAAAATTTGCCCAGACTAAAACAAAATAGAAAAGTAACTAGTACAGAAAGTCTGTACCATTCTGTAGCACCACATCTTTTTGCCTTTTGAAAATACAAAGAGTTATAGAAAGTGAGACAGGCACAAGCTTTTTCTTACAGGTCTTTGCGAGAAGAAAATTATATGAAATTATATTTCATACGAGGAGAAAATTTAATGAAAATGTTGAAGTCGTTTTGGGGAAATTACGCGAAACATGGCCATTTTCTAGCTTTCCCAGATGTTTGAAATATTAATAAACTCTGCTTCAGCACAGTTAATTTTATTAAAATTTAAATTTCTTGAAACTCTTGACGAAACGATTTCTTGTTCCCTTTTACAACAATCCACGTGTTTCGTGTAATCTTTTGTAACTTGTGTCTTGCGTACTTCTTTCACAAATGCATCTTATGTTGAATAGAAAGCTGGCTGCAATCTCAGGAGATTTCCGCACCTAGGTCAGTGATGGGCGTGGTTCATGTCTACTCACTTTCCTTTAGTGAAACTGGCAATATTACACAGTTCCATTCTAGCGTTGTTCTCGAAGAAATTTATAAATTTTAATCAGATGTAAAGTTTCGAAAAAAATGTTTTTAGTTATGACATATTTTACTTTCTAGTCGTACTTCGTAAGAAGAGAAAGTATTGTAATCGTGTGTCTGAATTCGACGTTTTTCGAACGTGTTTCGACAGAAGAAAACCTTTTATGACCGGACCCTGATAATGAACTGGTGCTAATACAAGAGCAGATATTTTCTTGCTTTATTGATAAGGGCATCGCGCGGTATTATACTACTAGTATATAGACATGCAAAAGTGTTCCTAAACAGCAAACTTGTTTCCTCCGAGTCGAGATTCGAACTCAGGTCCATGGAGTTAACTCGCCAAGGGCTTTACAGCAACACCACCCAGATGCTCAACTGTACTCATCTTTGCAGACTCTTAAAACACGAATGGTCTCTCTCATTATTTTTAACAAGTAATATTAGAAAATTCAGAGTGTTCCACGAAAATTAATCTTGCGCTATTTGTTGAGTCCACTGCTCTGTAAGTGGAAAAAATTAGATCCATTTATAAGAACTTTAAAAAAATTCCATTAACTACAAGTAGAAATTTCACACTAACTGTTCGTTTTTTTTCAAAAAAATGTACTTGATCTTTTTTTAAAGACCTAATTTTTTCTAACAGATTTTATTTAAGACAAAAATCTTTATCTTCAATATTGTAATTTTGCACTGTTAATATTCTGCAATGTTGGAAATTACTGTGTTATTCGAAAGTCAGATCAGCACTAGCTTTATTTCTTTGATACATACAATGAGAATACTTCAAGACAACATTTATCCATTTTTTCGTTTCAAGTAATAAGAGATTTTCTGTCAAAAAATTGCCGAGTTTCGGCGATTCGATTTCGGGTTTTGACAATTACAATTCTTTTTCTTCCGAAATTAGGAGAGAACGTAAAAAGTGCATAAATCTTGTTCCAGCACGTATCAGTTACTTTCTGTAAAACGTTGCATAGTCAGAATTCATGTTTTGTGGGTCCTTGATACCGAAAAAGCGATTGATGGCAAAACGTCTGTCGTCTGTCCAGCAGACCGTGATTTGTCAGTGCGTCAGTCCGTCTAAATATATGTTCATCCATTCGTTTGTCTGTCTGTGGTCAAATCAGGCTCCTGATCGTTGAGGCAATTCTCGCCAAAATTTATATTCCCCGATCGATCTGAACGAGCTGAAGACCATGCACGTTTGAAGCGCGTATTTTGATTATGGGGGGAGGTACTTGATATGAAGCCTCAATTGCAAAACTTCAAACAATTGCAAAAAATCAATTTCAAAACTTTCAAGCATGACTGCAAATTTGAAATATAACAATAAAAATGGCTTCAAACGTGTTCCGTGTTAGCGTAAATTTAGCTTAATAATTGCGAAGGTCCCATTTTTTGTTGAAATCCCCCTTTTTTGGAAAATTACAAAAGTTCATAATTTTTTGACGCAGTCGTACAACCACAATTTGGAATACGGATATTTCCCCGTAAATATGTTGTTCAAACACAGATACTGAAATAATATCATGTACAATTGAAAAACGGAAATATGAGTAATTTTTGCGATATTTTGGTTGAAATGAAGGGTCCAAATTTTTTCTTTAAATTTCTTGTAAGAATAGAGTGAAATATACCTGTAAAGATGACAAAAATCCAGTTTGGGTGTTCTTACAACTATAATACGAGAGTTTAAAGTATTTTCATCCAAGAAAATTTGTTCTCCTTAGTTTGTCCTTTAATTAATTTCATAAACATTTTTTGAAAATTGTTGTTGTTTTCGTCTAATTTCGAGGGAAATATGGGCAATTTAAAAAGAAGGTTTCTCAAAAACGTGTCCAATTTTTTTCTTTAAATTTATTTCACGAAGAGAGCAAAGGACGGTTAAAAAGGCATAGGGTTTATTTTCGTAATATTCTCTGAATTTAAAGAAAAATGAAAAAGTTAGAAACGCTGTGAGAAAGTATGCGATTGTTTTGACATTATTAGTTTCAACTTCATAATTCTAGATATATCATTTGGTATTGTTAGAGATGTAAACTTACCCGCACCAAATGAAACGAACGGGTTGTGGTGAAGGTAAACAACGACCACAGGAACTATCTTAAAATTCGGCGCGCTAGATGAGTAGTTCCACAATTTTTGCAGTTGTTCATATAAAAAAGACATCACCACTAACCCGCAAAAATAATTTTCCAAGAGGCAAAAAAACGTCACGAATTACGCCTTTCTGTACTTGAAAATATTGAGATATTAGAAGCTTTTCTGTCACCGATTGTGCGGCGGAGAGATGTTCGACTTTTCTTTTGCTGCCTTCTGTTTCACCGGCAGCGGGTCCTGGCAGTGGAAGGCAGCCGCGGCAACCACCCCGAGAAAAGAACAGATAAGGGTCACGATAAGAGCAATTTGCGAGAATCACTCCGCCAAATGCAATCGCCTGTGCACGGTACAGCACTAGGAAAAAGATCTGTGTACAATTTCTTGGAAAAAATTAGTGTTTGTAGGTTTTGGTATGCCCAAACGTTTTGTATATTCTAGTTTGTCATGAGGTGGTGCCTACTGTACTGTTTTTTGGTGAGGGCAAGCCTGGACGTTCTATATTAGTGAAATGTGCTCTATTGTTACTAAAGTAATCGTAGACCAGAAATGTATACGTAGTGGAGTCAAGAAAAACTATTTCAATAAACCTAAATTTATTTTGTATCATTACAATGTTCTTTTTGTAGAAAATGCAGAACATTCATTAGCAAATTAATCATTAAAAAGCTTTGAGCTAGCTTGAAGAAACCAGGAAAACCCTTTGATGGGGCCGAGAGACTTGTAATATCTCCCTGGAGCGGCGGCAATCGTAAGGATGAATGGATCTTACAATATTGAGGTATCTCCAAGTGGAGAACCCGGATTCGGCATCCTCGGCGCCAGAGCCCACGAGTCACAAGCGAGCGAGTACTCGGCCGCATGAACGCGATGGCTTTGTGAAGAGCGGGGCCTTCATTTCATTCATGGAGTTAATTACAATGAGAGTGCAGAAACAGCATGTCAAGTGTTGTATAAAGTAGACGTGATGGTGCAGATACGCGTCCGACACCTGTCCATAAGTGAAGTGCCTCGTCAGTTCGATTTCGATTAAAACGTTATTAGAAACTGTCTGCTGAGTACTTTGCCAGCACACCTGGTCGTGATGGAAATATCCTGGTGCAAATTTCTTTGGGACTCTTGATGCCTTTAAATGAGGCTTGCACGAAGATGTTCGTAGTGCTTATTACACAATCGTGACGCCGGAAGAAGTAAAGTAATGCGACGCTAAATGTCTTCTCGCTCCAACTTAACACCACAAATGATAGCACTGTTGTCCGGATGGCCGAGATCGTTAAGACAGTAGTGTTGTAGCGATCTCGAGCAGAAGGATCGCGGCTTCGAGTTCCGCCTCGGGCATGGTAGTATTTGTGTTCTTCCTTTCACCTCTTATCATCACAATATCAAGTCTTCATAGTTACCATTACGTTAAATCCAGTAGGGGTCGCTAATGCTCCAGTTTTTGATGCGACTCTAAGTAACAACAAAAAAATGATAGCACTAGTCAAGCACATCCATTGTTTAGTAGCTCTATCGTTTTATTCACTTTTACTGGATAGTCCACTTTGTAAAATGATAAGATTTGGCCTCTACATCTAAAATTATAACTCTCTGTTGCATTTATATCTTCCAAGAAATCCTCCTTAATTCTTAAATGGATCTTAACAAATTATCGTGTAAACTCATTCATATTAGAAGAAATAAATACAAATTCTTGAGGAATGGTGAGTCACAGCTGCCTTGTGTGCATTTTGCTCAAAGAGACGAGTCATCAATTAGAAAATAGTAGTCAAGCTTTTCACAGTGGTTTAAAAGTTATTACAAAAAATATTTTGTGCCTATTCTACATATTTTTCAAACTTTGGTATGTCACTATACTCGATATAGTTAGTATATTAGAGAAATTTCTGGCTTTTCAGTACGATTACAGTGCATATTGCTGATCGTTATCTTTGTAACGAAGTTTTATTTTACACCAGCCATCGCAACTACATTTCTAACTGCCCTCAGATTTCTCTCAAATGTTCCGGTCTGCGTGAAAGTCAGAGTGGTTGAGATGACTAGGAGTTGCAGATACTACGTTTCTCTTCAAAGCAAACTCAATTTTTGTACTTGAAAAGAGGTACAATTTGGAGACGTGAGAACGTAGTATATTCCGAATTATTTCCAAGGTTAGCTAAATTTTTCTTGTTGCGCAACCGTTGGCCGTTTTTGAGAAGGATCGATGTGGGGTACTTATGGGCACGTCGGGTCCAATTACGGCCGCCGGTCGGCCCCTTGAATGGCCTAGCCAGCAGCCACATGCGCTCGTAAAGCAACCTCGCGGGCGGGCGGACAGGCGAGGCCGACCGCGGGCGGCAGCCGTCCATCACGAGCGCGCGGACGCGCCGCGGAAGGCGGCGAGGAGGAAAGGTCGGGGGAAGAGGCGGGGGCATGGACGACTTGACGGGGACTGGCGGGGAGGAGAGGAAAGGAACGGGACAGAGCGGGTGGGGAAGAGAAGGGTGAGCGACGAGAAGAGGAGCGGGGCGGGGAAATACAGGTCACAGTGGGGCAGGGCATGGAGGGACAGGGCAGAGCCAGGAGGGGAGAAACAGGGCAGAGCGGGAATGGGCAGGAGGGGAGAAACAGAGCAGATCGGAGATAGGTGGGGAAGGGGAGAAACAGCAGAGCAGAGATGGGCAGGGAAGGGAGAAACAGGGCAGAGCGAGGGTGAGCGGGGAGGAGAGAAACAGGGCAGATCGGAGATGGGAGGAGAGGGGGATAAACAGCGGAGCGGGGATGGGTGGAAAGGGGAGAAACAAGATACACCGGCGATGGGTAGGGAGGGCACAAACAGAGCAGAGCGGGGGGTGAGGCGGCGGGGAGGGGCAAAGAGAAGAGCAGGGCGAAGATGAGCGGGTCAGGGGGAAAGGATGCAAAGCGGGGCGTGGGGTGGTGGGACGAGGCTCTGTGCAAGGGGAAGCAGGGCAGGGCGGGGCGGGGCGGGGAAGAGCGAAGCGGTCGTGTGTCGGCGAGGCGGAGGAGCGTAGGCGTGGCTGGAGCCGCGCCGTCTGCGCCGGGAGGCCTCGCGAGGGCGGGCGGGCTGACAGCCAGAGGTCTCGCCCTCCGCTCCTCAAGGGGAGTCTCCCGCTCCGGCCAACGCGGGGCTTGCGCAATCGACGTACGTCGCCTTCCGAGGAAGCCCGTGACGTGATTCCAGTTATGTATTTGGGACAGGGACGCCTCTCGATGCCGCTGCGTACGCACGCGCCCGTGCAAAGGCCGCGCGGCCGCGCTACGCAGCTCCCAACACCCAACACGACGCCCTCTACGGAAGCTACGTGAAGCCTGCTTCCACGCCTGCTACGGAAGCCTGCTTACGTGGGGAGGTTAAAGAACTCCAAATTATCTACTCACAGTACTCGATGAATTAGTTTACTCGTGGTTTAAGAGACAGTGACAATAACGAAGCTGGTGGGCCGATCTGAATTCCTTCTGTGAAATGTTTAAGTTCAATGTCAGTACAGTTTCCATTCACTAGCTCTTCAAAATTTAGATGTCACCTAACAGTACATATGTTTTCCGTTATAAATATTTTCACAATTTTTAGTCCTAAAACTGGAAAATGTGTTGTCTTTACAAAAACGTCTCGGTTTGTCCTTCTGTCTTCTCAGTGAATAGTTCCTACATCCTAAATAGTTATTAGGATTGTTTTCAAACATTCATATTAGATGTACATCTTCTTTGCGAATTGGACACAAATATCGATTTTAAGGGGTATTTAATATCACATTTCCATTGCATTTTCAAAATTTTCTCTCAAATAACTATTTTTTTAAAATTTTAGTTTAAATAGATAAACGTGTTCTTAATAATACAGTTAAGACATAATTCCCTATTTTTTTATGACTGTAAAAAATAGAGAGGTTCAAATTCTTTCTCGTCCTTCGAAAGCATTACTTTGTAATCCTTCCAGAACATAAATAGTAAGGTACATATTACGTTTTTCGTCCAAACAATTCTGCTGTATGAGTATTTTAAATTATGTAATAAATAAGAATCAATGTTTGTTCGTATATTACGCACTGTCGCATTATCGCATCCGTCTGCGATAAATTTTTGTTAACGTATTTCCTACACTTGCGAGAAGAGCATAGGCATAGACCAAAGAGAATGCTTATATCTGTTGAACATAGACACGCATTGGTGGTCATTTTATGCGTTTATGCTGACTAGGGCCCCTGAAGACAATCTACGCAACCCGTCGCATCCCGAAGTATTAAGCGCGCCTTCGCTGCACATTCTACCCCTGCGTTTGTGAAATATCGACCGGAATTATTACTTGAACGTTATCTCGGGCAAGTAAATTAAATTTCTCCAAGACAATGCTTTATCAAATGGATCCTCCAACTTGAGGGAGACGTTTGAACAGTAGAGTGTTCGACAATGAAGTCCAAACCAAGACATAGAACAAACCCATACTCCCAAAAAAATCTTTCAATCAATATTCACTGTGAACACGGATTTCATCAAGTTTCTGATAATGTAATGATTTATATTTACCAAGATCTGAACATGTATGTTGTAGGGAACTGTGGCAAAGAAATCATTGTGTTCACCTTAACTTCAGAGCTATATTATGTACAAATAATTATAATGATTTTTTGGGAAAGGGCATATGTATCAATTATATTTATATACACTCATTAATATTTGCATTGAAAAACACTCTTCGAACTTGCTTCGTTAACCTCACACTCACACGTTTTATCGGAAGGGAGAGATCGTTAAATACCCTGTTCTTTCATTTCTGCAAACTGTGTACAAAGTTGCGCATGTTTATGATATAATCATTTTATAATAATTACTAGCATAATTCCTTGCGATTAAATCGCACGGGATGTTTAAAGCAGAATACAATTTTACATGCATGGGCATTAATTTATCATATTCATCTATTCAGACTGGAAAAGGAATTAATTCTGCCTATCGTCTCACATCCCCGCCCTGGCTTGCCCTGCCTTACTTTGAACTGCCCAAATCCACCCTGCTCCTTTCCACACTCCACACTGTGCTGCCTCGTCTGCCCTCACTCCTTATTCAGCCGATTTTCTTCAAAATCGATATTACTCCATCGATTAAAAAGAGCACCAGTCCCTCTAAATTGAAAGGGATATTTTGATTTTGAGGCGTAATTTCATCAAGACTCAAAAATATCAAAATTTTCTCAATGTCTTCAAAAATGTAAATTAAATTTTGTCCTCGTATAGTGTAAAAGACGTTTAAAAGAATGTGGAGGTATCGCTTTCATTGAAATTCCTCATTTTTTGAAGACTGCAATGTTCAATATTGTTTTGGGCGACTTCCTATAACTACAATTTTGAAGTTAGTTTTTTTTCTGAATGAAGGCAGTGTTGAAAGACAGATCTTAAAATAAGGTTGGGATCAATTTTTCGACAATATCGGTAGTGTTGCGTAATTTTGCTTGAATTATAACCATTTTTGGAACAGGTTTTTACTCAAAAACGGATCCTTTTACAAGTAAAATGTAGAACTTATCGACTGTATTATAAATAAACCCGTGAAATTAAAATTTTAAATACTGAGGTTAATTGTGTTGTAGTTAGTTTATTAACGAACTATGAGATGGAGTATCGCAAGATAGAGCCGTTATTTCTGCAGTAACGAAAAGTTAAATATACAGTATCAGAATAAATGTTACAACTTACAGAACATTACAGGGGTTGAAAGTGATCACTTTGTGCTAATGAACATATAATGAGAAAATTCTCACACGGAAGTTACTCATGTGACATTTATCCTCGATTGTTAAGCAACCCTTATGTACAGGTGGTAGACAGGTCCATGAAATATTCTTGTCTATGTCAGATGCGGTCTGCTGCACATCTGCGCATAGTGAGTTGCTTAAAAACTAAATACGAATGTCACATAATTCCGTTGTAAGAAATTTCCCATACACTCAAACAGTGAACATTGCAACCCCTATGCAAGTTCTAGAGGTGTGTAACATTTTCTTTTCAGACGCCTGAATATTGTTTATAAAGATAAGATAAATTTATTTGAATTGCAAATGGGCTTAGCCCGGTGGCAGCTAACCTTATAACTAAGGTTTATATCTTATTTCAATATTATTTACATTATTGACCAGTGTTTTACGTCTTTGTTCAAGTCGTAGTCAGTAATTATCATCTGTTATTATTTTTAGTATACCTGAACTGAATCCTTCGTGTACAAAATATTTACGTTAATCACATATCATCGAAGAAGTAATTCAATTCATTTCTTAAAATTCATTACGTTTCGAACCAAAGCAGACAATTTCGTACAAAATATGTATTCGGTACAAAATATGTATGTCAACCACATATCATCGAAGAAGTAATTCAATTCATCCCTAAAAATCCATCACGTTTCGAACCAAAGCAGACAATTTCGCTCAAATTCCTTCAGATGCACGGCATCAATTTCCCGAGAACATTTTGTGGCATCACGTCATGCCTTCGGAGCGTCCATGACTGGGACTGCGAGGGGCCTCTTCGACCGAGACAATGAAGTGTCAATCTCGCTCCATCTCCGGCGCTGCGAACAGCTGCGCCGCGCCGCCGCGCGCGAGGCCCGCGCTCCACAGCTCATTCAGCGCTGCTCCTTTGACTAATTATTCCGTGCTCTTTCCGTTGACCCGCGCTTCTCTGGAAAGGAACGCGGGAGGGCCAAAGATCCGACAAGAAAATAGGCTTTTGCGGTTTTCCGTACAGTTTCACTGTAACATGGGCTATATAATTCATTAGATACGTGTTATCGCTGATTTGTCGCGTTTTCTCCGCGAGAGCTGATGAGACTAACGAGCCGCTGCGCAGCGTCTTGTCCTATATCGAGAAGAGCTCAGCGCTGGGAATAGCACCTACTGCGTCTGAGATTCTCGTGCAGAACCGCCGTCGGCGGCAAGGAGGTTCTAATCGAGAAGAAAAAGAGAAGATGGCGAGGGGGAGGAGGAAGAAAAGAAAAGAAAAGAAGGCGGGAGCGATGATGAGGCCCAAAGGAATTCGCGACGCGGCGGGGGCAGGGGGGGAGGAGGCGGGAGGCGCGCAGCTGCGGTGTGGGGGGCGGAGCGGAGGGCTAGGGGGCGGGGCGCGCAGGGCCACGCAGTCGGGGACGGGCTCTGGCGGGCAGGAGGTGGACACGCACAAGCGGTGTCTTAGGACGTCCTACGGCCTAGGTCGTGGGAGCGAGAGAAGCGGCGTGTAAAAAGGAGAGGGGTGTTCGGTGAAAGAATTGCGTGGAAACGGCAATGGGGATAAAATAAATTCGACACAGAATGCGTGGCGGTGGACAACGCAGGCCGCGCGTCGGTTGGTGGTAGGGCTCATGCGGGTAGCCGCCTCTCCGGGCGGCCAACAAGCTCCGGGGAGGGGAAGGGGGAGGGGTGAGGGGGGGGCGGCGCTGCGCGGCTGCGCGCGGTGCGTCACCGCTGCCTCAATTGCGGCCGTTTTAATTGGGCCCGGCCGGGGATGGCGCGGGGCGGGACGCGGCGGGGGCCGAGGGGCGTGGGGGCGAGGGGCGAGGGCGCGCGCCTGGGCGTCGCTCTTCCGGAAAGATCTCGGCGATTGTCGCTAAGGTTGATAGCGAGGCACCTTTGTGGGCGCTTTCGGGAGCGGAGGCGGCGGCGGCGGCGCTGGGCAAAGGCGAAGGCTGTGCCTGGAGGTCAGGGACCCCGCGGAGGCGGCGCCGACGCGTCGCGACGCCGGCGACGCCAGCGCCCCAGCGCCCGCGCAGCGCCGCTGCGGGCGACGCGGAGGGCGGTCGCGGCCGGCAGATACCAAGATACCGCAAACGGTACACGAGAGGCATGCCTTCGAGCCACCGCAGCCACCGTCCACAGCCATCACGGGCTTATTTTCTCCAACTACACGCACAGTGACGTCAGAACCAAATGACTGCCTCGTTCTGCTAGATTACCAATTCTTCGCCGAGTGGAAGAAGCGATTGCAATAATCCTCCTTATTGAGATAGTCTACGTTCAGAATTCTCGTCCAGGCAGTAAATTTGTTCAAAGCATGTAATTGGGATTAAAATTCTCCTCTCTTCCTTGAATATAGTCACTGTGTGGAGCAGCGTCGAAATATAATCAACGTCAAGACATTTCTAAAAACGTGCGTCGAAATTACTTGAAACCTATATGAAAGAGTTAACATTCTCTTGTGAATAGTGAAACCGTATCTTTTGATTGGATGAAAACACGTTGATGAAAACTGAATAGTTTGTAAATTGACTGAGCATCAAAATATTCGTAGATATAATTAGATATTTCTGTGGTATTTAGGAACTTATCTTTTGCCTTTTCAGATTGCATGTGAAGATACGCGTTAACACGAGAACACCCGGAGACATTTTAAACTTCACATTTCATAAGTTCATATTTTGTAACAAGCTCTGAAATGGATTTCCAATTTTCTCTCCTTTTTGTGAATGAACTTATGTTACGATATTTCTTACTGATTTTCTTATTGCTTCTTGTGCGGCTGCGAATGCGATGGAGCCTCATAAGACTCTCATATTCAACTAATTTCGTGTTTTTAAATTTATTATTTTTGCAAATACAATACGTAAGTTCGGTTAAAACAAATCATATTCCTTTTTTACTCTGCGGAAATATTGCGAAAGTGTTAAGTGAAAACCAGTTTTCATTACGAACCTTTTTCGTGAAGCATTTATTTGTTTTTTTAAATATGTTTCTTCTTACATACTTTTTTTCATGTTTATCGTTTTTATATGTTAATAGCAATCTATGTTTACTGAATTAATAAGTTAACCAACTGAATATTGCAAATTTGTGTATTGTATTTTTTTCCATTTGAAGAGTTAAGAGTTGCAATAACCATGCAATTCGTTTTTTTCAAAGGTTCAGTAAGTGTAACAAATTGTTTCCATTCATTTTGCGAAGAAATTAATATATCCATTTTATATTAAAACTATGACGATGAAATCTGAAAAAACATTTTTGCGTAGATATCAAATATATTCATTAAATCATCGCCTTTATAAAAAACCGTTAATTTTGTTTCTTTATAACAAGCCTCATAGTAAATAACAACAAGAAGTGATCTAATACGTTAGTATCGGATACAAAGTTTGATTGTGAATAATATATATAATCGAATAATAATTGTTATTCACTGTATTCAAAAAATGAGCTAGACGTTCACAGAGTATTGATTAATGAAAAATAAGATAGTTTATTTCCTTTCTTGTTTTTGTACCTTTTGATCCTTTTTTAGGGTGGGGGGGGGGGGCACCCTGGAGAGGGGTCAGCGGTGACGAAGTAGCTGATCGTTAACACAAAGAAGAATAAAGGTTCTTTATTTTCTAAACACAAGGCTGTCCTTGAGACTGACCTCTTGAAGTAACAAGTTCAGTCTCGTTAGGAAAGATGCTTTCTTTGCGTTAACACGTCTCGTCAGGTTCGCATAATACAAACCACTAACACTCCAACTCCATTTGAACCAGCGGATTGCGGTTGTATACTTGAAAGGTGCCGACAAACACTCGTCCTGTGCCCTCTCCTCCTCCTCCTTAGCCTCCTCCGCTTCTTTGCGGACCTTGCGCAACACGCAAGTCTCTTGTACCTTATTTATACACACGGCACGGCGTACTCACACACGCTTGCCATAAGGAAACTGCTGGTGGCGACGTCATAAATAGGGACGCCGCGCCGAGCCGCGCAGCTCCGCGCCGTCCCGGGCGAAGGGGGCCTCGCGGGGACGCTACACGCCGCAGCCGGAAATGCTTCTCCAAACCATTGCGTCGCGGGGTTTAACTACTCCAGCGTCTCTGATCGGCTTGAGTGATTGATTAGTCACTTTGGGAGCGTCAACTGCTCAGGTCATTAGTCCCGTAAGTGTAGTGTGTGTTTGCTGTCGTTGGCTTTCGCGGTCGGAGTCAATACATTCTTGACAATCCGGGAAGTCCCGCGTCTCGGTCAATTGGGCTGAGGTTTCTGCCATCTTGCTCAAACAGTGTAGCTCTGAAGAAGGCCACAGCAAGATGGCCGAAACGTCAGTCCAATTGACCGAGACGCGGCTCATCCCGGATCACCAAGAATGTAGTGTGTGTTTAATCGTTGTAGCTGTCAGCGGTATCCCCCTCCCCGCTGGATGGTGAGATAAGGCGCCGAACTACACGTCGGCTTCCTGTGTTTTCCTCAACCAGGTATCTCTCACCAGCGTGGCACCTGTGTCGTAGCCGAGACAAACTCTAAGCTCCAGACATGTCTCTAGGCATGTGGTGCATGTAAATGCAAGTGTGTGTAAATAATGTGTGTGGATAGAACAAGGAAGAAGAAGAAAAGATCTCGCGCGGTTCGTGGTCCGTTGGTTAGAGTACTTCTCCAGCATTTACCTTAAACGGAGCAGGACCGGAGCACTTGCTCAACAAACGGGCCACGGACCGGGCGTGATCTTTCGCTCCTTATCTTTGTCCCGTCCTCTCCCCTATAAAAACCCACACTTACATACACTACTCTACTGCTCAGGGCGGGAGACCCATCAGGCGCTTAGAGTTTTCCTTTCACAGAATGTGGTCCGCAGGGGGGTATATCTGGGGGGGAACCCCGTACGCCAACATGTTCCTCGTCGCCAGATTTCGTGTTCCAGCGGGGGGAGGGATCATTGCAACCTCCAGGTATAAAGATGCACTACGCCTCCGGAATTTAGCAGTTTCCGCATCCGGAAACATGAATTAATTCAGTAACATTTTTAAATTACTTGAGTGTACAAAATTTCAATTTCCATCGAGAGCTGCCAGATGTTTTCTACATAAATGACAGATAAACATATGCCTAACAGTGAGTGAATCCAATATATTTTCATTGTATTTTTTTTTTTCGTTTTCTTCTGTGATCGCAGTGGTGTGTATTAATTTAATTAATTTTAGAGATATGTGTATTACAAGGATTTCAAAAAAATATCTTGTAGTTTCGTCTCTTGATCAGCGTGGCTTGAGCGTAATTCGCAAATAAAACAATTGATAGGTTTGAAACATCAATGTAACTAGTGGTGATACAAACGCATATTCTTTCTCCCATTATTTTTAATTTTTTCAATTTTTGAAATCTTGAATCATTCGAAAATATTCGTGTTGCGTGTCTAACACAACGTGTTAGAGAAAGGTATTTACTATAAGCATATAAGAAATAAATTTATCCACTTTTTCGTTACAAGGACCCGGGATTAAGAGATTTTCGGAAGAAATTTCCCAGTTTCCCTGCGCATGATTACAGTTCTTCTCTTATTACGAAGATAGTGTAAAAAAGTAAAAATGGGGTATTTTTTGTGAAGTAATCTCAATTAAAGAAAAGTTGTGACCCGATATATTGCCCAGACCAAAAGTTTGTTATTGGTTTATCTAGTGCTTTTATTTATGACCAAGACAGCTCAGATTTCCTGATGTTATAGATAATTTCTAAGGAAAATTAACAAAAGCACACATGAACAACAAATGACTAAATAAACCAGTCTTGTTAAGAATGATCGATTCAATTAAAATTTGAAAGGTACGTATAATTGCATGTGTTTAGCAGAAATCAGTTTTATTTACATCCACTGCAAGAAGATTTTCACTGGAATGAGGCATGAGTTTGAGTAAAATAATCCCTATTAAAATCTGAGAATCACGATGAGACGAGGAAGATGTCTGGGGAAGTGAAAATCTGCGAAGAACTTCAAGCGTTTTACCTACAACATTTCACATGGAATGAACATTATTTGAAACTGCCATTACGTTCCCATTGGTCATATATGAGCACCTTGGCTACCCGAACGGGATCATACTCTAAATATAGAATGGCGAATTCCTTTGCAAAGCGGATTCCGTCATTTTATATCTAATTGTCACGGCAGTTCTAACTGATCTGTACGGTATTGTGTGTATTGTGACTGTCAATACACCCGAAACCAATAAAATATAAAGAATCTCTAACAAATCTATAATTCCTGTACTTGTGTTCATTTCTTATCAACTCGTGTATGCTACGAGGCAGGACTATTCGGTGGGAAGATATTAAATGACAGCGGTGAATGAGGTTGCACTTCTCTGTGCCTCTCGGGACTCCAATCCCCACGTCACCCTCGCGCCCTGTGAATATTAGAAGTCGAAAGGCCACCCCGCCCTGCCCCTCTCCACCCGCCTCCTCCTTATCTGGCCAGGCCTGCATCCCCCCACCCGTCCTACCCCACCCCGCTCCGCTCCGCGGCACACGTCGCGGCGGCGCCTGCAGCCCCCGCCCCACACAGCTTAACGCACGGGTGCGCGACGGGTTGCGTCCGCAGGGGCGCTGGAGAGCCTCCGAGCTGCTGCTCGGGCAACGCTGAGCATTTCCCTCTGCCGCGGCCGCCTTTTCCGGAAAAGCTCCGCGCCTTTCTGGAAGCGCTGCGCTCGCGCCGCCGCCCCGCGCCCACTCCCGCGGCGCCCAACCTTCCCCTCCCGGCAGCACATAGGCTCAGGGACAACAAACATTGCTTGTCTGGCCGGGAGGTTCTAGGATTCGAGACCGGACGATGAGGGATTTTCGACTCTTGCTCCTCAACTAGGTCGTATTCGGCTACTGCCTGGAGGAGAATTCTGTGGCCAGTGGCCCATCAAAACCAGACGAATGCCTGAAATAAACAAACGCGTCACGGTCCGCGCGCGATCTTTCCTTCCTCAACTTTGTGCTCTCCTCGCTTCTTATAATCACTGACAGTAGTGCAGTACATTTGCATGCGGGACTCATCAGGAGATCAAGGTCTATCCCGCTTGGGTTTGTTGCCCCGCTGAGGAGATAACTGAAGGGGGAAATCCCTGCAAGACACGCGTTGGTAGGTGCCGAATGTCACGTCTCTCGGGAAAGGAACTCCTCCCGCTCCACGCTACAACATGCACTAAACTCACGCGACCATTGACCGTAGTAGTTAACACGCCCAGAAAAACGAAATACGCCCTCACTCCTGCACCATTCGGGCAACACACGAGGATCAACTACCTCACTCACTAACTCTACGGAAACGTATAGAAAGACTTTTTATTTCCTGTACGCTTGTGACGTTTTCCATTCGTCGCACTGGTGCTCGCTGAGTGGGCACTCAGGACCGCTTATCGTCTTATGTTTGGTCGGTAGAGCGCACCAGTGAAAGGAAGCTCGTATTTCGTTCAGGGAATGGAACGGAACAATGGCGCATTAAGTTCCCTTAGGAACTCGACAAGGCACATCAATGCAACGGTCACTATTTGTGACTAAATACAAATTTTTACGAGAACGAAAATAATGATTATGATACAATTGTTTTGAAGGATGGAGATCTTCATCCTTCATTCCAATTAAATCGTGTAAAAGGTTTGCCGATACTTATCAGATGGTTACGTTGTCATGAATTCAATGCCCAATACATATCTCGGTACAAAGTGTGAGTAGCAGAAGGTCCTGGAGTCTGATCCCGGTAGGATCAAATATTTACAGTTCGTGACAATCCATTTTCATAAAAATACGGATATTAAGGAAGTATGCGTGGGCAAGGGTCAAGGTAATCGTCTGTGGATCATTGAAATCAGAAAAGAAACATTTAATTCGTATAAGAAGAAAGGTCTCAAAATAAGTTTTGTGACCTTATGAGAAGTTTCGACAATGAACTGATGATTTTCTCAGTTTCCGTTTGTTATAAATTAATTAACTAACATTACAATAATATTACAAATATTGTTTAATACTTCAATATCATATTGTATTTAATAATACAATACTATGTAATTGTAATACTAATATTAAAATTATTGTTTGTTTTTCAGTTTCACCGGAGTTGTTGTCTACGAGACCCAGCTTTTTCAAAGTAAGTACAATAATTGAAATAATTTAAATATAGTACGTCAAGAAATACTTCTAAAAGACACCATATTTCGGTGGAAATGCGCATGTAAATTTTACGCATGGATGACTGGTGTGTAAGACAGTATTTCATTAGTTCAATAACTATTATGTATGCCTTAGATCTCAATGCACACGTCAGCATACGCAGTAATATTCCTTAATTCTGCTCCATTAGTTGCTACCCTTCACCCAAATTGAGCAGCACTGTTGCAGAGCGATGACGTCATTGCCCATCACTGAATTCGGTATCAGTGTAACGCATGAAAAATGCTTATAGGCAAAGTTCAATATCGTTCAACAGTGTTCGGAGCAACTCAAAGTATCTAACGTGTATATGTGGCAGGTGTGAAAAAAATTGATAACCATAGCATCCAATATGGATATATTTTTGTCAAAGTTGGAAATGTTTTTATAGTAAACTAGGGGACAATTGTTGGAGGAATAAGTACTATGTTTTAAATATAAAGGGTAAAAACTGTTAATAACGTAAATTACATATTGCTGGACGGTGGGGAAGAGCGTTTGATGCTGTGTTACGCTGCGTTGCAGAGGAGTGGAGGGTGATCATTTAGAGTAACGTAACGCTGATAGTTTTTAAATTTTATAAATTTTCAGAAATAATTGATTACTAAAAAATTACAATATTTACAAATTAAATTTTAAAAAATATAAACAAATTAAATATTATTGTTTAAACTGCTACAGTTACAAGGAAATTTTTTTATGATTTACTAGTTCATTTCTGTGTCTTTACGGACCTTAAACAAAACACGTAATTGTATTGTTAATACCCTTGCGGGTCTTTCTGATTCTTTATACCTGCGTGGTATATTTGAATTCTTTATAGCCCGCTCTAATGCCAACACAAAAATACATTTTTATGAATTCAATTTATTAACATTTCTATTTATTTACAATAAATAAATGGCATAATGCCGAAATGAGTAAAATAACTCGATATATAACTTATTTTACTTAATTGATATGATACTTGCAATTTTGAATATTCCCGTGAATTTATAATTGCCATCACTCACTCATATTTCACTGTTAAGTATCACCATTTTTTAGACTGTATGATTCTTGCTACTTATTGCTATAAAAATCACGTTTTAACAATTGTTGTTCATTATGTTAATTGGTCTAAATTTATGACAATAAAGTTGAACACAAATCTAAAATGATGTATGTAAAATAAATTTCACATTATCGTTAATACGTTGTGAATCGATGAGAAAGAATGAATAAAAGTGTACATCGTGAATATATTGAAAGTTATGAAACAACATTGGCTGATAAATTGAGTACAGCAAAGAGTAAAGTGTATCAAAAAAGCAAACAAACAAACAACAGAAGTCTCTGTTGTATTTTCAAATAATCAACCTAACTTACTTTCAAAATTAACTAGTTACTGGAATCTGGTAAAGCTGATTATATATTAATTGGGAAATACGAAATTTAGGGGCGAAGTACGTACTTTAATTGATGGTACTACAGTGGTGAAAATTAAAAATCGATATCGAACAAATTAACACAACTACTTTGTAACAATAACACCCAAAGAGTTTCCGAAAAATTAATGGTTAAAAACAGATCCAAACCTCGATCAAATCGTGGAGGAAGAATACTCTGTTTTATTCCTCCTGTTCAAACCAACAGAACCGTTGTATAAACAAATGAACATTTTCATTTGAAACACAGCCGACATGTATTTAATAAATAATTCGTGTACATGTTCCACAGATATTAACTGCATAGTAATTATGGGAAGAAAGCAACTAAAGCTGTTTATGACGTTTCATGGAATAAGAATGTCCGCCATGATGCCAAAATAAGGATATTCCACCGTGTGCTAGAAAATATAGTACTATGCAGAGCGGAAATGTGGCCACAAACACAAAAAATAAGATTATGACAGTAGAAATGGACTACATGCGACGATGCCTACAACTTACTTGCAGGGACAGTGTGAAATGAAGAAATATGGAGAAGGATGAATGCAATTTATTCTATTGAGAAGTCCTTGGCAAATGGAGCACTACAATGATAAGGACATGTGCAGAGAATGTTGGAAAACAGACGGCCACACAAGATCTTAAAGTGGCAATCACTTGAGAGGAGAAGAAGAGGAAGACCAGTTTTAGAATGAAAAAATACATTGAGGAAGCTATGGAGGATAGAGCCCTCAAACCAGGAGATTGGAAGGACTGGGAGATGTAGATGATGAAAACGACAAGTTCCTAAAAGGAAAATGCCGACGAAGAACAAAAAACACCAAAAAAACGTTTTTAGAGCAATTACGTATAATCATCTGAATGGATTAGCAAAAAATGACGAGTTCCCCTGCGGGAGACCGAGACGCGCCGAGTCACTTCATTTGTTGCACCGGAACGGGTCTAACGGCGAGTGACGGACGGACGCCGGTTCACGATTACTACGTAAGGATAACGAGGAAGAGGAAGCTCATCTTCATCACCGCATTGCCATTTGGAAGCGACGGTAATCTCTCCAACTGCGATTGGTACTGCTCCCGCGGAGGGAGGGGGGGGGCGACCCGACCGCCTCCGAGCCCGCGGCGGCGGGGCGTATGTGTGTCAGGCGAGAGATCGCGGCGCGGCCGGCGGTGACAGCTGAAGGCTGCCGCCGCCCGCCGTCGATCACGGCTGTAATTAAATTGTGGCGCGGAGCGGCTGACGCAAGGGGGGCGTTGCGCCAACGCCCGCAGCGGCGGCGGGGCGGGGGCGGGGGCGTGGGCGGGGGCGGGGCCGCGAGCGCCCACGCGCTCCTGGGTGGGCTCATCGCCAGCGGGGGGCGCTCCTCCGGGCCACTTAGGGAAACCGGATTCTAGCAGCGCTCACGGGGCGGCATTTAAGAAGGTGACTTTCAAGTTCCTTCGGAGTTCGACAAATTATCACGACTGGCTAATTAGGCGTAACAACCTAGCAGGAGAAAACCTCTTCATGTTCTTTCCTGCTGGGATAGTTAACCTTGAATTTTAAACTGCTATAATACTAGAAGCCCTTCATCGACGGATTAAGTATTTTATTCGCATCAAATGGCTGTTTAAGATCGGTCTCTAAAGCAGTGAACTGAAAACAGATTGCGCACAATTTGTAGAATGTGAAGGAGATATTTTTATATTTTTAAGTACATAAAACTTCGAGAAAAATTGCGGTAATACTTTTACGAATATGACCATCTGCCTCAAAAACTATTCCATGTATTTACAGAATCATATTGTATCAAGTGGAGTGTTGTTCCTCCATGATAATCCAATAGTCTCTTTTTGATTGAACTACTAGGTGCTTAAAAATTAACATATCTTGAAAAGATTTATTTTAATTCATACGCAGTACCTCAAATACCAGATCTTAAAAAAGAGTGCTTGGAAGCAACGCGCAAAACCTCAGTGATGTACGGAGTGATGAGGAAATTTGAAGTGTGAAAGAGTAATTAAAATGTATTCAATTAATTGTTAAAATCTATATTCACCAGACAATTGTTTTCTTTGCACTATATTACATGTAGATGGTTTCGATAGTTTGCATGGTAGGGTTCCATGAAGCCGGCGGCCAACGCCGGATGTATCATATGAAAGTTTACTATTTACTTTTTTCCGCGCCTGTACAGCGCATCGAATTGCAAGTTTCACAGTGGTTCGTATAGAACTCGCCAAGACCAATGTAAAAGGCCGTAAGCGTTTTTTGCCTTTGACGCTTAGTTTAGCCAGAAAATAAGCGTAGCATGTTTCGATACGCCTCTATGGCTCGATGTGGCGACTTACCCTACCACGTGAAACGAAGTTTCACTTCATAAACCATTTATAATTAATTAAATTGCTCATACCTTAAAGTTACATCTCACCCGGTGAAGAAAGGCCATTATAATTTAAACTAATCCTGCTACAATAGCACATACGTTCTTGTATGATTTGTAACAGATCCGCAATATTATTCTGCTTCTTGAATCTGCAAAAGTGTTTTCAACCAGCAACATTTTTCCACGCCGAGACTCGAACTCAGTCCCATCGAGTTAACTCGCAAAGCGCTTTACCGCTACATCTCACAGTTGCTCAGACGTGGTTACTTGAGCCGACGGTTAAAAATCTAATACTCTCTCCCATCATTTCCAACAGCCCAGTTTCGAAAATTCAGAGAATTCAACTTACATAAGACCTACGTCATTCTTTTAGGCGTTCCTTCTTTTATCCTTGCGGGAAAGTTCAAAGAAATAATTTGAAGCGGATTTTGAGAAAATGTTTTTTTTATTAATAGGATTAATTATTTACGCACCAACTAAGCGAAAAGTACTGTTTTTCAAAAAATATACATGACATTTTGTTGAAGAGCTACTTTTTAGAGCACATTGTGTTTAAGAAAAATCTGTCTTCAACTTTTTAGTTAAAGAATATTAACTTATTTAATTTAAAAAAATCGCCTTAAACTAAATTTCCACCATTCTTTACCGTCCTTTGATAAGAACGGGAAGAACATTTAAAGAAACATTTGCAGTTCTTGAGAAAATAATCGTTAAAAAGTTGCCTATATTTCACGCAAAAGTACGCGAAAACTAATGTTTTCGAAAAATTGTATATGAAATTATTTCATTGTGTCCTTTCATTATGCCTTTAAAGAACAGATTTGATTAAAGAAAATAATATCTACCTTCAATATTGAAGTTCTAGGACGACTCAGAAAAATATTTTGAACTTATTCAAATTTTCGAAAAATCTGGGATTTTAACGAAAATGAGACCTGTGTCCTTTACGATTTTCGAGGATAAAGTTTAATTTAAAAAATGTCAGTAATTTTTGAGGAAATTTGGAAAATGTTGAGACTTTCTGTAAATTACTCCGAAAATCAAAATATCCCTATCAAAGTGTGAGAGTGTTGCGTTCTTGTAAACCGATCGAGGAATACCAGTTTTGGAGAACATCGGCTGAACGATTTAGGCGCCACAATTGACCTAAGACAGAAGTTTTGTCGTCCATTTAAAATAAGTTCTAGACTTATGACGTAAATGATATTTGCCAACTTTGCGTACTCACTGAAACAAGGATTACGCAAGGTAGGAGAGCACTTTGAAAGTCGCTTTTAATTATGTTATGGACCATATGAAATATAACCTGCTTACACCTATTAATGAAAATATATAAGTCAGCAAATTAAAGAAAACTTGCATTAGAAGGTATAGACAGGTGATATGCTCGTATCCGGGGTTTGTCAAAATTCGAAATAACATCATATGCGAATTATGGTAATGTTGATAAGTTGTCTTGACATTAATATATGCGACCCAGCAGAAGCACCGTCAAACGAGAAAGCGATGACATTTCTTTGCTGTTAATAAGAAACCTCTGCCGAATCTGCAGCAAGATCCTCCCGCAAGATTTGTAACGTCGCTGTGGCCCAAACGGCAACGAGAGGCGGGGAGGAGGCGGGCGGGAACGGCGACCGATGTTGCGCAACTCGAGGCAACTTTGGACGTCTTACCTGTGTTTTCCAGGAAGCTCATAATGAACCCCGCGTCCCCGCCCCCACGTTCTGCGGTTGGCACGCCGCCCCGCCACCGCGATCCGCATTCCGCGCCATGGGCCCCGCCCCCGCCCCGCCTCTGCCTCTCCCGCCCCGGGCGACGGCCGGCGCGGCGCCGCGGCGCCACCGCCAGGCCGCAGGGGAAGGGGGGATGCGCTCAGCACGCGGTGGCTCAGTCGCCTGCAATGACGGTTAATCTCCCACGCTAGGCCTCCTCAATTAAATTGTATTGATACCTTATTTTTTACGTAGCGAGACTTGGGCCATGAGGCCTGCTCTTCCGCATGACCACGTAAATTTCGCTATGCCCCTTTCACCAACTAGCGGAGAAAGAAGGACCACTCGGGTGACGAAACAGGCGATTTGAATTCAGCTCAGAGGCTTCATTTAGGCTTGAGGATCTTTTACATGCAAGTAAATCTACTAACATGGGACAGCCGGCTTTACTTCCCCTCCAAAGAGAGGCTTACGAAGGATTTGTTCGTCCTTAAAAATTCACGGCATCGATCGGGTTTCGACCCGCGAAACTTCGGTAAAGCAATTCGCTAACCGTTACACCATCGCTGCCGCATTTGCAGTCCCCGCTGCCATTTCTCTCGGCCATTTTTCAAGTTTTCACAGAGAAAAAGTCCAATACATAGAACCAGAATCAAAAATAAATATTATTGTCATGTGTCCCAAATAAAATTTGCAAACATAGAACGTGACTAGAGGACCAATAGTGGGCCCGTAGTGGGCCACCTTTTCAATGTATTGTGTGTAAGCTCAGAATTAGTGAGTAAGTAATAAAAATTACATATACAAAGTTTAAATTACTATCTATTTACCTTCGGAAAAAATAAATTAATAAAAATAACAGGCAAGAAAGGTACATGGAAAATTAATCGAATTTAAAATGACGTTGGCATGTGTGTTGTTTCTGCCATGCATCTTTGTACGAGGTTTGTGTAGCTTAGTTAGAGAAGAAAGAAGGGCATACATTTTAGTACTATAATACATATTATTATTTAAAATGTTTTTGTTGCAAAAATTGTTTATATTCTCTCTGCTCAACATTGCTTCCTTTGATAATGATGATGATGATGATGATGATATTTAGCCATTCCTAACCACTGTAGCCATGAGACTACTACTGAATAATCCTAGCTTAAAGTATTTCACTTTTGCTATTTTTTTCTTAATTTTTTTACTGCGTTTAAAATAGTTTTTGATGTGTTTCAAAATGAATTTCATTTCATGTTTTATTGACGTATTGACCTTACTTTATTAATGAAGTATGTTTACCCGGTTTTCTTTACCTTGGGTAATATGGAAGGATTTCTCATTAAGAGCTGCTGCTATCGATACCGAATGTGAAGAGAGAGATCGCGCTACTGTCCGCTCCCGGAACAGGATCTTTGCGATGTCCGTGTGGTTCTGCACGGAAGGCCACTCAATGCTTTGGAATTTTCTCATACGCATTCCGAAGCCCTTTACTCATGGTCGCCTCAGCCGATGACTTCATTTAACCTTTTTTTGTGTTGGGTCCAATTTGTGAGTATAATAGGTAGTTAAAAAACGCACGCTTGGTCGTAGGATTTTCAAACTTGCCTACCGTTTCTAATGTTGAAAAAATGTTTCTTTTTAACTTTAAGACAGAAAAACATTATTACCAATTTCATAAATAAAAACTAGTTTAAGCTCTTAAACTTGTCTTCTAAACTGAAAATAGGAATTAACTTTCACACTTATAGTTCCTGATAAGAAAAAAGTGAAGGCATCCATGCATTAAATGATGAAAGAACAGCCAAATAGTATTTCAAGCACATTCGCCCTAGTTTTATGTGGCCATATAACATGAGGCAATCATTCATGGTACTTAAAAGTACTGTTTTCACCTGATTGTCGCTATATTACAATTTCCTAATGCGCACAGAAATTGAAAGAAAACAATGCAGCCGCTGTTCACGTGAGAGATGTCTGATTACCCAGGAACTCGAAAAAAAAAATACAAAAACAATGGAACAGTTTTGTTTTTTACTGAAGAGTACAAATATTTGATTGTTTTATTTCATCTATTCTCATTCTACGCGCTCCAACTGAATTCTTATATTCAGATCGCCACTGCTTACCACCTCCTTGACGTCATATAACAGTAAGGCTCCAATGAAGAGGCCGTACGTCATTAAATATTTACCATTCCTGTGTTGCGTTATGGACAACTTTTTTATATTATGGGCATGTAAAGAATGTTAATGCTGAAATCGTGAAGGCTATTTCTGTTAAAATATTTTATTTCATTGTTACAGGAGAACACTGTATTTATTGTTCTTGAGCAGTTGCTTGCAGAGCAGTTCAGTAGCATTCTTGCTCCTGCAGACCTTTGTTTGAACTTAATAAGTAAATATTTTGTTACACAAATTCACAGATGTAGTCGTAGGAATTTCACATCTCGACAGGTATTTTTCATTCAGTCAGTTCAGTAATTTGAATTAAAACTGTTCTTATGTTCATATGTTCTCGATTCAGAATATTGTTCTATTCGTACAAAGAAATTCGTTCGAAGAAATTTTCTATTCGTTTCTAAAAGTTTCATTAAAAAATGAAACCACTTTTATCAAAATCGATTCAGAATTTTTGGAAAAAATCACAATTTTATTCAACATAATGCAAATAATAGTAACGTTGAAAATATATCTCGTGGCAGCATATAAAATACTAGTTTTAAAGAATAATCTACATGAACAAAATATTTATATGTAATCAGTGTAAAAAAGATACAAGGGAGTGTCGAAAAATAATTCCGAAAGTCAGAAGTTATAATGAAAATTTGATTACTATCATATTCATGAGGACGTTTAGCTCTATTACAACAAGAAACATAGGGGACAGTTGGATTCTATTTTGATATAATTTTGTAAGTGGATCCTTAAAATTACATTTTCTTGTAAAGAGTCCTTTGAATTGTAACCAAAACGAAGGAGGAGATAGGTTGATGAAAAGTGAACGTTCTTGCAACATTTATGTAAAAGCTTACACCATTAACTTCAAGTTAGAATTGAATGTGAAATTAATGAAAGTGGATCTCATGATTAAATATAATATATTGTTTTAAAATCTGTAGTAAAGTTCACCCAATTCACACATAGAGAGAATAACATTCTTTATGTGATTTACGAGCCAGTGTTTTTCGCAGGTCGACTGAAATAAAGACCGAACGTCGGATATATATTTTTGAAAAAATAAAACTTGTTTTCAGTATCAAAAATTCCCAAACCTGTATAACTGTCAAAATTTCGTTTTTTGTATTGTTTTTTGTTTACAATCTTATGTAACTTAGTCTACATTACATATCATACGAGAAACGAAAAGTTGGAAACAGAAAATTGAAAGAAAATTAGGAAATAGGGATCAGGCGTATTAGGTGATATGGAAGTTGAGATTTCTAATGCGGATACAGCATTAGTAACTTCGTAAATAGTACCAAGTGTTTTTAATGAAATGTTATTGTCCTTCACTCCTCTTGCCTGATTGAATATTTGACTGAATTGACTTAGAATAATTTTGTTTCTTAAAAAAGTGACAGAAACCCCCATCATAATCTGGTATTTTCTTTGGACCATTTTCCCGCCTTCCGTAGATCCATTAAGTACAGGCTGAGATGGTCATTTGTTTTGTTTGAAAACATAAATGTAGCTTCAGTATGCGCACGTTTTGTTGAGGTCTCTTGTTTGTTAAAAGAGTAGGGTCAGGGAGGAAGTTATATTTTTAAGAATTCATTAAAATAAAATCTGTAGTTCTTTTTCCGATGCAATTACGTTTTCTATTACTCAGGAGCGAACATTACTAGTTTTCAAGTGTCGCCAACCGCATTTGTTGGATTCTTTCATAATAGTTCAACTATCAATAGTAAACGTTTGGGGTAGAAATTGTGAAATTCAAGAAGAAATGGGCATATTGTACTTCTCACCTATGCCTCATATCAGTTTTTGCTGCAGAAAGATATATACTCATTTAAGCTGCATAAAAGCAGTTAGAAAAAAAGCTTTCCAAACAGGTACTCGCTTTGCTGTAGCATCGTCAACTTTTATTACTTAACTGCACACTCGATTCACTTAATCAGGAACCAGTTCAATCTAATATTTTCATCGAACACGTTCATTCGTAGTCTCCGATTTAAACATAGTGTCCCTTTAAGGTCATGAGCTGGAAGGAGAGGGGGAAGAATGTCATCCAACGGGAGCCTCGTTACGACATACATTTTTGGTATTAAATCTCTCGATTGAATGACAGTGTTCCCCTCTCCTTTCAGCTTGTGACCTTGAAGGGACACGGCGTTTAAATCTGAGTATAGTACGCAGACAGCGAGTTTTAGGCTAGCGACACGCGAGCGTCGCAAAAAGTACATCGTTCACGTCCGTCAATTTGACGTGCCTTGGTGGGCCACCGCTGTGCAACGGACATTGTCCCGTGACCTTCTTCTAACTAACATGGATGCCACGGAGCTAACCATTGTGTGGACTGAAACTTATACAAGAAAAGAGGAGGTGGTGAGTTAATGCGAGAGTCTTTTGAATGGAACATTCTACACCGTCTTTGAGAAATTATGCAACATCTGAGTTTTTTAAAATTATTTCCGAATGTTCGAACTTTCGTACAGAGAATTGCTCTCATTACACGAACATATTAACCGGCAATATGACAATGTGAGGCGTGCTATATCACTAGAAGAAATGCATAGACGTTTCATTTATATTCACCTTCCAGTGTCGAATCCATTCGTTTTGCAACGAATGGAAAGTAATATATCACTCGTTCGACGCACGTCGTTAGTCCATGCCTAAGAAGATACAACGTCGGTCAGGCGGTTAACGTCACGTCACGGTTAACGTCGTTAACGCATTCTGGCGGGTAACGTCAGTTGGCTGGTATGCGACGGACGTTGTTGGCGACGGACGTTGTTGGCGACGGATGTAATTTCCGCTCGCTAGTGTGCTAGGGTCCAAACGCGTCCCATCAGCGCTGCGACGGACGCACATGAACGTCCGTCATTCGCCGCTCGTGTGTCGCTAACCCTAGCGTTCGTGTTGCAGGCGCGCGGATGCCGTCCAAGGTGGCGGAGGGCGAGTGCGCGGGCGAGGCGCGCGGGGCGCTGGTGGTGGGGCCCGGCGGCGCGCGCTGCTCGGCCGCGCTGCTGGGCGACGCGGAGGAGGGCGGCGGGCGCTGGGCGCTGACGGCCGGCGCCGCGCTGGGGCCCGCGCTGCTGCGCCGCCTCGCCCCGCACGAGCTGCCCGCGGGCCAGCTGCTGCTGCCGCCCGCCGCGCGCCGCCCGCTGCCGCGCTTCTCGCTGCTCGCCGACCACGCCCACCACGCCGGGTGAGGACCTGCTCCGCTCGACTTCGAGTGGCAACTCAAGGGCTGACATGCATCCTCATCCTCATCCTCATCCACATCCTCATCCTCATCCACATCCTCATCCACATCCTCATCCACATCCACATCCTCATCCACATCCTCATCCACATCCACATCCTCATCCACATCCTCATCCTCCTATCGGCTGAGGTGGCTCAGGGCATCATATGTCATTACAGTGCCTCTGACCGGGAATTTCTAGGGTTCTAGTCCCGACGGTGCCGGCATTTTCAACTCTAGCTAGACAGCTAGGTCGAATTCAGCTGCTGTTTGGAGGAGAATTCTATGGCCGACTGCTTTGATCGGTAGTTTTCCGTGGTTTCGCCGATCAACACCAGGCAAATACCGAACAAAAGGGCCACGGACCGCGTGCGATCTTTCCTTCCTCTTTTAAGAATATTATTTTTGTTTCCTGCCTATGGTCATTTTTAAATTAGTCAGACTGTATTTGGCCCTTAATTTAAAGACAAAAGTATTGTAACTGCTTTATATCAATGTTACATGTGATAGGTAGAAATAACGTTTCGGAAAGTTTTTCTTCCTCTTCCTTGCTCCATCTTCACCCCTTACTTTAACATATACTACACTACCACATGCCGGGAGACTGGTCGTGAGCATAGAGCTCGGCCCCGCTGGGGCGGTGCCCCGCTTGTGGAAGATACCTGGATGGGAAAACCCCGCGCAAGCTGACGTGAAGTTGAGCGCCGATCTCGCCATCCAGCTAAGGAAGATCGCTGCCACATCCCACAATAATGATATGCTTTACACATGAGGGAATAATGACACTATTGTCTTACATAAATAATGACACTAGTCAATGAATAAATCATATTTCTTCTTGTGTTGGCACTCTGGCTCTTCTAGTGTTGCCTGGGGTTCTTTATTATAATATTTCAATTTCTTCTATCTCCTATTCTTCGGCACATTTTAACTATCAGACTTCTCATATCTTTCTCCATACAAGTATTATCATTTCATCTTAATCTAGGCCTCCCTCTACTTCTTCTGACAGCCATCTTCTACTAGCCTCTTTCTAACTTCTCTCTTCATTCATTCATCATTCATTCATTCATTCATTCGAATTGTGTGACCCATCAATTTCAGACTTTTCACCATAATGTATGTAACGTTTCAGGTTATTTCAATAATTCCTCCAGTTCTGCGTTAGTTGGACTTCTCCATATTTCATTGTCTATGATCGCGGTATTTCTGATCAGTTTTCCTTTTCCACGCAGCGAGTCTCTCTGCTGTTTCCTTTATTAGGGTCCAAGTCTTTCACCGTACAACACTAACAGCTTAAGGATATGGATGTGTAGCGGCCTTTGAGATTATTCGTTGTTTCTTTTGAATGGTAGTCTGACATAACTTCTATTACCGCTTTGAGGCGAAGCAAATTCACCTGCTTTAAATTCATTGCCAGAAAAACACTTAGAATAGGGGTGCGCATCTTGCCCAAATATAGAGGAATCGATATCCTAAATTTAAAGTGGAAACCAAAATCTTGAGTTAGAACTCTTTTCATCCAATCAGTTTCCTTTTACTCATAAATAATACGAAAATCAGGAAATTTGAAAACAAAACATAATAGACGGAGCAGATTCTTTTAATAAACTTCTAATTACCAATGTTCATAATTTATGAAACGCTATAACCATATATAGATACATTTAATTAATATTTTAATTTTTTGGAAACTTTTTGAGGAGAAAGATCATTTTTTTTGAAAGAGCTTTCTCTAGGTTTGGGTGGACTTCAGAATGATGTTGGTGATGTGGTGGAGATGGAGAAGACACCGCCTCTTGCACTGGATAGATAGAAATTTGTCAGAGTGTGGCAGAATTCGAAAGTACGTTGTTGACACTTGCAAGAAATGAACAAAAAGCTTTTCACAGTTCTAAGAAAACACTGTTCCCGAGAGTATTAAACATCGTTTCAATTCTCAGAGAAAATTAAGGATCACGTAAAAGTTGACAGCATTTCAAAACGGCAACAAAAAAAACATATGTCGATCATTTTGTGGAGATGTTGACTTGTAGTAACTTGAAGAAATAAATAATTATTTATTCTCGTGTAATTATATTATTTTTTATGCTTTTAGCGTGACTTTACAATTTTAATTTATTTAAATCTCTCGCTTACCGCTTTCATAGCTCATCGTTTAGCGCTTACGTATCTCATCACACCGCTTGCATAGCTGATACATTTGAAATTGTGAGCTGTATTAGCACAATTTATTTTACTAAATATTTGTACTTTTTGACATGGCATGGCTTTTAATTGACATGAAATTAAGAATCTCTTGTAAGTAAATTTACAATGTTAAACTAATGGGATAATACATCAATTGCTTCAATTCGGCGTATATTCCACGTAAAATGTTGTGAAGGTATTTGCTAGGCTGTCCGGGTGACGCCGCGTCCATGGCGAAGGTGCCGACGTTTCGGTCGCCATTCTGCGAATTTCCTCAGGGCGTAGGGCGTAATTAGAAGGTGCTTAACGTCACGGTTGAGGAAATTTGTATTTTTCGTTTTTGACAATGATACGTGAGCTGTTACAACATTAATTTTTTATTTGTTTTCCGCATTCACTTTACATTGCTCGAAACATAGTTAGCTAAACGCCGGAACATTGCTTATCGCCGAGTATATTTATATTCTTCAATATTGTCTTCGGTAATTCACACGAGCCGAATACCCCTCTTTCACAAACTGAAATACTACTTTGCCTTTTTGTAAAAGCATTGCGTACCTGTTAATCACCTCTTCCATGAATTCTTGTTACTCATGTGCATTCCGATGTCCGTTTGTCTCGAAGCTCCTGTAGGTAAGAGCCAACTGCCCCTCCCCCACACACACACACACACCTGCATTTCAAGGAAAACTGACCTCAACATCTGGGTCTAAAATCAGTCGCGAAAAAACTAGCTGTAGTTCAAAATACACAAACGATTTTAGAGCTGTAGGAAATGTTAATTAATTTCATATTAATTTAAGGCCAGTAATAATGTTTTTGTTTTAATGCCTATAATAAGTGTTTTTAAATGTTTTATGATGGTTGGAGTACAATCGAAACGAAATATACGTTTAGCATCTTACCGATCTTTGTAATTTTCATGGAAGAAATGATTTGTTAAAAAATACCTATTCCTTACGGAATCCTCGTTCTTTCGCCTTTTTTCTGCTTAGCATTTTAATAAAATTCCTTTTACATTTGCTGAAAGATATTTGAAATTCACTGTGGACGTTATTTTCATCTCACTGCAGCCTGAAAATCCAAATGTCCCTGTTATATTTTAAATGTTTTATAACTGCTTTTTATTTGACGTTCTCATATGCTCCTTCTCCTATTTTTCTGTTAGCGGTGAAGTTGTCACTTTTCTTACGAGACTATTTCCGTAAAACGTAATAAGCCAATAATGAGAGCTACGAACAAAAATGGTCTATCATCCCTATAAGGAAAAACTACTGGTGCTAAATCAGCACGTACTTTCTCCCGCGTATTTTCACGAATAATTACGCAAAAAGTACTAAAATTTTCGAAAAATTGTATATGACCTTATTTCAAAATCTATCTGAAAGATTTATTTTATTAAGGGAAAAATTTCCATCTTTAATATTTTAGTTGAAGGAAGACTTCGAAAAACTTTTGAATATTTGCAATGTTCGTAAAATTAGGGATTTCAACGAACACGAGACCTGCACCATTCTATTAAACGCCTTTTACACTATCTAACAACAAAATTTAATAAAAAACGATGGAGCCTTTTTTTAAATTTTGATAATGTTCCAGGGGCTTGATGTAAAGTACCCCCCAAAATTAAAATGTCGGTTTCTAATTTAAGAGGTCACGACATTAGCAATATCGATTGGTGAATATCAATTTTCGAGAAAATCGGCTGAACGGTTTAGCTGCTAGCGTTCAGATGGACAGACGTTTTGCCGTCATTCGATTTTTCGGTGTCAAGGTCCCACAGAACACGGATACCGGCTACATCACGTGATAGAGTATTTTTTTCTAAATTTCAACTGGATTAATCTACTTTTTCGTTACCAGGGCCCTGTAATAAGTGTTTTTCTACCGAAAATTCACGTTTTTCGCGCATTACGTAACTTTCTCTCGACTTCGTAGGAAGAAAGTAAAAACAATTGATTGCAACATCTTATTTGTAATTTATTTATTTATTTATTTATTTTTAATTTATTTATTTATTTACGACAAAAACCGTTAAAAACTGTGTGATATCCTATGGGGAAAAGTTAATTTGAAGTTACATTTATAATGGTAGCTTTTTCTTACATGGTAGCTTGCCATAGTTAGTTGTTAATGCAGGGCACACGCCAATAATTCAATGATCCACAATTGAACTTAAAATCCTTTTCACTTTCTCGCTACCGCTTACGCAGTATTAACTTAAAGGAGATAAATATGGGTGTGACGCAAGAGCTATTTGGATTTGGTTGTTGATTATGGAAATGTGGACTTTGATTCCTATATTTATTATTTCTGAGATTATAGATTATATTTCTGGATCGAGGGAGGTGCTATGGGGAGAGGGGGAGGGCATATATGGGTGTTGTGGATAAGTTGAAATAATGCATTGTTGAGGAGGATGGGGAAGGTTTCGAGGAAGTGGAGAGGTAAGACATTGTTGGGAAGAATTTATAGACAGGATTGTTGGCACTAGAGTGAAGTGGAAGAAACGAATAGGGAGTGAAGGATTGTTAGCTGCCTGTGAATAAAGATGGTTAGATGGACTTCTTTGCATGAATGCTTCGTGCCTTCTTTGGAAATATACTACGCGGTTGCATGATGACGTTACGTGAGCTTTATTACATTAGTTTCCACGGTAGGTTCAATGATGATCATGGGTTTGAACGGCAAGACGAACGAGGTTTTACTGTGTATCTGATCAATACTTCCTTCCGGTTTTAGTATGATAATTACACCTGAGATGCATTTATTTCCAGCGCAATTTTTCTTGACCGATGTGCTTCCTCCTCCCTCCCTGGTACAATATGCAGACGAAGGTAAAACGTTGCAGCGAACACTGATGACAACATTCCAATCGCACCATTATTGGCGCCAAACAGAAACTATTTGTCGTTAAAGAATTTTTTGTGTATTTGTTGTTGTGTTTGTGTATTTCTCAAAAAATAAAAAAAATGCATGCGACGGGTTCAGGTACTACAAAGGAGACCCCTCGAACACCTGCGAAAGTTCGGGGAACTTGTAATAGCAGCGAATGCGAAATTAGTTAGAAAGTTGGGAAGGCATGCGAGTTGGAAAAAAGGAATAAGATTTTGACGTATTCTATGAGTAATGCTTTGTACAGGTCTTCTGCTTGCACTGGAGTATTTCGACGATACGGAGAATGAAGATTACAAGAGACAATAATTATAATTTTTTTAATTTCCCCAAAACGCATGATTAAAAAAGTAGCATTCAAGGAGAACAATTTATTATACTCTATGTAACTACATAGTTTTTTTTTTACATATTTTACGAAGTTTACGCATATACGTACTCGAGCTAAAGGTTAATTTGTATTATTTTAAGTCTTTAAAAATGTTTGTCTTGTTTGTTACTTTTTAAGCTGTCGCAGTTAATAAGAATTAATTCATTATAATAAAACAAGATTCGTCCCTTCATGCAAACGAAGTCAGTGTGTTTCCCAATTCAAAAAGTTGCGTGGTTATGTTTTAATATTGCAGCGTAATCTTCAGTAAAGTAGGCATCAGCTTTCCTTTTTTTATTCCAATGTATTTGTTGTTTCGTCAGTTATTATCGTTAGTTGTCTTGTAAGTTTTGCTATGATATTATTGCCTTAAAACTGTTTGCTTAATCGAAGATTCAGTGTCCGGTTTACCCATTTTCTTCCAAATATCCCTGCACGCCAACGCCTCACGCGTTCGCAGTTGGCCAAGACGATGTCCGAGCCACGGTTCGTGTTTTATGGGACCACTTCATTAAGTTTCGTTTTAAATTCTGTCAAGTCGCCAGCGCTACCGCCATTCCTCAGCTGGACACTCTCCGAGAGCCTGGGATTCCAGTTATTTCGCGTGAATTTGTTATAAAACTATAATAGGAGCGTCGATGTACATTTTTTATAATAATTATTTAGAATTACTATCAAATTAAGTACTCAAATGTTTTGTGAAATATTTAAACTTCTATTCAGATTCGGTTTATACGAAATATACTACGAACACGCCTGTTGACGTTTTCTGGAAACGATTTATTGACGGAAATACCCTGCGTGGTTTCTCGTGTGTAAGTAAGAAAGAAGAGAAACGTCCCATCATGTTCACTCTATTGACAAAGCCACTGAAAATGGTCTTTCGTTTGTCACGTTGGTGTTGCGTCAAGGTTTGCAGAACACTGTATGTATACCATGGCTCATCCTTACGACTGCTGCGAGGTCATGTACCTATCGGGACCGCAAGGCACGTACCAATGTCGAATCTTGTGTAATCTTGAGTCCAGTTTGGACGGTGGACGATCACTGTTGAAAATTCGTTTCCCAAATCTTCTTCGTTACTCTTCCTAAACAAACAATGGACTGCGATCAAAGGCTTCATCACAGTTTTTCACGGCGGAGGTTTATTCACGGAGGTGGTTCGGCATTGTTGTTGCTCTGCAACATCACTGACTAAGAGATTCTAGGTTTTAAAACCTGACAGTGGTGAGTTGTCTCTCGCAGGTTTTTTCCTCGCGAAGTGGTTCCCCTTTGGATGGTGAGATCCAGCCTGGCACCACCCGCCCGGACCAAGATCTAAGCTCCCAGCATGTGGGATAGTGTAGTGCATAATAGTGTGTAATAAAAGGATGCGGAAGGGACAAGGAAGAGGAAAGAAATATCGCGTGCGTCCGTGGTCCGTTTATTTGGGTACTGCTCAGTCGCCTGATATTGATCGGAGCAACATGCACTACACTTACGAGACTAATTGCCGTAGTATATGACGTGCCCGGGAGCGCTAATTAGTGGTGCGCCTAATGAATTTGTAATGTGGTGCGGCAGGGGCGGTGCGGAGCGGGCGGAGCGGGAGGAGCCGGCGGCGCTGGCCGGGCTGTGGCGGTGCGCGCTGCTGTCGGCGGCGCTGCGCGACCTGCTGGCGCAGTGGGCGCTCAGCGACGAGGAGGCGTCCGCGCCCGACCACCCGCGCGCCGCGCTGCCCGTGCTGGCCGTGCTGCGCGTGGGCGCCGGCGCGCGCGACGCCGCCCCCGAACATCTGCTCAGGTGAGGCACGCCCCCTCTCTATCTCTGTCTCTCTCTCTCTCCCTTCTGTCTCTCTCTCTCCCTTCTGTCTCTCTCTCTCCCCCTTCTGTCTCTCTCTCTCTCCCTTCTGTCTCTCTCTCTCTCCCTTCTGTCTCTCTCTCTCCCTTCTGTCTCTCTCTCTCCCTTCTGTCTCTCTCTCTCTCCCTTCTCTCTCTCTCCCTTCTGTCTCTCTCTCTCCCTTCTGTCTCTCTCTCTCCCTTCTGTCTCTCTCTCTCCCTTCTGTCTCTCTCTCTCCCTTCTGTCTCTCTCTCTCCCTTCTGTCTCTCTCTCCCTTCTGTCTCTCTCCCCCTTCTGTCTCTCTCCCCCTTCTGTCTCTCTCTCTCCCCCTTCTGTCTCTCTCTCTCCCCCTTCTGTCTCTCTCTCTCCCCCTTCTGTCTCTCTCTCTCCCCCTTCTGTCTCTCTCTCTCCCCCTTCTGTCTCTCTCTCTCCCCCTTCTGTCTCTCTCTCTCCCCCTTCTGTCTCTCTCTCTCCCCCTTCTGTCTCTCTCTCTCCCCCTTCTGTCTCTCTCTCTCCCCCTTCTGTCTCTCTCTCTCCCCCTTCTGTCTCTCTCTCTCCCCCTTCTGTCTCTCTCTCCCTTCTGTCTCTCTCTCTCCCTTCTGTCTCTCTCTCTCCCTTCTGTCTCTCTCTCCCCCTTCTGTCTCTCTCTCCCCCTTCTGTCTCTCTCTCCCCCTTCTGTCTCTCTCTCCCCCTTCTGTCTCTCTCTCTCCCCCTTCTGTCTCTCTCTCTCCCCCTTCTGTCTCTCTCTCCCTTCTGTCTCTCTCTCTCCCTTCTGTCTCTCTCTCTCTCTCCCTTCTGTCTCTCTCTCTCTCCCTTCTGTCTCTCTCTCTCTCTCCCTTCTGTCTCTCTCTCTCCCCCTTCTGTCTCTCTCTCCCTTCTGTCTCTCTCTCCCTTCTGTCTCTCTCTCTCCCTTCTGTCTCTCTCTCCCTTCTGTCTCTCTCTCCCTTCTGTCTCTCTCTCCCTTCTGTCTCTCTCTCCCTTCTGTCTCTCTCTCCCTTCTGTCTCTCTCTCCCTTCTGTCTCTCTCTCCCTTCTGTCTCTCTCTCCCTTCTGTCTCTCTCTCCCTTCTGTCTCTCTCTCCCTTCTGTCTCTCTCTCCCTTCTGTCTCTCTCTCTCCCTTCTGTCTCTCTCTCCCTTCTGTCTCTCTCTCCCTTCTGTCTCTCTCTCCCTTCTGTCTCTCTCTCCCTTCTGTCTCTCTCTCCCTTCTGTCTCTCTCTCCCTTCTGTCTCTCTCTCCCTTCTGTCTCTCTCTCCCTTCTGTCTCTCTCTCTCCCTTCTGTCTCTCTCTCTCCCTTCTGTCTCTCTCTCTCCCTTCTGTCTCTCTCTCTCCCTTCTGTCTCTCTCTCTCCCTTCTGTCTCTCTCTCCCTTCTGTCTCTCTCTCCCTTCTGTCTCTCTCTCCCTTCTGTCTCTCTCTCCCTTCTGTCTCTCTCTCCCTTCTGTCTCTCTCTCCCTTCTGTCTCTCTCCCTTCTGTCTCTCTCCCTTCTGTCTCTCTCTCTCCCTTCTGTCTCTCTCCCTTCTGTCTCTCTCTCTCCCTTCTGTCTCTCTCTCCCTTCTGTCTCTCTCTCTCCCTTCTGTCTCTCTCTCTCCCTTCTGTCTCTCTCTCTCCCTTCTGTCTCTCTCTCTCCCTTCTGTCTCTCTCTCTCCCTTCTGTCTCTCTCTCCCTTCTGTCTCTCTCTCTCCCTTCTGTCTCTCTCTCTCCCTTCTGTCTCTCTCTCTCCCTTCTGTCTCTCTCTCTCCCTTCTGTCTCTCTCTCTCCCTTCTGTCTCTCTCTCTCCCTTCTGTCTCTCTCTCTCCCTTCTGTCTCTCTCTCTCCCTTCTGTCTCTCTCTCTCCCTTCTGTCTCTCTCTCTCCCTTCTGTCTCTCTCTCTCCCTTCTGTCTCTCTCTCTCCCTTCTGTCTCCGTCTCTTCTGTGTCTCCGTCTCTTCTCTGTCTCCGTCTCTTCTCTCTCCTGTCCTCTCCTCAATGAAATCAAAGAAATGTAACAAACACTTTGTTAACTTACAAGTTGGTCCGTTTGGTTTGTCTTAAAAGACAATTGTTGCCAATATGATGTTGTAATGCTTGTGCAAGATGGTGAAAACTTTCGTACAACATATTCATATTGCGTTACGATTTTATGTCTCTCCCTACGTTAACAATGCTTCATGTAGATCTTTTCCATTGTTCATGTGTCTGCATATATTGTTCGTATGTTTAATAAAACCTCTTTGCATATATTTCCTCAAAACCTTAATATTTCTTAATATCTTTGCGTTCGGCACAGCATATTATACTTATCTGCCTCCATTCCTCCAATCTACCCAAATAAATATTTACATTTGTAATGATTATGAGCAATATATACCCCGGTACTGTATTTTAAGCACATTCGAAAATTAAATAATAATGTGATGGACGGTACTATTAGATATGATGGAACTACATTTCTATTCAGAAAGACGAACATCCTCATTCTAGTTTCAACATATTCATTTTTTTCTCAAGAATTCCAATTAACTTCATTGATACATCGAATATCATTTTTAATTTAAAAATTATTCTACTTACTGCAATGTGTGAATCATGACGTAGAAGATTTGCTAAAATAATAAAAAGTCTAACTTCGAGAAATTACGTAGGTGTATAACATTGTTTAATGAGAAGATTTTTGTAAAATGAAGATAAATCGAAGAAATAAATATAAGGCTTTACATAGAATAAACAAAAAATGAGAGGATGAGCTATGATAAAACGTTACCTAATGTATATCAAAGGATTTGATGTGATCCGCATTGATATTTTAGTCTGAAATTGAAAAACAAGTGAGCAGCATAGGAAAAACTAAACTAAACTTTGCCATAAACAAAGTCAAAGGGAAAGATTGTGAATGAAACCGATTTCATTGATCGGGTTTTTGACGCGTAAGGTCACACCAGTGGACTTGTGTGCGCGTACCTGGGTGCGAACACGCTGACATTGGACATGGCCATTGGAAAATAGGATTCGTTTTGAAGTCATTGCTGAACTACCCAATCCACGTCAAAGCCCATGATTTGCAGCTTTCTCAATTTGCAATTCAAATGTGTTGCGTGATCTCAATCCCAATTCCTGCGGCAGCAGCTCAAGGCGAGTCGCTTCTAGGCAACATGATTTAAATGATGCAGCGTTGGACATTGTGTCGTAGAGAGGTAAAGATTCATAAATCTACTAAGTACAGAAGCCTGAGCGTATTGACTTAAATCATTTAATTTGAGAATAGCGCAAATCGTTCAAAATGCTTTTCGAAAGCGATCATACTTTTATGATTTGTTAGATTGTTACTTTCTCGTATACGTACGTATATACGCAGTAATATTACTTCGGCAAGAAACGGCGATTTGTTTATCATGATGGACTAAATCTGGCTTCAAATCTTTGAACTAAATATAGTGTTTATATATGTGCTTTAATGTATTGAATTTTGGAACAAATCCAGTTACGTCATTGGTGACATTGGCACTGGCATTTATTTACGACATTGAAATTTGGCCGATTTTAGTAAGACGGGTCTGCCTCACTCTGAATTTTAACTTGTTGACCAGTATCGTTTATTGATAAAATTGCATCAAAATAATTGTATATACTATTTCTATGCATAGTTTGAAACTGAAAACATAAGAAAAATGTTTTCTCGTCTCACGTTCCATTTCAAGAAAAGTTATTGTATATTTCGGCATTGTCTCGCCCTCTTCCCAGCTACTACCTATCGGCGCCTTTTTTTCTCTAGTTTTCTCGATCTTTCAGTTCCCTACTATGTAGTATCGGCTCTTGATGTCTCATTGGCTAGCGTGCTCGCTTTTCACGGCGCAACCCCTGATTCGATTTCCGGCCGGGGTAAAATTATGCCCGTGCGCTTTCCTTTACAAATGCCCCAATATCTATTGCTGTGTGCCCATGAGAAAGCCCACTCTAAGGTTTTGAAGACCCGTGTATACGGTGGAGGGATGTCTTCGTGCTAATCACACGAACCCTTTATCCCATGACCGAGAGGTTGCGCCACCGTTGGTCGCCCAAGGTCCGTATCGGGCTATCGAGCCAACGGACAGTACAGGACAGTAGAGTTGAATTATGATTTTAAGACGAGAAGATAACCTTGTAGAAAAGTAAAACATGGTCATGTATGCAAATTTACATTGAATATTTTGAACCCGTTCCTGCCCGTTTAATATTTTATTTCACGTAAAAGTGCGTGAAAACGTCTCATACTTTAAAAAATTGAGCAGAACATAATTCAAAGATTTAATTTTGAAGAACATATTTCATTCAGAAGAAAAATCTCTAATTTCAATATTGCAGAAAGACGCCGAAAACACTGTTGCAAATTTCGAAAATTTACAGAACTTAACGAGAAAGACATCTCTGGCAGTTCAAATGACACTTGCTCTATTCAAAAAAAGAATGTAAATAAAAAATCGGAGCCAATTTTCCGAATTTGTTGTTATCAACCGTATTAAGTTCATGCAGAAATCACGCTAAAACTTCTCCGAAGACAGTTCCAACACCAACTTTTTTAGCGTTTTTTGCTACATTCAAGAATATTTAAAATAATGTGGAACTGTTTTTGTGAATATAGTTGATTAAAACGTACATATATTTCACGCAAAATTACATAAAAACGAATCACATTTTCAAAACATTGCACATGACCTTATCTCACAATCAGTCTTTTCACATTAGATGTCATCCCTCAATATTGTAATTCTAGGAAAATGCCGAATAATTTTTGAACATTCGCAATTTTCGAAAATTTAGAGATTTTAATGAAAATGAAATCTGCGTCATTTTTAAGCGTCCTTCACACTATCCGAAGACAATTAGTTTAATCAAAAAAATTGGAGAAAAATTGAAAATTTTCGAAAATGTTTAAGCATTGTGTACAAAATCAAAATATCCGTTTCTAACTCGCAGGGATTCGAATTCGTTCATATCGAACAAGGAATATATACAATGCGTTAGATGTAGTTTACTTCAATAACAGATTTATCTACTTTTTCGTAACCAAAGCATGACAAAGTTTTTCTGTAGAGAGCTCGTCGAGATCCGCCGCAGCATTACATTTTCTCTTTACTACGTAAACGTAGGGTAGCTAGAAAGTAAAAAGAGACAAAGAGACGAACAGCTTAGCGAAAGTTAAATAATAGAGAGGACAAAAGTGAAGACACGAATGGTCCCTCAGTGCATAATTCAGCATGTGATTCAGCATTGATAACCTACAGTGTGGTAAAACTGGGTTGATTCATATAGTAGAATTTCAAAACCTAGGAAATTCTGGTTGAGATGTCTAAAATGCGTAATATAGAGCCACAAAGAAAGTGTTAGTATTTTTCAGACATTCAGAAACAGATTTTAATCTGTAGAGCCCGTCAAGAGTAAATTTTTACAATATTTTCTTTTTACAAGTATGAGCATTATTACGATGAAATTCCTGAGTTTTTTGATAAATACAATAACTATGTTGTTTTAAAACTGATTTCTTTCTAGAAATTCTTCTATGTAAAAATGTATGTCGAATTATCAGACAATGGAATAAGAGAGTTCGTCTGGAGTAATCATTCACAAGAAAAATAATACTTCGATTATTTAAATTTTTGATCATATGCCATTGTGGTCAGAATTTCCGTACATAATTTTGGTATATTTAATATTGACAACACAGTGCATTAGTTTCACTGTATCTTTTTTTCGTTAATGAGTTTTTCTCTTGGGGATTTTCTTATGGTATTCGTTTCAAGCTTTCTTGGAATGATGAACTGCAGAAAAGATTCTCCCGGGCTGTCTTTTACGTTCGTTAGGTGCACTATTCCCCGTCCTTTGATCAATTACTGCGAAGACTTTTTATTTGGGCGCGTCGCCGCGAGTCTTCATTTGAAAAATACGAGAGATCTTCATGATTGCTCATAGTCTTTTGACTTCTCAAATTCAAGGCTTGTGTTTTCCTTCCATGACCAAGCATTTATTATTTTCGGCAATTATTATACTTTCTCGCCCTTACCTCGTAATAAGATAGGTATTGAAATCGTGTGCCGGAAAACGGCGAGAGAAAAACTCTTATTGCCGGTTCCTGTTAACGAAAATGTGTATAAATCATGTTCCTACATAAATAGTTAATTACTTTAACACGTGTAGTCTGAATTCATGTGTTGTGGATCCTTGATACCGAAAAATCGATTGACCGCAAAACGTGTCTGTCCGTCCGTCTCTTTGCCCGTGCGTCGGTCCGTCCATTGGCCCATGAATGAACTCCAGGCCCTCCGAATTTGAAACGGATATTGTGATTTTGAGGGGTATTTATTTAAAGTATCGATATTTTCAAAATTTTCTAAAAAATGGTTGCAATTTTTTTGATTAAGCTTTGTCATCGGATATCATAAAGGTTGCTTTAAAGAATGGTGGAGGTTTCATTTTACATAAAATCCCTGATTTTTCGAAAACTGCAAAACTAAATTTTTTTCAGAGTCTCTCTACAATTACAACATTGAAGATACAGCTTTTGGGTTGAATGAAATGTGTTCTCGAAAGAAAGATCTTGAAATAAGGTTATTGAAAATTTTTTGAAAATATGAGTTGTTTCAGCGTCATTTTGCCTGAAATGTAGGCAATTTTCAATTTTTTTAAATAAGTTTTTTCTCAGAAACGGCTCTAATTTTTTTCTTTACAGTTTTTCCTCGTATGTATCAAGAACAGTAAAAAGTGGGGGTACTCTCATTACTGGCAAACTCTCTGTATTTACGGAAACTGCAAAAAGTTAACATTTCAATACTACAAAATTGAGAATTTGCTTTAAGCAAAATCTTTTTCTAAATCAGCTCTTTAAAAAAGATCATGTACAATTTTTTGAAAAATGTGTTCTACTTTTCGAGTTATTTCCGCTTGAATTGTATAAAAAAAAACAATATCTCAGCAATTGCTCCAACTTTTTCCAGGAGTAGAAGGAACGCTTAAAAGAATTGCACACGTTTCATTTTCGTTCACATCTCTGTATTTTTGAAAATCGCCAATTTAGAAATAATACGAGAAATTATGTGCAGTTGTAGGATCCGTAGTGAGTTTTTTTAATCCCGCTTTTGTGGTTGTGCCTAGGGGCGCGCGCGCAGCGCTGGTCGCGCTGCTGTCGCGGCTGGAGAAGGGCGCGGAGGGGGCGTGGCGCGGGCGGCCGCTGCTGCTGGAGGCCAGCCCCTTCGGCAGCGCCTTCTTCCTGAACGCGTGGAGCGGCGGCGTGGCGAGCGGCGCGGCGGGGCCGCACGGCTGCCTGCTGCTGGCGGACGCGCGCGCCGCCCCGGGTTGCGAGGGCGCGCCGGCCTTCCTGCTGCGCCACGACGCCCACGCCGCCACCCCCACCCCCGACAGGTACGGCCGTCGCGCCAAGGCCGCCGTTGCCTACTGCCACGGACCACATCGGCCTAGGTGGCTCAGGGCATCGACTGACGGCACTGCAGTGCTTCTGACCGGCAGGTCCTAGGGTTCCACTTCCGACGGTAGCAGGAGTTTCATCACCAGCTGCACATCTAGGTCGAATCCAGCCGCTGACTTAAGGAGAAATTAGCGGATGGCAGCTCTGATCGGTAGTTTCCCGTGGTTTCTCAGATCAATACCCGGCGAATCCCGCAGCAGTACTCTTACAAACGGCACACGGACCACGCGGTAACTTTTCTTCCCCTTCCTTGCCCAATCCTCACCATTTACTTACACACAATTAACCTTACAGATGTAACCATACATGTGAGAGACTAGTCAGGAGCTTAGAGCTTGTCCCGGCTGGTGCGGAGCCAGGCTCGTGGAAGATACCTGGTTGGCGAAAACCCGGCAAGCCGACAGAGAGGTCGTCGCTGCATCTCGCTATTCAACTGGAGAAGATGAACGCCACAACTCGCTATAAAACTTGCACTACACTTACGGGACTAATGTCCTTAGCTCTTAACGCGCTGAGAATCAGTAATCAATCAAATTCAACAACGCCACGGGCACATGCCGTCCAAATCGCTACTACCCTCATAGAAATAAGTCAAACTAAAGCCGCCTACTGCCGAGAACCACAGTCTTTGTTTCACTCAGAGTTGCATTTCGCTCAGAGAAACATTTTATTTGCTTTACATCATTGATATCTTGTTTACTTCTTGCTTTTTCTCTCCGACATCAAGCTTATGGATTTCATGTATTTTCAATATTTACTGTTTTTTTTTATTTTAGCTGACCTTTGCAATTTAAATTTCATCTCTTTCAGGACTCATCCAGCGACGACATACGTATCATGCACTCATGTATCGTTCTTTACACATAACATTGCATGGGATCTGCGTATTTCATCTTAAGTAGTCACAGCATTAATCCCTGGGGCATTGAGGAGAGCTCATTTGACGGTCCTTGCGTATACCTATCCATCTGCGACTAAAGACATGGTAATCTGGAATATTCTAGAAATGAGACGAGGAAATCATGTACTCTGGATTCTGTAAAGACGTTGGGAGGAGACAAGTCAAAGAGTTCATTGGATTCCTTCCAGTGAGTCCGTGCCATGTACCTCCTCCCATTACCTTTACACTTCCACCGCACACGCCTGTGTTTCTTTCTGGGATCCTACCGGCTCATATATCTCAACCCAATGACTGCTGCCCCTGCAGCGTCTCAGATCCGGAGGTACTTGCATTCGAGCCTCCACAGTGGCAGATTTTGTTTATTGGAGAAACTGCGGTAAAACTATTGAACAGAGCAGCCGTCCGCTAGAATTATCTTGCAGACAACGGCTGAATTCGATCTAGCTATGTAGTTAGTGCCAAAAATCCTGCCACGGGTGGAAGTGGAACCCTACACGGAAAAAAAGAACAGTTTCAGTACACCAGATCCATGATACTGTAACAAGGTAACTTGTACAAGGTGACTCGTACAAGGTAACAGTATCATGGATCTGGCATACTGCTACTGTTCTTTTTTTTCGTGTCTGACCACCCGGACAGATGCACCGGAGTGACGTCGCTCGATGCCCTACAAACCGCGAAGCAGCCGTGGCGAAGGTGGCGCTGTGTGCGCAGGCGCGGCGGGCCCGTGGCGCTGGTGGTGGCGCCGGTGAGCTGGTGGCGCGGCGAGTGGGTGGGCTTCACGCTGCTAGCGGCGCTGCGCCCGGTGCTGCGCGAGGTGCTGGGCACTTCGCCGTCACCGCCGCCCGCCAAAGCCCCCACCCCCACCCCCGCGCCGGTCATCGCCACTACCCCCGGCGCCGCCGCTGCCTCCTCCTCCTCCGCCGCCGCCGCGGACGAGGGCGTGGTGCTGGTGCGCTGCGGCGGCGAGTGGGGGTCCGGGGTGGCGGTGGCGCTGCCGCTGCCGGGCCCCCCGCTCGTGCTCACCTGCGCCCACGTCGTGCGCAACGTGAGTATTACGCCGCTCGCTTTCCCCCCCCCCCCCTCCCCATCCTTCACCGTTCGTGTTGCGTAACCCCAGGCGCCCTCCGCCGCGCCGTTTCATCCCCAGGCGCCGCCGTCGCGAACGGACGGCGCGGAGCCACGGTTACTTAAAGGGGCGATAGCGTTTCTCCAACGAGAGTCTTTGCCTCATTCATACACAAGTTCACTCATAGAAGTTTGTTAGACTGAGTTAAGAATATTATATGTAATGATTTTGTCACACTCTGATTATTGAGCCCTAAAAACTGTGAACTTCAGAACAAAAAATATAATTTCTGAGAAAGTTAAAGACGCACTCGAATTTATTGCAGGTGGCAAAATAATAAAAGTTATTATTTAGCTAAAGGAAATATAAAAATTAAGGAGTAATTGTAGTAAGGGAATTGTGTCCTCGCGGCACATATTCCAGCATTGAACAGCTTTGTTTTGTGGACACCAACAGCGGCTCGGTCTGCAACATGGACTGTTTGTATCAAATGGGTTACGAAACGCGTCGCAGAGTTTTAACAAACGCTCTACCGATAGTGCAAAACTGTCTAGTTACTTCCGACATCCGCACGCGGTGGAACTCACAACTCAGAAGAATAAGGGGCTGGGTTTTGGAAGAATCTAAAGAAAATGCCTTTTCTAATGTAAAGAGGATGGGTTCTCATATCCTTTACGATCAACAATGTATACAAATGGTACGAATCACGTATTGCTGTTGCCTTTAACAGAAATTAGTATCTCGGCACGATTACGAATGTATTTTCAGGACATTGAGTTGCCTCATTTGAAATGAATTATGCAACGGCACCATGACAAAAATTAAATGATGTAGGTCTAAAGGTTATAGTTGCTCTACCTCAGAACTGGCGAGCCTTGGGACTTTCATTCACTGGATATTTGGAGTCATCACTGGGATCACTAGCGTCAATTTGGCTGGCGTAAACTTCACGCGTAACACAGGTGCGCTTTTAAGGACTGGGAAGCGAAGAAATAATAGTCGAAATTACGATCTGTAACCTTTCCATTCGACAACGGCTCGAGTTGTCAATCAGAAAAGAGGAACTTTTGAATGCAAAAGATTTTAAAGACCTTGCAATAAATTATATTTTCAGCGAGAAATACACACTGCTTGTGCTTGTACTTGTTCAGTGCTGGAAAATGTTTTGGAAGCACCTACATTCCTTACTTATTTCTTGTTTCTTAATTGTTATTTCAAGTTCTTTAAAAATTGTTTAAATATTTGTTTTGTTAGTCTTATTAATAAGTAAGCAGCAATGTACATGAAGGCGGTAGTTTATTTCAATCGATCAATAATGAAACTAGGTGCTACAACAGCACATACTTCCTCGCATTAATTGTTAAAGCTACGCACTATTATAATACTATTTGAATCTGTAAACGTTTCTCCAACCCAATGTATTTTCCACCCTTGGATCCAAACTCAATTTCTTAATCTCAGTGTTAGCCCACCATTCAGGTTACCCATACGGCATCATCTCAGGTAAACTCAACCTTTCTTACACTTGAAAAAAGTTGAACATTCCAAATATTCAGAGATTTTTTGATATTATGTCAAGAGGTAGTTGTTGTTGTTGTTGTTGTTTTTTTTAATTCATAAAAAATATCTTTCTGCAATATATTGTAGTTTTGTCGTGATTCATAGTGTCAAGAGAGGCAAGTTGTGTGATAGTTTAAAGGTCTCGATGTGCGCAGGCGGCGGCGCCGGGGGCGGGGCCGGCTGAGGCGGAGGCGGGGCTGGCGGTGCGCGTGTGGTGGCGCGGGCGCGCGCGCGAGGCACGTCTGCTCTACCGCACGCCGCCCGGGCGCGCCTTCGACGTAGCCGTGCTGCAGCTGGACGACGCCCACGCCCACGACGCCCCGCGCGGGCTGCGCATCGCCGCCACCCCCGCGCGCAGAGGTGAGCGCGCCCCGCCACCCCACGACCACGCCCCACCCACCGGCCGAGGTGGCTCAGGGCGTCTATTGAATGCCGCACTGCAGTGATATCATGAATCGTTTATTTCAGAAACCCGTCAAACGCCAAATTCCTCATCTCGAGAAAACTGACGAAAAGTCTCCCAAGTTTCCTGAATTCAAAATATTTTTATTTATTAAAGCAGTTGATAAATTAATATTTTTTCATATAAATATTCTCCACACGATGTGTCTATCCTCTTGGAACAATAATCCGCCGCTAATGCGTGTTTTTGATTTTGGCTTTTGACGGGTTTTTGAAATAAACGATTCATGATGTCACTGCAGTGCGGCTGACCTGGAGAGCCTTCGGTTCCACTCCCCACGGTTGCAGGATGTTGTTTTCACACTGGCTGCATAGCTAGTAGAGATGCGACATCGATAACAAAACATCGATGTTAGAAAACATTGATTTTCAAAATTAAATCATCGACTAAAAACCATCGATTTTTTTCGACATTGGTGTTTTTAGACTGTTTTAGTAACCTCTAACATTCAATTGGTGAGCGTTAAAATTTAATTTCATGGCCAGAATAGAGGATACACGATACGTCATATTCATCTTCTTGAAAGTGTTCCAGCTGGGATAGTACCCCGCTGGCGGGATATACCGAATTGGGGAAAACTCATCTAGCCAACGTAGACGTATAGATTGGCACCGGATCTAAAGTGGCAGGATCGGAAACTGACGCATTGAAAACAAACAGAAACGTATCCTTTTTGCAGTCGTTTTCGAGATACACAGAAGTGAAAGAAAGGGAGCCCCTGGCCGCTTCCTCGGCGCCTCTCCATAAAATGTTCATTTCATCTCGGCGCAGTCGAGCAGTCACGCAGAATTGCGCGTGGATACTCTGTATGGCGTCATGTGCCTTTAAATGGGCCTCGGGGTCGCAAGATGTCGAGGCTGAACGTTAGTTCTACACGCGGAAATTTACGTAACCAGTTAATAAAGTCAAACTATTTCATTGTTTATTTAAAATTATCTACAGCTTGTATTGTATTGCTATAAGGATGGTCTGTGAAAAATCAGTTATATTTGTCTGGTTTTGTCGTATGTTTTCAGTTTTGAGACTATATCTTCCCCGATTATTGACGTTAGTACAATTGTACATTTCCGTCATTACGTCGCTGGATTTACAAAGAAAATATTGGAAATAATGGTCAATGATGATTTCCTTTCATGTGATAATCGGTTATTTTAAAAAGATGCAGTGGTTCGATTATGATTAATGGGAATAAGGGTAAGAGGGAAAACGTTGCGACGAAATGTAATGAAAAATTAAGATATAAAGATTTTAAATGCCTTTGGGAAATAATATGAAAGTAGGTTAAACGAACAAGTAAACCGTCTTAACTGCAATGGTGTGTTGTAGAAATAACCCAAGTTTTTTATTTTTTGTTATGGACAAACACATTAAAGGTAGTATTGTTCGGAAAGTTACCTATGTGACTACCTAAACGCACGCTCAAATAACATAATGAAATTCCTTAATAAAACAAATTTTGTATTTACAGAGTTTTTGGAACAATTGTGTGCAATTATGTCTCCATGTGGTAACAGGACCTCACTATTCGAATTCGGGTTCCAGTATAAAGCTATTTACACTTTTAAGATAACGAGACACCAAGTACGGAATGTTCCCATGTGTCCAGTAAGGACTAATAGTTAATAAAATTTGCACAGGAGTCGTATTTTAAGCATATTTTCCAATATATATGTATACATATACACATACATATATAGGATACTGGAATACTTTACAATCATAACGGATGCTGGAAGTTGACTCCGTTTCCTAGTGATCTGGTTGCTACGAATATAAATGAAATTTTTAATAAGAGCCCCTGATTCGGCTCAATGTGGAGAATCTTTTCTGGCGCACGTTATATGTATACGTATATTATACACACACACGCATACATTCACCATATGTTCCCCGCAGGTCCCTCCGCATATTTCCACGCATGTGCTCCATACATGAGTACATGAGCCTCTACATGTTTCTTAACATATGCTCCGCGTGTTCCAAAGCATATTCTCCCGCAAATTGTCCGACATTTACTGACATGATCACAGCATGTTTCCTCACATTGGTTAATCTGGAAATCAAACTGGAAATTTAAAATTTTAATTTCAGTGTTGACAGACAGTGCAATGACTTTCCTGACGGGACGTTCTGAATAACTAGAGTAGTATCAACGAATTAGAACGTACAAAGTGCCTCTAATTGTATACCACGACAGAAAAAATATAACTTGTGTAACTTTCGGAAGTCGAAAACTTACTTTGAAAGACCAAGAATGCGTTTTTTTCACAAATGCAAGTTTCTAAAATGTGTATCACCGTAATGTGTGTTTCGAGAATCATGGGCTCCTGATACCCCACTTATGCCACAACCTGCGAACTTCTGTGTTTATTTTAAATCTCTCTGAAGCAGAACTGGGGAGTAATTATAAGCCCTACACAGCAGTAGAGGACTTGCAGGCTTTTGTAACCATGGTTTCTCATCAGCCGACCCCTTTCATTAGCGAACGATTCAGGCTGCGAATAAATGTTACAAACGTTGAAGGCATGCGGAATAGTCGATCATTTTTGCCAATTAACATGTGGTGGGAAGTTTTCATATAACGAGTTGCACTTCTGATATTTGTCCTTGATAGTCAGGCAACTCCTTTTGCTCAGGTGTTCGGCGAGACCCAATTTGGTGCTGTCGAGATTTTATTAGCCGACCGAACATCTGTGTATATAGGATTGAATAATAATTAAGAGCAAATGTTACATGTCCCACTGCACCTTCATTGGCGAAAAGTGATCATTTTTGTCTTTTCTACATGCCTTAGAAGTTTGTAACCCGTATTCTGTATCACTTGAGGTGTAATAATAATAATAATAATAATAATAATAATAATAATAATAATAATAATAATAATAATAATAATAATAATAATAATAAATTATTAATATTATTATTCCGCTTTTACCAGCTACAAGTAGAAACCATTGATGTCATCGTCTCAGCTTGTCCAATTTTATCAAAGACTGAATACTTGACAAGAACCGATGGAGTGCGTTGTTACCTCCGCTGGCAAATCTACAGCGCTCTCGAAGTGCCAAACGCATGCTTCAAGTTGTACGAACGTTCTCCGAAATTGGTGACGTCTTTTGGACTGTGTACAATACTTCACGACCAAAAAATGCGAACTGATCGCACGATAGTGGCAAAAAACAAGATATTGTTATTCGGGATTTGGAGGGTAAAAAGTGTCTACTTGTAGATATTGCTGTGCCGTGCATCAACACATCTCTAACTCAGAAGTTTCGAAATCAAGATCATCCGAAAGTGGGGCGTAGAAGCACGGGTAGTCCCGATAGGTATTGGGGCTTGAGATTTATTCCGCAAAATTTGTGTTAGAATTTTGTTAAACTCCCAGGTAATTCAGAAGATTGGGAAGTGCTTTACTGGAAACAGCCCAAATTTTGAGCAAGGTATTGAAGAGACTTGCTCCTTAGGAAGAGACTTGCTCCTTAGGAAGAGACTTGCTCCTTAGGAAGAGACTTGCTCCTTAGGAAGAGACTTGCTCCTTAGGAAGAGACTTGCTCCTTAGGAAGAGACTTGCTCCTTAGGAAGAGACTTGCTCCTTAGGAAGAGACTTGCTCCTTAGGAAGAGACTTGCTCCTTAATAAACCTCGCGAATTTCATTATTGAAAAATGAAAGTAATGGTACTTCATTGTGCCAAAATTCCAATCTTCCCATATATCTTGACAGTGAGGTCGTCATTATCTGATTCTTCCTAGAAAAAAACTGTTGAAAAGTTCTCACCATTTTCTTCATAAGATGAAATTGAAAGTTTAGAAACAATCCGTGTATTGAATATTAAAAGAGCTTCCTCAACCTAAGTCCGCGCTGGCTTCGCACAGGGCGCATGACGGTGACAGCGGAGCGGCGCCGCGCGTGTTCGCAGGTGAGCGCGTGCTGGCCGCGGGTTTCGCGCTCTTCTCCGAGCAGGACGCGCGCGCGGGCGACGGCGCGGGCGTGAGGCCGCTGCTTGCCGCGGGCGAGATCGCAAGAGCGCGCCCAGCGCTTCTGCAGACGACGTGCGTCGCGCAATCGGGCGCCAGCGGCGGCGCAGTGCTGCGGCCGACTGGCGAACTGCTTGCACTGCTCGTCTGCAACGTTCGCGACGCCCTCTCTGGCGCTCTCTATCCGCACTTCAGCATGGCTGCACCAGCCGCTGCGCTGCGACCCGCCCTGCTTCGTTACGCCGCCACAAGAGGTCAGCATTGAGTTCGTATGTTTTTGGCATCGCAACAAACAATACAGTGATTTCCTAGATAAACGTCACTTTTTTTACACTGTGTTCCATTTCGGTTATTTTCATGATTCCAAATGGGATGAAGAATGATTGTCTACTCTACAGAAAAGTGATAGTCGCAATGAATTATCATTCCAAAATGAACTCAGGAAATTAATACCAGGGCTTATTTTCTAAATACATGGTCAGTGGAGAGGTGTGACCATTTTTTGCATGGTCATCACTAGACTTGCTTTCTATCCAGATTCTACCTTTCAGATGCGACTGGGGAGGGGCGGGAGTCGATTGTCATTAAGTGCTCTCTTTTAAAAGGCCAAAACTACGCTCGTTTTTGTTGATGTCTTCATTTTTTAATAATAAATCTCCTGGACTTTCTTCAGACAATATTGAACTGTTTTAGAAATTTTGGTGTAATGGCAAAACTGCAATTCATTTAATCCAAAAAATTCGAAATGTAGTAATTATTTTAAAATTAGATTTGGTATTCAGTTACCACTCATTAATATTATTGCTTGATCTGCCAGAAAGCGCACTACTTCCGCGCAAATAATTTGAAATAGGCGTACATTCAACTGATCACTCGTTGCCATTTCAGCGTTCCACGCATCAAAAGGATCTTCCAAACAATCGCAAGCCGAGATCGTCGAGGAGCTGCTTAAACGTCACCGCCCTCGAGTAGAGTCGCTGTGTAAAAGAACTAAGTGTCAGACGATTGGAAGTTGCGTTCCCAACGCACGCGTGCTACAGCACGGTTTACACTCTCATTAACGTACGGAAATAACACAACTATAATACGATTAATATATCTCTGCCCCTGTCAGGTATCAGCTGTTGATGGTTGTGACGTTTGAGCTCCCGATTAGATGAAATTACCATCAGCTGATACCTGCCAGGGGCAGAGTTACGAAAATCGCAGTATAATCTGTGCTGGGAACCCGACTCCGAAGTATCGGAGCCCTTCGCGATGGTTCTGCCAGGTATTACTGCACATTCAAATACAGACTAAGTAAAAAAAAATCAATGGACACTAGAGAATGCTACATCTCCATACAACAGTCGTGTGAACGATCGGGGACTTGCCTATACATTAGATGTTTTGATTCAAAATGATTTAAATTAATAAAAATATGTATAATTTATCTTCTAAAATAATACTTGACGCTTGGAAGCCGCCGTATTAACGTTACATTGATATATCAAGTTAAAAGATAAATTTGTGTAAATACTCTTAACACTTACATTATTAAATATTTAAAGTTGAGCTGTCTAGCTGTAGTGGAAAATTTTTGGAAGAAGAATTTTTGAATTATCTCTTACACTCCTAAGGATTCCAAGAGTGATTTCTCAATTAATACGACTGCTCATTTGCTCTTCTTTTTGTGTCTTATCTTGTATGTGTGTATTATTTTTAAAGCAGGTAAACTCCTTTCTAGGAATGCTGTTGGAACTAATATCGCGCATATTAATTTAGCTACATGTAAAATTTCCTTAAATACTCAGTGAAAATTCTCTTCTTCCAAAACAAAAATTACCAATTTACTGAATCTGTCAAGAGCTTCTCTTCAAATGTAAGTCAACCAAATAGATTTAGATTTTGTTTCAGCTAATTTTTGATAACAATTTTCCTTCACAGTGCATGACAACCAAAACCTTAAAAACACTAACAAATCCTAGAAAAACCCTCAATCAGGAGTCACTCAAACACAATACACCGTTTCCCTTACAAGTTCATACTACGTCGTTTGACCTGGAATGACCAGGCATAGTCGAGATTCTACAAAAACAGCGATGACAGGAATACAGTACAAAGGAATACAGCACGAGGATCACCGTGAGCGGTGGCGAGTTCTCAATATGCATTAATATTGATGAATCCTTTATGTGCTTCTCGTTTTCACGGTTGTTTTTCAACTGTTTTTACTACTACAATTAAAAATTTCCGTATTTTTTCTTATATCCCATTCTTCTGTAAGATATTGAGAAAGCAATGTTTTTAAAATTTTGATTCGTCATCCGTGCAGCTATCGATGAACGCCTCACCACTGGAAATAAGTTCGTCGAATCGGGCAACACCCTTCCCCATTTGCGCTGTACTCCAACGTAAGGTTGAGTTGCTCTACTGTTTTTCTTGGTCTTATGATCTTTACCATGATTTCTTGTGCAGATGTACGAGTATTACAAGAATTAGAGAGCTGTGATCCGTGTGTGCAGCGCCTGTGGGAACTTCAAGTGCCTGCTGCCAGCTGCAAACTTTAGATATTCTTTAACGTTAAATTTAGATAAACTTTAGATGGACTTTTAAGATATCCTCCTATTCTTATTTTACTGGCAGTGTTTTGTCCATTCAATCTAATTTGTTGTAATATTTTAAGCGTCAATACATTTCAAACTTCAAAGAATATTGTTATCTTTATATTTTATTTTTATGACGGGGATGGATGCTTTTGGATAAAATAAAAATAATGTGTACACACAATATTTTTCTTAATTGTACCTAAAATTAATAAATATTTTTTTGATCCTGAAAGCTGACATTACTATGGTACCCATAGGAATGTCTCCATCCCCTCTTTGACATACGGAGTTCATATATGTGGGCCAAGGGCGCATCGAGATAAATTTGGAAGAATGCAGTAAGGAAAATGCCATAATTAGGCTTCATTTAAAAATCGTTAAAATAAGTACAGGTTGCGTAGATTAAGTCATCGCCTAAGGCGAAAATGGCAACAGGATCAACACGCCCTGCCGAATCCAGGGCTGCGTCGATATCGTGATTCGAATGGCTTCGTGAATTTATCAGCCGTGTGGAAACCAAAATGATCACGCCTATCTAAGCCACCATGTTCCCCCTAAGTTATACGTGGATGAGCTCGTTTTACAAAAAAAGCCAACTTTATGACTGTTTTACAGACAATAAGAATAGAAAGAAGAATATTTTCTCTAAATATTTTTATTTTCTCGTATACGTACGTATATAAGGAGTAATATATGTAGTTCAGAGAAGGTTATGTAATGCTATAGAGAAAAATGAAATTTGTTTGACAGACAACTCGTTTTGTTCATCCCTGAGTTAAGGTGCACGTAAAAGTTGTTTTCGTGCTCCTTAATTCAGTTCTCTACTTTCACTAATGTTTAGTGTAGTGAGAAACCACGTTTTTTGTTGATATAGAAAAACTGGTTTTCAGCTGTCACACTTAGCCCATACATTCATTACAATACACAGACGTGTACGAGTATATCACAAAAAAACTACAATACCCAAATATTACAGAAGAGAATCGTATAATTAACATATACGTGCACAAAAATTGCGGGTGGTGAGTGATGCGTGTGTAAAACCAGTGGATAGAGGAGGGTCGTACACAGCGACGAGCGGGTACTTGAGCACACAAAACTGTGACCACAGCACACAAAACTGTGACCACAGCACACAAAACTGTGACCACAGCACAAGATAGCAGCTATACTGTCCTCATGGCCATAAACGACCGAACGGTGTCGACCGAAGGTATTGGCCCGACTTTGGAGCACCGCAACGGGTGTGGTCATGCCTGCGTTGACAGTTCGACGCCGTCTGCTGAAGGCTAGACTGATGGCACGCATACCACTGCGTCGAATTTCGTTGACCAGAAACCACCAACATATCAGTCAGCAATGTGCACGTGACCGTGTTCTCTGGTGTGCTGAGTGGCAAAATATAGTGTTTGCGAACGAGTCCCGCCTCAATTTGTATTATAGCGATGGTCGCGTACGTGGTCGACGCTACCGCGGTATACAGCAATATGCCACACTTCATTGTTCTGCGCCATAGTGGACAAACGCCAAGAGTTTTGATTTTGGGGCGTTATTGGTATTAATGTGCGATTTCACCTCATAAGAATTGCGGGCAATCTGGATTAGAGCCAGAATTACTGCCCCTCCTGCAAGCAGCTCCACATGCCATATTTCTGCAGGGCAGCATTTCTGCGGCTCGACAGCATGTGGCGAGGAATGTTCAAGCACCACTGTTTCCCTAATTTGCTCGTTCGCCTGATATGTTGTCCATCAAACATGTCTGGCATTTGATCGGTCAGCAACTTGTTCGTTCTGGGACTTCTGCAGCCACTGTCGATGCTTTGAGGTCACGCGTAGAAACTGCGTGGCAGTGTGTTCCCAGCAGCATATCCAGGCTCCTTGAATCCATGCTATGACGTCTAGAGGCTCTAATGGCAGCGTATGATAGCTTTATACCGCACTAAATACTCAAGTTCAAAATGGTGGTATTGTAATTCTAATCATTTGTATATTGTGATATTCCTAATCTGTGGAATAAATTTCAATGTAATAGTTCGTCTCCTCCTTGGGGTGTTTGGAGTAATTCTCATAAACACTAGTGTATGTTTTAGATCCTTCTCAGAGACAAGATGTGCAAATTAATAACGAAGTTAACTTTGGGATACATGACATGTTATGGATGTACTTCATGGTTTAATACTTTTTCAACAGAAGTTTCAAGGCTTTAATGACGATTTTTCAAAAAAGCATATAGCAGCTAAAAATAAGACATTTACGAGAACGTTCAAACGAACATTTTTCCGATGTGGCAGACTTTTTATCGTATTCTCTCCAAGTTACAAAAGATCAATCTACGATATTCCGAAAACCTGATTTCTTCAAGATATGGTGGGCAGGAAAAAATTTTTTAAAAAAAATGAAAAAGTTGTTTTTAACCAAATACTATATATTTCACAGAAAGGAAAAGTAAATCGAGTTACTTGAAGTGCTTTAAATCCCTATGTGGTATTTGAGTAACCGCGGGTGGGTGAGTGGGTGGTTGCGTGCGTGTGTCCATGCGGATACGTCACTCACGGTTAGACCACTTCCCAAGCACCAAGCGAGACATGTGTCATTGGACGTGTCTCGGTCTCCTGGTGAAGAACCGATTTGTTTTCGAGTCCGGCCAGAAGATTCTACGAAGTTTCAAAACACTTTTTCGCGTGTCTTAGCGATCGTAGTGCGTAGACTGAGCATTAAACCACTGCCACCTAAATATATCTATGCATGTGGCGTTGATTAAACCCCAGTGTCATTTGATGCCCTGAGCCATCACTCCTGGTCTTCGTACGTACGTACGTACGTACGTACGCACGCACGCACGCACGCACGCACGTACGTAGAGCAAGTAACTAGGGGCACTACACAATCAAGACTTTTCCGAACAAGTTAAATTCCTAATCTCTTTAGTCTCGCGTACTCTTTCGGTTTCGTCCCAGATTTCGTCCGTAAATGATTTAACATCCCCGTTTCTTTCAGTTCTTAAAAATTTTAATTCTATTTTTTTCCATTTTCATTTATTAGTAATCTATCCTAATGTTTTTAACTAATACTTTTTATATTTTTTGTACTAAAAAACCGATGACAGCCATGGAAAGTTGCTCTTGTAATAAACAATATTGTTAGCAATGACTTACATTTTTCACATTCTGATTTTCTAGGCATCTCAATAGAACTGATATAAGACCAAGAATGTTTCAGAAGTGTAAAAAATCTGATCCTATATTCACTTTCATTGAAAAATTTGAAGCTGCTTTTGAGATGAAATAGTTTGCGCTTTTTTCTGAATTGCACAAATTTGAGCTCATTTTCACAGGGTTTTGGCGAGAACTAGAACTGAATACTATTGAAGGTAAGTATTAATTGCCAATTTGTGTTCATTATTCGGTGATTTTAACCACCTTTTCAAGTGACAGGTGATTTGTTTTCTCTCCCAGATTTCATAAAATAGTGCATTCATATAAATTTTATTTCATTTGAGGGTGACAGGAATATTGTTATATCTTAGGGAATGAAATAGTATTTTGGAATTTTTTCCAAAGATCAGGAATAATGTTTACATATTGTCTGACAAATGCACAAATGTTTCTCTATCCGAGATATTAAAACAAAATTACAACGTTATATACACTAAATGCACAATTTTACAATGCTTTTATTACTCTTCACAATCCAAGCCCAAAATGAATTACAAATGCACAGAGAATTCAATAAAATTCATTACAATATTAAAAACAACTTTTCATCTTTAAACCCTTCTATCAAACTATTATAAAAATCGAGCTGGTGCACCAGGTACGTAAATATTAGAGTAGTTGAGGATTTCTTAACGATTCAATGTTTCGCAGCTACTTCATGTTCGTACGTCTTGAACTTTGAGATTATTCGGGTGACTTTCTGAAAATGGGAAATTCTAAACCAAGAACAATTTCCTAAAACTTTAACAAAACTGGTTTGGCATCTTGGAACCTTCATCTACCTTTTATACAAGGTTAAAATATATATTTAATTCTGCATTTATAACTGCGTTCCCTTCGTACATCTTCACAGCACAATTCGAAGCGCGCCTCTTGCGGACTCTTCTGGATCATAAAAATAGAGGTCAAAGGCCCGCATTTTACAACCAAGTAGGTCGTTGCACTGTACATAACTAAATATCTTATTTTAAGCCTAGTTACGTTAACATTCTGAATCACTATTACCTACCCTTATTAGTATTACTTTTTATACAATTAGAACACTACAAACGTTTGTCTTTGCGTCTATCCCATTTTGTTTAACTATGCAAATTAACTTAATATTTTACTTCTATTCTTCTTAACTCTATACTTGATTTTTGCCGTTCTTAATTTATAATTGCGAAAATTTTACGCTTAAAAAGTATAATACTTTTTATACTGAAGATAACGAATATTCTTTTACGTTGGCTGTTAAATATTTCTTTGCAACTTGTCACTTTATGTAACAGTACTCTAACATTACGATTAAAATAGTTGCAAATGATTTCTTGGTCGAGCCTTGTCGCATTAGTATAAACCGTTAGAATAGTATATCGCCGAGTAATTGGTAGAAAAATTTAAGTTACCGTTGTGCTCACCCCTCCACCAACAATGATGGGGAATTCTGTTCAACTATGATCACGTGCGAGTAAGAAACTCGAGGCCAGGAACAGAAAAGAACTTTCATATGTATTAATTTTTCATTTCCGGCAGAACTGCATGAGAATGTCTTGAATAATAAGACGTAGGGGCGATTCAACTTTAAGGTCATTGGTGCCCTTGTCAAATTATGTGTTTAATCTTCTAACTGTAGGTCGCTAAAATATCATTTTCCAAATTTGAAGTAAAAGTTGCTCGCTTCTGACTTTTTGGACGCGTCCAACCACCAAGAATATTCTGATGACCCCAACGTTTACATAAATCAACAGACTGCCAAGAGCGCCCGGGGGAACGGAGATGGCAAGAACTACGTTCACTATGGGAAATAGGCAATATTAAGTCTTGAAACTGACCGCTCATGTATCTGACCAAAAGCACAAATGACAACACAATTTAACCACAATCTTTTCTATTTTCATGCAATTGTTACTATGATATACACTTTAGTACGTAGACTTGAGTGGCCTTTCGAAATAGTGTTGCCATGTAATGTAGGAAATAAATTTTTCCTTGCTTCTCAAAAACTACGTTTTTTGATTTATTCGTCTTGCTCATCAGATATGTTGTACAAAAGAATTCTGTCATTTTCTTTTTCGTTGAATACTGAACACCGATCACTGAACAGCTTTGTCGTCTTGAGGTCGCGCTACGGTCCGTTACAAGGCTAGTCTCAGTCGTACGACGCAGGAAGGCCGCACAAAATCTCTGCGCGAGGACGCTATTGCCGTCGACGAGAACGCTTCTCTACTTGCCGGTCCCCTGCGGGGTTTGCGAAGCCGTTTCTCTAAGTTGCATCTGGAAAAGAAGCGTATTTTTACCACATTTTTACCCATTCCATTACTAATTTTGGAGGCTGATTCAAAGACTTAAGGTACTATACGCGCAAGTTTTCTTGATATTCCACAGCGGGGAGAGGAGGCCTCTGGCTACGTCATGGCTTAAAAGGGCGTACCAACTGTGGGCCTGAACTTAACTCGCCAAAGCGTGGCACGTGATATGGTACGTTTTTTTAAAGGTACGAGATGATTGTTGTCAGCACTGTAAATTGGTACGTGGCGTTCCGAATCTAACCTAAGTATCCCAACGTTCCGTGCTATTCAGCGCTGGATGATGAATAGGGAGCTCGTGTATCAAGAAAACTTGCGCGAGTAATAGGTTAAGATGGCGAGAAGATTCGCGCAATTTTTTGCGTCAAAATTATCGGAATGTTCGTCCGTATCACGCGTAACTGTGATTAAAAGCCTTAGAAGTTTGTAAACACACCAGGAGCATGATTTATTCGGGCCGTTCCGGGTAAATTTCAGATATTTTAATTTTTGGTGGCAATGGACATGAAGCCATTGTGACCTTTCCAAATTTTTCTGAAAAAATCTCATTGGTTTTTTCTTTAAACCTTTAGCGAGCATAGAGGAAAGTGCATTTATAAATCAATATAGTTTCTATTTTAATTGTAACTTCGAAATTTGTAAATTTTAAAAAAAATATTAATTTTTCTAACATTTCTTACGCCCCGAGACCTTATTCTTACCCCTCAAATTTAGATCTGTAAATGACTGCACTTTTAAAAAAATGGTACGAGTTGTGGAAAACCAGTAGTGCGAGTAGGAAGTTTCTGTATGCCTGGCTTTCGCTGAAGTTTACGAAACTGTCAAACATCAAATCCTGAAAAAACTGCTACATTTAAGTGTTGTTGTATCTTCCTAACGACGCAACGCGTCTCCTAACCGCAGTTGGGCGTTGAGTGCTTGTTATGGAATCTTACGTTACTTTATGATCATAATAGCCTTTACGTTGTTGCCAAAAGGACCGTCAGGTAGCATTTCCGCGTATGCGCGCTATTATACATAGTCGAATGATTAATAGAAGTACCAACAAACCGTCCTTGGCAACCTTTGAAAACTACCAATTTTTTTCTCTCTAGTAAAAAGCTATTCGTCTGCTGAATAAATTTGATTTTATTATCTTGCTAACAAAAGCAACACCCCCCGGGTATTACAGCTAGGAAGAAGGCAAGCAGAAAAAAACTTGCCTAATTAAGTTACTTTCATGTCCACGAGAAAATGAAGCTATTTCAGCATTCAGGGGAAACCTCTGAGGGAGAAAAAAAAATCGCTAATAGATATGGGATTTGATAAAATAATTATCAAAATAATGGCTCAGTGTTGTTACCTGTCACCATACTGTCGTCTTTATAGATTTCATTTCTTCTAGTTTCATATAGCGCCAACCTGAGATAGTTCCACTTTTTAGTCTCATCTGAATACTGACTCATACTAGGTAGGCCCACTTTTTTACTAGTCCTGTAAGATGGTTACGTCTGTCGATCACATTAAAGAGTACCTGAAACAGCAAAGTTATCGGCAGACCTCTGTTCTTCACAAAATCAATACATACGTCTACAGAGTTAAAACTTAACTCTGTAAATTGTGTATTGATGAATTATTCACCTGTGCACGAGTAAAGAAATAATTCGGGTGTAAATTTCATATTTTTGTTTTACTTTATTGCATTTTTGTACACTTCCTACAGTTATTTTATAATATTGCTGAAAAATAAGCAGAATTAGAGCTGAAAAATAAGCAGAATTAGAACTGAAAAATAAGCAGAATTAGAGCTGAAAAATAAGCAGAATTAGAGCTGAAAAATAAGCAGAATTACAGCTGAAAAATAAGCAGAATTAGAGCTGAAAAATAAGCAGAATTAGAGCTGAAAAATAAGCAGAATTAGAGCTGAAAAATAAGCAGAATTAGAGCTGAAAAATAAGCAATTTTAGTAGAGTTATTGTATATTGGCCATTTATTTGGTAGGTTTATTTCGTCTAATTATAAGGGAATTCAATAACAATTTCTTGTAAAAAGAGTCCGGTTATCATTACTTCAAATTTACGTATTCTTGCCATGTATACACATGGACTTTACAATTTGTATTTTGCCACGTCTCACGCGGACTTATGATCATGTACGGAAAAATATGTCACTTTATATTTTAGTAAACTATAGAAATAACGCTTTAGTGACGTTTCGAAAATAATACCACCCTGTTTTAAGTGTGCTGTCCGCCAACAAAAGTCTCCCCACTCAAGGACGACTGAACGATGGGCAGCCGTTCAGGTTTCCTTCAGATAGGAAGGCGTATTCCAATTTATTGTGCATTTTGGTTTATCTTTTACATTGCAAGTAAAAATTTGCTGGTACATCTCAAATATTTGAAAGTCAGTTGGAATACAAAATCGAATTGGAACACTTCCCTAGCACTTAACCTACCCACCCTGCCCTGTGGGCCTTGTAGGCGTGTCCCTCCTAATCCAACAGTTTGGCATTGTGGCCTCGCCTGCTGAACGACGACCTAGACTACAGTCCAGAGGGAGGTCACCTGCCATTCACATCAATTCAGATTACGAGGTGCAATGCCATCTCGCAGCTCAATAAGTTTCCCATCCAGACAAGGTCCCCCAATTTCTCTATGACGGAATGCATGCCATGTACAAGAGCGGTAATCCAGCACAGAAGCGGATCCCATAATATGGCTAAGCAAATCGTCTAATTACAGACTATGCGGTCTCTGCAGCCTCTTTCCTACATTTGCCCATCCTAATATTGATCTAGGTAATCATTTTATATTCCAAGCAACATTTGTAGAACAATCTTATCTTTAAATGGAAATAAAATGCAAGCAAAAGTGACCTTAAGTATTCTTGATCTAGTATTTAAATTAAAAATATTAATTAACATTGAAATTAAAGTTTAACAACATGACATTAACAATAACCTTCAATAACGAATCTACATTTAAATTTACTCATGTGCTTTGATAAAATAAGTATATTCCAGTAAACGAGACTGCAGTAACCCAGCAATATATTAAACTAAAGGCGGACAAATACCCCATCTAACATTATCTGAGCGGAGCCAATGACTGCACGAGGAAGAATTATCCCTCCCAAACTACGAGTGCTCGTGAGGAAACAACGTATGGGGCCGTTTACCTCATCTTTGTATTTAATGAACTCTTCTTCGCTTCACTTTCGCTATAGGTTTGTGTGTGGCTAGACCTGCGTCATCCGTCGTGCAGTCAGGAGAAAGAGTGCAAACGGCCTCGCCTTTAGGCTGACGCGGATGTTGCGAAGGGCACAGGGCATAGGAAGGGGCACGGGACAGGCTCCACCCAGAACACTCACCGATTCCAGTCTCCACCGGCGTCAGGTCAAAGCGTTGCTCCTCTTCTGCCAGGGGTGCTATGCTACCCTGCCCTGTGGTTTGGAACCTTCTCTACCCTACGTTAGCTGTAAATTATACACCGAACTTATACCATATTACTAGATCAAATTTCTATGTGATTGAAACGTTTAATATACTAATGCTCGTAATTAAACATCGTAATTTATTGAATTCCTAAAATCCTGACCTGTTGAATCAATTCTATTCTCCACCACATTCGCAGTTCGCCGATAGATAATTCTTAGGGAATTTAAGTTCTTACTTCCAAGCTAGACTGACAAATCTCTTCCAATTCAAAATGTAACTTGGGTAATGTTAAGTACTTTAAATGCTTGATAATTACACAAACCGCAAATACACTTTGTCTTGTTGATTAGCACACATCTTTTATTCATTACGGTTTATTAAAGATTTGCAAACTTGACTTTGAAAAATTAAAATAATTTATTTACGTTTGCTTAATGATTATTCGGCTTTAGAACGAGTAAAACTATGCTTTCCAGATTTTAAACTTTTTTCTAACCACCTGGCAGGAACAAGGGAAATTTAGGAACGACGAGAAGAAATGGCGTCGTGAAGACTGATGAGAAGTCCAGATAAGTTGCACAAAAAGTACTTCACAACACCGACACTCGCGAAGCTTCACAAGCACTTTCTACCTACTATTCCTTAATATCACATCCTGCTCATTTTTGAGCTTTAACACTTGCGCATCAAGCAACTAAGAACTTTTCGTAGTTCTTTGGAGCTCATTTTTCACTTCACAGCATTTTAAACCTGTAATTCGAGTTTGAGGAAACTCGTTTCTATCGAACAATTTATTCGTAAAATCTTTGATAAAAGATCTGCATAAATACTACTCTATCCTTCACAGGATTTACTAAATAAATTTTCAAATGAAATCTTGCCCACCCACTGTGCACAAATATTAATCTGCTTTGAATTATTTTGGATATCCGTTTTAAACCTGATTACACGCCACACACATTTGTTCTGAAAAGAATCCAGTCGCCAAAGCACTTCAAGAACAATCATCAATAACGTCTTCACAACCTGCTCTCGCCTCCGCCACGAAACACCGCGAAATGAGCGAGCGCTGGGCGGGTGCGAGCGATGGGCAGAGCAGGTGGAATCGCAGCGATTGGCCACCGCTTGTCCAGAGAGTGAGCAGAAGAACCGTTACGAAGATAACCCCAAGAATGCTCAATTTAGAAATGGATGATTGAAAAAAAAAGATAATATTTAATATTACTAAAACGATGGACCAGCCTATGTACCATAATATATTTCTCCCGATCTGTTTTAAAAACCTTTATGAGATGTATATCTCCAACTTCTAGTGCAAAGAACTTAACTATTAGGACTAGCCGTAACGCGATTGCAGTAATTTATTTCTGCAAAAGAAACAAATTGGTGCTAAAAATAGAACAGATTTTTTCCTATTACATTATTCATCTTTATTTTGTTTCAACACCACCTTGTTGATTTTGCCTCCTCCCCTTGTCGCCATCTACCGGCTCCCAAGAGACCTTCTAGGACTTCCTGCGATAAATACCACTGGATACACAGTTAAGAATTAAGTATAACTCCCTAAACATCATCACGTGTGTTCCCATTTTCCTGCCGTTTGGGCCCATTTCGGTTCCGCGGCGCGGATCCATGAGGAAGGGGGAAAATGAGAGGAACCCCCCACCCCCACCCCCAAAAAAACACAGTAACTATTGATTTTTAACTTCTCACGAAACTTAAGTTATACGTGGTGCTAAAACAGCACGTATAATTTTAAAATGCCCCAAAAGCATAGAAAAATGACGTTTTTTATCAAAACAAATTCAGATGCGTAATTCAAGCTGTTGGATATATTACTGATGCAATCGCAATGTCAGATCGAGGGGGCATGTCTCCCCCCAAAAAAGAGGCCCAGAGAAAAAATTAAAATGGTAAAAGTGCACAAAAAATAAAAATGAGTAACACAAGAAAAAATTGTAGAAACGTCTAAAATGTATCGAAAAAATAACCGCGCATTCTGTCGTAAGCCTTTTAGTTAAGAATGGGAATCCTGAATCTCACTGTATTTTATCCCAGTGGTTCGTATGGAAAATGTCAACTGTTCTCCAGAAGAGTGTGACAGCTCATCTCTTTCTTACTCCGCTTAACAATCAGTACTACGGCGACTTCCACGAATTGGTGTGTGGCCGACGCAACCGGAACTGTGTTGACGGAGTAAGATCTCTCTCTAGGTGCCAAGCGAGTGATCGTGAGCCGTTGTGACATTTCGCGCAATTTGTGCTCGAAACAAAAAAAAATGGGCATGGATCGCTTACATGCACTAGGAAACAGCGCAGTTGATAAGTATTTAAGAAGAGAAAGAAAATATATGAGAAGAATAAGAGAAAGAATTATAATAAAAAGTAGAAGAGGCTTGATCCATTTTGTGAAATCCTGTCGACTTTGTACCTGGACAGTAATGTTTGTATATAAGCGAATGTTTAATTTATAAATCGACATCATGCGTATTATTTAAATTCTTTCTGTTTATATCTGTGTCATGGAATGAAAAATATAATACCCTAATCCTTCGTCGTTTCGCAGCTCTGAATTCGACGATTTTAATAATAAATTAATAGTATTTTTAATTTAAAACCATAAAGTATTAAAGTATTTAATTATATTAAAAGCATTTTATTACAAATTATTTACTTTGTTTATAATTTATATTGTCTTTATTTTTATTTACATACATATTGGCGGAGGTGATATGCAGCAGTAGACTGTAAATTGAGAGGTGTAACCTTTGGTATATCATTCCCGGTCATCCTGCCATAACTCTAAATTCTAACCTGAACGAAGAACCACCACAATTAGAAGCTATGCGACTTGTATGTAGCTGAAAGTTGATTAATTGGCGGGGGTGTCACCATTCCTCAGAAATAAATGAAGGCATTGAAGTTAATACATGTAATTGAACTATGAAATGATTACTAAGAAAGCTAATAGGTAAACCTTGTATGCTGTATGAAAGCATACTTCATTAAATTAAAGAAGCACAAATGATGTGATTGAGTGTAAGTATAATGTGCCGTGATTAATCATTAGAAAATTGAGATTCACAGTTTATGATTGGCATGAGCAAAATAGAACAATTGTGAAGAGTTCACAGTAGATTCACCAAATTTAACTCGAAACAGCAATAAAATTATTCAGATTGAAAATAACTCCGGTGTTTATATACGGACTTGAAATCGTTTTCGATCACCTAAACAAGAGAGACTTGAAAGAAGTAGAAAAAGTTAAATCTATCTGCAGATAGCTATAGGGATGTCCAAGTTTAGCCCTTCACAACTGGTGTATGAGCTAACAAGGAAGTCCTTTTATGTGGAAGAACTGCGATGTCAAATACTATTACAAACACATCACACCAAGAAGAATTAATGAATAAACTAAGAGAGAAATATTGGAAGAATTTGATACAACGAATGCAATACCCACCAGAGAATGGATAAGAACAGGCCAACCATGAAGTATGTAAAACAAAAAGTTTCCACTAACCAAAAAATCTGTGTGTGGATGATGCGAGGATTTCTGTGAAAGGTATCACGCCTTACAATGCAGAAAAACATACCCATAACATACCAACATCCAAGCTCATCACTGAATAAAAAGAATGAAACTGGTGAAATTCATGGGACGGTGATGAACGCGGTAAGCGGGTAGACAGAAAGTGATTGATCTGTGGAAGTTTAACATTTTCACTTTCTCCAAACTGTCGATAACAAAAAACAATTGTATTATTAACGTAGGGCGGGAGAGATTATACGGAACTAATTGTTGTCACATTGTACATGCGCTTAGTTAACAGTCAAGAGATCTCATCCTCCAACCGGGGCTGAACCCGGATTGGTCTTTTGAGGATAAAATAAAAATGATGGGGATGTTTCTGTAGCGCTACCTGAAATTTATCCTGACAATGATGATGTACAAGAAGTGTTAGCCTTAGCGGTAACGAAAATGAGATTAATGTAAACGATAACGACGAATCAAATTTATGAGGAAATTGTAGAAAGGAAACCAATCACAGATCCACCTCACTGGATGAAGGATTATGAATTCGGTCAGTAATTTAACTGATATCAATTCTGTAATAGTTGTGTAGAGAAAAATTATGTTACAAATTAAAAGCAAAGAGTGTTCTGAGCAGAGTTGTCTGATGTGTTGCTAGCTCTTGCTTACCACTACTATGGAATTTTCCTAACCTCTCCCGTGAAACAAAATTCCCCAACTTTGAAACGAAAAATATTCTCTGAATTATGCACTACTGACGTGAGCTGTTCCTGATGATTCTATTGGCTATCCCCTTAAATTCAAATCAATGAATCATCGTCTTTTGATCTGCTCGAAGCTCTATATCTCCCCTTTTCTTTCTCTATTCCTGTCGTTTATATTTCTCTTTTTAAACCATTAAAATAAGAGAATAACCCTATTGTTTCCTTTTATTCTTAATAATTGAGAAAATAATATTTCTATCTCCCCTCCTGATGAAAATAATTTCCCCAAAAATCTCCATTTTCGCGACAAAATTCCCCAATCTGGCTGTTTTGAGAGTGCCTGCGTACTTGTCCCGACAGGTACAACCGATTAAGAACGAAAGCTCGTTCTTTCAGCGGATGATCTCGATGATGTTTACTATTAATACCCGTTTACACCGAGCGATCTCGCGCTCCGAACGCGCTCCGTCGGCCATCTTGTTTGCTCGCAGCGGTAACCCTCCCAAGTGAGGTTATTGTGTATCTGTAGTGTCCTTGCGGTATGAACAATCAACTGAATTTACTTTTCAGCGTAAAAGAATAGATGTGCGACGAAATTTGGAGCAAATTCTTTTTGAGTGATTTCATAAAAAAAACTTCCTTCTGAGAACTGGTTCATGAATTGGAAATGTAAAATGCATTACTTTTACTGAATTTAATGGCTTTAAAATGTAGTTCTTTATAAAGGTCTTACAAGAACGTAAAGAACTATAGTTTTCTTGTATGTCCCATATTAATGTTTAGGACTGCGAAAAGGTCACAATTTCCTCACAAAAAAATGTGAATTGGCAATATTTAACAAAACGATGTTAATTTACGTAAAAAACTATAGCAATGAGCAGAAATATCTGAGAGTTAATATAATTAAATTAAACATAATAAAATTAACATATTCTAAAAAAAATAAAATTAAATAAAATAAAATACTTTAATACTCAAGCCACAGCGTCATCAATATTATTAAATCACGTTTTGATAGAAGTGAATTGTCTATGGCGTCCGCAATATAAATAATAGTGAAATAAATATAATATAATACTGAAACGAATTTTAAAAATATAATTAAAATAAGTAAATTTGTACATTTTGTTCCATATTTTCTCTTTTCGTACCTTTAAACTTATTTAAAAGTTTCATACTTTTTCTACGCAAACTACAAATTGCACAATTCACCTTTATGTTCGCAAGACTTGAAATTAGCGCCATTCGCCAACGTGCTCGTGGGTAGAAATGAAAATGTGGGACTGCGTCCCGAACCCATAGAGTAGAGATATATTGTATCTCTCTATGCCCGAACCTCTCAGCGTCCCGTCTGCATTCGTTTACACGGAACGAACATACCGAATGAACATTCGCTCGCTCCTGCCAACCGATCTCGACTTAACGTTACGATTCGCTCGGGTGTTACATTTCCACCGGTCAAGCGAACGAAGAATTGTTTGTTCAGTAGCGTTCGCTCGTGCAGTGTACACGCATAGATGTCTGCGAAGATCGAACTGGCAATGCCTGCGTTAATATACTCTCTGGCCGACATCGTGTTAGCAAGTCTCATTTTTATTCCTGGCTCCAGGGGCGGATTAATATTTTTGCCGCCTGTAGGCACATCAAATTTGCCGCCCCCTGCTTAAAATTAATGTTACATGTCAAGTTGTAACGTTTCAGTAACAATTCTTCATTAATTTAAACGTTTTAACTTTAAAAGTAACATTATATTTTGCACATTGTTTTCTTAAATTAAATAATTTTTTTGGATTAGCTAATTTTGGATATAAACTGTATCTTCATAGCAAGTAACGTTCAACATTATTAACGTTTCAACACTGAAACGTTAACATTAAAAGGAAACTAAACATGACAACTAGAATTGCAACATGTTTTCTTTCGTCAACGGGCCTTAGTTTCAGATTCATATACTTCTAAAATCATAAGGTATACTCTAATGAAGTAGACAAATAAATAGCTTGTATTAAATATTAATATGATATTTTTAAAATAAAAATATGATTTAAGCTGTTATAGTTTTTAGAGAAACTAAATTTGTTTTAGAAAATATCGAGAAAATTTTGCGCCTTTGAAAATTTGCCGCCCTTGAAAATTTGCCGCCGTAGGCACGTGCCTACTGTGCCTATGCGTAAATCCACCTCTGCCTGGCTCTGATCCCCAATACATACATGACCTTAATTAAAGATTGAAAGATGGATTTTGATTGTCTTTAAATCAAATTTCATTTAAAAACATTTTTGTCTTCAATATTGTAGTAATAGGAAAACGCCGAAAAAAAACATGTGTAGTTTTCGAGAATTTGCAAAGAAATCGACGAAAATCGCACCTGCGCCTTTTTTCTGTGTACTTTGCTACGTTTGAGGAGGGGGGGGGGTGATGCAAAGAAAAAATAAATAAAGCCAACAAAAAATCGTTGAGGCTGTATAAAATACCCCTAAAAATCAAAATTTCTGTTTCAAGTTCAAGGAACCGTGACATCAGTCATATCGACCAGAAAATATCAAATTTTGGTGAAAATCCTGCTTACTGTTTAGCCGCTAGCGTTGTTCGTTGAATTTCTAATTTTTTTGTTACCAGGGGTCCGATTATTCTGTTAAAAAATTGTAGGAAAATTTTGTTCCGAAAACCGATAATTTTCACTGCACGGTAGCATAATTTCTCAATAAAACGTTGGCGACCCTGTTTTCATACGAAGTGTCGAGAAAAGTGCGCGAAAAAGTGCGACGAGTGCGATGTGGTTCTGAAGTTCAGAATCTGAACAGTTGTGGAAGATGTAAATGTAAACTGCACACTGCACACTGCATGAATATGGTCTAAACCCAAGAGGTCTAAAAACGAGCCTGACCTGAACTCATTCGCGCATATTATTATTATTATTATTTGACTACACTCTTGGGCAGGTCCTTGGTGATAGATCCCGTCCAAAGTGTTCCAGGACGCGATTGCAAAATACGACGTGAAAAACTTACTGAGACAATCGCATTGAATGTTTCAATAGTTGCAGAAAATTTCAGTACTTTTTCGTGCAAATATGCAGATTACTTGCACGATTTGCAGTGACTTGTTTGTGGCTGCCGATGCTGTGGTTGGCACACATTGCGGACATTTGTTTCATCATGCGTGTTTGATACAATGGTTGGAGAGGTTAGTTTGTGTATGATTGTGTAGATTAACAAGTCTTCATTTGCAATTATGCGATTTGAAAATCTATCCAATCTTCTAATGTTTAGGTCGAAGTCGTGTCCACAATGTCGTTCAAATTCGAATGAAAAAAATATCATCAGAATTTATTTCAATATACACAATGCAGGTACAGAAGATACCAATACTCTACAAAATAAAGTTGGTAGCCTTGAGTTTAATTTGATGTTAAAAAGTACAGAATTAAAGAAATTAAATGAAGAAATCGCCACCTTTGATAAAAAGTCTGCCGGGCTGAAGTAAGTGTAATCCAAAATTTTTAATACACAACTTTTTATTCTCATGGTTTCCTTACGCATGATTTGTAAACAGTAGCAGAATACTCTCATTTAATTTTGCAACCAGAGTACTAGATGACAAGAGTTTGTCATTGTTAAGTATAAAATTTATTTATTCTCCACATTTTTTAAATCGATAACTTTAGAGGTTTTTAACTGTCTGGCAGACACACCAGAGCCTATTGTATGAGCATGCATGTGCAGCACTCACTCCTGCAACTTTGAAATATGTTTTTAGTTATGAAAAACTTCAAATTAATTAAAAAGTAAAATAATCTAAATTATTTCATTAAGAGTGTTTTGGATTGAATTTGAAACAATGTGATTTGATATATTTCTATTGAAAAATAATACAATAATTTCACAACGATACCTGAAAACTTAATAGAGAAAATTATCAGTGCTACAATTTTAGCGGTCTGCAACTATTCTCTGTTTAAAATTTAAAGGACATTTGATAGGTGATGTTGGCTGGGCTATCCGGGACGAGCCGCGTCAAAGTCATGGTGGCTAATGCCACCATGACTTTGACGCGGCTCGTCCCGGATAGCCCAGCCAACATAAACTCCGGACGCGGAAGCCTACGCAACCATTTGATAGGTGATCATCTGTGACATAGTGTTTTTGAAATAGCATCTCCTGATTGGGTGAACAGGTCCCAAATGATCACCTGTCAGATGCACTTGAAATTCAATTGGAGAATAGGAGTCGTCTACTTCCTTCTTTGTTTTTGAATGAACAACTATAGTATTGGTGATCATTGCTAATAGTGTCTTGTCTGAATATTTGCTAGTCTATTTCTTGATAAAATAAACAAACGTTTCCTGTTTTTTTTTTTTTTTTTTGTTTGTGCACAAGAAACTAAAACAGAATGTTGCTACATTTTTCAAACGAAATATGTAGGGACATACAAAACAAATGCCTCAGTCATAAATAGAAAAATGAAACAACAAAATTTCAAGATACACATGGAATTTTAAATAATATACATTTACAAATACATTTAAATAAAAATATTTGTTGTGGTCTAATTTGTTTATAATGAGAACTGATAAAGGAACATCAACCTTTGAGCACTTGTGCTGTTGTAATAAGTACAACAACGGAACCTTTTTCATAGTTACATGAATTGCGCTTCAGTAATGAATTCCTTCTAGGTATTCATTTCTTCATACTTCATTAATATAGCAGAAACAGAGATTGCCTCAACTGTTTGTTGAGTTTTGAGAGAGAAATATGAGAGTAAGGGTGTGTCTGTTGTTCATTTTACAATTCGGGAGTTCTGGAGTTAATTTTTACAATAGGTCCTTTAATTATGAAAATGTAACAAAAAAGTGGATAAATATATTTGCCAAATTTAGAAAAAATATCCTGGTCTAGCCAGAATCCATGTTGTGTGTCTCTTGCTCTTAGGTGCATAATACTTTGGTTGGTGCATACTACTTGCATCTCATTGGACGGAAATCTTTTTTGCATGCTATTTTCTTGGAAATTGGGTGGATTGTGCACTTATATTATTCAAGTGTTTAATGATCAATTATAATCAATTTTTGGTTTTTAGGAGTGAAATAAAACGCTTGAAAGGTGAAGTTAAATCTTCAGAATCAAATATGTATATTTTAAAAGAACAGTTTAATGTTTTGAAGAAGAGAAATGAATATTTAGAACCTGTTCTTACAGAACGAGAACGTTTACAGAAAGAAGTGCAATTCTTAAGAAAGTAAGTATAAAATGACACAATAGGTTAGTTGTTCGGGTACTTGAAGAGTAACAGTCTTATATGACAACGGCTAAATATTTTTGTCCGGTGTCAAAGAGAATTCTTCATCTTGCCTTAATGATATGTAGTGCACAAGGGGAGACTAGTATGTAACAAGTGTTTCTTGTTACAAATTTAAATTTACAAATTAATTAAATTTACAAATTTACAAAATTACAAATTTTGTTGCTTGTCATCTTTCTTTGAACTAGTCCGAATATTGCAGTAAAATAAAATTTTCCATTACATCTTTAAATAAATTTTATTCATTTTGACTTGACACTTTGGAGTTGAAAAAGCATGTGATCACTGTAAAGAATCCTTATGTACTTGGGCCCTTGTTTCAAATTCACCCTTCAGCCACTGCAAAATGGTAATTGCGATTTGCCCAAAGGAAACCAGTATGTTAGGTCAAGCACTCACTTTCTTTCCTATAAAGCCATGTCGACATATCAAGGTGAAACCCTCAAAAAATTTATCGATTGTTTTGCAAGTTTTACTTTGATAGTCTTTTATCACAACTTTGTTTGAAAATATTGATCTATACAAAAAAACGTTAAAGATAATAACATTGAACATATGATTAACATAAAGCTTGATCTTTACAAATATCGACATCTAGTATGTTTTTTAGATTTGAAACTGAAAGAAAACAAGTGTAGGTGTTGCTGTTATAAATATACAATGTTACTAGGCATAAAATACTTATTACTTTTTATGATACTACAGTTTTCAAATTTGTGTTATGTAATATTACACTTGCACAGTACCAGGTTATCACTAATGTGTACTGTTCTCTCACAACTTATAAATATAAATAAAAAATTAATAAATTTTCTCCATGAAGGGGCTTGAGAAACATTTCCTTGACACAAAAACTTATTCTGTCGCCAGAAAAATAAATAACATTCCTTATCTCCAAACTCCCTCAAACCATCAAATTGTTCAACCAGTTGTTCCAATAGCACCAAATGTGATTTCATGTTAGTTGTGTGTCTTATTGGTTTTAGTTCAGCTCTAAAATCCAAATTAAGGGGAAGAACTATAAAAATTTCAAAGTTATCCAATCAAATGAAAAACATTCAAAACAGCATTAAGTAAATTGTGATATTAGTAAAATAAGCACTGTACCCTCCCATTCATGTTTGGTCTGTCACCTTTTCTTTATATTGATTCTCTTTGTTTTTAATCTACTGTGGATTTCAGTATAGAGACTGTAATAAAAGGGAGTTCTGAAGAAGTTGATGAAATTCTCAATGATTATGGGGACTCCAGTGAAGCTACAAAGTCTTTACTAACATTTACGTCTGTTTTAAAGAAGTGAGTATTTGTGAAAGAAATGCAGAATTAATTATAAAGTCCTTTCAAAGCAATATTATTATTGTTATTGTTATTATTAATGGCAACAGCAACAAGCTCTTACACCTTTGTAAGATACATACACAAGTTTTAAAATAATTCAGTTTGTTAGAGTGACAATTTTCTAGTATGAATCACAATTATTGATCACAGTTTGTATGTTTACAAATACTTACATGTTACATATACATACACACAAACTTATTATTACTATTATTTTATTTAAAATATTTGTAAAAGTTCTGAATTTAATTTACAGAGAAATGCAAACTACAGCTGCCAAGAAAAAGGAACTTAGTACTAAACTCCGTGAAGCAGAATCTAAAAATTTCTCTTTGGCTGGGCAGGTAAAAAAGCAAATTCTGTATTTATAATGTGCTAAGAATAGATTACTTTTTCTGTCCATCTTAGACCTTTAGTGACTGTAGTTTATCGATAGCCATTCCATTTAACAAACTGCCAACCGACCAACCATCAATCTTTCATCTTAACAGATTGAACGCCCCTCAACCTGGCTGACCAACGTCCTTCAAACTAACCGACACAGAATGATTCATTCAATCTGACAGACTGACTGTCCTACAATCTTAATGGATTGGCGGACCTACTATTCTTCAATGTAACTGACTGAGAGACCTTCAACCTAACACACTGAAAGACCGACCATTCTTCTCCCTTACTGAACGACCATCTATCCGCCTGACCAGCCGTCTATCATTCCATCCTTCCCTTCTTTCCGTTACTTCCTTCTTCTTTTTTCGGCTGGTTGACCAGACTGATGGATCAACCAACCTAATGTCTTGCCTTCCTTGTGAGTGACTGACCATCCTTCCTGCTGACTAATTGATCAACCTTCCATCCGCTTGTCTAATTGTCACCTGTCTATACGTCAGTCTGTATGTATATCCATCGATATTTTGTTTTTTGCAATGTTAGAAAATTCGAAGGTGTCATTGCATATTAGAACTGTGCTGTTTTTATAAGAACAGTTTGCCCCGTTAGAGCCAAAAAATAAGAAACAATTTTTCGGAATATTTTTGGAAAATTTCCTTTTTCCCCCTCTTAGTACAAGGGTCCCCCAAAACTTCAATAACAAGAATTGGGCCTTGAGGCTTATATCGTCCTCAGCACAAGTTATCACTCCATATCTTCAGCCAAAGGCCATATTAGAAGTAGCCTCCCCCTGAGGTGAAGGTAGGGACTTGAGCACCTTACTGATGACCTGATGTCACTCATTTTTCAATGCGGAAACAAAGACAGTTTCATTAGCTGATTGGGCCATCCTGCTACCAAAAGCATCTTGTGTATTATTAGGCGAGTAAAAGGGTCTTCGGATAGTGGGATGGTATTCTAACAGTGCAAGATGCATTGAAGGGTGCCAAGACTGCATTATGATACTTAGTCATGGAGAACAATGCAGAATCAATTAAGGAGAGAGCATGAACTCTGGAGTAGAATCTAGAGGAAATTACTAATGAAAAGGTACGAAGAAATAATTGGAAAGAAATTGATTTTTTAAGGACAAATAAAATATTGAAATTTTTAGTTCATGCTGTTAATGTATTATGCTGTCTATATTAATAAAAGCAATTGTTATGATGAAATTCTGGTTAATTTTGACGTCATCAGATACAGTGAACCAAAAATGTTAGTCCCCAGAAATGCACTATAACCGTTGACTATATTATGTTTAACGTTAAAACTAGATATTGACTTGCAAGTGTTATTTTTACAAACATTGTTTTAGGTAGTTAATTTATTCTAATGAAAGTGAATATCATTTTGATGATTTTTAATTGATAGTCTTGTTCATATTTAATCGTTGCGTAATTTTTTCCTTGGTCTCTATTTGGTCTTCATTTAGTTGCTATTTGGGCCCTCAGTCTGTGAAGTCCATAAAATGAATGCAAAAAGGTGGTAAGAGCTCTGAAAATTGCTCTATTTGAACAGAATATTTTATTTTATTTAAAGAACAAATTTGGAGCCATTTTTTGAGAAATTGAGCTCTTTATGAAAATATCTTAGGGGAAAATATCCATTTCAATTTCGATATGCCATGACTTGAGTCAGATCGTCCAGGTAATACTAATTTAACTGAAAATCCTGTGTGTGGTGTAATCCAAATCCAGTTCACTGACAGATGTTTGAAAAAAAAAGTACTTCTAAGGTATCCACAAAATGTGAATTCTGACTACACTATATATCCAAGAAAGTAATTTGCACAATACATTTAGGATCAAGAAAATTATACTCCTTTGATTTCAGGGACCTCGAAAACTAATTTTTCTGACAAAAAATCTCCACTTACTCTTCCAGCATTACAATACTTTCTTTGTGCTACGAATATGAGAAACTGAAAAGATTGAAAATTAATTTTTTCAGCAAAATTTTGCATTTTACACCTGGGCCATCCTATTGATCTTTCAAATTATGTTTATTCTTCTACTCTTGGCTGCAAGTTGTATTTTTTTGTATCTCTTTAAGTTCAATGTAATTTTTGCCACTTAAGGTTCGACGCCTGGAGGAAAAACTTAAAGGCCAAGAAGAACAAAATCGAAATTTGCTTCTGGAGGTAAACCATCTAGTTGAGGAGCGGGCAAGTTTAAAGAAGAAACTTGATGCTTTGCAACAGGCAGTAATATCACCCACTGCCAGTCATCCCTGTGCCAGTGCCCTCAAGCGAGTTCTGGCTGAAAGTCCTGCCCCTGATTATCTGAAACGGTCTTGCCTTGATGATTCTTCAATAGAAAATCTTGCCAAGTCTCCTGACCTTCCATCACCCCCTGTCATTAAGGTAAGTATTTATTACAGATTATTCCAGTTGTGCAATTAAAACCAATAGTGTTTAACTATACATCCAAATGTCCTAATCAGAGCAGTGTTTCTCAAAAAAAAATTTTTGCCTTTTCTATCAGGTTTTTCTTACCACTTCTCCCTACTGGCCAGTCATAAACTGTGGCTCATCTGTCTTAGGTGTTGGTATACTACATCGATCGCCGAGTTGTATGTGTTTTTCACATAGCTTGCAGTCATTTTCAATATTTAGTGCATTTTGGAACTCTGTTGGACATAATTTCACTTGTGGAATTGTATTAAATACCACTTGTGCTTTGGAAATTCTCAGATAAATTCCTTCCTCGCTTCGTGAATCTGGAATTTATTCAAAGCACTCATGGTATTACCTATGATAGAGTCAAAACCTGGCTGCTTCGCGAATTAATTGGTTCATATTTACATTATCAAAAATGAGTGGTTAAAGACTGAAGTAGGAACAGTTGAAGAGACCATTGAACAGACAGAAGTTGAATCTCACTTTACACTGATGAAGTTGAGGCTAGCTAACAGATGAGTAGGGTAAGTGAAGGTGACGAGGAATATCCTAACATGTGATTAAAAGGGATCGATCTTGATGTGGAATTTCAAAGGCTAGCACGAGACAAAGTGCGGTTTATTTCTGCTGTCACTCGTAAATTTGTACTTATGCAATATCACCTAATCTCTTTACATACCTCAGTTGATGCTTCACAATGCATTTGCGTGCTAGTGACTACTTACCAGTCTTCAACCCAATTTGCATAGAACAACCTTCAACTTTTGCAATGCATTATTTATGTGTTTACTTATTGCAGCAGCTGAAGCTCATAAACACACAAATGAAGTTAACTTATCAATCAAAATATTACATATAAAATAAAACTATCTGCTAGTAAATCACAATGGGTACATCTACACTCAAATTTAATATCAATTCTATCACAATTGGTAATCTGCTTTATCCAATTGAATAATGGTTTCCTGTTCATGGGGAGTTAATACCGTGCAGCATCTTCATGAAGGAGTCAACTGTCCTGCCCAAAACATTCTTGTGGGAGACAGTTTATTTCCAACTGTAGACAACCGTTTTAGTAAGGAAGTGATTCCAAATTCCAGTCTGCGAATGTCATATGGCCTTAAAATCTACTGTCAACTGTTCTTATGAAGATTTAAGGTTTGGATGTTTTATAGGACATTCAGGACTCTAAATATTTCGACAACATTGTTCCTAACTTTTCTTTGTGTAGTATAGGGAGGCACATTTTTTCACAACTTAAAATCTGTTTCATGGAAAAATATTGAATGTGAGGAAATATTTACATTTATTGCTTATTTGTTTTATAAGTTTGGGGTATAAGTATGTATTCACTAGCATACTGGGCAAGTGAATCCCCACCCTTTTCCTATTCATTTCCCTATCTTTTCCATTAAGAAAAAAGTTGTTAAAGATACGGGTTATTTGTTTTAAAAAAAAAAGTGTAAATGTAACTTCATACTTACTGAATATTAAACAAAAATAGAAACAATGCAATTGATGTTGGAAACAAATTTCCAATAAATGTTTATTCAGTATTATATAGTGTGAATTGTTCGTAGATCAACCTCTCTTAAAAACATCATTTGAAGTAATTATTCTATCTTTCTTGACAGCATTTCACTTTCCTTGATAGTCACAAGCTTATTAGATGAGGTTTTTACTCTTTAGAAAGCCAAGTAAAGTTTTCCATGTGAAAGAACTGGATTGGGCAAGTACAACTCTTTCTCTGGGCAATATTATTTAAATTTGTTATGAAGAACAGTGGGGGTTTTGGAGGGGCAGGGCGCCAGCTTACTGGGTTGCGAAAATGGAAAAGTTATTTGTAAAGTCATAAGTATTGGATTATTTTCTGTATTCTTACGTACTATCTCAAGAAAAGCAATTCTGAGCCAAAAATTATAAAACTAATGTTTTCCCCTGTGAGTAATAAATACCATTTGTTACTATTAAAACAATTCAGTAGGCTTAGTCTTCACTTCAGTCCATGGGAATGTTGCTCAAACGATATTTACAACATGAGCTTACAGCTGGCCATTGATGTACAGATTTCCAGATACTGCCAACATTTACAACAGAAAAGGGTACGCTCTTTATGGAAATTCAAAAATCATTGTTTCATTGCTCACTACTTACTTTTCAAGAGAAATGAAATGAGGGAGATTGCAGGTTTCTGAATATGTAACTGAAATGCTTTATATTTACCAAGATCTGTACATGCATGTTCTGATACAGCTAACAGCAGAAAATTTTGCTACCCACCTTAACTTAAAAAAACATAATTGCTTCACATATATAAATAAGGAACATTTTCTGTAAAGTGACATTTGACACAAATGTTTGCTGGACATTGCGTTTTATGCACTCCCTGACCTTCAAAATAAAATCTTGCTTAGCAAACTATACATTCATACGCTAGGTTGTGCAAGGCGACTAAACCAAAGCAACTAAAATATCTCTTGGTTGGTCCTAATGAAAACAACAATCGCTTTAGATAGATAGGTAGATAGAAGAAGAAAAAAACAATAGGAAATTGATTGCGTAGAAAGTTCGAACTTCTTTCTAAACGAAAACCCTTTGTGTTGTAATTATGTAGATACAATTCATGTTGTTTTATCAGTATTGCCAGCGTTTTCAACAAACAAGGCCCACCCATTTCAAAATAGTGCATTTTATTCATAAATATTCTTGGCATATTTATGAATAAAATGCACTACTTTGAAATGTGTGTCTTATCTAACTGCACCCATACTACATGCACTGACTCGGTTCTCAGTTTTGTTCCAATAATCATTGCCCTCCAAGAACATTGAGCAGAAAGGAAAACACTAGTGGACAAAATTTGTGATTTAGCTATAAAATCATTATTACACCAATGTGTTGCTGCAAAACCTTTAAAAACATTTCTTAATTCTATTTTTAAACTGTTTCTTCTGTTACAGAAAGAAGCAGCTCCATATTTGAGTATAAAATCTTCAGCGTCTGGTCTGACCCCAATGCGATTTAACCAAACCGTCAGTGCGACAATGAGCAAATATAGTATCTTCCGGAAGGGACGCTTAGATGGAAATACAATTGAAAATACTGCTCCTCCAAGAGAAGAAGAGTACGATGGAATGGGAGGTCATTCAAAACTCGATGAATTTCCCCAACCAATTCCCCGTATTAAAGTTAAAAACGTTAATAAATACCAGCGCTTGTCAAAAATCAAACTAAAAGATGCTTCTAAAGTCTTAAAAATGGATCAATTTCTTCAAAAGTAACATAAGGCTAGTGATAAAATAGTGAGAAAATTAATTCTTTCACACCGTGTTAATAATTTTGCTACCTGTACAAAGTGAAACATTGCTTTTACCACATTTTGGGAATGATTTGATTGTAAGTTTTCCTCCCTGCATTCTATTAAATTTTAATCAATTGAAGTTACATTTATGACTTGATTAAATTATTAACATGAATACACGCTATTACTGATGATTGATACACGACTTGCATTAACTAGTGATGTTTCAGGTTCTCAGCCTAGACTTGGAAATCGAAAGAAGTAGTGTACTGTAGTTCTTTGTTTTAGTTAGGAATTTTGCAAGTAATGGCTGAAGGTTAGTAGGAGAGAAGTCGAAATATTACAGTATTGTACCTTTATTTATATTATTGAGTAGTAACCTTTACCAATAATTCAAGACGATAGAAGCTTTAGAAGCATTACTAGTCCATGTGGTAAACAAAAATCCGACATCATAAAATATATTTTACAAGCCTACAAAGGTTGGCAGTGGCTTTTGCCAACACAAAACAAGTACCTTAAATTACGAGTGAAATACATCTGCTGCTATAAGTGAAATATTTCAAAAGTTATTAGCGCCCAGATTTAATGGTCAGAGCAGTAGACACCACCACATTACTTGTGGCTCATGATATATTCAGATGGAATATCCTTTATTTCTGAAGAGCGTAGACAAAGTAGAGATGAGTGTGCAGTGTTCAAAGGAAATACTTTTTATATTGGTATCTATTTTTGTAAGATCAAATTTATTTTAATAGTATGACATGAAAAATTATACCCATTGTTAAAATGTATACACTAGGAACATATTGAACTTTGAAATAAAATTGAAGTTTCTAAGAAACATTTTTGGCCATCCAGTGAAAGGTTACTTCTTAATTATCTTCTATGAAGCAAGTTGTTCGGTTACTGAGTAACCCATTTCAATATCTTTCTATCTATTTACATATTTTTTCTATTATTCTTTGTTTTTCAATATTTGTTACATGGTCAGCATACAATTGAATCAGTTATTTCAGAAAGCCGTCAAATGCCAAATTCCTCATCGTGAGAAAACTAAAGAAAAGTGTCGTAGCAATGCAGGTTTGGTTTTTCTGACATCAAAATATTTTTTAATACTAAAATAGTTGACAAATGAATATTTTTCATGTAAATATATATTTACTGCTCACATTAATTTTTTAAAAAAGGTTTCAACAGTGCACTTGGTGGGTTTCTGCAATAAAAAATTAGAAATATCTTGTTGTAATTTGTAAGAGAGAATATATAGTTTATTATTTATAGTGATATGAGTGTTGCTATTTATTATTTATTGCATTATATGTTATGAATTTAGAATCTTGAAAATACGTGTTATTCGTCTTAAGCAAAATCACAATCTCATCACTATCTTTGCTTGGCCAATGCAAAATGATGCCATAAGCGTTGATGGCCTTCTACATAAATTATCAGTTTCACTAAATCCTAAATCTTCTTGTTAATTAGAACCTACCACAAGAACTGTAAAAATTCAGAACAAGCCTGTCTATATTCTACGATAACCAAATTATTATTGAAGGATTTTCTTACGTGGAGCAAAACAAAGCCTTATAACTTCACCAAATTTCTTTTGCCTCTATCAACATTTGAATAAAAGTAGTTTGAATGTTTTTATTCCCGAGTATGTAAAAATAACTTACATTTCGTTTATTACTTGTTCATTAATATATGGAGGGCATTTAATATTGCACATACACTTATTAATACATGCTTAATCAGCACAATCAAATCTCTTGCCAAAGGAACTTCAAAACACTACTCTGAATATATGCTATTGGCTGTTTGTAGAAATGCACTTAGTCGTCACAGGCTCAGTGACACTACCTGTACCGTTCTTAGAAAATCCCCAAACAAGTAACCTAACCAGCCCCTGGAGTGATGCTGATAACCTTTCAGCCTAGCTCGAATTACAATAGTAATAAATAGACTGAATAATTGTTCACATGCAGTCTGCATGTGACAGGGTGGAAAGGAAATTTACTTTTGGTTTAGAGCAGAAGCCCAACCATGTGAGATACACATAGCTGATTTCTACACTAAAAGATGTGCCTATTGTGCAATAGTATCCTGCCACTAACTAATTTTCCAAATTTTTGGCGTTTCATGGGTTTCTGAAATAGACAATTCAATTGAAAGCAAATCTCCAAGTACTTTTGAGATGACTTTCTCAACTGAAAATGACAACTAAATGTAAAGGCCTCATAAATAACCGCACCAAGGAATAAATGTTTACTTTTATTTGATGGTCAGTTTTCCAGTTCTGAAAGCACTTAATGCACTATCATTGTTACGAAAGCTTTGAGAGTTATGAGTGATTTATTTATTTTCTGTATTCATTCAGATTTTCATAAAGTAAAAGTGTATGTGCTCTGTTTATGTATATGAGAATTCTGTAAATAGCTGCATTACAATAAATTTATTGCAAGATTTCCTAACCTCATTTTTAATCACATGTAATTTTTATGCAATTGTTGTTTAACTGAGGGTTCCCAACAGGACCAATTAAATTTGATGGGAATCAGTGACAATCAAGGAGTCAACAGCTGAATTTCACATTGCGACAGATTTTGGACTGGTCATTTAATGAACACCCTATTGATTATAAAAGAGATATATCATAATTATTTTATTTGTTTCAAAACTGTTCCAATTGAAAATTAGCAGAGGCAAATAAAATATTTTTGAGCAAATTTTCAGTGTGGCAGAGGCTTCATGTAAAGTACTCCAAAAATTAAAATAGTGTGGCTTCAACTGCACATACTTTCTTGCATTACTTCTAAATTCACAATTTGATGAAAGTGCCATCATTTCAAGCAATCCCTTCCATCAGTAGAAACAATTTGGAGTAGATTTGAGGGGGGGGGGGGAAGTTAAATTTTTTTCATATTGCCTGTATTTCACCCCAAATTACATGTAAATACTTAAAATTCTGTCTTTAATATTATAGTTGCAGAAAGACAAGACACCCCAAAAATTGCACTTTGGCAATTTTCAAAAAATCCAGGATTTGAAGGAACACTATACCTGCACCATTCTCTAGTATCCTTTACGCAATCTGAGGAGTTTGATAAAAAGTAATTGGTGCTAATTGTTTAGAAAATAGTTTTAAGGCTTTGTGTAAAGTACCCTTAAATATCAAAATATCAGTGTGAAACTCTGAAAGCCCAGGGTTCATTGAGATCGATCTGGGAATATCAATTTTGAAGAAAATTGGCTGAACAGTTTAGATGCCAGTGCTAAAAGTAGAGAAGTTTCGCCATGAATTTTTCGGAATCGTACACGCATGTTTTCATGAGCTCTGGCATACCCACCCCCACTCCTTTCCTAATATTAGTTGAATTCAGAATAAATGATAGCAAGTTTTGTTGACAAACTGATAACCAGAAGTGTGTGTTCCTGCATAATAAAAAATAGTTTGCATTGAAAAACGAGCTACAGATTTCATATAATAACCCCCCCCACTCCCTCCCTCACTGAGGGCTCAAAAAAACGTCCATGGATAACATCACGGACCCACTAATTCTGGCTACCCCATGTGTTAGAGGATTCCCCTACATTTACCAACAGGATTTATCCGCATAATCCAAGGCCTGGCACTAGGAGTTTACTGGCATGATTACATACTTTTTTGCCCTTATGAAGGTGCTTCATAAGAAAAAGTTAAGTATAGAAAAAAATAGTGGCATAGTTTCTGTATTAGGGTTGTTTCCAGACGATTGACAGCTGTTTTTTGGGTTGGAGGGGGTTCCACATCAAGGGTACCCCCAAACTTTCATTTCTGTAGCTTAACATAACTTTCTCCCTACTACGCATGGCTGAAAAGGCCTCCCTTTGAATAAATCAGTAAACCCGGTTTAGCTTCTGGGCAGATTGATGTCTAAAGGCAAGGAAGAGCCACTAGTCTTTTTAGGATTCACTAGTGAAATTAAGAAGAAAAATGGTTACGGAATTTTGCTACAAAATCCCATAATTCTTTTCATTCATTATAAAATGGAATATTATTAGAGTACATATGTTTTCCTAGTTTAGGCTTTAATGTTAAGTTTAGGTTAAAACCAGTGTTTTGACAATGTATCATAAGAAGAGAAGAAAAAAAAAGGTAAGATGTGTTTTGGAGAATGTTCTGGAAAGTAGTACATTCTGTAATTAGTGTTTTGTAATCTTGAGAAGACGATGCTTTGAGTGAACTGCTACAGCCACTGCAGAACTAGATGATTTTTCCTCCTGGTATTTTGTACCAGTATCCTGGTACAAATTAGAAGTGGGCAATTGTTGAAGATAATCCTAGTATGATTTGTCTACAATATTGTTTTCTGGAAGTGCATCATGGGCCCAGGCTCAAGACAGAAAAGACATTGACAAAGGATCAAAGCATCAAGTTCAGCTCTATACAAAAGAAAAAAAAATAGAGAACACTACCTGAGTTTCAGAGAATTTTTTTTTTTTATTAATTCCTAAACAATTTCAAGAGAATGCAGTTATTTCTTAATATTACATCCTCGAATCAAGTATAAAAATTACAACCAGAAACATTCACAAACATGGGCTTGGATTCTGATGACATGTCATCTTTTCATTGGTGCACTCAAGACATAGCTAACTTGTGAATTAACATATCACAACGTATGTAATAAAAATGTATAAGTATTGCATTTTTCGCCATTTTTCAAGTATTAGGTCTTGTTTTCATTATTTTTGTCATTTTCCTGCATTTTGTTTCCTTTTCATGTTTTTTGTTGGTGAATGTTTCATGAATTTACAAATACTAAAATTTTTTATTGATCAGTTCAAAATGAAATGTACTACTAGAGTGGACTCCGTTTTTCAAACTCTCAAAACTATACATGTTCAGTAGCTTCCCCAATCTTTGAAAACTAACAATTGGAAGATCAAAGCTACAGATTACATTTCCTCCTAAAAGGAAGACTTTAAAAAATTTTTATTTAAAAATTGTAAAAAAAAATTGAACAACTTTTAAAGAATTTAAGGTCGTCAAAATCCAAGCCCTGATTATGGCAATACAATTGAAAAAAGAAAACCTTTAATTGCATTAGAAACATTTATTCATCACAAAACATACATTCAAGGCTTTGCAACAGCCTCGGTAGTCGCCTTGGGTTCAGCCTTAGCATTCCTTGCAGCCAACGCCTTCTTCTTCCGTGCTAGACGCATGGTTTCCCGATGAGCAGCTCGAGCTAATTGAGCCTTGGTAGACAGGTTGTTTTTCTTGGAATACCGTAAATTGCGAAGGAATTTTGGGTCAACCTGAAATTACAAGATCACTCATATACTCACAAATAAAAGTATTCCATTAACAGTATATACAAAACCTGATGTAAGTACCCAAAAGATTGTTAAAGCAATCAGTATAATGTTTAGACAACAGGATCTGTCACAAAGTTAAAGGACTAGAAGACACTGCCATTAGCATTTGAAAATTGTTACTAAGCAAGTTGGAATTGTCTCAAGAATATTTTATTTAATTGAAAAAAATATGGAAAGAAAAAATTAAATTGTAACTTCCACTACTACTACTACTACAATAATACACTAAACTTTTCAATATATCACCCAATTAAAGTAGTTTAATATAGATCCAATTTCATAATTCTTAAAAATAGGAAGTGTTGCGCAATATTTGTTACATCAATATTTTTCAAATTTTTTTTGGTACATGGCTACCTTGAAACCCACAGAAATTTCACTGGGACCGTAGTAGTTAGTCATACTATTGTAATGCTTTTTACAACTTACATAATTCAAAAGTATCATTCAGCACACATTTACCTTAATACCTCAAGTCAAAAACTTCCCCAATATTTCACCTACTCTACCTAAGATTTCAACTGCATTTACCAGATAAAGTTTGCAATCATTGTTATGAAAACATTTAAATAGGCTTTTCAAGTACGTTTGAAAAAGGGTTTTTTTTTACGAGGCTGGGAAAAATTGAACCAACCCTGAAAATGCTTATTAATGCCCCATTGTTTTTTTTTACGAGTTTTCACTGGTCTAGGTACAATATGTTGAAGTAACTTGGATATCGCAACACAATTTGTGAAACAACAGAAATAACTATGTTCAGATTCTAATGAATTTATTTGTAGTTAATTCAGCATTTTACTTCCTTTGTTGTAAGCATCTCAATCTAATTGGACACAATGGTAGGCCACATTCCTAGCTCTTAATTGAGGTAGTCAACAAAGGACCCTTTTAATGCACAATACATAAATGATGAAATTGACTGAGAAATACAAAAGGAATTTGAACACAAATACGAAAATTTAATACCTTCAAAAGAAAAGAAAATCAAAGAGTTCCCCAGGTATCATAATAAAAAAATTGAAAAATACACACTTATTTAGGCAGTATTAACTATATAATGTGAATATGACATATGACACCATATATGTCTATGTAAATTGCTTAGGTATCTAAGATTGGTTGGAAAACAAATACTAATGTGTGCAAGGCCATTGTTGAAACTATTGAATATGGAATTCTTGATAAGAGCCTCCAGACAAACATACTACTAATGCAAGAAAGAAGCCAAGAAGACTCTTCATCACACACAGGTATGTCATGTGAGTAGAATGGAAGAGGAAAGGATACTGGAAAGTGATTTTCTATACCAAAAAGAAAGAGCAAGCTGCAGGCAACTTGCATTCAAGAAAGAACAATGACAGAGGCACCTGAATTGGGAAGGAGCTTAGGATAGGGCGCTGCGGAGACTGAAAAGCAGCGGAAACAGTAATAGCCCCCTCTTGATGTTGACAGTTTTCTTTGCTCTGATTAACAGCAATGGTAACGTGCCACAGAAACCCACCTCCGTTCAAAATTATAATAGACATGAACCTATTGTAAGTCTGGGATGGTTTCACACTTAATTTTGAACAAGTCAATATCCAAATACAAAATTCTATTCACAATAATAAAGTAGGGGTTAATAAAAACCATGATCATGTTTTTAATTTGAGATCTTGCGCATACAATGGATGTTTCTCCCTTTTTTTCCATTTGGAAATTTAATTGCAAGCAAAAATCTCACCCCTGAAAAGAATGCTTTCCCAGACATAAACCAAAAAGAAGTTTATACAAATTTTGGCATGAAGCGAATGACTTCATTACAGGAATAAAAAATAAAGTAAAACGACCTACAGCTTTTTGGTGTTACCTCTGGCAATGTTTATTTAATGAACTAATTTGATTTATTTCACGAACCTGTCCTTTTGAAAGAAAATTATTAATTTAAAGCAATGTATTTAAGACTTGATTATGAAAGCTTAAGCAACAAACACTGGCTGAATTAAAAGAGCTCCGAGCATAGCTTTTACTCCCTTTCCTTTGTGTTAAATCAAACTTAAAAAGATCAGTGACATGCTTTCAACCCCACTACTGCTAGAGTAAGCAGGAATTAGAATTTAATGAATATTGAGAATTATAGTTACAATGAACCATGATCAACTTTATCAAAAATATTGCACTCACTGTATATTCTACTACGGTCTAGGTGCCAGCCTATTGTTCTGCCCCAAGAGCGCTGTAAGGGCCCCTTTCAGTTCTGCCCCTCCTCTGACATCTTTGCTGGGAAAGACAGCTACATGAACATCTACTTCACTGGGCCAGAGGCAGGCGGTAGGCAGGGGAACCCATAGCATATGTTATAAAAGCCAGCTAGCTAGGGATTAATGGTGTTACTCATCCTCCCTTGCCTCGTGATCACAGTACTTGCCACCAGAGAGCAGATGCAAAGAAAAAAGGCATCTCGCATTTACTTGTAAGCCAGAGCTATTACAATTCATCATTATTTTAAATGTCATGTTTTGTCAGTACAAATTTCAGTCGTGTTTGTTGAGAAGTTTATAACTTATAAAATGATTATGGGACAGATTTCTCTCTTGCTGTAACGAGAGAACCACAAAACCTCTCTGAATTAAGAAGGATGACTAACAAGAGAAATATAATTCCATATTTCTCAGAGTTGTTTTCACACACATAAGCTATTTACATATGCATCTACAATTGGAATTTTAATATTATCGTAACATCATATGGGTGTGCAAAATTTTGATTCTACTTTCAAATACAAAACTAATTAATTAGAATTAAACCAATCATGATATTCACATAAAAAGTTTTGTTTTTACACAATTACAAGAAATATGCAAGAAAGAATTCATATCCACAATATTACAAGCTAAGGTTTTCAATTAGTGTCAAAGTTAAATGCATATTAGAGATATGATTTGAAGTAAAAACAAAAACAAAAAACAATAAATAAAGTCTTGAATTCTGGTGTACAGAAATAGTCAGAATCTCAAAATACAGAAATAGTCAAAATCTCAATTCCATAACTTGATCAAATAGCAAAGAAAACAGAACATTGTGCATCATAATTTTCACAATCTTAATTTTCAATGAATTTATAATAGGAGAATCCAATGAAAAATTACTTCTTAAATACTGACACAAACTTCACTACCAACACAAAACCCAAAGTTTCACTCAAACATTTTTAAATCAGTAAAACATTCAAGACAATTTTACACTTGATAGATAAAGTGTATTTACCCGAATATAAGATGGGGTTATTTTTCCTAAATATCACATTAGAAAAATACGGGGGCATCTTATATTCGCAGATTAAGACTAGTACGGTCCTAGTCAGTTAGGATTTGTTTTACACTGCATTCCAATTAAGCTCATTGAACTCGTAAACACATGTTACTATGTCGTTGACATAACAATAAGCTGCAAACACAAAAATATCACGTGTATCTATAATACGGAATTATATTTGTGGTTGTTTTTCAAGCATTCACTGCAAATTTGCTGGACGATTCAGACCGAAAGTTAGGAATGGGTTGGTAATGAGAGAATCAAGCGAATGACATTGTATCAAGAATTGCAACATGAAAACTTAATAAAAATCATTGCCCAGATTTTGTCACATGATGCCAATTACGAGATTGACAAGGCTGCGCATCTGTTGTGCGAAAGAGAGAAATAAAAAAAAATTCACTGATATGTACACATTCTACATCCACCCACAGAAAATGATAAATATTTTCTTACCAAAAACTTTCCAAACTTTCAGCCATCTCCAACATTATCCGTGAAAAGAAGGAACAGATAAACAATTCAGCAGTTTACAACAATCACATGCAGAGACAGATTTAACCTGCTTACCACCCCAGACAAGACCCAAATCTCAAGCAATGTTGACATTTGGAAAGATTAAATTGATTAAAATAGGTTACTTGAAAATTAAATTAAAAAAATGTAGTCCACATTTTGCTGCCTTGATACACGTGTCTAAATCCTTCTCTGATCACATAGACATTAAATGGCTCGAATTTAAAGTATATTTAGTTAAAAGAATGCGACAAGGCCCCAAAGAAAACCTGGTGACACAGAAGCGAATATTCTTACATTAAGACTAATACAACAAATTTAAGGTGCATAACTTTCAGACACGCCTAAGAAGGCAAAGAACATTGCAATATGGGAGGACACCCAAAAAGAAACAATGATTCATGTGAAGAAGAGGGTAAAAACCATGAATGTGATGATTTTAACTGACAAGAAAATAAGTGTTAGCTCAGGCTTATAATATTATCATCCACAATTTTCTAGTCAATTGGACAACTTGCATATTTTTTTATTCAATAATAAGAATTTGTTAAAAAAATTTTAAAATTCTCAAGAGGCCTAGGGGGTTGTCTGATATTCAAGGTCTAGTTACGTTCAGGTAAATACAGGAATTTGAAGATAAATAAATCCTACACAGGTTAGGCTGCATATGACTTAAAACACACACGCCAGTTTCTTGATTTTCTCAAAAGTTACGAGGCCCCAGTCGGGTTTTCCAACAGCTCTACTGAACCTTACTTTATAGAAACTTAATTTGTGCCTTTGTTTAGTCTCAGTACTATCCCAGTATCAAATAGATACACTTCGACTATCGATGCCACAGAAAGGACAAAGGCAAGATAAGCAGATAGGTGAATTTAGACCCATAAATTAGTAAGCCACTGAACTAATTTATATCATATTGTGGAACAGGTTACACTTGAAAAGAACACGACCACACAAGAACTTGAGCTAAGATATGAGAAATATTCTTAGAGCATGTAGAATGATTTGTACATGCACAAGAACTACTGACAAGATATTTATCAAATTACATCTCTGGTGATAATGGATAAAAAGATGTAATTTATAGAAATGAATGTATTAGATTAGAATGTATTTCACCTCATCCATCAAGGTGTATCTGAGAAGTAGTATTAAACGAGACTAAGGAACAAAATGAACAAACATATAGCAAAAACAATTTAGATATACATTTATTAAATTTATTTTCTTTCAAAAGCACCTCCAATGCATTTCTTTACATTTGACCCATGGGCAAATGCAGACAAGAAGCAAGACAAGTTATTCACAGTGTACAAAGAACTTGGAAAACTTAATATTCACCATCAAAAACTAGCACTCGCAGAAACCATCAATAAAGTAGAGTAGTAAAAATTCAATTAGGATTAAAAATTTAACAGCCAACACAAATTACTGGAGAACATCTTCATGAGGAAATTGAAAAGGAAAACTTCTTTCAGTATCCTTTAAACCTCCAAGTTTGAGTAACAAAAACATCACAGCAAACATCTGAAATTGTCCTCACACAGGCATTTTTTGACCATCAAAAAGTTGTCTGGTTTCAGTGAGTTTCTGAGAATAAATTTGTTGTATATCATTCATGAGTCACCACCAGCCTCATGTTGACAAGAGTATGCTGTGCATTGCACCTCAAAATGCGGAAGAGGAATTCTAAGAACAAATTGTTTTGTTTATGCCGAAATTCTGTGATATTGATTCAAATAACTAGTTTACAATGTACAGGCAAGTAATATTCAAACATTTTTTTTTATAATTTCATGTTTAGGTGCATGAAGTTCATGTTGCAATAGTCTTTTGCTATTAAGTCACTTAACCAATCTGAATTTTTATTTAGCAATGTTGCTTTTACTTTTCTGATGGGTTTATAAGTTATATTACAATATGTAGGGGTGATGTACATTTTTAAAACGGTCACTATCAAAGTTTTACAAATATTGGATGCAAGTCAGGGTGAGAAAGAAGAAAATGATTTGGGAGTACTGGACATCTTCATTACTCTTTAGAAGCTGAAATGACTGATTAACACAGTGCAGATAAACTTTTGCTTTATTGAGAGAAAAATCAAACTGGTATTTGGAGACAACTGCTCCACTGATAACATTCCTAGAATATTTATCTGACGAAGAGAAGGATTACCCTTATCATATAGCTGCAGACAATTTGTTTACCAGTTTCAACTCTCTAAAGAACATAGAAGAACAGTTATAAAGTGGAACAGGCACGATTCTACCAAATAGAGCAACACAAGATTTACCTCTAATTTGGAATAAATGAAAAGAAACTACAGGGAACCATGTAAACCATTATAGAAAAAATGATGGCTTCTTTCAATGCAAGTGGTTCAACAATGGTCAAGGTCATACAATGTAATTGGAGCAACTTTTAAAGGGGAAGGAGTAATGGAAATTAAGCCAGTTAAGAGACACTTTCTGTCTGAAAAGAAAATTATAAATGTGCCTCAAGAACATTATCAAGGCAGACAATAAAAGTACGGACTGAATGGATGAGATAGACGGTGTAGGGTTAATATATAAAATAACGATATATGCCAGTATTTACTTGGATTCTCGACGTTGTGTTCAACAACACTTTGAATCTAAATACAAATACTGGTAATTCTGTAATGAAACCTATTTTCAAGGAAATCCTACAGATCTATTTAACATGTTACAAAATTTCTCATATATTCACAGATTGGGGCAGGCTCCCAAGCACCAAGGAGCCCTAGAATTTCAGCAGGCATTAGACGTGATTCCCTTGGCCAATTTTTGGGTGAAGTAGAAAAAAAAAGTCAACAATTTGCTTACGAGGGCTGTTCTGGCACAGCAAGTACTAAATGATCTAAGTGCAACATAGGACTGTGTCAAGGACAACACATTACCTCATGAAATGAGTCTAAAATTACTCCTGTAATGTCTTTTTTTAAAAGACTGACGAATCCAATTTAAATTCTTAAAACTAATACTTTTTAAAAAATTTCAATATTAGGTATAAAAGGTGTCGTATCATTTGCCATTGACCCTCAGCTTCCTGAGCAATTAATAGTGCAAAGGACTTGCATGATGTAAACATTGCACATCTTCAAAGGGCTCCAAAATTGGAAAACAACATTTTAGCATTCTTCTCTCCTGCAGAAGTTACTAATTTCATCTTACATGAAATGAACATTAGTTTTGAAGAAGAAAAAATGTCCTTGGAGGGTTAAAGAAGTTATTGCATTATATAATCAAGAAAATTTCGAAGAATTATCCTACTTTCAAGGAGGAAAATTTCTTATAGCATCCCTTAAAGTATGTAAAGCAATAAAACTACAAGAACTTCAAAGCATTGTCCGTTTTCCCAGCTGCAGACACTTCTCAATGGCAGCTTGTTTTGCTACCCAATTTCCAAATTGGTTCAAGTAGTCTATTCAAATAGATTCTCGGTTACATATTCCACATGATATTCAACAACGAAGTGAACCATAACTCACCCCAAGAGTGGACTCGTGTCTAAACCGTCTTGGTTTTTTGATTCCGTTTCGGTGATCTTTCCGGTCTGAAAATATCAGGTCATTAAACATTATTATACAGAATACATACAAGAATTAACATCACTTGCGCACACGTTCGCATACTCACTCTGGTTATGATTGGTGTGATTCTTCGACTTCGCCATCACTTACACTGCAACAGATTAAAACGTGTCAAAAAGTGCTTTCAAAATTTAACCAGGATTCTAGGTGATTAAACGGAACCACATGTAAGTTGCTAGACAAAGTAAACAATAAGGGCAACAATATTTTGCGGCAAACGAACACAAACCTGTTATTAGATTACTCGATTAAACGGATTGCAATTTCCCACGACTCCGTATTACTCCAGGGCCACAACCTGACCGGAAGACCTTTATGAACCAAAGAACATTACGAATCTAACCAAAGAGCTTCATACACAACCTGCTCTCACACCAACTCAACAAAAAAATTATAAAATGATGGAAGAAACAGTTTCTTACATCATGGTACAATTCTTTACAATAGCTTCCAAGTTTAAAGGTTAATTTATTTAAAGTTAAATATTAATAACTTTAATATTTTGTTGACCGTATCTATAGAGAACTCCAGAACATGTGACTTTCGAGATCTGGTGAGCGCAGCACCATCGTCTATGGGTGGTGAAACAAATATATCTTACATCGTGTTAATGCCATGGGCAATAGTTTCTGAGACCAAGTTCTGTGGTCTAAATGTAATTTTTCAACTTTCATAAATGAACTCTCTGTGCACTGTAATGTGAAGTAAACACTTCAAAGTTAATTGCTTTGTTAACCCGTTTTGGTGGTTGTTGGCTCCCCTGACTCGAGGCGCGCTTGTGAAGAAGATATTATGTTTTTAATATATTCGTTTTTCTTTCTTTCTTTCGTGTACACATAAAATGTCAGTGATAGTAATATTATTTTTATTAAATTATTCTTACAAACCGTAAAACGTTTACAAATAGTATGGTCAAATTAGTCTCGCGAGTTGGGATCTCGGGATAGGTGTGCACAATAACGTAATCATTAAGGCCATGCGTTCGAACCCGCGTAAAGCATAAATGTTTGAACTTGTGTTCGTAACATGGGGGAGGGATATTTCGAGTCCGTTGTGGATTACAACTATACCGTAATTCTTCCATAATATCTTGACCTGACAAGCAACTGTATGTAAAATGCATTCAATTCAAGAACTGGATCCTTACCTGTGCCCATCTGTAGAACCGCTAGTTTATATTGTAACTTTAATTCTAAGGATGATACATTTTACGAAGTTTCATATGACATTCTCTGCAGCTGCTCAATTATTTTCTGAAGAATTCGAAGAATATAGCAAATGCATGTTGGGTAGTAGTATAGAGATCACAAATTGAATCACAAAACTTCTACTAATTTATTGAATAAAAATAAACATTTTACAAATTTACTCTTCACTCTCCATAAAACCTAATACATAATTTCATTTGTAACGCATAACTACTCGTAGAATGATCGGCAAACTGTTCTTCCGTAGCGAAGCACGTCTCTGTGAATTCTTTCTATAGTTCAATGGAAACTGGTCGAGCTGGCTCAAAGCCAGCATTACCGCAGTCTGCAGTAACTATGACCGGAAGGTCTTAGTGTTCGAGTCCTACTACTGACCGACTCTGCCACGCTCCTCCCCTCCCCGGACCGGTCTGACCCTCTGGGAGTCCTGTTAGCAGCTCTCCGTCCTCTCTCCCGACCGTGTGTACTCTGACAATCGCCAACCCGTCCGATAGCCCCTTCAAAGCCGCTCTTGCGGAGGACCGTCTTCGCCGAGGCTGGGCTCCGTCATGTGCCGATGCCCGAGTAAGTAACACTGCCCAATAAAATGGCTATTCTCTTTATTCCCCCGTAGGCCTATAAGTGAATAGGAATCGGCTGCTCACATCGGTTGTCATCGGTGATTTCTCCGACTAGTACCAGAAGAATGCCGGAGCAGTATCCTAACAAACAGGCCAGAGTCCGCGCGCGATCTGTTTCTTTTTCTTTCTTATCCTATCCTTCCCATTTACAAATACACACACACTTGCATGCACTACACTTCTTCACATGTCGGGATCTTTCAGGTTCTCCTGACTGAAGCGGTGTCTCGCTGGGGAAATTCTTAGGAGGGGGGGGGGGAAGGCATGTCAGAGTTGAATCTCATCGCCCAGTGGAGAAGAACCACCTCAACCTCGAGCAATCAGGATTTCGCGAAGCAGCATCGTCCGCATCGATTCTGTCACCTACCTGGTTTTCCTCACTAATAGCGCAGATTCCGTCCCAGAGAAGCTCCAGCGGTTCACATTTCCCCTTCTGATGGAAGTGCTGTAGAGCCCAGTGCATTATGTGGGGTTAGTTACTAATTAATATACTTCGGATACGCCATTTTGTGATGCACTCCTGTTGAGTTTCCAACCAGCCATACGATGGCGTCATTAATAGGGCAACCCTTTATTAATTATTAAAATATTATAAAATTGCTTGTTTGTTAACACAGTAATATGTGTAACAATTTGTTGAAATTGTTCTAGAAGTTAGTTGTAAAGTTAAACGTGCAAAATACATAAGTAGATTATGAAAATGTTAATATTTGTTATTTATTCACATACTTATTAATAGAATTACACGTGTTGCAACATAAATATTCACGTCAACTTTGGAAAGGTTTCAGAAATTTTCTTCATCTTGTCCAGCATTACCAGTTTAAATATTTGATCTGGTTCGCCTTCTTTTTCCAATGTTGCTGACCGCCAGGCTTCCAAAATTAATAGTTTGGCAGCTTTTGGAAGATATTTTGGGAATTCGACTTCAAATCGAATGATCAGATCGCCTTTTTTACGGGGATCCTGTACCAGTGGCATTCCTTCTCCTTTGATAATTTTTTCGTATAACGGGCTGAAGGAAAGAATAGTAGCATGGTATGATCAATATTTTGCAAATATACGTAAATGTTTCAAGTGATGCCTCAAATATAACACATTGGCATTACATTTTCTCATGCATTTTCAACTTTCAGGAGATTTCAGCCTTGAAGAGATTGAGAAATAGTAAACGAAATTTGCAGAATCAGATATAAAGGAGCAAACACGGTGTATGTATCCGTAACTGCCGAGGAAAAAATGTCAAAGCAAAACTTTTCTCATACCATTGCAGTTCATCATTTTGTGCAGAAGAACTGAAGATACTTTCGAAATCAAATATTTATTCTTATTTACAAAACATGTCTCAATACGAAGGAAAACGAGAAAAAGTGGCTAATCATCAGCAATACCCTTTACGCTTGATTGTATCTTCAGTGACACTGTAACACTGATGGTCTACATGTTACAAATTATAGAATATAAACAAATAAATGTTGCAAGTCGACATGTGTTATTATGTCTCTATGTATACCTTCTGAGAATCAAATCTAGTTACGAATGTTGATTCACTTAATAATAATGATTTTACTTTGAAAGAGTAGGGAAGAGTGACATTGCGTTTATAGTCCGGCCCGACAGTGCGCCATCGTGATAGTTTACATGTTTCAATTCCTTTATTCAGTGTTGTGTGGTGAGTTGCTGCGGGTACTGTTGTTTGGTTTGCTTATTTACGACAGTTTTGTGTTTTCACAGAGTGAAGTAGAAATCTAGCGGATTGTTAGATTCAAGTAATATCAACTTTTCATGTATTAATTCATAGCAAGTAAATTGCATCAAAATCGCCGAAAAAATTGCAACATTTTCAATATTTAACTTTACAAATTTAATTTGTGAGGAAATTATTAGAGTTAGAAGGATGCAATTATGCATTTAGCGAAATATATTATGAGCTAAGTTTCATATTTCTTTCTCGGAAGCCGTTCAATGTTAAAATCTGGAATTTTTAACACTACTTTTTTCAGAGATTTTGGTGCAATTTATGCACTGAGTATTAATAAATGAATCATTGCTATTAATTCCATTGAAAATAAAAAGTTGTACTAGTATGCTCAGTTTTATTTGATAAACAAACGAAAATCACCAGAATGAGTCCCGTAGGTTGCAGACGATGTGGAAAGTTCTTGGTCAGTGATCGACAACTCGTACTTAAACGAGGTGCAACGATTTAGTACTAGTTTTAATGGATTAAAAACTGGTATGACAATTACACACGTCATAATACTTACTGAACAACATCAGTGATATTCACATGGAAAGTTCTTTCATCGAGAGTTTTCACGACAACTCTCAAGCCAGAGAGAGCATCTTTAAGGCCAATAGTGCAGTGCATTACTAAATTGTTTCCTTCTCGTTGAAAATGTTCATGAGGTCTTTCTTCAGTTATGAATATTACATCAGCTGTAAACATTGGAGCATCGGTAAAATAACTATTAAATTAATATATTTCATTTGTGGTGAAAATCAGACAAAGAGCACAAGTAGATCTATCGTGGTAATGTTCATAGAAAATCAGTCGATATTTGTATTATACTTATGTTTCTCTCTAAAATTCTCTAAAACCAAGACACTAAAGAGTTTCTACTTTGTAGCATATTTCATTATTTTTTTATAATTAAGCTGTAATTAGAATATTGCTGTTGTGATTTCTGAAATCTGTTTACTTAAAAGTTAAAAAAATAAAAATTAAATTAAGGGTTATGTTTAAACAGTCATCGCACCAAGTATTAATATTTGTGTGCAGAATGCTATGTAATAGTCATAAGACGTTTTTTAGAGAGAAAATCAGTTTACGTTAGTGAAATATGAAATTAATATTTTCGTTATTAAACCAAATTGCTTATTATGTCATAAAGCATTGACGGTTTTATACCCTCCACTTGATGATAGTGCTTGCAAGAAAAAATATACGAATTTAAATATATATATATATATATATATATATATATATATATATATATATATATATTAAATACTGTTAATAAATTACCTATAAAATAAAATTAATAAAGACTTAATTATTCATTAAATTATAATATAATTTATAATATTGTAATATTCTTTAAATTTGCTCGTTATAACACAATTTACTCATTACTCTCTTTGCTCCATACGTTTACCCACTTAAGAAAATTCTCTCAAAAATCACGATAAGAAGAACAGAACACAATTTTTCTCCATATTAACTCATTTCAGTCATTACTTGTAAAACTAATTACATATTCATTACAAATCGTAGAACATTCGGTGCGGTTCTTTTAAAGCTAGTAAACCAACACAAATACAACAATTAAAAGTGGTTTTATATAGCTGTATCATCTCCCAACAATGAGAAATAATTTTTAGAATTTCAAACTTGGTGTAACGGTGTTGAGTATTTCAATCTTATATCCTTTGAAAGATTCTAACATAACAGAGATACCGGAAATTTGAATTTGCTGTTTCAATAATTTGCAAAATTACACTCAACTATTAATTTTTTTAAAAAATGTATATGACTTTTTTGAAGAACTTATTTTTAGAACAAATTTCATTTAACAAACAATTAATCAAAATTGTACTTTTGCGATGCTAATTTTTTGTTTGCAATTTTCAAAAATTACAGAGAGCGCTGAAAATGGGCCTGTATAGCATTATATTCTTTGACGTTCTTTTTAGTTATGAGGAAAAATTAAAGGAATTATTTTTTGCATTTTTTAAGAAAATAATTGTTTAAAACTGTTTTAATACCTACGTTTACCTCAAAATTACGCAAAAACTACTCATATTTTCCAAAAATTGAACATGACCTTATTTAATGATCTATTTCTATGAACATATCTCATAAAGAAATATTCTACTACAGTATCGTAATTGCGAGAAAATCCCGAAGAAATTTTGAATTTTTGAAATTTTGGAAAATTCAGAAAGTTCAACGAAAATGCGACTGGCACCAGTTTCTTGAGTACTGTTTCCTACATACGACGAGAAAAACTAAAGAACAAAATTAGGAGCCTTTTTTGAGAAAATAATGATTTAAAATTGCGTGTTTCAAAAAATATGAAGGCAATTTTTGAGAAAATGTTGAAAATATTCGTAAGACTTCATGTAAAGTATCCCCAAAAATCAAAGTATCCGAACTCGCAGGTTCTTGAGTTCATTCAGATCAATCGGGGAAATCAATTTTCGAGACACACCTTTTTCTGTGGAAAATTCGCCGTTTTTCCGGCGATACGATTACAATACTTCTCACGAAGTGGGGGCGAAAAAGAAAAAAAAGTAAAGAAGAAAATAAGTCTTGGTAAGTATATCGAATTATCTGAATTCTCTTTACCTGGAATAATAGTGGGTCCCTGGTCACCTTCTTCAGGAAAAGTTATTGTAGTTCCTGAAGGAATCCCCGGTTGTATAGGAACACTAAGCACTTTTTCTCTCATTTCAGTGTTATTGGAGTTCTTTCCAGTCAATTCCAAGCGATTGATTTTCAATTTTTTCACTCCGCCATGATAAACCTGTGGAGCAAAATTAATTAATTTGCAAATATTTTGGACGAAGGATGTAGATTAAACTGATTCAGGAATACGTTGCAGTCTAGAATGAAGCAGAAACCAGCTCGGGTTTGTTAATATTGGCGCACCTGTAGAGCAAAGGCAATCATGTAGAGGAACATTTGGAAACATGAGTAATAAAGGTAGAAAAGCATAGAAAGAAGTGGTGCTACAACAGAAAGTACTTGCATTATTGGGATAAATTATGTAATATTGCAATTTCTACCTTACTAATAGCAATGAGCATATGAAAAAGTCGAACCCAATTCAAAAGCCTGAGGTTCGATCCTGCATTTATTTCGTCAGCAAAAATTGTAGCAATTTTTCACTTAAAATATAAAAAATATAAAAAGCAGAACGTTATAAGTAACATTTTATAAATTCTAAGAAAAACATGTTTATATTAGGCTATATTTCAGTGGCAATGTATTTTCGTGGGTTTAATGAACAATTGAAATGTGGTTTTAATGATGAAACACAGAACCAAGGCTTTACAGTGATATGGACGTAAATAAAAAATGTCACTTTCTCAAAATTTATAAAATGTCACTTATACCGTTCTGGTTTTTAAGCATTCATATTGGTAACGTGGTAATGTAGACATTAAAGGCGTGGAACATATTTAAAACATTCTCGCCATTAGTAGTGGTTACGTACCACATCAGGTTTTAAGCAATATATTTTCCAAAATATATTTCTGGTATTGAATTCATTGTAGGAGTTATGCAGTGTATTCACGAACATATCGAACGAGATTTTTAGCCTTACAATATTCTCCGTAAGTAGTATCCGAGAAAGTAAAATAATTAAGTTAATAAAGAATACGATACCGATAGCGTTGGCAAACCAATGCAAATAGATCGAAAAATATATAATAGTACAGGAAAGTATCCAAAACTGGGCCCTCATTTTGTTTTTGAATATTTTTAAATTCAATTTTCGGTAGAATTAAATCAAAATACAGAAAAATCGGTCTAAATCGGAACCTGTATAATCCGGAAACTTGCCTTAACCAGAAACTTTCTCCGGCCCGTGAAGTTAAATGGCATTCTAAATAGCATAAAACGGAGCCTCTCCAACGCGGAAGTGGAATAGTTTTTCATTCTGCCGGAAAAACATTTCTGGCAGCCGGACATCGAACGAGAGGGTCTTCAGCTGTCAACGTAGAATTCGACCTCGCGTTCTTCTGTCTCTCAAGACAAAGACCGTACGGGAAAAAAACCTCTCGCCCGACTCTCTGAACAGTGGAAAGTTGTACGGTCATGGCTTTTATTGACGCGTCTTCCTGCCCCGCATCCTTTATTAATATAATGAAGTGAACGAATTGCCGCTAATGTAAATATTCACAACGCGAGAGACAAGCCAAAACATTACATTTTTGTATTTTTTGAAAAAATAAAAGAATAGAGGAGTATGCTGTTTATGTCATCATATAGAGTGCATTTAGCATTATCTGTACTAAAAGTTTAAAGAAAAATGTTGGAGACGTTTTTGAGAAAATTCTGTTTTTGTGATTTTTTAAATGGCAAATATTGGACGAAAACGTCTTAAATTTTCAACAAAAAAAAATGAACTCACTATGAACAACAAATTTTATGTAAAAGAAAAACCTTTGTCTTTAATTCTGAAGTAGTTGGAAGAGGCAAAAAAATCGAACTCTTGAAATTTTCGAAAATTCTTATACAACCGTGAAAAGAGGACCTATGCCACCTTTATAAGTATAGTTTACTCTATTCATACAAGCAATGAAAACAAAAAAAATTAAAGCCATTTTTGAGAAAATTTTTAAAATGTCCGTGGGGATTCATGGAAAGTACCCCCCGAAACTAAAGAGTGATTGTCAAAATCTCGGCACCTCGAGTTGTGCCACATTGACCGGGGAATATCCACTTTGGAAAAATTAGTACGTGTGGTTTACGCGCTAATGGTGAGCAAAGACTTGAGAGACAGGTGGACAGACTATCAGACAGACGGACAGACGTTTTGAAAAAAAACACTTTTTGGGAATCAGGGGACCCCAAAAGTATATTTCTGTTGAATTCTCTATAACGATTTTCCGCAGCATGACATACTTTCCCTATACTACGTATATTACTCCGTATATACGTACGTATACGGAAAAGTAAAAATCAGATGTTGAGATAAATTAGTTTGAAGTTTCAACTCTATTGAAATATCTCATTCTTGCATTCAAAATTCTGCAATTTGTTGGGGGAATGCTGTACTGTAATATACACTATGTGATCAAAATTATCCGGACACGTCCAAAATGGTGTTATGGTGTGGTCGTGCTTTTCATGGAGGGTGCTTGCACCCCTTGTTGTTTTGTGTGTCACTATCACGGCACAGGTCTACGTTGATGTTTAAACACCTTATACTATATTATAGACAAATATAACCTATTTGTAAATTAAAAATGTGTATACAATTATTATGTGAAGGCATCTGTTAATTGTTTAATTAATTTTGAATAAAAGGTTAAAATCCCCAATCTACAAATAGTTGACAAAATAAAGGGAACCCTCAAAAATATTTTAGCTTGGGGCCTCAGAAATGGTAAATCCGCCTCCGAATAGCAACTTCTAGGGCAGTACATAAACCTAAAATGATCACTATTTGCCAATAATAATGCGGTCAGTAACGTCATGTAACAAAGTGTCAACTGTTACTACTGCTCCTGATACATTCTTGGCTATCCGGGATGAGTCGCGTGTCCATCAATTGTGCTGACGTTTCGGCCATCTTGCTGTGGCCTTCTTCAGAGCTATTCTGAAATATATCAGTATTGTGAATCAGCATCAGTATAGTGAATCAGTATAGTTCTGAAGGCCACAGCAAGATGATCGAGACGCGGCTCATCCCGGATAGCCAAGAATTCATTGACTCCGGCCGCGGAAGCATACGAACGCATTGCCCCTGATAGTTAGGCAACTCTTCAGGCTCCTGAGTTTTGCGGGTAAACTGAATCTCTTTGCGTCTGAACGTGACTCGCTAAAAATCAGTGCATAACGGATGTCTAAAAATCAGGGGCAAATGTCACATGTGTAATTTACTTATATGAAATTTCCCACCCCATTTGAATTGGCAAAAATTTATCATTTGCGACCTATTCATGCACATTCGCTCTGAGTCATTCAGTAGTAGCGATGTGAAATATGTACCCAGACTCCACCCATGACACGCTCGATTATGAGAAAGGGGTGACTCATGACGACGTTTAATATTCAATCAGTTTGGAGTTGTACCTCGTGTAATGTCAGGAGTAGAGGCCGAATTAAAGGAGGCTCCTTTGTTTTAAAATCTCTTTCCCCGGAAGGCAATTTGTAGACGGGTTTTGGTGTTATTAACGCTTCCAATAAGTCCGGGAAAGGATCAGCACATCCAAAGAATTCTCTGTAACAGTTCACAAAAAAATAGGTCCTGATAGCTTTCTATAAACTGAAGGGGGATGAAAAGGAATAAAAATTCAAATAATGTAGATGAATTTTTAAAATAATATAATTCATATTTTTAGTTAAAATTCCAGTTTTACTCTAATACGTCACAAAAAGCTAGTTATTCTAAATTGATCTTCTAATGGAAATTTTTTATACAATTAAAATATATTGTTGTCTACTTGCCACACAACAAAAATATTGAGAAGTTTCAGCTTACTCTGAAGAGATCAAATTTACAAAAAGTCAGGATAATAAAATTATTCCACCTGAATACTGAATGTGTCATACTTCAACCCCTTTGGTCATTTTCATCTTTCATTGAATTAATTAATTTTGAATCAATCAGTAGATATCGCATCAAATTACCAAACCATTTTTCTATTTACATTTTAATAAACCAGCTATAATTCTCTTCCAGACAACGACTGAAATCGACCTAGCTATCAAATGTCGAAAACCCTGCAACCGTCACGACTCGAACCTAGGACCTCCTGGTCAGAGGCACTGCAGTGACATAAGTAGATTCCCTGATCCATCTTTCCCGGTTTGTATGATGCTTTTACTACAGTCTAAACATATATAAATGACTTTTATCTCATGTTCGCAGATGTTCATCCTGTAAAAGGGTACGCTTTTAATTTTTTAATACTTTTTAGACAAATGCTCGGTCTGTCTCACATCGTTTACAGATGTCCCAGAACTGTCCACTTCACTACACGAATAACAAATATTGTTGCAAATGTTGATCAAAAATACTTGTATTTTGTAATCAATATTATTAGAATAATGGAAGCAAGAAAGTTTCAAACGGAAATTAGCTTTTAAAAAAATACCATGTACAATGTTTTGAAAAATCACGTAGTTTGGGCGTAATTTATGCTTGAAGTATGTGCAATTTATAAAAAAGACATTTTTTTCAAAAACCGCTAAAATATTTGTTGAAATTGTTTTCACCGATAGAACAAGGAACGCTTAAAAGATTGGTGCTGATCTTATTTTCGTCCAACTCTGAATTTTCGAAAATGGCAAATTTATAAACCATATAATTGTTGATTTTTGTCTAACTCTCTGGATTTTCGAAAATTGCAAATTTTGAAACAATTTAATTGCATTTTGTTTATGTTGTTGAGGCTTCACGTAAAATACCCTCAAAAATCAAAATATACATTTGAAACTCGCAAAGCCTCGAGTTCATGTAGTTCGATCAGGGAATATAAATTTTGGAGAAAATCGGCTGAACGGTTTAGACCGCGTTGAACACAGACGGTCATTGACATACAGCCGCCTCCGATTTTTAGTTATTATGGACCCACAAAACATGGATTCTGACTTCTCAGCGTGTTAAAAGTAATTTACTACATATGTGAACAATATTTATGAACTTTTACGTTATTAGTACCCGGCAATAAGAGTTTTTGTATCGATAACTCGCCATTTCCTGTAGCACGAATAAGATACTTTCTCTTCTTACGAAGTAAGGATGATATATCAAAAACAATAAAAACGTATTCAATTGTATAAAACGACCAAATTGACTCGCATTGCTGGGACATTTCAAAGTTGGTGACAAGACTTCAGCATTCACCCTTGTTTATTAACATAAAAAAGTTGACTCCGTGCAATACATAATTTCCAACGTACGAGTTGTTCAGCGGTTATGAACGAGCATAGAGATAAAACTTAGCGTTCCGCAATGTACTATTCTTTTGTTCGCATCTTTTCTAGCGTTCTCCACCGATTCACAGCAGGGAGGCAATTCAACTTTCCAGTTATTCGTCGGTAGGAAGTTTCATTGCGGCCCGGGCGCAATCGTTTGCAGAATATCTTCCACTTTCATGTGTCTCTGTGTACTTGCCGGAAAGTTCGCATGGGATCGCCATGAAATACGTAGGGCTGGATGTAAGACTCTGGACCAGGAACACCTCTTTTCAACCCTTCTTCACCGTATTGATCATACACGGCTCTCCGAAACGGGTCGCTTAAGACATCGTAGGCCTCCGCAATGGTTTGAAAGATCACTTGCACCGAAGAGTCATACTGTCTTTTGGGATTAAATTGCAAAATTAAGCGACGAAATCTGCAACAGGTTAAATTTGTTAATATAGTGTATGAAAAACTTTGAACAATTAAACAGTCAACAGTACTTCTAAGACAACTAAGTACAACTAAGTCAACAGTACTCAAATGATAGAAAAGCAGATAAAATCCGATCGGTGGCTAAGTTTTAACTCCGTGTATCTCAAAAACCGTGACTTTTTATGAGAAACAAACATTGCAAAGTTTCCCTTACAAGCAAATATGAAAACCAATATCTGTCATTTAAAAAAAATCAGTTAATTTCTGTAATGTTCATCGGTAAAATTCCTTAGAAAATTATTTTATATTTCGGATGTGTTTATTATCTCAAAACAAGCAAATTTTGATGAGCCTGTTCTTAAAATTTAGCCATCGCAAAAATACTTACGCCCTTTTCACGTCGTGAGAGGAGCAAGTTCGTTTCAAGCTCAGAACACCGTAGTAATCAATTCCCATTGTGTTAAATATGGCACAACGTTATTGATTAATAATAAAATCAAAAGCAACTTATGTTATAAAACGATATAATTAATCACAGCTTTGACAAGTTATTGTTTGTATTAAGTTCGTTTCCATAGCTACTCCAAAAAACAATCCCTTCATCATTTTGTTGTTGGTTTTATATTTTTATTAGAGTTAAGTGTAGAGAAAATTATGTAATGCTGCAGAAACTCGATTTCGATATTTCAACGGAAAAACGTTTCCAGTTTCCTGATACCGAAAAAGTGTTGTTTTTTCAAAACGCCCATCCGTCTGTCAAAAACACTAGCGTCTAAACCAAGGGTTCCCAACGGGGACATTATCAACCCGCTGGGTCAATGAAATTTTGAAGAGGGTCAATGATAATCAAGGGGTCGCTTGGGAGCTATAGCTGAATATGAACTGGCGATTGATAGATATAATCAAAATCCCATTGATTAGAAAAAGTAATAAATTAACTTGATAATTATCAATAATTATAATTATTTTTTTCTTATATAGAACAATAATAACAAGTCTTGCATATCAGATCATGCACCACAGTCAGTCTCCAGAGATTTTAGGAAACTCGCTTCCATTCTTTAATTCTTGCTTGCTTTTTCAAGCCGCTTGAGCCCAAGCAAGAGGTATTTGCTACCGTGGTTCCCTCAATTGAGAGTAAATTCAGTTATAGTCGGATTCCCCGCCAGCTTGCTTATTCAGGTCCCCGTCACTGGGCACGAGCAAGTGGCTAGCGTTTTTCAGTTTCGACCGTGCGTCACAATCAGTCTCTCAAGAGAGAGTACAGTAATCCATTCTGTCAATCCAGTTTTTGGCTTGCTTTTTCAGGCCGCTGGGGCACGAGCAAGAGGCATTTGGCTACCGTAGGTTGTTCTCATGCTAAGGTTAAATAATCGGACTTTGTTTTTGGCAGCAGAGTAAGTTGGCAGCAAGTAAATTGATTCGCTCCTCTTCTTTTGTATTCGTCGTTCATTTTTTGGATGAGGGTAGTATCGGGGTTGGTGCAACTGGTGTACAGCACCAGTTCCCGGAAGTAGGGGTCCCCTGAAAGGCACCCCCGCGGACGGATATCGACAAAAAAAGAAAAAATGCACTCCATGCTCAGTTTCTCCATTACACCACCCATACTATTATAGCAATTAGATTTAACCTCTTAATTTCACGGTTATTGCAGATAGGGAAAGCATTTCGATTGTTGCATCTGGGCATTTCGCCGACGGCCGCCGACGTGGCTTGCGAGGAGTGCTCCGCCCTCGTAGAGTAGCGGAGGCGAGACTTCTGCCCGCCACCCTCGCCGGGAAGACGCGCGTGCTGCACGCCGCTGTGGACGATCTCGCCCGAAACGGGGTCGCTCCGGAGCACGTGACGCAGGTGCTTATGTGCGCAATCTCTGGCCGCAATCCAGCAATACCTATTAGGAGGTACTGAATCCAGCCGAGTGTCCGAGAGTCACCCTCTAGATGATTGTGACACAACATCTTGTGCTCTAACACGAGGTGACTGCTGCGGCGGAGGCGACGGAGGAGGCACGTCCTTTCTCGCTCGCACCACGCTCCTCCCCTTTACTTTGACCAATGACTAGTACTCCTTTTTACAGGAATAGCGGCACCGGTTCGTTTTAGAACTGCGACGGCATCTGCGCGTGAGCGAAGCAATCAGAAATCCGCAGTTTTATCGCTCAGCACAATATTTCTGTGATGCTGCTGGAAGATATGTGGCTTAACCCGCATCATTCTCTTAATAATCCAAGTTACATCTGCTTCAAAAACGACAGAGCAGCACTATCAGCGAATGTGACAGATGCGAACAGAGGAGGCGGCACAGCAATCGAATGCAACGCAGCATGATTCATTATGTTTCAGTTCTTTCACAGCTGCAGCAAACCGAGGCCATTGCTGTTGCCGTTCAGACGGATCGCCGACCGCTGCGTCTTTTTTCTATCTACGTTCGTTCTGACCGCTCTGCGGAGACCTGCGCCGTACTAACTGCAGATATTGCAAAACTAGTTGAGGCAAACTCAACTCCAACACTCGTGGCGGGCGATTTTAATGCCAAACACACGGCCTGGAGTTCCCGAATCACCTGCCCTCGCGGCCGTAAGCTGGAAGCAATCGCTGACGCAAACGGTTGCAAGATTTGCGCTCCCATTGCACCTACCTACTTCCTTTTTCAAACAAACGACAAGCCCGATGTTTTGGATATTGTGCTTTGCCAAAAAAACCTTTACCTCTTACACTCGCAGTTAATCACGAGCTTTCCTTTGACCTCTTTCCAGTGATAGCGGATATGGGACGCGGCGGCCTGACGCTGTCAACTGCACAGATTGGAAACAGAATGGTTGGCTGATTGGTTGAAAACTGAATGGTTGGAAACAGATTGGCTGCAGAAGCGGCGCACAGATTGGAAACAATTGCAGACGGTGCTGCAGCTGCGCATCCCAGACGCAACTACTCTGCCAGGACCACAGCAGATACAAGCAGGAGTTGTAAAATTTTCCGAAGCTGTGACTGATAGCCTCAACGCAACAGCTGAGAAGCAACGTTCCTCTAAGAAGGAGCAGCCGTTAACCCCGTATTTATTAAATTTGATTTCCAGGGAAAACGGAGCGTGCAGGATATGGCGGAGCACGCTACACCCAGCTGATAAGCGTGATCTAAATCGATTGAAACGTAAAGTGGAAATTGAACTAGCTGAATACCGCAATTAGCAATGGGATAAATTGTTATTAAAACTCAAACCTGAAGATAATTCACCATGGAAAATCTCTCGTCAGGTTCTAGAACTCCAGTTTCAGTTCCACCGGTTCAGACCAACACAGGAGAGTACGCCGAATCAAACGAGGAGATAGCAGAACTCCTTGCTAATGTTCTAGAATCTTAGTTTCAGCCGGTCGAAGAGGCGCCGCCAATACCGCACGCTGTCGAAGGGCAACAAACTGTAATAGCAATACTGCATGCGTCCGCCGACGAGCAGAGTTTCACTACAGAAACAGACGTAAATGTCCATCACGGAGCTGAAAGCTAAAAAAGCTCCCGGCTACGGCGGCATCTCTAACGTCGTCCTCAAGAAGCTGCTGCACAAGCCGAAGTGTTTTTGGTCGCTTTGTTTAATGTAATATTTATGTTTCAGCACCATCCGAGTCAGTGGAAGAAGACACATGTACTAACTTTCCACAAACAGGGGGAAAATCCGGAACTACCGGAGTCGTGCAGGCCCATAAGACTAATTAACACGGTCGTAAAATGTTGTGGAAAACTCATTCAAAACAGAATTTTCTAATTTGTTACAGATAATTCTCTTACAAATAAGGAGAAGTTTGGCTTATCGCGTGGGACATAGCATAACGCATCAGCTTGTGCGAATTACGGACCGCATAAGATGCAACTTCAACGAGAGTCGATTCACAGGTGGCGTGTTCTTCGATGTTACCAGCGCCTGTGAAAGGTTTGGCACATCGGTCTCCTCTCTAAACTCCACACCATGAACTTCCCCAGCTACATTGTCCAGCTTATCCATTTGAACCTAGCAAAAATGACGTTTCAAGTAACGATTCTGAATGCGAAATCTCCCCGCCGCCCCATACGGGCCGGAGTGCCGCAAGGGTGCGTGATAGTCTTCAGCCGCTAAGTACGTGATATTTCCTCGCACCCGCAAACGGAACTCCCCTTGTTCGCCGACAATACGGCTGTAATAGACACGTCAAAAATGATCGAGCTTCCCAGAAGTATTTGGATCAACATCTATTAGAGATCCAGGAGTGGCTGAAACTGTGGGGGTCAAAGTCAACGTGAGTAAGAGTGCAGCTGTACTCTTCACACGGAGACGGCGATCCACACAGCCGTAGCTGCTCGCGCTATACAGAGACGCGATTAACTGTGCTACAAAAGTTAAATACCTAGGCGTCACTTTAGATAGCCCACTTACTTTTTATCTGCACATAGAAAATGGGCAGATGAAAGAGCGACATATCAGAGGCAGATTGCGAAGCTTGTTTCATAACTGTCAACGGCAAACTGAATCATGCTTTATAAAGCAATTATTAGGCCGCAAATGGACTGTGCATGCCCCAATTGGGCAATTGCAGCAAATACGCATTCGAAAAAACTGCAAGTAGTTCAAACTGAATGTCTCAGGATTGCCCTGTGCGCCCCTAGGTACATTCCTATAATCATAGCCCGCTAGTAGGCATACTAGCGGGCTAAGGCTATAACGGAGTTACATCGCAATTTATCAATGCCACTGCTGATTGATCATATCAAAAGAATTGTTTCTAAATTTTTCGAAAAACTCTTTTTTCCGAGATTGCTGCATACCAACCCGACCAACGGGTGAAGAATAAGCGACCTAAGCATTTCCTGGAGTATGAGTAATCTGAAACAGCGAAATGAGACCTGAAACATAAACTTAATATTTTTGCACACGTAATGCTTTGATTCTTGCTGCAGATGCACGTTGCTTTCAATGTAACTGGCTCCAATATTTATACTTGGGTTTTAGCGCTTGAGGGCCTATCTTCACGATGGAATATATCACTGTATTTCGCGTCTTTCTCGGTAGTGCCGCTAGATGTCGCATGATCGCGACCGTATCGAGCGGTACCGTATCATGCGACATCTAGCGGCAGTATCGAGAAAGACGCGAAATGCAGTGAAATATTCCATCGTGAAGACAGGCCCACACGCGCCAAAAAATAAAAACCTCAGTATAACTCAGTATATTCAGTAAAAAATTCTTTTATTCTTTGTTTTTCATATTTTCTCTTTGAAATTCGGCATTCCTCACGTGATGCGTCAGCCTTTGTTTTCTGAGGGAATGCAGATATCTGGTGCCTGCTGCAGTGCAGGGCTGCTGGCTGGCAGGAAGGTCTGGGGTGGGGGTAACAGGTGGTAAGCGAAAGCCGAGGGCTGAAATCAACGGCTAAGCCACACTTTGCTGGTGACAGCTCAGCGTACATGGTTTTGAAACTGTGTAAGTGTATCAACGAACGTGCCTTTTGCAAAGCTATCGAGTATTTCAGGTAAGATTGTTTAGTTGCATATTAAAGTGACAATTGATGGTGTAAACACTGCGCCTTAAATGCATTCCAAATATGATGACTGACTTTCGTGAAGGATTTGTAAAGAAATTTGACATAATGGAAGTAATAATATAATAACTATTTTGTATGGGATTGTTTCAAGGTGTGACCCTGTAGACGATGGCGAATGCAGGGGAAGAGTTGACAACGGACTCTGTGCCCGATCCTCCCAGAGTTGAAATACACGACGACGATGATGTCGGTCACAACAGCGACAGCGACAACAGTAGCGAGAGGGGTTCCTCTGCGAAGGGGCAAACCAGTGGTAATAAGACTCCACCGGCTCAAGAGAAGAAACGACGGAATTCAAAACCGAATTCAAAGCCTCAGTCTTCATTTGGCATTCCACGCATCAACACTCCAGGTATCAATATAGTTTTCGGATTTCGTAGCAAGACGGTAGAAAATCATGGGGTGAAGAACTGTGAATGTGATGGGTAAAACTTGACATAATTTCAAGAACATTGATGAATGTTGACATTTGTGTATCAGAGTAGAAAATGTTCTGTAGCAATATGTAGTAAAGTTCTTTAAATGATGTTTAACTTGTGGAAGACACAGACCATTGTTCGATAAGGTACACAACTTTTTGCACCCTACTTAACTTTGTTTTGTCAAAATCTGTACTTAAGGAAATTAGTCATCAGATATCTGAACTATTAGCCCTCCTGTGTTTTACGTTGTATCATCCACAATATAAATGCAGGGAAAGCTTGTTGGTGGTGTGTCCAGTCAAATTTATTTTCTTACAAGGAGTTTTCCATTATGTTGAATTTTTTTGGCAGGCTGAAGTTCCATATAACATTGTTTCTCAGTTTTTTTCATTTGCTAGGGATAAAGGAATACCATGAAATTTCATTGAAAACTTAAATCAGGGTTTCATTTGAAGTACATTTTACACATTTGTTTCACAGAAAAAGTTGCAAAAATGTTCATTCTTTGAAAATAATAAGGTTAGATTAGTTCATTCATTTTTTCTTCATAGTGATTCTGTCATGCCTTTTCAGGTACAGGGGGATTCCCTTGAGCATTCTAGAGTTTAGGGAACTTGCCGGTCATCCAGAACACTCTGAGTAACAAAAAACTCAAGGCCATTGAATTTCTTTTCCTTTAATGTGAGATGAATCAGACACACAGAGAATCATTGCAAAAAAATTATGTTGACTGATGTTGGCTTAAAAAAATAATTAAATAATAGAGAGTTTTCCAGTTTATGTAAGTCCCAATTTCTCTCTGAGTAATACATATTCTTTGTATAAAGGTGATAAATTAAATCAATGACTTGAATTGAGAAAATAACTAAAGCAAGAATTGTTTGCAGAGAAGGAAGTAGTCGGATATGAGAACCTTGAAATGTGAGAGAGCAGAAGTGCTGCCAGAAGTAAGTCGCTACAGAAATTGAAAGTGAATAAGTGACATAATTGTTTTGTTTTAAACTTTCAGATTTTAAAATTTCACAATCCTCATGACAATCTGATTTCAAAATGTTTAGGGTCATTAAATAATCATGTGTAACAAGCATATATGACTACTCTCATAAATGTGAGTGCAGACAATGGTGTTTTAAACCATTGTTTGGCTCAAGAAGATAAGGAAGGTCTTGTCGCAACAATGGGATGCAATAAAAAAAATGGGCTATATCTTTAAATGATCAAATTTTTTATTTCTAAATTATTTGGATGGCATCACAAAACTATTAAACAGTCTTTGATTAGTATTTTATATATCAATTTAAGTCAGAGAAGTTAGTAAATTTTGAAATTGTGTTTGACGTCGGTTTTGGGTGTACAGAGTTCTGCAGATTAAAAAGACTACAAAGAAGGGACTGGAAATGAAAAGATACTTTAATATCGTTTTAGGTACTGTTAAAAAAATTCCAATTTCCGGGACAATGGCAGAATAAATAGGTATTATGTTCTTTGGGTTGCTGAGCTATTTGAGGCTCTCTCTTTGTCCTCTATGCATCTCTTCCCCTTCTCCCTCTCTCCTCTTCTTCCTCTTCCTTTATCCCCTCCTTTCATAGCCTTTCTCCACCTTTCTCCAATCCCCTTCTTTGCCCTTCTCTTCCCCTCGCCTTTTCTTCTCCTTCTCTATCCTCCTCTCCTCCCCTCACCCTATCTTCCTTCCTTCCCTCCCTTCTGCTGCCAGGAAGGATGGCTCAGGACATGAACTGATGTCATGACAGTGGCAGGCTTTTCGCCACTAGCTAGACAGCTAGGTCGAATTTAGTCGCTGTCTGGAGGAAAATTCTAGTGGCCGTCTGCTCTGATAGGTAATTTTTCATGGTTCCTCAGATCAATACAAGGCAATGCTAGAGCAATACCCTAGAGTAATGGACTGTGTGCGATCTTTCTTTGTTCATCCTTGACCCATACTAGTTGGGGAACCTCCCTGCAAGCTGACGTAGGTTAGTGCTGGACCTCGCTGTCCAGTAGGGGAAGATCACTGCCATGTCCCATGATAAAAACATGCATTACACTTGACTAATGACCTTAGCATTGTACTTTCCGGAACCGCTAATCAATCAGTCAATCAATCCTCTCTGCCCTCCGACCTTTTGTCTCCTCTTTCATCTCCTTATCTTCCCACCCTCTCCTCTCACACCTTTTCTACGCCTCCTCTTCACACGCTCTCCTTTCCTTGCCCTTTACTCTCCTCCCTGCAATTTTCACCCTCCTCTCCTCTCCCTTTCTTCTCCTCTCTCTCTCCTAATTCCAACATAAACATTTATAAGAAAACCAGTAAACATAAATTAAACCAGTAAACCAAGAATAACATGAATGTCAATTTTACATTAATTATGGTAGGTAATCAGTTAATCCTGAATAATTTAAATTTAACATTTATCAACACAAATAAAAATGCAGCAATGATATTAACCTTGAAATTAATTATTTTAGCTTGGAAAGCCAGTAAAAACAATTTGAACTTGAAGTTTTAATGGCCACCCTGAAATTTCTAATTTTTACATAATCATTTTACATACATTTACACAAAACATTTCTAATTTTTTCATAATCTTTATCAGGAGCTGCGAATATGATTTGCATAAACAATGCAAGCAATATTCATTTTGGAAACAACATTAGCATCAATCTTGTTGGTCAAGCATATTCCCAACGTTCGGCTTCCAAATCACCTTCACCTGAACCTCGAAGCACTGAGAAATCTCAAGAAGTGAAAGGTGAGATTGTTCAGTATTTCTAATTTTTTCTATTTAGAGACGTAGAATGGATTAGCATTTTAGTAGAATTATTTTTTATTACAAATTATTTCCTGTAAGTGTGTTAATGGCTTGGTCCACTTTTGAATGCTTTAGGTGAACCTTATGGTAGAAGGAACAGAAACTAGAAATAATTTTATGCTACAAGTTGTCAGTTAACAATAATAACCCCTGTTTTGTCATTTGGCTTAGTCACATTCCCAGCAAAAGAACATACTTCTGTTTTAAGAATTTAATCTCTTTTAATTAAACATTAGTATAATTTTTCATGTCAAGAAATGTATTTAGGTTATTAGATAACAGTCACAGCTTTGATTGTAACAGTTAAATTCCAGTGTTCCAATGTTATTCCAATGTTCAGGGTTGAAATTAAGTCGTAGTTGTAAAATTTTGAAAAAATGTTGAAGAATACTTTTAGTATCCTAATACGTATTCTTGTGTGGTAATAGATTGAAATGTCAAATTTATTCTATATGAATTTCAAATTAAAATTTTATAAATTTAATTGTAATGAATGATACTAGCTGCTTTAAGTTCATTAAGTGATTTGACTACAATCCGATACAAGGAATCCACAGGAATTTGTTTTCTTCTGGGACTTTCCTTTCTTTTTCTTTTGTTTGTCCTTTTTGTTCTTTCTTGAGTTGGTTTGCAGAGACATGTCGACTATGATTCTATAATTTTGAATTACAGATGCCTGTAAGAGTACTGCACCAGTACTCATTGAAGACCTGGACACAGTGACTGAGCATGTGGGAAGTCGGTGGACAAAGCTAGGTGAACGCTTAGGGTACAGTAAAGAGCAAATGGAACAATTTCATGAAGATCATCATGTCATGGGGCTCAAAGAGGTGAGTTGCTAGCCTGTTTGAACTGAATGCATTGAACTAATTAGAAATTGAATGATGTTTATTGTTTACTTACTAGGAATGAACACCATTTTTGCTTGTTCTGTGTCACACCTACATCATGGAATATAAAAGTGGAGGGAGTATTAATTTAGCCAAAATATCAAAATTAGTATATTTTTGTAACAATGTGCAACATATTCACAAGCAAAATGGTGTCATATTTAAAACCTCTAAACTTGCAAACAAGGTATATGATTTGCTGTGTCCATTTTCATGACGAAGTTCTGGCCTTCAGCCTTTTTGATTCACCATGAATAATCCCATAACAAGAATGTACAATTTTGTAAATGTGTATGGAATTGAATTATGTGGCGTAAATGTAGCAATGTTCAAAAAGGCTGCAGAGTTTTTTATTTTGAAATACAAATAGGTAATGTGATAACATTGTTGTTCCGCATACTGTTTTTGTAAAATTGTATTACATTTGGACATACTCTGTCCATATAATAAATAATAATTATTACAATAACAACAACAACACAAAACATCTCTGAGACTTTTCCACAAATTTTATTCCAAAGAACTTTTTTGACGATCACTTTAATGTCACACCTGAAGCTTCGCAATGCACATCAAAGTTTGTAAAGGGGCTCAGACCCTTGGTCCACATGATTAACATAAAACATCCTTTAGCCTGTCCAAAGGAATATTTACATGGAAAATTGTTAGGCTTTGTTGACAAACATCACTGCAAACATCTCATCATTTCCCACCATATTCACTAAGCTCACCCAATTTAGTGCCATTATACACTGTGTTGTGCACTGCACTCACTACACAGTGGGCAAAATGCCATGTGAAAACAAAAATTCTTAGTTTGGCAACTTATAAACCCCTCTTAAATCTTGTGAATGGTCAGAATCAACCAGATCACACAAGCAATGAAAGCCTGATGCAATAGTGGAGTTAAAAAGTTACATCGTAGACATCTCAATGAATTATCAGGCCAGAATATAGATCTTAAAGAATCTAATAAGAGGTTGACACATGGTTTTCTGTACCCAGAAACAGAAGGCTTTATGGTAGCCATCAAGACCAGGTTATCACAACCAGAAATTACTTATGAGATATAATAAGAGACCCCTCCATAGTAAGTGATAAATGTAGAAGATGTGGTGTGCACAAAAATCTTCCAGCACATTCTTGCCGGTTGTAGAATGTGGGCTTCCACCACCTAGAAATTTAGGCATAGTAATATGGAAGAAATTATTCATAGATGGTTAGTATTAAAATACAGACTTGGGGTGTGTAATATCCCATATTACTAAAATCATTTTTCTACATTCTTGGAAAATGAAGAATGGAAGCTATATGGGACAAGCATAATTACAGACACCACAATTTTGAACAGTAGCCATGATCATCGATTTTGCAGTCATCAACAATAACAATCTAGAATCTGTTTATAAGTTGAAAATTCAGAAATATGTACCATGACTCAAGAACTTCACCATCAATGGAGACTAAAAAATACTGGTGTACAACCTATAATCATTGGCACCACAGGATTAATACCATAACAAACAGTGCATGCAGAAAGCAATAACCATTACCATATGCAGAGCAAATGCAGAAAGCAGTAATACTGTAGAGCTGCAGAGTAGTTGGAGAATTCCTGAAATGTATTGCTCATTGGGACACGATTGTTTGAAATGTCTGGAGAGTAACCTTCGTTTGTGTCTTTTCTCTGCGAGATCGATCAAGCCTAGATTTCCAATGGTCAGATAAATGTTCCTGCACATAGTGCAGAGAGTGAAAAATTCAGATTATAATATTGTTTTATTGTTGTTGTTGTTGTTATTATTATTATTATTATTATTATTATTATTTACTAGCAGAACCTGGCAGATGTTCTACATTTCATTGAGGTCCAAGGCCTTAAAATTTTAATTTTTAATGCCTTAGAACACTTCATTTAGAAGTTATTGTACGATACAGATTAAAAAATTCCTGCCAAGTGTATTGCAGTTGCATTTGACATGAATATTTTGTTTTGTTCTACAGCATAAAGTTCTGCATAATATTCTACTGATATAATGATCTTTGAAGCAATTAACAACAATATAACAAAATGCATAATAAAAAATTAAAATAAATTACTTTTTTAAATCTATGAACTAACTACGACAAGAAGAGGGGTATATTAATGGGTATAACTTAAGGGGTATAACTGTGAACTAACTATGACAAGAAGAGGGGTACAATATTAATGTTGACTATGCTCAGTCGATAGTAAGGATGCCCAGTCTCACTTCTACAGAGACAATGAAACTTCTGTTAAGCTACCACTGTTGGTGCCTTGAAAAAAGAGGCCTTTTATAGGGTCATTAACACGAAATGAGATTATCTTCCTCAGGTTTCCAATTTTCCTAAAATCTGTTGAATGTTATGTTGGTGTTTGAAATTAAGACTATTTTTTTTGTGCTTTAGGTGGTGTACCAGATGTTACTGGACTGGAAGCAATTCAAGGGTGCAGAAGCACAAGTGGGCCTCCTATGTCATTGTTTATGGAGTGCAAGGCTCTATTTAGCAGCAGAAAAATTGGCTGCCCGACGTTCAGGCAAATCACTGTAATGACAGTGTAAGTTGAGCTACATTTGTCATAACACGGACATTTAATAAGATTTTATTTTTAGGAACTTAAGTTGTGTAGCAGCCTATGTTTCTTTTTATAAATATTAAAAAACCTTAATGCCAGAACCTCTGAGAAGTTAGGTGTATTATCTGAAGGGAAACACATCAATGCATTCATTATGTATCTTGGTGAATTAATAAAATGTAAATTGAAAGGATTAGGAATATTGTTAAGTTTATATTGATTGTTATCTACAAATTATACAGAAAGCATATCGATTTTCATATCAAATGCCAATGACTATTTCATTAAAATTATATCAGTGATCATGATATGCCTTTAGTGTCCTAATGTTAAGCAAGCAGATCACAATACAGAATCTCATTAGAGAGTTATTATTTTCTATTTTGATAATTTTCAAGCCTTTTAACACAAATTAGAATTTTATTTTTAATACGTGAAGAAAGGATCACATTTAAAATAAAGCAGTTTTATCTTAAACGTTTTATGTATTTGTTTGTCTGTTTTGAACAAATGGGCAACAAACAACCAAGCAACATTCTGTTCTTTTTGGAAAAATGCTTAGAAATTAAAGAATCCTTACATTTTAAAGGATGCTGCAATTTCTTATTATATGAAAGCTATTTGAAAGGAAAGGGGGCCGATTGTTGCATATCTAGTTCATTTTTAAACCCACCAGGGACTTTAAGATTTTCTAAAATTGGTGCTTAGTCTGCTGATACAAGACTCCATCCAATTTGCTTGTTGTAGAATGGATGAAAATTGTTTGCATTCAGTTGTAAGAATTACTCAGAAATAGGAAATATCTGTCTGAAATATATCGTTAAGCTTTCTGGATGTTTATTGTAAAAGGGTGCTTGTATTCTTCTTTGTGGTTTTGGAAATCTCCATGCTCTGAAGACATTTCTTCTTGCTTGCATCTGTTAAGTGACTTTTATTCATTGATATTCAACATTTTTGTGTATAAAGTATTTTTAAACTTTATCATTCCCATATATTGTATTCAGATTATAATCCTATTGGTCTTTTATAGCTTTTAATATTGTCAAATAATTTTATGTGTACCTTCGCTCCACTTCCAGTGTAAGAACTTATAAAGGGCTCCAATTAGGGGTGACCAAACTTTTACATACCATAAGCGATTATTATTCACTTAGAGTTCAAATACACTATTTAATTTGCTATTTAATTGAAAATTAGGGACCCTTCAACTGCTAAGGTTAATGGAGGCCCGCGAGTGATCAGTTATTTATTAGAGTATGAATAACTGGTGGAATGAGAAATGAGAGAACCCAAGAAAACTCACTAAGGACTCACTTGTTTCACCACAAATTTCTTGATCGGATTGAACCCAGGTCTCAGCAGTGGGAAGCAAATGCCCCAATTCACTCAAACCCTTTTTTGTTACTTACGTTGGTGAACACACACTTAGCTCTGTAGCAACCAACCATCTAAATAACGCTTTAAGACCATGTTCATAGCAATGGCTGCTGAAATGCTCAAGAGTCTATTAAAAATATTTTAGGAGACTCTCAGATTTAGATGTTACCAGGGCTCGTAAATCTTTGGATACATATGGTCCTTTGGCCCCCGTGTTTCTTTAGTCCCACTTGACTCGTCCACATTTCCTTTTACCTCCTTGGCTTATTTTGTTCCCTTGTCCCATTTGTCTTATCCCCTTTTTTCTTCCCTTTTCCAATTTTGTCTCCATTGTCCCATTTTGTCCCTATTCCCTCTTCGTCCTCCTTCCCTCGCTTTATCCCCTTTCGTCCTCTTGGTCCTTCCATGCACTGCATTTGTTGGTCCTTGCATTGCAAGTGCACCAACAACCCTTGTTACAGAACATCAAGGGTGATGACAATTCTTAACTCGTGAAAGTGTTAAATGTTTATTTTGAATAACTAGATATAACAAAAAAAAAAAAAAATTGAAACTCTTCCCCTACTTTTAAGGACTCGGACAAAAGATTAACTACTTGACTCTGGTATTGGTCCGCCTCGCTGGTAATCTTCCAGCCTGGATCTTGAATACTAATTTAGAGGACTTGTTTCATAAATAACTATTTCCATGTTATGTCCATATTTGAGGTTGAAAAATTTGAGTAGAGGTAGGATGTGCTTAGTGGGCATAATTTAGGGGCAATGGGGGATTCATTCAATTTCAGAATATGGGAGGTGGAGGGATATGGAGTTCTGAATGAGGTGGAGCACCAGATGAGAACTTCGGAGGCATCTGTTCTTTCTACTCATAAGAATGTGCCATGTATAGCACATGTCCCATAGGCTGGTCAACCCTTCTCTAGATAGATCTAGACCACATTAAGTTCATTCTGTGAAGTATGAAGTTTGAATTCAATGACCCTCACCATAGAGTAAAGAACAATTAATGTTTTCTTAATTTTACATCTTTGGAACAGCAGCATCACAGTACTTGCATAAAATATAACAGTAAATATGTCTTATAAATTAGTAGGTGTATCATGATTTTGATGAAAACGAGGCATGGAACTATCTAGAGCCATGCCCTTTATATGTGTAACAAAATCTACATCTTAATAGCCAATTGTCTGAAAATGGGATGTTTCTGCATTAGAAAGATCTTACAGGATCACACAAATTGATCACACTGCACAATTTTTAGTATTAACTATTATTGGAGCTTGGTAGGAGATACAACTTTATTTTCGGTTTAGAAATTGACTTTGTTACTGTTAAAGTGTCTTTTTCTCTCAAGTGCCTCTGGGTAATTAATCACACAAGAAGTGTCCAATGTAATCTTAAGATAATAAATGTTGGTTATCAAGAAAATAATTGTGTCTCAGATTAAGATATTTCAGTTTTTTCAATTTTTGAAAGTGATTGCTGTACTTCCTGTTTTTCTCTGCTACAATAATTAATTATACTTGTTATATATGTATATACACATTATATTATGCATTATCTTATTCATATAAATGACTGATGTGCTGATGACTGAAAAGATGGCAAGAAAATGTCTATTTTCCCAAGTACAGTAAAACTTGCTCAATGAGGAATCTCAAGGGACCAGAAATTTTTCCACTTTAGAGAACATTCCACATTATGAAAATAAGGCCATTTCCACATTTGTGAGGACCACACTTTCTGTTCACATTAAACAGATTTCCACAATATACGCTTCACATTGAGTAAGTTTTTCTGTGATTGGGAACTAAATCAAGAAAAATATTATATACTTTGTTTTCATTTATAAATATTGACCAGTTAGCTGTGATTTTAAAATGGAATATATACTGAGGTCATATATATTGCTTGTCATGAAGTACTAAAATAATAATGTATTAAACTATTTTTGAAAATTAGTGGAAAAAGTGTAATGTTTCCCAGAATTAGAAGTGTGTGCAAGGTACAATATTTAAAAATGTTCAGCAGTAGCAGCTACAATTCTGCTATACTACTATTACAAGCTAAAATTATAATAAAAACATTCTTTTATTTTTTTATATATTTGTTTTTTATTTCATTGCCTTGGACATACAAAATCTAGTTCGGGAGATTCTCAATGAAACAATTTAATGAGTGATAATGACTGATATTCATAGTGTCCATTTATTTGTAAAAGAGGAATTGTATAAATTTTAGTTAATGCTAAAATTTGTAAATTTTAGAAACAATACATTGCCTTTTTCAGTATCAATTTTTTAAAATAAGTGTATTTCTATTTTGTGGGAAAGGTTTTTTGACAATTTTTTTAAAATGTATCAATAATCAGGAGAGGCAGTGTATGAAACAATGAGTGAATTAAATTCTTTAACTAGTTTTAAGAGGTTATGTGAGGTGTTTGCCCTCAAAACTAGTTCATTCCATTTGCAGCTATTTTACAAGAAACAATCTTCCCACATCCACATGCAGTTTGATATGAATGTTAAGTGCTTACCTAATTTTAAGTAATAATAAGATGGGTATTCCATCATATTTGTATGGTTATGAAGATCTCCTAAACATTGCAAAAATGCAAAAGAAGTGAAAGTTGGTCAATAATAGAATGAGCTAGTTGGAAGCACATACCTCATATAACAGGTATATCATGCAACTTGTGTATGTGTGCTTTTGTAAAATAAAAGATTTCTATTGAGTATTTTTATTTAGCTCATTAATCCCTAGTTTTAACAAATGACTGTTGCATCACAACAATGAAATTCTTTTTATGCATCTCCACAGTAACATCAGTGTGCAGTTTTTGTCGTCTAATGTTGCCAAATGCTGCTTGAATGGAAACATTTTGTTTCTTGGTATAAAGATACGGGCACATGAAATTTTGAAATAAATATTTTGAGTTCATTCCAGGGTCCTTGTTGGGAAGGATGCAATTGATGAACTCTGCCCTCCTTCAAATAGTTTTAATATGTAATTTTGTGTGGCGTCTAGTATTATATGCATATTTTTACATATATGAACCACTAGTCTCAGAAAATAATTTAGGTGGTACTTTGTGCTTAGAATAATATACATAATGTGAAATAATTGCATGATCCTTAAAATGTCCAATAGCCTAAGTAATCTCCATACATTCCTATTAACCTTAGCAAGAACAGAAATAATATGCAATGAGATTCCATCTATACAAAAATGCAGACTGGAAGCCATCCATAGATCAATCTATTCTTTTCATAACTGAAGAGCAAACGGGGTAATCAACACATCATTTGTTATTTAATTTATAACAATCAGTTTATTTATTTATGTCAAAAACAGTTATAAACTGTGTGTCACGTGTTAACCAATGTATTTTTGTTGCTAATGTTAACTCTTAAGAGTCTGTGTACTCATGGTTCTGTGGTAAAAAGCTTGAGATCAGGGTGCAGATTTTCCTTTTCTAGTGCTATTTTGTACACTATCTTACCTAAATGGTGTTATTCTAAGTTCCTCAATAACACATTTACATTCCATGGTAACAATTTTGTTGCATAATTTGTAAAAATTAAAATATGAAAATTGGTAAGCACTGAAAATTCACACCTTGTCTTCAAATAAAGTGAACACAGTTCCATACTAGCTTCATTGAGTATGCCATTGCTTCCTCACAGGGGGTGACCCCACATCTCTAGATATTACTGGATAGGCACAACAAGAGAGACCATCGACCATCTTTAGTCTCTTAGTATATAACTACTACAAATTGTTTATTGTTTGTTTCATAATTTTTAAACTGTGACAAGAGAAGTGCTTGACAAGCTAGGGCTACTACAACATACTTTCGGGAAACCCCAGCGAATCATCAGTGATAGAGGTACTGCATTCACTCTGATAGTTTCAAACAGTATTGTGCAAAAGAGCACATTAACCATTTGAAAGTAACAACTGATGTGCCCCGAGACAATGGTGAAATGGATAGAATAAACCCGATTATCATCCCCGTGCCGACTAAATTGTCCGTAGACAACCCGGATAGGTGGTACAAGCATATGCCTCAAGTGCAGCGATGCTGCAACAGCACCAACCAGGGAAGTGTAAGGACAACACCATTCCAGACGTTCATTGATGTCCCAATGAAGCAACAGGATGACCTCCACGTTCTGTGCACCATGGAGGAGTGGGTTCAGCTCTTTGACGAGGAGAGGAGACAACTGCTTGAAGCAGCCAAAAAGAAGATATTGAAGGTGCCAGAAGAGAATGTGTGGTACCACGCCAAATGGACCAGACCAGTCATGAAGTATATCAAAGGAGACTTGGCAGCCATCAACAGAACACAGTTCCCTCCTGGGTTGAAGATCAAGGGGAAGTTCTGTGGATCCTAGCAAACACTTGCAAAGAAAGGCAACGATTACTACAAAGTGGGGCAAGTGGGTACAGGGGAGGGTCCGCGGTTGACTACAACAGAAGCAGACAACATGAAGCCCTTTCAAAGGCTTCATCGGGTCCAACAAAGAACCAGGGATGGGAGAGAGAGGATTTAGTGGGTTGGATTAGTTTAGGGTTAGGCAAAAATAGTAATAGTATTAGGCAGTAGGTGGCACCCTGAACACAGGACGCCAAATAATGTTTTGGAGGAAAGGGACAGATCCGGCTAGGACAAGGAGGTGGTCAGAGGTGTGTGTTATGTGTGTGAGAGAGTGGACTTCAGTATTATGGTAATCACTGGATATTGTTTTTAAATACTGAAAGTATATGCCTTCAGTACTGCGTCCGATTAAATTTTACACTCGTCATCTTTAAGATGTACTTTCATTTAGCAAACATTTTAATACAAGTTCAGAATTATTGACACCTTTGAAGATTTAAACGTGTTTTCTCGAAACTAACTTGGAGTGTGTAAGGGTGCTATTTCTGCTAAATTAATATTTATCTACAGACCATTAAATGTTGGATAAAATCTTAATCAACCATCTTAAGTCTATTAGTAAATAACTACTACAAATTGTTTATTGTTCGTTTCATAAGTTTGCTCATTTTATTGTATATTATATTATATTTTCTCAAAATAGTTCAATTATGTGAAAAAGTTTATAAGAAATATAATATAATCTTTACATCAACTTTGTAATTAATTTAAATCTTTGTATCTGAGTAATTTTTATTTTATAAATATTTAAAATACAAATATATTTTCGAATATTACAAATAATAAATATTTATTTAAATCATACCAGCCTTATTTAACCTATATCTAAACCTGTGACAAATCAGTTGTAGTCATATTATTTCTGTTGCAGTGATCTTTAATTATAATAATAATATGGTTGTTGACATTCAACTTTATTAACATGTCTTATAACTTATAGATTTCCATTAATCTTTCCTGATTATGTAAATCAGTGGAAATTTAAAAAAAATATAAGTTGAAATTTCAACATTGTAAAATACATTATTAAATAAAATATTAATATTTTTTAGTTGATTGAGTCATCATTGTCAATATTCTACAAGTTGATGAATTTCTAACGGTCATCAATATCATCACCTGAATGAATTGAGTTCTTTTTATTTTTGCAGACTTTATTGAAATATCCTTTAATATTACAAAACTACAGTGTTGCAAATTTTATAAGTGAATTCTCTATTTTAACATGCCGCACATATCACAATAATTACAATGTTTCTCATCTTTATTTTTGTGACCCACAAAAGTTCAAAATTTTTTCTTACAACTAAACTATTGAGGATACATATTTTTCCTTAATGAAATCTGCTTTTGAAAGATAGTTTTTAAAATAAGGCCATGAATACATTTTTGAACCAACCACCATTTGCTCTACACCGGCCTCTCCCTCCGACTTAAAATCTTCAGTCAAACCTCAAATGGAATGTACATATAACAAAATTAAACACTAAATTTAAGTTCATCATGTTACGCATTCAGAATTCTTTCAAATTCTGTCAGCCTTCATGCAGTTCATTGCGAGTATTATGTAAATGTACATTCCTGCCTGAGATATGGCATAATATTCTGGGGGAACTCATCATTTAGTACTCAGACGTTTAGATTGCAAAAGAAAATTATTTGATTAATGAACAAATGCCATCCACGTGATCCCTGCAAGCCTCTCTTCATTGACCTTGGAATCTTACCACTGCCTGGCCTATATATTTTCAAGTCAGTAATATTTATCCAAAGCGACTTACTTAACGGTGGGAACGTATTTTCTTGCAATATTGATTGATATTTATAATTACAACACGTGTTGAAGTCGGTTCACAAATTTAAGCTAAAAGTAAAATCTTTTCTGCTGCATAACTGTTTCTATACAATTAGAGACTATACTGATTATCAAAAAGAAATATAATGTTTATTTTAACAAAACGGTGATATATATTGAATTAGTTTAAATGTTATTGTATAATTTGTTTAAAAAGACTCAATATGTGTGTAACAAATAATGATAACTAGATACTCCCAGTATGATAGATGGATTACATTAATAATTTACTAAATTTGCCTTTTCCCTCATTCACTTTTTGGAGGGCACCAGCCGTCTCTGCTCAGCAGTAGCTTAAAATTTCCACGATTAACAAAAGATGCCTTCATTGCGTTCAAGGAATAGCAACTCCTGTGTACTTTACAACAAAACTGTTTCAACAACAAGCTTCATTTCTCTTATCCCTCAATCATTGAATGTACCATTTATATAGATTCTTTCTTGTAACGAATATGCCAGTTGTGTAACTAACACTTCCGAGACCCAAACTAAATCCCCCCCCCCCACCTTCCTAAACCTAAATCCCCCCCTCCCCCACACTTAATGTACAACATGAAAAAAAGCATGCTGAAAATGATTCTCTAATGAAAGGTTTCAAAAAGCTTAGGGATAAAACCTTGCAAAAGAAGAAATGGTTGAGGAAATGGGACAGTGAAATTAAAGAAATAATAGCCCAGAAGAAACAAGCTTGCAGCATCTACCTGCAAAACTGAACATTAAAATATAACATAGAATACAAGAAAGTAAGGGCCCAAGTAAGACAACTTAGCTGAAGGAACAGAAGAGAGAATTGGAGAGTATACATTAAAAAGAGACATTAATAGAGAGAGACATCACGGGTCCTGAGAGAATAGGGTTAAAAATTCTGAATCATAATATGAATATAAGACACAATCTTGCTAAACAACATCTCAGGGGAAGATTGGATCAAACACTACCCCGCACTTTGAAACAACGAAGAAGATTGTGTCAACAGGATGGAAAAGGAAAGGGAACAGGCATACATTGACGATCACACAAATAACCTAATAAGAACGTCAGAACTTGAAACAGTATTGTATTAGCATTGACCTCAGACAAGGCTGTGGTTTATCACTGGTTCTCTTCAACATTTATATTAACCACTTAATAAGTAATTGGCGGAAGAAGATGAACCAGAGAGTTTTAATCAAAGGAGAAAGAAAGATTGACACAATCCTGTACACAGATGACCAGGTAATTGTAGCAGAATCTGAAGAAAACTTCCAGAGGGCAATTTTTTAACTATCAAAAGTTATATAGGAGCATTCCATGAGAATATCAACAAGCAAAATAAAATCCATGGCAATGCATGGAAAGGAACAAAGAAGAGTTAAAATTGAAATAAATGGGAAAATAGTAGAGCAAGTAAGAGAATTCACTTCCCTAGGAAACAGAATCGATGTACTAAATCACACTCAGGGAAACATCGAGAGAAAACTACATAATTACTACAGAATGTGTGAAACCATTACAAGACGCCTTGGGAATGATATGGATTCTTCCACAAAATTGATAATTCATATCACAGCTAAACCAATGCTTCTATATGATTCAATAACATGGATAATGAAGGAAAATGAGCAGAAAATACAGGCAGCACAAATGACATTCCTTAGGCTCCTCTTAGGAGTCACGGGAAGAGACAGGTTGAGAAACAAGGACATCAGAAGAAAACTAAAAACCAAATATATAATAGAAGAGATTGAAAAAACACATTTGCAGGATGGATACTACCAAAACTCATCTGAAAATATAAACCAATTGGAAACAGAGACATTGAAAAATCGTTAAAGAGATGAAAAAATCAAGAATACCTACAAGATTAATCTACTAGGTCTACTGAACCAGCACAAACGGGAACAGAGTCATACTTAAACACCTGCAGTTCATGATGATGATAGTATGTAGGGCTTATTAAATGACAGCACATTAATATTTACCATTGATCATCTCATCATCCTACTGCAATTCATTTGTCTTAAAAATAATACAAATTATATAAACTATAAAACCAGTCTGGCACCCACATGTGATCCTGTACATTCCTTCATAAAAACTGGAACTGAGTTGCATGTAGTTGCTGAAACTTAATAAAAGAAAATTGTATTTCTTTATTCACTATTATATTAATTCCTATTTTTATGGACGTAAGTTACTTTGCAAAAAATAAAAATTGTGGTCTGCTGTTGAATTGGCTACTTACCAAAAACGTTTTCAGTCAATGAACTTAACAATTATTTGAAATAATGCAAAAAAAGGACAATTTATTTTATTCATATTAGATTTTAATTACTCATTCATTTTTGGCATTTTAAATCGATAGGTATTGACAAATACAGTGTATTAAGAAATTTTCATTGCAGATATTAACTATTATTAAAAGTAATCTTCTTTTTAAATTTGAACACATGTTCATACAAATAATGAAACAAATGGTTATATGATGTTCAGTTTTTGAATTCTAAGAAAATCTGGCATAAAGTTTAAAAAGGCAAAATACTTGAATTTAAAATGAGTGATTTTTTACCTCTGAAATAACAATAAACTGCACATTTTATTCCTAAATATTTTGTAGAAAAAGTAATGTTTAATATCAATAAGTGTGAAAGTGCATACATTAATTGCAATAGTAAGTTTAGCCTTACACAACAAAGTACACATGTATATCTTCATTTACGTTGTCATGATAACATGTAATAATCCAAAGCTACTTCTTTTGCCTAACTTCATTAAATTTATCAAATGTGCAAAAAATGTGGCTTATCTGAGTAAAAAAGCTTTTTCTACTTGGCATGCCCCTTGAGCTCAAAAACATAACAAATATAAGAATGATATTTGAGTAAGTACATGTTACCTGCCATACCTGGTATTATCTAAAGAAATACTAAACACATTTTGAGAATGTACAAAGACAAGTACCTAAAATTTGACAATATATGTTTATAAGTGTAATAAATCCCAGACTCAAAAGACCTTACATATGAAATAAATAGTTGATATTTCTTTTCTAAACAATGGAAGATTGTGATGAAAATCCAGTTTGGGAAATGTTAAGCAATAGGCAAACATAAACTTATAGATAAGTTTGACTGCAGCTTTTTTGACTGACACAACACAGAATCACATAATTATTAACTTAAAATTTTCAGTTGGTTTTGTATTCCACAGTGCTTTTATTTTCGGTCTTATTGACTGGAAGATGCGATTCTAAAAATTAAATTTTTTTCCCCTGAAGAATCTTGGAAACTTAAAAAAAATTGTTCGCTTGTATTTTATGTCGTTTAACAGTATTTTGAAACATTCTCCTGCCTTCCCTTTCCCTTACTACCTAATAACAGTCTCTTAAATTTAATCCTCTTAATGTAACTGCCATGCAGGATGTGCTTTTGCACACTTATCTATTTAGTTTAATGTATTAATTATCTTTTGTTTTTCAAAATGGTGAGTCCTCACAAGTTACTTTACATCAAGTGCTACAGTTTCATTATAACTGTATCATTTATTTTAATGTCTGTAACTTATTATGGTCTTTAAAATAAGTTCTTTTACACGAGTGTGTGTATATACATGCACTATCTGTGATTTATAATTGTAATTTAATTATAACTCTATGAAAGTGATTTATTATAGAACTTTAGTACACTGTTTGTAAGATATGTATACAACAGCTTGTTGTTGCTACCATTAATAAATAAATAGTAATAAAATAATATTAATTGTAGCCTGAAGATAGGGGACAAACGAAAAGAAAAAGAGACATACTTTCCTTTTCTAATTGAAATTTGAAAGAAAAAAATACTTCTTGAATTGAATAATTGCCACCCCATTACAACTGCAATTTTTCCTTATTGTTCTTTGAAGTCATGATTTATTACTTTCATTACTTCAGTTTTATATTACATTTCTGAATAAAAATACAAGTCATCTCCTGCAACTTTGATCAATTGAAACATTAAGACCTCGCAAATATGACAAAAATTACTTCCAATTGCAAATTTCATGAATTAAACTCATGCAAAATTTAAAAATTTCTGGCCAGTTTGTGTAATACACAAACATCTTTCAAAAAGATTCAACTAGTTATAATAAGGACCGGTTTTCAATGCAAATACAATTTCCCTCTTTAATCACAAAGTATGTTGTTTTTTTAGGTATTTGTGTGGAACACTCAATATTGAATAATTTTAATATGATTTCTTGCCAGCTTTCTACACAAGCATATTTTTGTAAATTGCTGATTATTCTACATATTACGCTTAAATACGTTTATCATTACTCAACGCTTTCTTTTTAATTTTGAATACAGACACACATGATTCATTGTAGCTACAATCAATTTTCTTTATGTGAACTATGCAAGTTATTTAATAAGAAAATCACAAACATTCTGTACATTAGGAACAATCAAGTCATCTTGAAAATTAATAACACTAATGTACCAACTCACTTGATTTGAAACTGAAAGCACAGAGGGCCCATCCACTGCAAATGTGAGCGACACAGGGTTCAAAAAAGAAAGGAACTTCATGATATGAAGGGGAATTCTAAAGTATTCTCAAGACTTGTGTTCAAACATACTTCTAATGCTAATTGTTTCATGCATTTAAAAACAGATAAATCCATTGTGTTAAGTAAACAATATTATTAACTACGACTTCTCTTAGAAATTTAATTGAGTGGAAGTGCCAAATGAATATACTGTGCGTTAAAATGTTATGTTAGATGGGTTATAACAAGTGTATAACTTGTATCAGGCATATATTTGATGGTCCCTAGTTGTAATTAACTTAGGTTAATCTACGATGACATTGCCTCAGAAGTGGAAGGATGCAATAAAGAAATTAAATATGCTTGGATAATATATTTGATTCTGTTCTGAGATGCATTTCAATGACACACAATGCCATGCTAAAATTGTTTTATAAGGAGTTTGATAACTACACATTTAATTTCTTTGATTCGCAAGGTAGAACCAAAAAGTTAAAAATGAAATATAGTAAAATGGTTTGAAGCTTCATTTTCCAAAATTGTACATATACAGATACACCAATCTAACATGAGCAAAACAAAATTTTTTCTGTGATCTGACTGATAATGAATCAGAATGTGAATCTAAATTCACAGTCGTTAAAATTACATAAAAATTTAAAAAAACAAAACAAAAAATGTGTTCGATTCAAGAAAAATATAAAAACAGCATTCTGATCACACAATATGTTTCAATTCTTTAATGTAACATATATAATTTCACCATAAAGATATAAAAGTTCAATGACACAAAACATTAGACATCTGTTCAACTTTCTTGTTGCAACTGCTGGAGTAGCATTAACCGGTGTCTTTCCAATTCATCTTCGCTCATTTCTTGTTCGTCTGATTTGCTCATGTGTAATGGAGAATGACCTTCATGGCCACTGCTTTCCCAGTGGTTTGATTTTCCCTTCTGATTAGAGTTTTTTAAGTCTAGTTCCTCATCTGATGCTCTAGTAGCAGATCGAGACCTACTCCTGGCACGTTTCTTTTTGCTCTTTTTATGATAGGACTTCGATTTTTTTGAACCAGAATGCTGGCTATCTGAACTACTTGATCGACTCCCATGATTCCTAGCATGACTGTGTCGCGTGCCGTCTCTACTTCTTCCCCGCCCTCTTTCTCTATCACGGTAATGGCTCCGTCCATGATGATCATCACCAGAATCGCTATCAGAACGTGATCTTGATCGTGAACGAGATGATCGTTTTCTCTTCTTGTTTTTCTTTGATTTCTTTGATCTGGAATGATGATGACTGCAAGCTTCTTCCAGTTCATGTTGATATTCCTTAAATATTCTAACTCTTTCTGATTCTAAAGTAATAGCGTCAAATGCTGGCTGACCTTCAAATTTGCCCCGTATATCATCCCATATTGTAGCGTAGTCTATATGATAAGATTTCAACAAGGTTTTGAAACCTGCTTCCAATTTTTTTAGACGTCTAGCATCCTCCTTAAGACGTTCTCTTTCTCTTGCTTCCGCTTTTTCCAAAAATGCATTAAATGTTAATTTCACATTGCCTGCATCCAATGTAGCAGATCTGCTATCTTCACACACTACAGTGGCAAACTCTTCAAAAGTGGTATTCACTTGAACTTCAAAACCCTTCTCTTTCAGAATTTCTTTAATTATTTTCTTTTCATCATGGAAACGAGATTTCAAATCTTCTACATAAAATTTAAAGAGATCAAGAGGTGTTGAGCCAGAACTAAGCATGCCCAATGAAACATCAGCTGCTTGTCCCAACATTGCTGAAAACCTTAGATCAGCACTGATCAATGGATATAATTCTACCCAGCGGGACATGGACGTGAGTTTTCCTTGTTCATGTAACTCATCCAACAAATGAACAAATGCATCTCTATTTTTTCTTTGTTGTCTCCTTTGGCGTTTTTTCTCTCGCTCTTTCTCAGCTTCCTCTTCTTTCTCTAATTCTCGAATATGCTTTTCAAACACAATTAAGGCATCTTCCTTGTCCATTCCTAAAAGATTTGCATCACCAGCAAATGCATGATTATCCAAGAGCATTTGCTGAGCCTCTTGCCAAGTGGTACAATATACTATATTGGTCATTGCATCTAATATTTCTGCTAGGGCTTCCATATTTCGTTTTTTTAAAGCTTTAGAATCCTCTTTCTCTTTCTTTGCTAAATTAAATACAACATCTTCGTATATATCCCTACGATCTGACTCTGATACATTTTTCCAAACATCTAGGGAACCAAATAAGTCTTCACATCGATAATACTTAGTTTTTGAATTCATTTTTTCATTAGTCATGAGGAAATGCTCCAGATCTTCCTTGGCCTTCTTAGCACGTTGTCTCTGCTCCTCTCGTTCTTCTTTTAATTTCTGAGTTTTATACGAATTAAATGCTTGCTTCTTTTCATTTAAATTTTTTAAGGCAGGATATCTGGGATCATTCGCTATTAATTTTAATGCACTTTCCCATGTGGCATTACTGGGTACATCTCGATCACGTAAAAGGTCTTTAAAGGCTTCAATTGCTTCTTTTTTGTCCTTGAATGTGAGCTTTCTTTCCGGAGTACTGCTGTTGCTTCCTGATGCTGGTTCCTTAGCAGGAGGTGCTTCTTCTGTCTTTGTAGGAGTTGAGGGTGCAGGAATGCTCAGGGCAGCTAATGTGGCAGCCATTGCTTTGTCTAATGCTGATCCACTTCCTGATTTATTTGAAACAGGAGTGTTAGATCCAGGAGAAGAAGGAAGAGGAGTAGTTGATGGCTCACTTGGAGCACTTGTAGGTCCAGGTGTTGAAGATGGGGCAGGTTCAGGAGGCAATACAATACTGGGACTGTTCTGACTGGCTGCAGGAGTTGTAGGAAGTTGAGCAGCTGCGCCAGAAGGAAAGACTGTAGGTGCTGGAGTAGGAATTTTTGCTGCTTCTTCAGCTGCTATGCGAGCCTTCAATTCTTCAAGTTCTTTTGGTTGCGTCCATCGGGACTCTTTTGTTTCTACGTTGTGATAATACGGTTTACCAGCATCTGACATGTACTCCTTCCATGGACACTGTGACAAAAGAAGTTCAGCAGGAGTTTTTAGCTCATCGGGTTTATCCCACAAACTCTCTTTAGTGACAGAATTGTAATAGTAAGTTCTTCCATCTGGGGCTTTGTGTTCAGACCAGTCACACTTTTTGCCTTCCGTTCCAGAACTTCCTTCATCATGAATTGGAGGAAGAGATGCAGGGGATCGACTTGGACTACTTGCACCCCCATTTAACTGACGTACATCCGGAGGAATGCTGTCTCCTCCAGTTGGCTGGCCTGGAGGCCCAAATCTTGGAGGGGGAATTGGATATTGAGGCATCATAGGCATTCTTACTTGACCTGGTACCATGGGTGGATGAGGATGTGGATGTGGATGGGGATGAGGATGTGGATGGGGATGTCCATGGGGATGCGGGTGTGGGTGAGGATGATGTGGGTGAGGGTGGGGGTGGGGGTGAGGGTGAGGGTGAGAATGGGGATGCGGGTGACTCACAAGGTTAGCTCTCGGGCATACTCCAGGTGGTCCCCGACCGGGCCCAAACGGCAAAGGCCCAGGTGAATTTTGAGCCATTTTTAATTAACCTCAATATGTTCCGATTATATTGCCGGCAATTCAAATTAGGTCATTCAATATGCACAATCGTCATAAGAGAACAGAATTCCTAAATTTTCACTCGCACTTGGTCCTTCCACACCGTTACCAATAACTTCTTCTTAAAACACTTCCCTCCACTTGCTCCAACACTAAAGAAGCACCATCACTTTAATTTCACTGCGCAAACGAGAGCAATAATTGAAGGTTGTATTTTTTTATGGGCACAAAACCACCATTAACTACATGTGACTTCCCAACACATTTCTGTAGGCTGTTATTGTTCTGAGTAATTCTTTGCAGGCGTTTGCTAACGATGCACGAGCGGCTGCACCAGACAATTACATAAAATACGGTCTTCTTGCACATTCTTTGACAATACCCAATACCACTTCTTCGGGCGCAAAATGGAATATTTTTGTGGAAATTATTCTTCAAATATCACAGAGAAAATGTCTAAATATTCTAACGATAGTGATGGTAAGTGTTATCATTGTGAAGTACGTACAAAATTATACAAAAATTAGTTCTGCAGTCGTAATTTAATTATTAGAAAAAAATGAACATGTGAACAAACCACATGTGCAGTTGGCAGTAGTCAATGGCATTGTCGACAGTCAATTGTATATACAGTTACAAAATACGAAGTCTGGAAATTCATTTTCAATTTTTGAGTCGAGAAATGAATCCGGAATCATGCTGAATTAAAAAAAACAACTCAGAATTATTTGTGTTTCGGAACACAGAATAAATCGGCATGGTGGAAGAGATTCGTACACAATGGTATAGGCGCAAGGGGAAAACAATACCGGGGTTTTTCACCATTTCAAAGTGAAATATTAGAATTGCCGATAATTTGCGAACTTCACGAAAGTGCTGTAGATTACGGTGGGGAAACAATTGTTGCTTAAGAAAACTTATCTATGTATGTATGTAATGTATATATATATATATATATATATATATATATATATATATATATATATATATATATATATATATATATATATATATATATATATATATATATATATTAAATTTTGTGTGAAGGGGGGCCGTCCATTAATTACATAACGCCAATTTGAAGAATTTTAAATACCGCCTCTCCCCTTGTAGCGCCCGTGTATGCCCATTAGGTATATACCACAGACAAACTATGCTCTGTGCTGTATACTCTGCCCGTAATGCGCGCATGAACCCCCATAAATAAAAACGTTTGCGCCTCCACCCCTTATAAATTCAAGAAGTGAAAATAAATTATAGCTCAATCAAAAATGGTATTCATATTATTTGTGTTGTATTTTAAAATTATGAAAATTAAAATCGGAATTACTAGTTATCAATGCTGTCTGCTCCTCACAATAAGTGTGTTTGGGCATGTTTTAAATGAAAGAAGGATGCGTAGGTAAGAAAATTTCTGATCACCAGGCTGTGCATCTGCCGTTGTGGATGGCGCAGATAGGAGAGTATTGTGCCAATGTAATTATCTTCTAGAATATGCTACAGATCAGTTTTGAAAATTTTCTTTGTAATCTTACATATTCAATAAATATACCGTTGATAAAAAAAGTATTTCTTTTTATTGTAACAACTTCTAATATAACTTTGATTTCCGTTTCAAAGCAAATTAATTATATAATATTTTAATGTTTTAATATAAGACTCAGAAATTGAAGTATTTCAACAAATGTTCAAAAAGGGTAAAAAATTGAGTGTTATGTAAATATACACACATTGACATAAGAGAAGTTAACTGAAATAACCTTAGCTCTGTTCAAATTTAGCCACCACTAAATTTGTAATGAAATTTTATACTCATAGTACTTAACATTTCAACTCAAGTTAACTACAGGGCTTGAAACAGTTATTATTTTTTGTAATACATTTCAATTCTAACTTTTGCTCAACAAGCATTGCTGAAAGTCTTAAACGGGCAGAAAAGTTAACAGTTACACAAATATTCATTAACAAGAGGAATGATCTGTTAAGTCATGTTGAATCATGCTGTGATCTTTTGTTCAGTGATGATTAGAATCAGTAGTTCATACACAATGTTTTAGCTGTCAAAACAACTAGTAGTTGCTCGGTTTTCCACTTGTGGCATTTGAAACTTCCATTTACACAGCCCTCTGTCATCAAATAAGATTGGCCACACAGGCAAGCAGTGATATATTTTCTGAGGAATGTCAATTTCATCACTGTACTCAAAATACTCTGACATTAGTGAATTTTTTTAGAATAATTTGTTTGAGCAGCTAAACTGATGCATATGAACTACATTTGATCTTTACTATCACTGAAAAAAAATCAAAGCTGGTTTTGTCATGACAACTAATCACCCCCTTGTAAGACTTTTTTTTTTTAAAAAACAATTGTGCCAGGAAGAATTTTGAAAAGGAAGACTTCCTGGAATGGGATGCAATAATTATAAGAAATGAAAAAAGTGGCTGAAGAAACAAAACTCTGATTGCAATAATATGGCAAAACCTTTAGAAGTTAATTAATTGTTATTACCTTATCATTCTAATTGAATCCTCAGTCTTTGTTGTAGTCAAATGAATAAATAGAAATTATGTATAAAACTGCTCTTTTCATTCTGCATTTTTCTTGATAAAATAGTAAAGTTTTGATTAAAGAGTACAACAAAACGGTGTAATGATATTGAAGAATTATTAAAATTCTTCAATATCATTACACCATATTGTTCTGTTGAATTTCAGTAATAAGCAAATATTTGATGTCATATACTGAAAGGTAGAATGGTGACCAACAAGACAATTTTAAAAATCTTATTTTGATTAGAAGTTCACCTCTAGAGCGATAGAAATTTTATTCAAGTTCAAATTCATTATGTTCACATTTATATATAGTTACCTATAATTTGGTTCCTATTTAAATTGAGGAGAATTTTGAAAACTTGATATGTGCAAAAATGAAAATTTTCAGGAATTGAGTTTTTAAATTTGAGATTGTATTTTATATTTTTTTGGAATTTAGTACTAAACCTTAGTATTTGTTCTTCAAATTTCAAATGTTTGTTCTTTAAATGCATGTTTTGAAAGGATTTCACAGAACCCTATGTATGCTTCATTGGATTCAGGAATTTTTGTAATACATGTAATAAATTTACAAAACAGGAGATTTGAGAAAGAAGTTTATTAAGTATATACACATTCAATAGTGTAATTTTCTGTAATATTATTAATAGTTTAATTTTTTGTGATATAAAGAGAAAGAGAATTTTAAATAAAATATCGATTTTCAGACAGATATACTGACAAGTTGTAATTAATTTATATTATTTCATCACCTTTATAACAAATCACATTGTCACTATCAATATTTCCATCAGAAATGCTCACTTTATTCAAACTGTTCTTAATGCCACTAGACAGTTTTGGATGTTGTCAGTATTGTGAAAAATTGGAGAAGTTTAATTACATCAGTAGCTTTTTCAGAACTACCCTTGTTCTTTCTAGTTTGAATGATTAAAGTGTCCATGATATTTATGAAATTTACCACAGCTTTTGCTTTAATCACATGTAGCATTGTACTGTATTGAGTTGACTCATTTTTTATTATTACTTGTACTTAGATGTATTTGAGAAGAAACTTATCATCTGTTTTGGATTTACATTGTATCATAGAATAAAAACGTGTAAAAAGTTTTTGTATTTTAGTAATGAACCTAGTTGTACCTAAATTAGTCTATAATTTTTTTCCTTTTAAATTTTGCTGGTGATAGTACTAAATGTATTGTATAACATGACATAAACACCACTTTGCCCTATTATTTTATTTTTCAAAAATTACAAAAAATGTATTTTCTTTACATCTCTCTCACCGTGTTAATATTTGGTAATTTGTGGTAATTGGTATATATTAATGCATTGGTAATTTGTATATATTAATGCATTTATGAGGACATGTGCTTCAAATTATGTCTTATAATGATTCTCGAAAACTCAACAGTTTTCTGTGAAAATGAGATCAAAATTCTGCATTTTCAAAAATGCTTAAATGCCATTTTCTCAGAACATTTCAAACTTTTTGTATAGATAATGCTAAATGCACTGTATAAGATGACAAAGTTTGACATTGCTGTATTATTTTGTTTTTTAAACAATTTTGCAAATATAATTTTTTTTAACTATCTCTCCAGCTGTTAATATGCTAATTTACATCAATTATACAAATACAATACATTATACAATTATACAAACAATACATTATACAAATCACACAAAAAGGTTTAGCTCAAAAATTTTCTGTGAAAAAGAGCTTCAAATTTTATATTTACAGTAACTCTTAAACAATATTTTTGTAAAAAGAGTTTCAACAAAAATTTCCATATGGGATAAGAGTTTACTGGTCTAAAACATCCCTAAATCACTATTTCGGTTCTACCAAGAAATAGTGAGGGGGGAAAAAAAGTACCAATACATGGCAGCTGGCAAGAGGATAGGGCAAGACTGAAAAATTAGCTGGGACCAAAGAAATTAGAAAACTAATCAGTAGGAGAAAGTGATCCAGAGAAAGTGGATAAATCTTATTCCAATTTGTAGAAAATTACTTGTTCTAACATGTTTTGTAGTCAGAATCAACATTTGTATGTTTTTTATGGCAAAAAAATGTTTTCTTTCAAAAGGTATGTCATCTATAGGTAGGATTTTCCCCAAAATTTATATTCAGTAGTCAACCTGGTCCAAAGAGTAGATAGATCTGGCCACAATTGTAGCTCTGCAAGTTTGAGAAACATTCTGATAAATGTGGGGGAACTTTACACGAAACCTCTTGAACATTTTCAAAATTCTCACAAAAATGGCTCCAAATTATATATATATAAAAAAAAGTACTCTTGTAAGAAGAGAAAATACACTTAAAATGATAGCATAGTTTCAATTTTCACTGTTAACTCTGAATTTTCGTAAATTGCATCTCTCTCTCTCTTTTTTTTTCTTTTCTTTTTTATTTTCCTTTAAATACAGTATTGAAGATAGCAATTTTTCTTAAAATGAATTTTGTTCCCCATAGTTAGTTCTTTCATCATGCAAATATTTTTGAAAATTGTAGTGGTTTTCATGTAATTTTGAGTAAAATATGGGCAATGTAAAAAAAAAAAAAATACTAGAATTTCTCAAAACCAGTTTCAAATTTTTGGTAGGAGTAGTGCTAAATGTACTGTACCAGATGACTCTGATCTTTCGTTTCTTTAAAAATTATTCACATAACTTTTTTTACTCGTCTCTCACATCATTTCCATTAGCAGTGACTTGTTCACATTATTGCTTTTACAAGTACATGTTCTTCAAATTGTGTCTTAAAAATGTATTGAACACCCAAAGGTTTTGTGTGAAAACGAGCTTGAAATTCCACATTTTCAGAAACACTCAAATAGCATTTTCTCAAAAACGGCTCCAAATTTTTTGAACAGATAGTGAAAAATCCATGTTTAAGATAACATAAAAGTCATTTTGCTATTTTTTTTTTTTTCGCAAATGTATTTTGTTTTAAAAAATATCTCTCATTCTGTAAATATGCAAATTTCCCGCGATTTGTATACATTATTGCACGTTAATGGAAGTGCTTCAAATGACTTCTAATAACGTTTTTCAAAACCCCAAAAGATTTTTTGTGAAAAAGAGCTTTAAATTTCACATTTACAGTAAAGCTTAAACAACATTTTCTTAAAAAAAAAAAACGGTTCTATTTCGTGAATGTTCATCTCCGTCTGAGATGTGGCGTAATATTCAGGGAAAATACATCTTATAGCTCCCAGACTTTTAAATTAGGAAAAAGAATTGTACAAATAATAAGGATATCCCAACCACATAATTCTTGTACACCTCTCCTTATTAATCTAGGAATTGTACTACCACCTTGTCTCTTGATTTACGAATCAGTGGTTTTTGTTAAAATTTTCTTACTCGAGAGTAGTAATATATTTTCAGCAAATGCCGATGTCAAACTACAAGACTCGATGTAGTAATCATTCATCAGATCTTTAGTTGATGTCACTCGGGGCAAAACTAATGATATCACCCATAAATTAAATATAAAAAGATCCATTACTTAATAATTTATACATTATTTAGTAAACATTCAAGTATATTTGCACACTGTGTTTATTTATAATATATTTAAATTTTTTTTGTAATTGTGAATAATTGAAATATAACTTTTAAATTAATAATCTAAAACTAAGTATAATTAATAAAAGCATGTTATTAATAAAACACTTTTCAAGATTTAAGGGTGGCAAACTTATCTATAATTTCATCAAAATCTATGCTTATTGCAATATCATTTTCTATTGACAATAGAACCATATCAGAAAGTCTTTATTCAGTCATTGTAGATTGTAAATAACAATTTTTCACATCAATAAGTATTACCTCTTATTTCCATCAGCTAAAATAATTGTTAATATTCATACTTTTAGACCATTGAAGAATAGGCTCTTACCATATACAGTTTCAGTTTTTAGTTTATATTATTTCTTTGCTTGGTGTCACTCCTAAAAAAGTATCACTTGGGGCAGAACCCCCCTCCCTTCTATACAATTAGAGACTACGCCAAGTATCAAAGGAAAGTAATATTAATTTTAACAATGATATTTAATGCATTAATTTTTTTGGACTGTATAATTCTAAACAACCTGTAACGAATATTGTACCTCAACTTCAGCATCAATGACCGCTATCGCAATCAGTTTTATTTAGTTCAGTTTCCCTGATCCTTTGAGGAAAAGCTAGATGGCCTCTTGATTTGCTTCTGGACACAAATTAAATTTCACTATCAGTGCACATCTGTTAGAGTTCAGTGGAATATGTAATTATTCAAATTACCATTCTCCTTGTTGTTGTGGCAGGAATTCGATTCCTTCACAAAGGGCACGTTGAGGGATAAGAGCCCAAATCTATACCTGATTTGCTCTGCAAATAGTTTTTATTGAATGGAGAAAATGTTTTCTAATCAATTTTTGCCAAATACACTAATTTCCTTCAGAATTCAACTTGTATCTAGCTAGGATAGGTATCCAACAATTAAAAAAAAGGTGCACAAAATACACTACTCCCCCTACACAAAATACATGGTTTTGAACTGTTTTGACATTAAATAAATATTCTTTAAGTCACATTTTAGTTCTACCATTAGAGAAATGAAAAATTGAAAAAATGTATTTTGGGTGGCAATAGACGGCAGCCGTGAAGAGGGTAGGGCAAAACAGATGACCTAGCTCAGACCAAAGAAATTAGGAAACTAACTAGTATGAGAAAGTCTTTGACATTCTATAGCCCCACTAGTAAGTAAATACTTTGAAATTTGACTAAGCAGTCTTGTAAAAATTTCCCTTCCCCAAAACTGCCTATTTCTATGTTAAACAAATACATTGTTTACCATAGATTAACAGGGTTTATGTTTTATTTTTCTACTAGCTTGTCCATTTTCATATGGTTTGTGCACACTCTGTTTAAATGTCTCTCTTTGATGTATACAATAGTAGTCATCATAGTCCATTTTGTGGTGTTTTATTCGCAACTTCTGAGCAGCTCTATGTGAATGCTTGAAAAGCAAGAATTGAAAACGACAGTGCAGATGACAAAATGTTTGCATGGTTTTTGTGAAGTTGTAACATCCTTTAGCATTGTGTTAGGTGAAACAAGTAAAATTTGCCACAAAACTGATGAAATTGGCAATTTGTTTGAAAAAGATCGTTCATGTCAATTTGAACAGTATGAATTTGAAATCAAAATGGTATGACATTAAAAATCAAAATTGATGACTTACTTTTTCTTGTAAAGTTCAATGAAGGGCTGAAACAATACTTTCAGTATGAATTGGCCTCGCTACTTATGATAACATAGGTAAGCACAGAACACCAAAATCTGTGTTTTACAAGTTATTTGTTAGCTTTAAAAATCCAATTAAGTGTCAAAAGGCATATTTTGTTGTGGATGGAAGATTTCAATATAAAACTTGTCTATCTTCAGGAATCAAAAAAAATTTAAAATAATTTTTGAATGTTTGAAAAGTTTTGTTGGTTTTATTAAACAATACTTTCAGTAAAAAAATAATCTCTAGGTACAACAGATGTGTACACAATGGTAAAATAACATACAAAACAGACCACCTTCGAGTACAAACACATTCATAATTTCACACATACTTTCCATAATCCACAAATCACATTATTCTATAAAATTTCTTATTTCACTCAAGATGAGTGAAATTATTTACAAAATACAATAAAATGAGAAAACAACAACAATAACATACTTTAATTGAAAGAAATCAGAACTAAATTTCTCAATTGCTTCGGTATTTCTCAACCAATTTTAGGCATAATCCAAGTCCTACATTTAGCATAAAACTAAGCCTGAAAAGAGGTTTCATTCTGAGCATTATAGTTCATACATACATTTCATTTCTGATTCTCAACCTTGTTACAAAAATATTACAGAAATGACAACAAAATACTACATACCAAAATACAGATAGTTAAGATTTTGCTACAGAATACATACTCAAGCAGAAAATAGAATTGTATAATTTGAAGGAAGACCTCATTCAGAGAAGTGTTTCACTTTGCTTTGTTTTCATTTCTTTCCACTATCGGTACTTAAGAACAAAAGGTATATTCAATATCATTGTTATATTTTCTGAAATTTGCCCATTAAAACAATATTTCTTTTGGGATCAAATAACATTAAACATTCTATTAAAAAATTGTTTACACATAAGGCAGCAGCTCTCTGCTAGATACATCAGTTACCTATAACTTTATCCTTAAAAATGTGTTTCTAAACATATTTGTTTCAAATTTTAATTTTTAAGAACATTATTCAAAATTGTAAAATAATTTTACACAAATTCATAAATTAGGTGTTTTTGGGAAGCAAGAAAGAACCACTTCCAATGAACCAGTGAAGTCTAAAAAGGACACAGCATTATAACACTATTAATTTTATTTTATTTCCTCTATTGATTTTATTTTGTATGAAATAAAATGTTGGAAACTTAAAGGCAATTCTTTTCCCTTTCAAACAACGATGTTTTAAGAAATATTTTACACCTTTAACAGTATTGAATTATTAAAAAGTCAACTGTTTCACTTCAAGTTTTAAAAGATGCCTATTGAGTTTGTTGAAAATAAAACTTCACAAATGATAGGCCGTTTCTCTCAGAGAAAGAAAGAATCATAGCTGGAATGAAAAATATTTTTTCTCTAAATAATTACTTAATATAAATATATTAAGTAATTATTTTAAAATGAAATAAAACATTTTTACTTATTTTTTTTCTTACAATTTAGTTATGTAGTTTTTACACAGTATTTTTTCTGGAACTGAAGGAAACATCTGCAACATTTTTACAAACAATATACTAACAAAGATGTTAAAATTGATAAATCTGAGGCAGTTTAGAAATTACATTTTTGCAGTTAGCAATTTACAAATTATATATTTTATTAATTTTACAACAGTAGCAACAAACTGAAAATTAAGTATAAATATTTAATCCATAAATATACTCACTTCAGCAATAAGTTATAATAAACAGTTCAATTGTGTTTAGAAACAAACATAATTTTTGATTAATTGGCTTCAGATGTGAGACAGTTTGAGGTGAAATAGCAAAAATGTCCATAAACTGACAATAACTTTTTATTTATATAGTGTATAAAAATATTCAAAGATGTTTTATGCAATTTTCCTACAGTATTCACATACCAGTATATTCATAAAATATTCTTTTCTAAGGGAAGAAAGGAAAGCATGATGCAAATAAATTTTAACAAAATAAAATTAAACACACAGACACACACACCTGTTGATTTCATTTTACGTAACAATTCTTAACAAGTCTCTTCTTGGAAACTGACCAACATTAGGAAAATTATTCCTTTAAACATTTTAATTATGTAATGGAGAATATTGCTTTACATTTTGTTTTGTCCTCGAGGCATACATCAGCCTGTGGTTTCACCAATTTGTATAATAAACTGTTAAAAGAACGAGTGAACTTTGCACATTTATGATGCACATTTTGAGTAACATCTTTATCATTATTTCTATTCTGCAAAGCTAGATGACAAGGGCAGAAATGATACTTCCTTTGGCAAAAACAGAACAAACTGAAGTTCTCAAGAAGAAAATTTTGAGGAATTTCAGTGTTAATGAAGAATTGCACAAGTTGGAAGACATGAAGATTATTTTGTACTTTCAAGAATAAAGAAAATACTCAAAGAAATAGAAGGCTGTAAAAAGTAAAATGTTCAACTATGGTAGAAACTGTCTAAAGAAATTTTGTATTAACTATTTTGTATAAATTTATGTTAATTATTGTAAATGATGGTATTTTATATTTTCATTAAAATAAAGAAATTAAAGAACATAGAACTACAAAATTAAAAGAATTACCAGAACATAAAAAAAGAGGGAGAGAGAAAGAGAATCAATCAAACATACCGACATGATGGACAAAACATGGGAATCACAGCCTTCGAAGCAGTGTCACTCAAAAAGTCAAGATCATTCATATAACTCTGGTCACCGATGCCTTTGACATCATTCATTTATGATGTTCATATGTAATGTAAAGAAAGGAGAAGAGGAGAAATGCTGTGAGGAAGGACCATTGGCGACTTTTTGAATCAAATTTAGGTTGTTTTAAATAAGAATAGGGACAAAATCAACATTAATTGGCACAAAGTACAAATTAAAGATTTAATGTGGAAAACAGCTCCACAAATAATTCTTTAATTTGCAAATTGAAATTTATAAATTAAAATTCAATTTCAACTATGAAACTAGTTTAATTAAGCTTGAGCTGTTAATTTATATAACATATTTACCAAGATTCAAATAAATAAAAAAATATTAAACAATGCTAAGTTTCATTAGATTAAATTAAATAAACTTTTATTAAAATAATACGGTAAAATCTTTTTTTGAAATCTTCAATCTTCTTTTGCAGTTTCAACGCAGTTTAATGAAGAAATATCAAGTACAATATTCTGCCTTTTTAAAACATTTCTTAGTGTTTGCCTCCACAGGCATAATTATTTTAAAAATTTATAGAGGGTTGAAGGTGATCAATATTTTTGTTTGTTTTTATATTTGTACGCTTCTTTTTCTTCATTTGTATCAGTATCAGTTGCATTATTCCAATGACACTTTTGCAGTTTTTAGCATTTCATCTTACACTTTCAGTGTGAGTAGTACTGCTATTTGCATTTTCTCCTTCCTTTCTTCTTTTGGTGCTTTTAACAATCCTCCTTTTGTTTAAAGTTGTCTTGTCAGAAAAAGTTGTTTTAGAGCCTCTTGGTCTACTTTTGAATATTCTTCTGAGCCTCTTTGTGTTTTATTTGAACTTAGTAAGTCAATATTTATGAAATTAGAGACTTTTTAGATGGATATACACATACAAATATATATGTACATAAAAAAAAGTGTGTCTGTGTGTAAAACTAATACCACATAACAGACCTGTTATTGTCGGTTCACTATTGCAGAGGAGAATTGCATGAAACATTTAGTGGAGGTAAGCATTCATCCCCATGAGGCATGAATGCAACATATTTATTTTTTCAAAGTTCTTGATCTTTAGAAAACAACAATCTCCATTTCTCCATTACCTAAGTGTAACTATTCAAGCTGACTCTTCTACCTAATCACATAATTTGAAATCTGTGGAATAGAAATTACCATTGCTACAAAATGTATAAACATGTGATTATTTTTTCCCATCACAAATGTATGACATGGAAAAATGAGCTATACTTCCTCTCTCAAGAATATCACGGTACAAACTCACTGCCCAAAATGATAATCATCTTAAGTTACAACCTACAACCCTGAGATAGGTCCAGAAGTTGTAAAGTATTGAAAACTGCAATTACAGCATCAACAAAAACAATTACGTAGTAAGATCTAACAATACTGGAAAAGAAAACAATTTTGAAGGCTCAGTGAACACAGTGCAATAAATGTATCCTGAAATACGTGATCTGAGAAATAAGCTTATCTGGTTCTCCCCAAAACTTTCACATCACAGGAAGCATTTCTAGTAAAGGTAATAACAGGAGCACCATTAGAATGGATAAATCACCTTTGCTGCAATTTTGCTCTTGAATATAATCAGGGGATTAAAAAAAAATTTGTACTCTTATTAATGAACCAACAGTTCACTCTGTATGACAATTCAACTACTCTCCTGTTCAGAAATATATAGGAGAAAAATATTAAAAAAATAATGTGAATTTACTTTTTTATTTCTTCCCTACCAGTGTAGGTTATTATCAATTAATTCTGCTTGCAGCATATATCCAACTATTTTCAATAGTATACAAGATGTAAAAGGAATGTGCAATCACATAGTGAAAACATTCAGTAATTTTTGATTGTAGACTAAGATTGTGAGCAGATATTTTTCTAGAGATTTTAAAAGACTGCCTTTGTTGTATAACATAGTTCCATCTGCAGGAAAACATTCACACTTTACAATATAAAGTTCACATCAGTACCTTATTTACATAACCCTGAAAAATACATATAAGATATCACTACGTTATCACGCATCCTGAGCCTTCAGCATTTTCCTTCTCAAGTTCTTCGTATTTACTCATTTCATTTACACTCCTTGTCTCAATAGGTTGATCACTGTTCAAATTTTCCTCTCCACTAAATACAGAATCTGATTTGGTAGATTTATGTTCTAGACTGTCCTGCCTAATCACATCCCTTTCTGATCTTCCCAAGCTACCCGAATTTGAACCAGTAGCAGCTCGACTCGCAGCAGAGTCCTGATTAGAACTGGCATGGCGTGAACGAGTCCCTAATGGAGATACAGGAGATGAATTTGACAACGATGTACTAACTGGCACAGAGCACAAGGCTGATGGAGAGAGACTCTGTTGGGGTGGTGTCTGTCGACGTACAGCAGCTTGCTGCTGACACTGCAGAAGCTTCTCTTTATTGCTGAGCACCTTAGCTAGAACAGCGGCTTGTCCTTGAACTGCAGACATGAAGGGTTTGTAGCCAAGGCTGAAAATATGTGCAGTGGATATGAGCAGTCTTCACTATTAGCAGAAAATCTTTAGACTTATCAAGCACTATTAAGATTCAGGGAGAATTATAATTAATAATACATCTTCAACAAACTAATTATCCTTCATTTACACCATTTCTCACAGCAGCTAACAACTGAAACTAGGGGTGCAAACAAAATTGCACATATTTTTTCATGTTAGTTTTTGTATTTCTTTGGACTGGACTAGCTTTTCAGTCTTACGCCAATCTTTTGCCAGTTACCATCTATTGCCACCTAAAGTAAATTTTTAAAAAAATCCACAATTTTTCATTTTTTCTAATGGTGGAACTTAAAAAGTTTTGTGAAAATTAGCACAAAATTGTGCGTTTTCAGAAACTATCAAATGATTGTTTCTGAAAAATCTTCCAAATTTTTCAATGAAAATTTGCACACATCACTCGGTTTTACTCTTCCAAACTATTCTTTAAGTCATATTTCAATTCTACCATCAAGGATCTGAAAAAGTGAGAAAATGTGAAAAATGTTCCTGAGGTGGCAATGCATGGCAGCTGTGAAAAAGGGGTGGGGGAACTTACAAGCTAGCAACTAGCCCAGACTGAAGAGAATAGAAAACCAACTAATACCACAAAGTCTGTGCCAATATGTAGCACCACTAGTGTATCTGTGTTATTTATAACGTTTGCTGTTTTACAAAGACTGATTTACTCCCTTTTCACATCAAAATTTCATAATTAATACTTATCTTTCTTACTCACTGGATCAGAACCTTACAAACCTGTCAATAAAACATTGTGGAAATAGGCAAGAAATGAAACAAATATTCATTGCAGCGCATTTACTAATAATTTTTTTTTATTTGGGGTAGCAGCATAAACAACTTGAAAATATATTCTGAAAGATTGATTGTGATTTATTATTACTTACCACTCTGAGCTGCTCCAGTGAAATAAAGCGAGGAATCCCTCTCTTAAACGTAAAACTGCCTCATATGACTGATCTGCACTTTGCACGGCATTAGTAGCCCGCAGAACTGCCATAGCATCCCTCAACAAAACAGAGATAATAAGAGCCCATTCGAGACACATGGCTTCCATGAACAGTTGCAGAAGGTACCTACAGGAATGGAAAGATTGTCAAAGTAGCTATTAATTTAATTGGGATACAATCTTACTAAAACAATTTTAGATAAAAAGTTTTTACAAACACACAACCTTGTTTTACAAAGAAAATTTGACGAAACAAGAAAAACATTAAGCTGACAACAAGTGTCAACTTGTTAGGTGAAAAGGGAATTCTTATATATTCCTATATTTTCATGGAAATAATTTTAAATTACATGAGTGAATTGAAAGCTTCAAAATAATATCATAATGATCACCAGGAATTGTTATTTTCCACCCTTTCTTCACCAAACCTCACTAGAAATGAAACATACAAGCTTCTTGAATTACATACATAACTCACCTTAGCTGCACTTCAGATTTCTGCGAACCTTTATTGGAGAGCTCCTGTGACAACTGTTCCAACACAGCTGTGCTTGGAACATCAGCCCATCTGGTATCAGCTGCTTCTGAGACAAAGCTCTCTCCTCGATCATCTCCCCAAAGGGAACTCTCCTCACTCAGCAAGCTCCGTTCATCTGCAATATATACTTTTCTTACTAGAAAAATAATTTCCATTTGCAAAATGTATTTTTACATATGTAATCTCGCAATTACACAAGTGTTCCCAGCATGTGTGTAATTCATTGCGGAGGTGCAAAAAAATTGCCAAAGGACAATATTTTATGGGCGATCTCCCAACTTAGCAAGTGTTCAAGTGGGGCTGTGAGCACTAATGTGAGTGGGTGAACCAGAGCACTGATAGTCTCTCTCCCATGCTCCTTCTCTTGATCCCAAACACCTCTGTGACACCATGACTCTTAAAGAAAGAGAAAACTTTCTACTCAGTTTCAGAAGCAAAATTATTGTAGTTGACAACTCCCTTACAAAGTTATGAGTAGGGGGAAGGTCACTTCCACTTGGAGACCAGCAATCTGCTTAGTTTTAAGCATCTTTTCTGATTGTTGACATGCACTTCGCAGAGAATGGTACCATTCCTTTGTCACACAATGGCTTTGAGCTTTCCAAATGAATCCTCTATGACTCATGTGAGATGGACTGCACTCATTCCAACACACACTTTTAAATGTTTGTCCTTTCTTTGTGCACCAAGAAGAAAACATGCTTTCTTCGGTGTAGCCTTTCTGTGAAAAAAACAACTATTCAAATCTATGGTTCTTTCAAAACATCACCTCTTCCTTCTGGAAACGGTCAAGGGGTTGGATTTAAATGTCATAAGACGGAACTTATTTTGTTTCTGTGCTCCCCATCCAGTAAGGGAACACCCCTCTGGGGTGCCAATGTTGATACCGATATACAGTAGAAGACTGACACAGCGCTGCCCTGTGGGTCCACCATGCTCACTCTGGAGTTCAGTCAAAGCCCTAGTCTCAGCCAATTAATTGGGAATGGGTTAGCTCTTGACTACCCATCTAGAAAAGGCCAAAGCCAAAGGTTCTGTATTGAAGCACACAGGACACACCAAACACAGTCACCAGGTCTCACTAGAAGACAGACACTCAGACAATTGAAAAAATTTCATGCAGCTTAACCAAAGGTTCTGGCAACAAAGTGGCTTACAAGGCCCCCTCAACCCCCAGGTTACCCATTCCCTTTGGACTTACCCGGCAAACACATGGGTCCAGTTCAGGATACAGAGAAGGCAACTGAGGAAGAAAAAAGGAGAGATAAAAAAAAGATAGTGATATAAAATGAAAAACAAGAGGATGAATGATAAAGAAAGGAACATGACAACCTTCTCTGCTTTTCCCTGTCGGGAAATGAACCGATCTGCCTTGATGGGACAGTTTGAGATAGTGGCTACATCAGAGACATACACAGGTTTCAGATGGAAAACTGTAAAACCATCAACCTAAAGATAACTTATTTGAGGGATGAGGAAGGCATAATCAGTTTCATAGTTGCTGATTGGAGGAATATGTGTAGAATGTTCTCCTCAGGCTAAATCCTTAACTTTTTTATGTTTCATGGTGCTCCAAGAAAAGGTTAACTGAGGCATTATCCTCAACTGAGGCTTAGTACTTTAGCCACACGGAAGCAGCCATGGAAGCCCCATTCCTGTCAAATTTAATGTGAGACCTGGGACTCAAAGAACTGACAGCTGTGATGACTGACAACTAACTCAATAACAACCAGTCTGCTGAAAAAACAGGCCAAATTTCAGTCTTCTACTCCAGGTTAAAAAATGAAGACACTAACAATCGCTTTACTTGCCAAGACATTTGCAGATCATCCTCTGGAGAATGAAGAAATAGAAAGTTTAGAGATGGGATGAATGGTTTCTTTATCCATCTAAAGTGCAATGTAAATGGATTATTTCTGTTTCCAATATTCAAGTTCTGAGAGTTTGTCATGTACAAACATTTGCAAAGGTTTGTGCATAGAAATTTTAAAAAAACCTTTATTTTAAACCTTGATCAATACAAGGGGGTGGATTTTAATGATATGTCATTTTTTTCTTCTTAACTTTAGAACAATGCCGTTTAGTATAGCATTAATTACGATAAAAGAATATTACCCATTTTTATGTCTTTTGCATTTTTCGTCGATTTCAACAAGTAAATTTTTACCTTTTCCCGTCATTTTTACTGCATTTTTTCGCGGATGATACTTGGTTCAAATTATATTTAGCCTGTTCGATTTCTTTGCTCAGAAATTGTAATATCAGATGTTGTGAATATGTAATGTAAGGTTCCTGTCACACCTAGTAGCGCCATTGTTGGTTCAGCCAATTTCAGGATTACTAAAAATAAGGGATTTTATATTAAAGAACAGTCCAAACCAAAAGTTTGCAAGGTGAGTTCACGTGAACGAATAAAGAAGCCTTAAATTCTTGGCTATCCGAGAGATGCCACGTTGTTGGCTGAGAGGCCGACGTTTCGCCTGACATGTTGCAAGCTTCCTCAAGGCAGATAGAAGAAGCCTTGATTACACCAGTAATGTATCCAACAGCTTCACTTGTCTGTCTGACCTGGTTTTGAACATATTTTTTACATCTGTTTTCTTTGCTCTTTGGGCATGTTTAAAACATTTTAAGAGCATTTTATTGATCATTTTTAGTGAAGTTTTAGGTCATCAAAATCTACCCTCTAATCATTACTAATACTAGAATCTATGAACATTTATGTTCTAGGATTTTAATTAAATATCATTTTTTTCCCTTTTCACTTTAGAACATGACTGTTTAGTATAGAAATACATTTTATGTTAACGGAAAATGAAATGACTTGTTTTTGTATGTAATTTTTTTGCATTTTTTACTGATTTCAACTCATAAGTCATTTTTCACTTTTTTACTTAATTTATAAGGCATTTTCTGATGATTTTATTGATTTTAATATTATTTTAATGGTACTTGCTTTAAACAATATTTACGAGATGCAACAAATGTTCACCACAGAATTCCTGAGAAGCAAATTTGATTGTTTTGCTCATATATTTTAATGTCAGCCGTTGTGAGTACTATGTAATCTAAGGTTCTTGTGATGCCAATCAGTGCCATTGTCAGTTTGACCGATTTCCCGATAAATGAAGGCAGAGATTTTCTTTTAAAATAACAGTCCAAATCAAAAGTTTGCAAGCTGAGTTCATTTCTACAATAGGAAAAAGCTTTGTTTACATCAGTATCATATCCAACAGTTAGTTTTGATAAAAAAATTTACATCATTTTTCTTTGTTTTTAAGGTATTTTTAAAGCATTTTATTGATAATTTTTGGCAATGTTTTAGGTCATCAACATCCGTCCCCTAATCATTACTAACACAAGAATCTATTAACATTTATGTTCTAATAACTTCTATTTTATAACCAAACTGCTGGTAGGTAAGTCTTTTCCTTAAAATACAAATTCCTTTTAAGACCTTTATTTACATACCCTGAAGCAGATGTGGCATTAGTTGAGCCTCTATTGAGCTGGGGAGATAATCTCCTGCCATTCCCACAGCTGAAGAGAAGTGAGGCATGTAAACAGGATTTCCTGGAGGGGATGTGGCTCCTTCTTGGGGTCCTGTGCAGCTTCGGTAGCCACTGCTATCAACTCTACTGCCAGCATGCGTCTCCACTATATCCACTGACAGAGACTTCATGCGACTTTCCACAGTTGGTGAGGCAGGGGATGAACCTGTATGAGAAAATATTACTCGTTCATGATAATTAGCAATGGCAGGTAAATTGATGTGTTGTAAGTCGCTAGTATAAACAAACCCTTCTCCAGACAAGTAATTTTTCTAAAAATTCCGGTCATCTGCTAGACCTAGCTATTGTAGTAATTAAAAAAGGATTGAAATATAATAAATAATTAATAGAAGCAATTGACTTATTAACAAAATAAACATGCAAGAAATGAAGACAATATACAATTTTTACAGTACCATAAAGTTTTGCACTTTTGGCAAATATAAATCACATTACTACACTCCTTGAAAACTTGAATTTTTAAACTTATTTATTACGATTATGTTCATCACTCCCAAGAATATTTGGCCATCCTTGATGAATTGTTTTGATGGATGAGTGGTAGTGATGATGGCATTATTCAGTGGCAACAATATTTAGAAAACAAATTTCCCTGCCTCCACGGTTCTCCTGCCCCTACCTCCTTTGTGCATTCCTACGCAATAGCTGAATTATAATAAACATACACCTAACAAATAATCTTATCAAATAAGAGGTTTCATCTCAAATGATAACCATTGACATATTTTACAAAAAGATATAATAATTCTGGTTTTATTTTATTTTATTCAAATTAATCAACAGGCTGTAGGCCCAGTGGATAAATCAAATACAATAACTTCTTTGCTGTGAAATAATGTTACATTACAAAAAGTAAAGAAAAAAGAAAATAATACATTGGTAACATTGTCTCAGACCAATGTACGATCACAATATTAATTTTAAATGAACTCGTAAATAATCTGTTTAATATTATTGAAAAATTAGTAAGATTAATAACATTTCCAGTGAAGTACAAATTATCTAATCTGGTAAGTTGTGATGAATACAAAAAGTTTTGTGCTCGACAATCGATATTTAGATTTTTTGCTAGATTACACATCCCCCATAAAGGCACATGACAAAATTGGTTGGTTTTTGCAACTGGTACGAAAAAAGGGTCACATTCTGTATTTCGTAGACTCATTCTCGGAACTTTCAGTAGTAGTTTCGAGTGTCGGTGAATACAGTCATCTCATTATTAATTAAATTACATAAATATTTTAAATCATTGAGATCTCTGTGTGATTTCAATGAGCTAATATCTAGTATACTTGCAATTTGATTATAATCGTGACTTATTCTAGGTGAGGGTAAACACAGTTTCCATGCTACAACATTTAAAAATTAATGTTGTAATCTTTCCAATTTTTTAAAATTATTTTCATATATTGGTGATCAGAGAGGACGAATGCCATAAAATCGGTCTCACCAATTTTTGATATAGTGTTCTAAAAAAGTTTGGGTTCCTGAAATTTGTAGTTATTCTTCTAATAAATCCAAGCATACGAGTTGCTTTTGTTATGATTTGATCAATACAATCAGTAAATTTCAATTTGGAGTCAACGAGTACCCCCAAATCCTTCATTAGTGAAACAGTTTCTAATATGTGGCCATTTATTGAATTGTGGAAATGTATCTTATTTCTCATCATAGTCATGGTTTTGCATTTCAATATATTTAGATGAAGTGTATTGTAATTACACTGTGAACTAATGAGTTTAAGTTCAGTTGTAAAGTAATACAGTCTTGCAATGATTTTATTACAGAATATGATTTCAGATTATCAGCGTACATTAAAAATAAGCTTGAGGGAAGTTTCAATTTTATGTCATTGATAAACAATATAAACAATAGTGGACCCAAATGTGAACCTAGTGGTATACCTGATTTAACAATTATGTGTTTCAATATTAAGGATTTATATTTCACATTCTGTAGTCTATCAACTAAATAATTTTCCAACCATTTCAATAACAGTCGATGAATTCCAAGATATTATAGTTTCTGTAATAATATTTTATGGTTTACAGTATCAAACACTATATACTATGATTTATAATAATAAGTAAGATTAAGTATATTAAATTTAAATGCCGTATAGGAGAAGAATCTAGTATATTGAAAGCTTTTGATTCTTTTAATCATGCAATAAGTGCTCGAAGACCAGATCTGGGAGCAATACATAAATTTAGACTTCACTAGAGAGTTATACAGTGACAGTAATGTACCTGCTGATTTAAATTTAACAATATGTCTCATAACCCTCCGCATACCAAGCTCTAAATGTAATCCTAAATACCAAGTGTGATACATGTGTACCTCACTCAAATATTGTGCAAGATTTCTTTCAAATATGAAATAACTAACTAAAACAGAAACATTTAGATTATTTTGAACAGTTAATATATAATGAAGGACAAATTTAAGATAATTAAGTAACATTATTCCCATGTTTCTCTTTTATTACACCAATACACTTCATCAAAATATTTCTTTCAAGGTTATTTGTGTTTTAGGCAAGTGATGCACATTTTTATTGTTTTTGTATCTGAATGTTCATTACACATAAATGATTAACACTTACTGCATCTTGTTCTACTCTTTCTATTTCTCTTTCTAATAAATAATAAGGAATAAAAATTGGTGATGCAGTATACCAAGAGGAGTACAAATGTACCCAAGTGCTTGTTTTTTAATAGAAAATATAAAACACCTTAGAACTATTACACTCTTTGAGATGTAATTGTCAACAGAAGTATTTTGGACAATGTAACAAAATTTCAATATCACAAAATCAGCGAATAGTACACCAAGTAAAAAAGTGAAATTGGGGTACACATGTACCCTGCTTGGTATGCAAAGAATTAATGAAGCCCAACATTTTTAAACAATTATTAACCACACTGTAATATTTAAAAAAAATTTTTGTATTAATTTATGTTAAGGCAATTTCCCCCTGATCCATTTGAATAGTACTTTTATCAGGTCAATTATTATAATTCTTTAGAATTCATTTGTTTAAATTTCAATATTTTTTACCTACCTGTAGCTGAGGGCTTTCGTTGCAAGTAAAATGCTACAGGATGCTGCAGAACTGGGTAGGGCCAATTGAAATCTGCATGCAAAGTTTTCAAGGCAGCCACAAAGTCATCAACTTGGGCAGCTCGCTCCCTTTCACGTACAAGCCATGTTACTAAAAGGAAGTCAAGGTGTGCTGCAAAATGGCCAAGGTCCGAGAGGCGGTGGGCTGAAAGAAGCCGCCGTGCATGACGCTGAAGGATGACGTCAATGAAAAATTCCTCAGCAGAGCCAGATGGTTCTCTGATATTAAAAGAGAAAGAAAGAAAAAAAAAATATTTCAATGTATAAGTTGAGGAAAAGTACATTTATGTAATTGGCATTAAAATACAAAACAGACAGGGCATTGGAACATAATTTTCTCTCTAAAATCAAGGCAACATCATGTTGAAAGAGAAATAAAACTACTCTTAACATAAAAATTGGAATATCAGGTTTTAAAAATAAATCTACATAAATAACATCAGCTATAAATGGAAGGACAATACAGAACATTTAAATAAAGGAAATAAAATAAAAACATGCGAGACTGAGTATTCAGGTAATATACAAAAGATAAGGCAGAACTCTTGATTTACAGAACAAAATCTGAGAAACAGAAAATCAGGAAAAATAACTAACTAGTAACGCTACAACAGTATATACTATCTTGCAATATTAGTAACTACTTAAGCTATTTTCAGTACATAATTCAGACAAGCCAGAATAATTTCACACATAAATTGAACATCCAGAACTAAAGGCCATTCAATATATAGCATTATCAATGCATTTGAAATTACGATATTACCTTATGCATATCTGCATATGCATTCTATGCAACTTTAATAAACTTGAATATACCATTTTATTGAGCATAGAGAACATTGTCACATTAACATTAAGTACATAAAGTCACCTATCTTATCACATCATGTTGTTGTTCAACAATGAACATCTCAAATATCCAATGCTACAACAATGCTGGATACGGTGGTTATAACAAATTATCAAAATAAAAGTTCTTTCATATTACATTGAAATTGTATTTTTAAGTTAAAACAATATGAAATAGCAAATGAACAAATATTACTATTATAAACAAATTTGTGGATATGGCAGTTAAATATTATTCACTTCTAACCCTGTTGCTTTTTACATTGCCTTACATATCTAAAATATATAATTATATTTGTAGTCATATTCCCATCATTAACTGTGAATTTGCTGGGTGATTCCAACAGATAGTTGTGAGTCAATAGATAGAGAATCTCAAACAAATGACATTGAATCAAGTGAAGTGTAATGTGAAATGAATAAAAATCATAGCCAACATTTTGTTACACAATGTGTGTCATGGGATCGACAAGGCCGTGAACTCTTGGTTGAACACCTGGCGAGAGCAAATCTGCATTTTGCAAAAGATGGAAATTAAAAAAACCCCATTGATAGAAGTATATACATGTTTCTACATTCAAGCACAGAAACAGATTATAAACATGATTAACAAGTATTTTATAAGCAAAAGCTTGCCAATACCTCAAATGATACCTGCGTAATGGGGGAACAAAGATGTCGTATTCACAATTTGATCACACCATCATTAAACAACACAAATTTTAAGTACATTCTGTTAAAGAATGAGAATTAACTGTTAAAGAATCCAAGGCCACAAATATGAGTGGGAAGAAAATCTGATGACATAGAAGGGATTGTTCTCAGGTGGCGTTTTTTGAAAGAACACAAATTAACATGACAAACTTTCAGAGGGGCCAACATTCTCATTCGCAAGACAATTTTTCTAGTCAGTTAGCCAATATGCAATTTTATTTTGTCTGAATAGAATGAATTACTTACATTTTTTTAAAAATTCTTAGAAGATCTCTCCAAAATTAGGGGATTATCTTATGTTCAAAGTCAACTTATATTTGGGTAAATACATTAATTGAGTAACCCACTATTAAGCATTTTCACTATTTCCAATGTGCACATTTGAAGCATGCTAGATGTTAAAACACCAATGATTTCTTTCGGTAGAGTGACTATTCTCTAATATTTTAATAGCTTTTAACTTTTAAACTAACATTACACTTTTAAACTAAGTTGGTTCTTACCGAGCATCTCCCCTGCCTGTAGGCACTGATTTTTTGCGCCTAATAGGAACTGCCTTACTCCCATCTCCTGTTCCTGAACTGCTTGTGCTCGCAGAGCGCAGACTATTTCCAGATGCAGTCACTCCAACTGTGGAGTTCGAATTGATACTTTCCACTTGCTGCACTTTTGGAGTGGTAGTAGTACTGTAGCTGCGACCTCGAGACACCTACAAAGAACTCCTTAACTTAAAGCTTTACCCAAGTTTCATAGAACCAGTTATCAAGAGTGATAATGTTATATATATTTATTTATTTTATGGAAAAGAAGGTGAAAAAATGGATGGGACTTATAATAATACACTTGCCTGCATTGTACCCAACACAAGGGACAGATCTTCCTCATTGGGACTCACGGGTGGAGTCTGAGGATTCATTCCATACTTGGACGGTAAAATGAATGAGGCACGAGGTGATTCTACATCATTTGGATCTGAAAATCGCAGAATGTATTTCACTGGCATATCATTGTGACTGTGAAGCAATTTCAATAATGCACTAAGTACGATTTTTCAGAGTAACATAAGATAAGCGATCATGTGCTCACCAATCGCTCGAAGAAAGCGAACAAGGTCTTTTGACAGTTCCCATTTGCAATGATCAAGAGAAGAATCTAAAAGTAAAGTTGCGTATTGCCTGCTCACTGATGAGGGTTCAAGATTCTATAGAAAAAGAAAATAAAAACAAAAAACATTACTAAAAAAATTAAAATATGAAGCAATAAAAAGTTCTTATAAATACTCTTCACCATGCCATATTCAATGATTTTTATGAAAATAAAATGTTTAAAGACATTACAAATACCATTAAAGGTTTTTCATAATGTTTAGAGTACCAATGCGTTTTACTTTCCCACACCACAGAGATTGACTACACAATGAAATTTTTAAAATAAAATGACTATTAATATAAATTATTCCTCTAAATCTCAATAGTTAATTTCATAAAATTTGTACCTGCAAAATGATAAGGTATGATGCAGCAGTGTCTAGCTGCTTTCGAGCCAAGCATTCTTGAAAGAGGTCTTTAGGTTTTCCGGCAGCAGAAAAAAGATACGGCCACAATGCTATTTCCGTTTTTCGTGCACACTGTACAACTGTTTGCAAATAAACAGGAAATTCTTGGATGAATTCAATAACTGATGGCAGCAGGGCATCTGGAATAGGGTCCTTACTAGTTGCTTCTTCCTCCAGTACCTAATGTGTTTAACACAAAATATTTTTAAAACAACTTCCTTGAATTATCTAGTTTTATGAGAAGTTTTAATTCTTTGTATTTATTTTGTAATTAATAAAATTTTCATGAGAATAAACAAATACAAATCAATTGAAAGTTTTTATTAAGACGTTATTGTAAGAAAAGAGTCAAAAAATGAAACAATTGATTATTTTATTTTAAAATACACAGGAAAATAAAAAAAAAATACAGATTTTAATAATCAAAATACAATTATGAAAATAAAGATTTATCCCTCACAATCATCTCAAAATATTTACAATCACACAACATAAATACCTCATGAAGCAATAGTTCTAAAGAATGTGGAAAATAAGGCAGATTTGTACAACTTCGAGCAATTTCCCATGCATGGTAACCCAAATTACGACGGATAAGTTGTCGAAGTATTTGGTGCAAGTAAACTTGACTCTGAAATGTAGAGCATTATTATTGTAAGTTAAAGCAACCCACATCATGATTCAATTAAATTAACAACATAAAGAACACATCACTCACTGTTTTTTCCAGAACACAAAATGGTAATGAAAAGGGTGAATTTGCGTCAGATGTATACAGCATTGTATCATTCTCAGCCCCAAGAAGGATGGCATCTTCAAACAAAATAGCTATAAAATAAGTAAACATAATTGGTTAGAAAGATTGTGGCAAAGGAATTTCAAATAATTATTTGGAACTAATAATATGCTATTGTTCACAATCCATTAGCTCCATTTATGCTACCTCATAATTTCTATGAAGTTTGTTGGAGAAATAAGAAAATATTTACCAAGAGGGTATATTCTCAGCTGGAAAGGCAACATAATTCGCTTCGACATGAAGGTATGGGCCTTATCTCCATCACGTGGAAAAAGTGGCAGCCATACACGCATTCCGTGTGCTCCACAGAAGAGCCATAATGCCTCAGTGAGATGAGGTTTTTCACGACGAGTCTTTCGAGGCACCCAGACATTCTCCACACAGGATGCCAATACTGTAGGATGTGCACACTGAAACTAATTGTAACAAATTTCCTTTAAACATTTTCAGTACAAAAGAAATGACTTCAACACATTTAATATTTCAATAGTTCAATAATGTTACAGGAAACTTTTTATAGCATATTTGAAAATGAAGAGGTTATTCAAAAAACCTGGTGAAGTCTTCAAAGTCTTTATAAAAAAAAAACAGCAAAAGAGATTCCCTCACTTAGAGATTTCTATTAACAAAGGAATGTGTATTGTGGAAATTGTGATAAGGTGACTTTCCTGTTGGTTGTTCAGATCAAATGATTAAAATTTGTTCACCTTAATGTGTCATCACATAATTTCAATAGATGTTTAGAATGTAAGGTCAACCTATGTCATGACCATCCCCAACAATCTTGTATATATGATTAACTCACATGCAGGATTCAAGAATTTTTGATAAAAAATTATAATATAGAATGGGATAAACAAACAAAAGAAAGTGGTGCATTTGAAGCATAAATAGCAATTGAGTACAATTTTGCAAAAATAAACAAAACCATGACATTAAAGGGAAACTACATATGAAAACTAAAAAAGTAAAATATGAGATAGTAAAATGGCAGATTTTAAAATACATAAGATGTCACAGATATTATCTTGTGATGGGGTAATACCATAATTTCTCAAAACTCAATTCCATACAACTCAACAATAAAAGCCCTTCAATTAGAATTTGAATAATATATTTTGTTCTTCGTACATACATGCATAGACTATTCTGAATGTTGCTGTAACATTAAACAAATTATTAAAAGGAATATACATATTTTTTTAACTTCTAAATGTTTATTAAGGAAAATTAACATCCTAACTATTTCTGGGTGCACGTTCCATTTTTTCCCCCTCCTACGAGTCAGCTGCAGTGGTTCTGTGCTGCTTGCTACTCAAACAATGTTGACACCTGTGGGTGCAATAAAGCAGAGCCACAGAGGGCTGGGTATTGTGTTGACTGATTTAAAGACTTAGTGGCACATTTAAGAAGTAAATACAAACAGAAAGACTTGTCTTTGTTGCTAGCAGAAGGAAAAGGGAGAAGAAAGGAATGCGGAGAAGACAATTATTCTGCAAAATCAAAAGAGAGAAGAAAGAGACCTAACAAAATTGAAAGCATTACAAAAGCATCTAATTATTTACTGAAAGAAACAATCGCTATTGATAGCACTCAAGTACTAAGAGTATCGGAGACTCATCCCTAATATTAACATAGATATTTATATTTATTTAGCATAAGAAAACCATTAAAATACCTTATATGACATATGGGGGAGAAGTACAATCAATGCAAGTATTCTTGAGGTCTGAAATCCCTACCCACACATTCTTACTATTCTAAGTTGAATTATGAAAAAGGAAGTACCAAGCATTTTAGGAAAAATTTGATAACATGAAATCTGCATCAGCAAATGAAGAATCGACTACCACAAAAATGTGGAGAACAATTACCCGAAAAGAAGATGATCCCCTAACTTTGAAGGATAGAATCTAAAGAACTTTCTCACCATGTCACTTTCCCTGAGATCTCTGTGTCCAGGATCTCTTTGCACCATCAGTAAACGACCACTCACATTCAGCATAATGCTCTCTACATCCTTTAATACATGTCGTCCTGTTTCAGTACGCAGCGCTGTGAGTGTTACAGATACTACACATGCTGGGTGCACACACAGAGCACTTGCATCTATGCTCTGAAGTTTCACAATTTCTAAATTTCCTGAAAAAAATATGTATTAATCAGCACAAAGTGCAAGAAAATTATTTATGTAAAATGGTATAGGAGTGTTTTTATATTCTAGGGCACCATTAAATTTTTGAATACTGCTAGAGCAACATCAAAACCTGCTAAGAAACTTCTGAGTCATTTGTATGTTTTACTGACTTAAAGAAAAGAGTTTAAGTTGAAAGAGCACTAGACAAAACTCATCATAGTAATCATAATAAAAACCTTCAAATACTACCCAGAAAGGGTTCAGGGCCACCAGATACTGTTTTAAACATTAATCTCTGATGTACTTTCTAATCAAACCTTAAATTGTAAAATAGCAAAAAATACCTATATGTTTGACTATTTTCTTATCCCTTAACTGCATGTAAGCAAAGCAATTCTTTTCAGTTTGCATCAATCACTATAAACATCAGATCACAGTAATGGAGATTTTCAGATTGCATGAACTGGTTTCAAGTGAGGCTTTATTAAGATGAGAATTCTCATCAGCCATTTTCAAGATTCGCTTAGCATAACTTGTATGAAGATCTGTGTTAAGTACCAATGTTCTGATTTTTTAAATATTAATATGATATTGAATTGTTTTTATAAAAGAGAGCTATTGAATGATAGTGCTGAAACACTATGATATTCATTTTTGATTGTGAAGATGTATACTCTGAACTGATTGTAGCAGTGATGCCAATGTGTCAATATTTTGACATTATTTGAATAATTAATTATTTCAATTATTGTTAATATAGTACAAATCATCAGTAACAATATCATAATTGTATTTACACTTTATAAACTATTGTTTAAGTACCAATGCCAGAGAATCTAAATACACAATCAGAACACGAGAAAAAATTAATGAAGACATTTATTAGTCTGTAAATGGAAAAACACTTTTGTTTACAATGATTCAAATTGTTTTGTTAAACAATTACTGAAATAATTGCCATATTTAGTTAACATCTAAGTATCACCTCACTTGTTTTACAGCAAGTAGGGCCCTACTTATATCTTGTCAGAACACACAATTCGAAGTTCTATGAAATTTGTTTCTTTTTGAAGAAAAAATGAATATTTTAGTGTTTCAACGATGATTCAATGGAAGAAAAAAGAAGAAAAAAATTTGAAACACAGATGCATAAATGAGTTGGATGAAAATATCTATCTTTCCAGAGACCTAGTTTCAAGTATGAAAGTATTCAACAGCTGCTGCCATCTGAAAAAATGAAAACTACAAGTAAGCTCAGGAAAAGAAGAGGATGTACAGTCAACAGTCCATAATAAAGATGACACCCATTAGGGGGAAAAAAAGAATGAAATTTAAGTCAATAGTATATGTAGAATAAAGTAAAGGAAAGAATTTCGTAAGTCAGTGCATGATTATATACTTTATTTCCAGAAAGAGATAGAAAAAAATTGTTTATACTATGTTAAGCCACCTACTGGACATCATCATTTTAAATAGCTATGTTTTGCACACCAAAACAAAGTTAAACAGAGTTGTCAGTTGTTGAATGGAATTTACTACCAGCAGACACTAAACTAACTTGCTTAAACAATATCCAATATATCAATCCTCTGATTGTTACAAGTTATTAATCAACAACTACTTTTTTCTTCTTTAACTTTCTAATCAACTACTACTTGCTCTTTTTTCTTCTTTAAATTGGACATTATCATTTAAATATCTAAACTTGTGGAGGAAATTAAACTGATGAAGCAATCTCTAGCTTTACAATGAGAGGTATAGGACAGGTTCGAAAATTAATTTGAACTTTTGCCTTCATAAACATGTCAAGTTTTAATGAAAAATATAACTATTCCGTATTCATAAATTCTTTTTTTTATTTGAGCAAAAAAGTTGTGTTTTTTTTTAAGTTCAGCCACTTTTCAGTAGAGTTGAAAAAGTCACAGGGGCTCCATGCAAAGTCCCCAAAGAAGTATCTTAATATCTCCAAATTGATTCAACTAGATTACATTGCAGATGTATTTACTAAGTTGCAGTTCAAAAGCTATTAATCTGATGGAATTATGTCTGATATATACTGCTTTCATTCATCCATAGGTATAGCCATTCTGATTTTCTGGTACAGAACTCCGTGTATCTCCTTGCCTTCTGCACCTATCTTAACAGTTAGTGGATTAGTAGCAATTAGTGGAACAGCACTAATATACCTTAATCCTGATATGTGATCAAAGTTATAACCGAATCTTAAACACAAATTTAGACTGAAAATTCAAGAACTTATTGTTGAGATGATTCGGATACTTTCCGTCCATATTCTACAACCTAAGGTGAAAATGTAACAAATAAAATGAGAGGGTCAGCCCTCCAGTTACATTTTGATTTAAAGCCAGTTGCATTTTTGGTAGAGAATTACTCTATGTATATTTTATGTGTAAAGAAAAGAACCATCATTAGAAAAGTCTCTGTTAGCTCCTTTTTCATATTACAACTTAGTGTTATCTTCCCAAACATGTCCCCTTACAAGTTGTATTGTGTTCCTTTCACATCAAACAAGAATAGGGAGCATTTAGCGTTGTACCGATGGCAATGTTCCCTTTTATATAGTTGTGCTGTTTCTTTAAATATCACACTCATTGTTGACTAGAATGCAGGAAAATATTTTACCACACATGGATACAACAAATCGCTTATGTATTGTACTTCCAAGTAATTTGTTGACATAATTATTCTGTTCTTCCGTCAACCAGAAAAAATACCCTCAGTTAAGGATAATAAAATTTCTATTTCCACTATGAATGAGTAATAAAGATTTCTTGTAAAGCTACAAACCTGGGCCACCTTCTTTCAAAATGAAGTTGTAGATTGTTATCTGGCCAGTTGCACAGAAGATGACAAAACGGTCCTTTAGTCGGTTAAGCAGCAGCACTTGAGCATGCACACGCACACTCTTGAGAAACATATTGTCTAGACGGGTGTCTCTCGGATAAATGCGGATCTCATCCCGAGAATCAATTATGCTGTAACAACCCATCACAATGTGCTCTTTCCACCAAAGCACACCTCCAGTCACAACAAAGTCTTTTTCTTGGGTCTCATTGCCAAAAAGCTTCCACTTCCGAGTCACCATAGAGTAATGAGCCAAACCTGTACGACCAGCTACAGTTATGTTTTGACCTTCCACATCAATGGCTGTGTACTGTTATGGACACACAAAAGACACAGCATAAGAAGAAAAATTCATATCAAAGTTTTGCAACATGATATGTAATAAAAGAGAGAGAACATGCCACACATTAAATGATCTGTACAAAAGTACAAAAGAAGGAAAAAGATGCTGCTCTTATTAAACAAGAACGTTAACCAAGTGTATAACACTGGGTTATCCCTACAGGTGAATGATATTGTGTATTCTCAACTGAATAAAACTTTGATTGTATTTGTTAATCTTCAAGCACATGTGCAGGCAGCAAATTGGCCAACCAAAAATTGACCTTTTAACGGTTTAACATATAACTTTTAAAAAAACTCAGAAGGTATGTTAGAGGGAACGATAATGCAATATGATGCAAGCATTGTCATCAGAAAGCAAAAGAATGTTACTGGCACACTCCATGCACCAGAGTACGTAATTAAAGGTTAAAATTTGACTGTATAGAGACCAAGTAATGTACTGAAAATACAATAAAACCTTTTCTCTGAAATTGTCTTATATGTGATGTTTTCTAAGTGTAATAAATAGAAACCAGTGAAATTGGCCTCTGGAAGTGCTCATGTAACAAGGCATGAGCCCCTGATGTTTAAATTGAGTCTCACTTCAATACTTTGCAATATTGAGTGTTTTAAATTACAGGACATGTATAATAAAATAAACTCTAATGAATAAATTTGGAAAAATACTTCTTCCTTCTTTTTGCAATGTTTACAGAAAAATTTGTAAGATAGGATTTGATTATTTTGAAGCTATTTAAAGCACATTGTTAATGGATTTCTGCAATTTTCCTCAAATACATCAATCACCAAAATCTTAATCCTTTCATCTCACCCTTATGGGCCAATTAGTGCCCAAATATGCTGATGGTATCTGCACCACAATCCACTGTTTATTCCCCATCATTGTATTCAAAGATCCAGTACTTGTGGTATCAGCTATGCCATACAGAGAAGAGAGCTGTTCTCTTGATTGTTCACTGTACATTTTGGTCCAGCTCTCACCTAAATTCACATATAATCTATCTTCTCCTTGCAAGTACAGGTGACCTTGATGGCTCTGCAGAATAGAAATAAAAAAGAAACATTATCTCAAGAACTGTTATACCAGAGTCTTTGAGTATGGGAATTAATAATTAGAATGGGAAGTCCATGACATGAGAATTAATTAATTTACAAAACAAAGTCCACCGGGTTTCCCAAATTAAATTAAAATTCCTCAAATAAAACAATCAGTTAGTATATAAGCAAAACTTAAATGGGATTAACATACTCATGAAAATCGGTAATTAATGTTGTAAAAGAGTCAACAAGAACACTATTAGAATTGCAATATTCAATAAAATTATTGATCAATTACATCACAGTATATAACCTATTCTTATACAAAGATCTATAATTAATTACCGGATTATGAAATAATCTTAAGTTTCGCAAGGTACATTAAGGAACCAATGAGGAGATTCGAAACAATATGTTAGTAGAATAAATAATACCTTAAATAATGTTAATAAAAAATTATTTTCTTCATTACTCTCTCCTTTTGTTCATTCAAATCAAATTAAATCAAATACAGTGTAGAGACACTCAATATCAGATCTTCTAGGAGACCAAATCTCTGAAGCATAATCAAGCTTAGACCTCAAAGAGTGTAGAACACAACATGACTGGTGATTCTTAAATTTCTTGTCAGTTCTTTAAAGATACCCAAGTGATTTATTAGCAGAATTAATTACATTATCGAAATGAAATTTGAAGGTCAACTGACATTCACACACAGATTTTTCTTCAAATCAATCCCTTCTAGAACTGGGCTACCAACTTTACAATTAAAATCTACTTTATCACTGATTAATACAAAATTAGATGATCATAATAAGAAAATTAAACAGATCTCTGATCGTAATGTGTAAATAAATATTAAGCTGGCAGAAGGTAAAATTCTGAAAATTCAAACGCATACACTAAAAGGAGATTCTGCACATAAACTTCAGGATTACAATATATTTATGTTTGGTCTGCATGAAAATACAAGCTTATCACATGCTGATTTGAAGTCAGAAGACCAAAAAATTATTAATATTCTTATTATAGATAGAGAGAGATAATGAACTCTGTTAATGTAAATAACAGAGGGGTTATTATATTGGAGTTTACTATGAGATCAGGAGTCTTGTTTGTTATACATTGGCTTGGCATACTTTGAGTTTACCTGATAAAGGCATTCATGCTTATTGTGAAATACTTTATAATAAACTAAATGAAGTCATTCTAGCTAGAGTACCAAAATTTCAACAAAAATCCTGTAGATATCCTCCATAGTTTGATCTTGACATAATTAATCAAATAAAATGTTAACAAAAATTATTAAAACAAAGTAAAACTAATCAAACTTCTATATTAAAAACACAAGCAATAGTGTCCAAGGAAGACTTTACAAGAATTTTTATAACAGCAACAATCAAAACTGAAAAACAATCCCATTTATTAAATAGAGCACTAATGCAAATTAAAAAAACCTTGTTTATTTAATACTTTTCTGTACTAAAAATATATTTTTGACTAAGTAAATAAACCAACAAAAGTGAGTTTTTTTAATAATTTCTTGATGAATAAGGGTTGATTAAAGTAATAATTACACTTTTAAATCTTGTGAGACTTTTTCTGCTGATGAATCATTGTTGTTTATTTTTTTTAAAACATTAAAAAAATATTACACACATTGTGTGTAATGTGTTTGGTATAAATAAAGATTTTATAAATACTTGTGTATAATCAGTAATTTATTATATTTTTGAATTAATTTCTTAGGTACATATTGTTGTGAAATGATCGCGTACATAGAATAATTTACTAGTATCCGAGATCAAAACACAAACAAAAGGAAGAGAGGAATACCAGTCCTACTGGACAAGAGGCATTTCAAATTTGAAAATCATAAATAAGCTTCAAAACTGTTTCAGAAGTTGGCGGTCCTGACAAGTTGTAAAAATCCCTGAATTTGTCGTCATTTAGTTTGGCAAATTATGTTGCCCAGAGTGTAAAAGTGCATAGCCTTGTGTAACATTTCATGTGGTTTGTGAAAGACGGCTAAAAAACAAGAGCAAGGGATTTAAGTAATGGATTGACAATTATTACGAATTGTAAGATGTTTTTATTGAATATTATTTATTAATTTTGTAATATTTCTTTCATAATAAGCATCTATTAGGCCTACAGATATTACATTTCTATTCTGTGACCATTCCGAACCTGATCAGAACGGACTCAGATGCCCTCTCCTGCCTCTCGTTATGTATACAGCAGTGACGCCTCGGTGGAGCATCAAGGGTATTTTTAGAGGTTTCTTGGTAATTATTTTTTTGCATGATTTTTGGGCAGTGTATTGTGTATGTAAAAAGAATGGAGGCAGATTACATTGATTAAGAAGATAATAAATTTTTTCATTCTTTTCCTGTTTAGAGAGTGGAGCCCTAAACACACAAGATAACCCATCGACCCCTAGATTTTCGCCTTCTCAATTTTTGTCCCCTCCATAATCGAAAAATGGATAATAAATGAGAATGGTCTTAATAGTGCCTAGCGAGGGGCTCAAACCCATGACCCTAAAATTAGGTCTCTAAAAATCACCTGATTTCGTGACCATTAATTCCTATTGAATTTTAATTTCTAATTAAAAACTAAACTAAACTAAACTAAATAATATATCACCTCCAACAAAAACTTAATACAAATAAATGTATGTTATTTCAGAATATAATAGGAAAGGGTAATAGAAGACATTGAAACAGAATCTGCTTAACTTCAAAGAAACAGGGTACTTTCCAACTCCAAATGTTGAATATTCTAAACTTCAAGAAGAAAAAGTGTGAACCAAATGCTTGGAAAAGTAATGTAGCAAAACTTTAAAGTAATAAAGGTGATAAGTATAGGTTATAAGGGCAAGGTGAAATGGAAAGTCTAACATTAGAGTAATAAAAATAAAACAGGAGGATTTAAATTATCTTAATGCAGTGGATTCCATTGTTGATTTAAGACTATTAACATGCAGTACCGAATCTAGGCATCAACTCAAGTGGACAACAAACAGACGGATGTGCTTTGAAAAATGCATGCTATTAGTAATACGAGTAAAAAGTATTTTCAATGCTGATTACGAGTTTCTAAAGATACTTCAGAAGAAAATTGACAGGAATGCCACCAGTTATTGACTGAGGGTCAACTGGTAAGGTCTTTAGTCACCCAAAAAAAGTGTTTTCCCCCCCTTGGAAGGTGGCTTTGACCGTTCTTTCTGATAGATGGTGAGATCCTGTGCCTAATTAGCGGGACAACTCCCCTATCGGAACAAGCTTTAAGCTCCCGACTTGGTCTCTCGGTATGTGTGGTAGAGTAGTGTATACAAGCATGAGTGTATGTAAAGGATGAGGATAGAAAAGGAATAGTAAGAATGTGGTAAGTAAAGGTAAGGGAAGAAAAGATCGTGCACGGTCCATGGCCCGCTTTGTTAGGGTCCAGCAATTGCCTGGTATTGATTGGAGAAACCTGGAAACACTACCCATAAGAGCAAGCGGCTGTTAGAATTCTCCTCCAGAAATGACTGAACATGCCTTGCTATTAGGCTAGAGTTGAAAATTCTGCCACCGTCGGGACTCTAACCTAGGACCTCCCGGTCAGAATCTCTATATTGATATCAGTTGAAGCACTGAGCCTCCATTCGACTGTCCATACAAGGAAATGCTTAAAATGAAGGAATCAAATTGGAAGAATCTTCAAGAGCTGCTACCTTTCATACCTTATTTATTCTACACTTAAATATGAAACTAGAGGTGCAAGAAAATGGCACAGACTTTCCCGTATTAGTTTTCAATTTTCTTTGGTCTCTGCTTGCTATACAAACTTGCCACATATTCTTGCTAGCTGCACATTTATAGCTGTCCAAAGTACATATTTTTGAAATTTTCTTAATTTTTCGGTTTCCTAATAGTAGAACGGAAATATTATTTTAAGAATATTAAAGAACGGTAAAACTTCGCCTAAATGGCTATTTCCTTTGACAAACTTGAAGCCGGTTTTAAGAAAATGGCGCTTAAGCACTAGTGTATATTCGAATTTAAATATTCTAAAAACTTCATTATGGGTTATTTGAAGTACATTAACTCTCAAATATAATAGCGTTTATAAATTGCTGGAAATGTGCATATTAACTGCGCGAGAGATCTTTCAAGAAAATTACATTAGTGTAATTTTAGAAATAAAAATAAAAATAAAAAGGAGGAGAGGAGAGAGGAGAGGAGAGGAGAGAGGAGAGGAGAGAGGAGAGGAGAGGAGAGAGGAGAGGAGAGGAGAGAGGAGAGGAGAGGAGAGAGGAGAGGAGAGGAGAGAGGAGAGGAGAGAGGAGAGGAGAGAGGAGAGGAGAGAGGAGAGGAGAGAGGAGAGGAGAGAGGAGAGGAGAGAGGAGAGGAGAGAGGAGAGGAGAGAGGAGAGGAGAGGAGAGAGGAGAGGAGAGAGGAGAGGAGAGAGGAGAGGAGAGGAGAGAGGAGAGGGGGGAGAGGAGAGGGGGGGGAGGAGAGGGGAGAGAGGAGAGGAGAGGAGAGGAGAGGGGAGAGGAGAGGGGGAGGAGAGGGGAAAGGAGGGAGAGGGTGAGGAGAGGGAGAGGAGAGAGCAGAGAGGAGAGGAGAGAGCAGAGAGGAGAGAGCAGAGAGGAGAGAGGGGAGAGAGGTGAGGGGAGAGAGGGAGAGGGGGAGGAGGAGAGGGGAGGGGAGGAGAGGAGAGAGGAGAGGGGAGGGGAGGGGAGGGGAGGAGAGGAGAGGGGAGGGGAGGGGAGGAGAGGAGAGGGGAGGAGAGGAGAGGGGAGGAGAGGAGAGGTGAGGAGAGAGGGGTGAGGAGAGGAGAGGCCACCTATACCACTTTTTTTCTAAGCCCTTCAATTATTACAATTTTATGATTCTTTGTTCCAATAAAGGTTCTTTGTTTTATTTCATAAGAAAAGTAATAGAAGCATTAAAAATAAAAAGCATAGGGAGGTAATTATTAAGATTTTATGTTCAATGCCAAAATGCTTGAACCTAATATGGCACTTCTTCACTAGATATTTGTACAAAATCCAAAATTTATACTTGAAGTTCTGTTTTTATGCATTCTGTAATAGAATTTTTAAAGACTTACCATACAAGGGTTAACAGTAAGAGCACTCTTCACAAAGTCCAACTGAATCACAGAATCTTCACCGGCCTCGGTGGATAAATTTTCATCATCACTCTTGGATGGTTGATGATTAACCATCCACAACTGGTAACCTTCTGCAGACCACTCCTGTTAAATATACAATAAAAATGAAATAAATAATCGATAAAATATTAAAAGATGAAACTTACTGGTATCTAAATTTCATATCATCAGAAACCCTACATGCCCTCATTTTCACATTCTCAAAAACTCATCAAGCCATTATGTAGGGACATCCCATTCTCTGACTTCCACACACACCATGCTTTGGATCTGCAGAGGGTTGCTCCTGGTAAGTTCCACATGCAAGCCATAATCCCAGCCTAGAGAGCAGGAGAGAAGAGCTCCAAATGTGCTCCAAAGAGAAAAGCCACCATTTGCCCATGCCACTGCCATTGCACATCCATCTGGCGTCCAGCGCACACAATGGACTGGTCCAGGAAGCCCAGGATAATCCTTACTCAGCAGAACAATGTGGTGTGACACTTCCAATCCTCCAGTGCTCTCATCAATGCAGTACACTGCACACTGTGAACTGACAAAAATATATAAGTTTTTAATGAGTGTTTTTGACAGTCACATTAACTTAGATTATATGTTCATAATTCCATTGAGTTTTACACAGGAATGTGTGTTGGAATAATATTGGTAAAACTTTTTCAAATTCATGCAAGTTTATTTATAACTTGAAATAAAAAAAATTAAAAATTATTGTAAAAAACGCAATAAGCTATTGTTGAGATTGTCAAACTAATGTAAATCATGCATCAGTAAAATAATTAAATACATAATTATACTATGAAACAAAACTTGTAAAATTATTATGCTGAATTACAATTACTTTGGTGCCATATGCGAGTACATTACATTATAAATACAATTTTTTGTTTAAGTTTTTCATCTCTACCTCCAAGATGCGAACTATAATTTGAATATCTCGGAAGACAAAATTGTTTATTATTCAGTTTTTTACTCAACAAACGTGTAATTTAAATTGAATAACTAGGTATATCACCAGATTGAGGTTACCCCAATTAGAGGGGCTCTAAATAATATCTTTAGAGATAGTCAATAGCCAAAATGAAAGCCATCTTTCAATGACAGTTTCAACAATGTAGTTATTAGTACATAAATAACTAAATTATTGATGTACAGAAGATGTGTACATGATATTATTTATGAACTAGAAAACATTCACTCTCAATTTAATGGATGTAACCCAAAATTCATTTCACAGTTGATCATGAAACTATTAGAATGATTAACTTTGAAGTTTCAGTAACATCATCTTTTCTTATTCATTGACCTCTCAAAGATATTTGATAGTGCCTCTCAAGAAATATTGCTAACAAAGCTAGACTACATTGGAATTAGGTGTCAAGTTAATGACCTCATACCATACCTCTCAGGATATGAACAATCTGCAGAAATTTTCTGGCATTCTAAAAACACATTCTTTAAAATTAATTCAAATTGTTAGTCACCACACGAGTGCCACAGGGATCAGTGATAGGACCATTGCTATTTCTGATATACGTTAATGATGTTCCAAGATCCAACTTAAGTTGTCTAGAAACCAATCTGACAGAATCTTTAAATGAACTAAAAAGCTAATTGTCATTGAATTAAAATTAAATGTTGACAAAACTGTGTTAATCAACTTTAAACTTAATACAATCACCCTCAACAAAGAAATAAGTGGAAGTCACAACAAGGTTGAGAATCAGACTGTCATAATTTTTTAGGAATATTAATTGATCAAAACCTAACTCACAATAAATATGTGGATACACTGTAATGAAATAAACTCTCCTGGATTCCTCTAACAATACGATTCTTGATACCTCAAAACTAGCACACTTCTATCAATCTATTATGACATAATCCACACTTGCCTGGAGTATGGTTTTGAAATAAGGGGAGATAAACTATCAATATTGGTAAAACCATTAAGTTTTGAAAATTGTCCAACAAAAGAAGTGTCTCAGAAATGTATTTAAAAATAAACCAAGACAGTCTTGTAAAGACTGTTACACTACATATCAAATACTGACCATTGTAGCACTCTATATTTACGAATTATTGCTATTATTAAGAAACATTCATAATCAATATTTGGTTAGTAATACAGATGTATATAATTATCAAACACAACGACATAGGGACTACTATTACAGTAGCATGTCCTCTAAAATCAAAGATCCATACAGCATTGCAGCATAAATTTTTAATGAGCTCCCCTAAAAGAAGCTGTTAACAAATCCTTCAAAATATTCCGTAAGCGCTATACATTTCTTAAATGTTTAACATAAAGTTATCTCCAACAATGAACTCAATGGCAGAAAATAATTAGTTTACTATTATATTTTACCTAATAATAGAGAATATATGTGAATTCATCTCTAAATACTTGACTTCCTTTCACTTACTTCAGCATTTCCACTTCTCCGACCCACCCTCCCTTCATTGCATTTCTTGGCACCCACTAAGAGTACGATTCAGTTCTGACCTGAGAACTCGGTTTAGCAGCTGATTGAGCGGCACACATTTTTGACATTTTATAAATACATTAATTTTGAAGGGGTTTTACCAACATTATTCTAACTGAGAATTTATTAATGCATGACTGTCGATAACACAATGGAATTTCGAACAAATAATGTAAATATAAGAGTACAATACCAATTTAGGTGTACATAATATTATTAAAACCATAATTTAGATTCATAAAATGTATTTAGTAAAGTTGGTGTGTGTGTGTGTGTGTGTGTGTGTGAAGAAACCTTCCAAAAATCAAATTAAGAAAACTTTCAACTTGCAATTGCTAGGAAGAAATTACCAGTCTTCTCCAGGAATTTCATTGCAATAATTGTAAACACTAGTTATGTTAGCCTGTTACCCTCTTTCCCTACCATTCAGTACTGAACCTCCTCTTCTTTGTCTGAAATTGAGAAGTCACTGCAGAGCAAAATTTGTAAAGAAACAATTAACCTTTTATTCTATCTGCACAATGTGATGGTGCAGTAGACATGTCAATGTTACCAGTCTCTGACAATTGCCTTAAGTCTCAGCAGCTAATTTCCTCACCTTTTTGCATCATTCTTTTCACAATGCTGTTTGAGTGCTTATTGGTTCTGTTCGTTTGATTGGAAAATGTAGTGTCTCCAGTATTGTTACTATCACCGATTTGGAGTCTCAGGAAAAGTTTACTCAACCCCCTGACGACTTACCCTTTTTTATACACAGCATTGTCGCAAGTTTTAATTTTAATTCTTTAACTGATGATTGAATTAATCATGGAAGTTTTAAACTGAGCTGTGGAAAGGGCTCTATTAATCCACAATTAAGCAGTAAACTTTTGTTAAGATAGCACTCTGATCTTTAGTTTGTCACCTTACTTGACATTAGAAATCTGATACACACAAACATGATATTCTATGAGTCAATAAGTAAAAGAACAAAAGCTACAGAACAAATTGTTCAACAAAGCTAATAACTATACTCAACACATTAAGAAATTATAACTGTCTATTCATTGAATGAATGTTACTCATATTTAAAAAAACTTACTTCGATCTTCCAAAAACAATGAGACGGTACTTATGGTTTACACTGGCACATGTAGCATCTTCAATGTTTTGAGCCCATATTCCTTGAACTTGCTGAAACAAAACGGAAATAATTCCTAATTTAAAACTAATATGCTCTCACATACCACACTCTTTCTTCAATAATTATTATTAGTTGCAACAGTAATGAAAAATTATAGTGACTCACTCGTGAAATTAAAACCAAAAGTGTCAAACTATACATACATTACTCTGATTGGGACATTTTGTACCTCAGAAAGTTTATCGCTTTTTCTATCCGATTTTTATTACCGCTTCTACCTACAGGCCAATCAAAATGTGACTCATCTATCTTAGGAGGCAGTATATATTGATCACTGGTTAAATGTCCAATAAACTGCATAGGTACTACAACATTACTCCTTCAATTTAACATAGTTTTCAGTTATCTTCAATATTTGGTGCATTTTGAAGCTCTATTGAACATAATTTCATTTGTGAAATAATCCTATTAAATACCACTTATGCTTTGGAAATTCTCAGATAAATCCCCTCCTCGCTTCACGAGTTGGGGATTTATCAATAATTTCCGAAGCACTTGTGGTATTACCTATGATTATATGGAAATGTACACACTACTACTAGTTTTCATTACATTAAGTGAGATTTTTATTATTGTGTGAAATCAAAATGAATCTGTATTTATTTTATTAACATTGGCAGCAGTATCACTGATAAAAGCCCAGATCTTACAGTATGGTTGGTATATGATATAAAAACATATGATTCAAAGGCAATTTAATAATGATCCAAGTATAATACAATATATTGTAAATGATCAACATGTTTTATTGCATAATTATGAAGAATTTTCAATCTTCTATAATTTGGTAGACTCAGAGTTGTAAAATTTATTTTGAAAACTTTCAAGAAATAATCATAGATATATTCAATCATATAATGTTTTGACTCTAAGGATTACAGCCTTCAATAGTACAATAGTAAGTGTGACCTCGAATAAAAATATCAAATAGTTCCACTTCAAGATTTTATACATTAACAATGTAAACATGGAAATGGTCAACCTTTAAAAAGTAAAGTTAATAGTAGACAATAAAATTGTACAACATACCAAATGAGAGCTAAGAGTTTGACTCTTAATGTTATCTAATACATACATTGTTTCTGCACTTCTGCATTGGTTGCAATAAGAATTCTTATGTCCAGCATTTGGAATATTTTAAAATCATATAGATAATTTGTTAAATTGTTCTTAGGATTTATTACCCTATACAAATAAAAATTTCAATCCTTTCCTGCAATAACGTTAAATTCCTCTGTAAAATTAAAACTTCATTTAATGTCCTGTTCCCAAATCTTGTCTCCTGTGATTAAAACTAGTAGTGCTACAAATGGCACGGACTTTTCTGTATACGTTTTCTATTTCCTTTGGTCTTAGCTAGCTATTTGGACTTGCTACATACTCTTGCCAGCTGCTATGTATCCTTACCCATAGTCTTTTTTTCTTCTTTTCCTATTTCCCCCCCCCCCCCCTTCATTTTCTTAATTTCTCGTTTTCTTAATACTAAAATGAAAATATTATTTTAAGAATATTAACGAACAGTAAAACCTCCTCCTAAACGGAAATTTCCTTTGAAAAATTTGGCATTTAAGCGCTACTGTAAATACCTAATTTGAAGCTCTATGTCACAAAGATTTTTTGAGTTTTTGAAAAACTTCATTAGAAGTCATTTGAAGCACTTTAACTCACAAATACAATAGTGTTTAGAAATTGATGGAAATGTGCATATTAATGGTGTGAGAGATCTTTCAAAAAATTGCATTTGTGTAATTTTTGAAAAAAAGAAAAAAGACCCCAAAATGAACTTGTCACATTAAAGAGTGCAATTAGCACTATCCATTCAAAGAAAACATTGGGAACGGTTTTTGAGAAATTGGCAATTGAGCGTTTCTGAAAATGCGAAAATTTGAGCTAGTTTTCACAGCAAACTGTAGAGTTTTCAAGTAACTTTATACAACATTAGCTCCCAACATTTGTGGAAGTGTGATTCATGTAAGTGAGAAGTGAAGATAGAACACGAAAGAGGAAGGAAATATTGTGGTACATTTCTTAGGGTATTACTTTGGTATTTGCTTGGTGTTGATCGGAGAGACCACGCAAGAATATCGATCAAAGCAGCCAATTACTAGAATTCTCTTCCAGTCAGGAACTGAATTTGATCTAGCTATTCAGCTAGAGTCAAAACTCCTGCCAGTCGGGGACTCCAACTCTAGGACTCTAGTCAGAGGCACTACAGTGACATCAATCAATGCCCTGAGTTACCTAAGCTGGAGCAAGCCATTCTTAAGTTTGATGTTTTATCCTTCACCCAGAGGGGATATAAGCTGCTGGCACTTGGTGTCACAAAAGAGAGTTTCTAGACTTTCTATGTACACTGAGACTGCAGGTGGCCTCATGGCCCCTCATAAGGGACTCAGTTGAGGCTGGTACTCATGGTACTCAATGTGTTTGAAGTATCAAACCAAACAAACAAAAAAGCAACAACAACAATCATTAAATATATTCCTGGAACCAAAACCAATTATAACACTTTTGGTTACAGTTTTTAAAGATATTATTTCATGGACCTTGTTATTGTGGAGACACAGTTTGAGAAATTACTCTCAATACATGAATGTCCTAGTTTTTGGATGCTATTCAAATTCCTCTAAAGTATAAAATAATCTACTTTTTTATTGGCTGTCTCGGGCAGAAAAGGGTCTACACTTTTGCAATTCTTTAACATTATTTTTTTGATTTATTCATCTAAAATACTCGGGTAATGTTTTCCAAAATTCTGTAGATAAGATCTCTACAGTGCTAGGAATTCTGTTAATATGGAGGTTCTTGCCCTGGCTAGGAAGGGAATCTCTATAGTACAATGAATTTCAAAATTATGTATTAACTCAATTGTTTTACAAATCAAGAGGAAAGAGAAAGAGAAAGGCTGTCCAAAAAAGGAATGGGAAGCAAGAACTCAGCAGTGACAAGACACTACTGAATCAAAGGAACAGACCACTGAGTCTAGCCCTATATGAAGATTTATTTAACCACGCACTTGACGTAAATCAGTTGTTCGTTGTTTCATCCAATCGGGAGCTTGAACGTCCTCAGAGTGACGTCACTGTAGTGACATAAGCTCACAATTGGATGAAACCACGACTGATTTACGTCAAGTGCACGACTAAATAAAGCGTACTATAGACAGTTTAAGTTGACGACATTAAAACTGTAGGAAAACCCTTTGAAGCATTTTGAATCTGAAAACAACATGCTTTGAAATAAAATAAAATAAAAAAAAACATTTTGTTACACAAAACTATAAAATTATTTGGAATGATTTCAATGCTTGTTAGATGCAAGGTATCAATAGACAATTTCATTAAAATCCAAAATTTACAAATTACCAATCTACTTCTCCATTCATTAAACAACTAAAATATTACCAATTAAATAAACATCTGACTGCGAGAGGAGGCTTGGACATATGAATTTTATTTTAATTACTTCAATTCTAATAAAAAACAAGGAATATGTAAAAATAAAAGATCATACATAAATAAACAAACAACTAACATTTGGATCAAATCTGAGTGATGTAGCTGTCAGAAAAGCTGCTCTTCCATCACTAAGAACTACAGCAAACCCTCCTACCAAAGGAGAGTATTCAATATCTGCCACATATACATTCTCTTCAAGGATGGGCACAGCTGAAAGAACAAGAGAATAATATGTAATAAAAGTATTTAAATAAAATTAACACATGACAGAAGCAAATCTCTAATAATTACTACTAACCTTTTGAAACTTGCTGGTCAACACAAAAGGGCACCCGTTTCAGGTCTAGACAGTAATCTCGATTAAGGGAGCCATCCCACCGATACCTGAATACTCTACCACATGAAGATGCTATCATTAACTCATCTCGGATGCAGACAATACTGGTAATCTCTCCTTCCACAGGTGTTTCGCTGTCCTGAATTTTACAAACAATAACACAGGCAATATCTACATTATTAATTTTTTTTTTTTTTGAATCAGCAAAATGATAATAATATATGTTATGTAAAATAAGTTGCAATATAAAATTTACCACTAAGATTTACATAGTGTATACTAGTATATTCATCATACAATATTTTCTGATTATCTCTTATTTAACTCGAAGTTAAAGCAATTATCTAATAATGTACCAGATTGTTACAAAGGACATTCAATAATTAATGAGACAAATGGATGGAGAAGGAATACAATTTATTTAATGTTAATGAAACTTTTTGAGGGTTAAGTTGCCAACCTTGGGGAAACATTTATTTAGCCGTTCAATTATAATGACTGAAAACAAACTCTTTTATTCATTTCAAAATGTTAGCTCCACTTGAAATATGAATGGAAGAAACGAAAGACTTTTGCTATCCGAAAGGTAACCAGCACAAATTTACTGAAGAATGATGAAACAATAAAGTGAAAATTGCTTAAGCACAGTGATAGTAAGTGGTTGAATGTGTTTAATTTCGGCAAACCAACCTTCACTGATCTCCATCAGTCTGGAAGAACTGTTGAAGACATCCCTCTAATAGTTACAGCTCTGCAAACTTGCGTCACTGATGTCATTCATGCAGTTAAGCAAGAAAAAATGTCCCAAATTGCTAGTTTGTACAATATTTGTGTTGGAAGCATGCAGTCAGGCATTCATACAACTCACTTGCTTGACAAGAAATGTGCCCACACTCCTCAGGGAACGGCAGAAATGCTTGACAAGTTGAGTTGCCAAGTCCTCCTTACAGCCCTGACCTTACTCTTATTCAATTTTCATTTGTTTAGGCCTCTCAAAGATATTTTACATGGTAAGATGTTTGATGACAATGGAACGGTCAAAAAAGCAGTATATAAATGGTTCAAACAACAAAGACTTCAATGCTTTAGAAATAATAAAGCTCACAGCACAGTGGTAGTGTCAAGATGATTTAAAAGTAAGTTTTATGGTCATTGAATAATCAGTTTCTTCTCTAAAATACAATTTATTTAGTCGTGTACATAACACATGTAAGCTGTTGCAGTTTCATCCAATCATAAGCTTATATGTCACTTCAGTGACATCACTATGGGGACGTACAAACCTAGATGAAATTGTGAATAGCTGAATTACTTCAAATGCATGGTTAAATAAATCCTAGTATACATCAATTTATCTTGTTAAATGAATGTCCCTTGTAATAAGGTAATGAAAAAATAAACAATATCAACAGGACTGTCCAATTTCCATTCTTGCAGATGAATATCTAATCAAAACTAATAGTACTAGAGCATTACATCCAAGGAAATCCCTCTTGGGAAAAAGCTGATTGGGTTTGAGATTTATATCAGTTTGTTGAAATACACGATTATTGGCTTATTATTAAAAATTATTATAATATTCTAGAGCTGTGTGAAAATGAAATACAAATATATGTTAACTTTCCACCCTGCAAATTGGGCTTTTCCATCAATTAAATAAATTAAAATTTGAGCGATGCTTACCAATGATAGGTGCAAGGGTGGCACTACTTCTTTAATAAAAAGCTCTGCACTGTCACGGCGCAGATTAGGATTTGGGGAGTCAATTTGTTCATAGAGGCTCTTCTGATCTGCTATTACTCCCAGTTTATATAGAAGTAAGTAGCCTTTTACAGTCTGAAAGCATTAATTCAACATACAATTTATACTCAATCACATTAAAGTACATCACAAACAAACATTAAATTTCCATACGCACAGCAACAACAAGCATGCTGGAATCAGGTCTCCATTCCACCAAAACATTTTTTCCAATGGCATCAACTGATTCATGTAATCGCTGATGAAAAACTATGGGTACACATGGCTTAATGGAAAAGAAATGAAGAAAATCAAACATTTATACCACAATTTTGATCATCTAATTCACAAAATAACTTTGTTTCTTTATTATCACAACTAACCTTGCAAAACCATATGTACAAAGTGTTGTCAGTAAGAATGGCAAACAGTATTTTGTCCCTATTGCAAACAACTTTACGTATCCTAGACTGGCCTAATTCAGGAACGTTTAATTCTTTCGGCCAACCAATGGGAAAATACATAATTTTCTTGCAGTCAAATCCGGCTCAAAACAAATGGATAAAATTAACTTTGACTATTTTAATCATACTGCAACTCTGTCTCACAATAGACAGAAAAATACACAATACATTTTAAATTATAATGTTAAACAGCAAGTAGCTGATCTAATAACAATCTTCTGATTGTAATGAACACTTCAGTTTTCACGTTACTGTGACAGACGAAACACATTCCTACGTTTTATTGATAATCAACACACTTTCACAACGAACCGTCAAACTGTCATACAGAGGAACACAATCTTGAGCATTAGTTTTTTCTTATACCTAAACCCTTAAGCTTTCAATTGAGTTAACCTGGACGGGAACGATAGGTCAGAAGCACGTCAGGGGGACGGGACGGATGGGACGTGGGAATTCGGAGAGATCGAGCGTTGCCAACACGCAATCGGGCTGTCAAATGCTCTTCGCGCAGCTGATTGCTGAAGCTCTGGCGTAGGGAAAAAGTTACCTCCTACAACACGAAACCAGCTTTGTTTTCTGCACGACTCTTGCAATTTTTCAAGCAATAAAATTATAACATTTGAATTCAATTTTTCGAGAAATATTTGTTCTGACAGAAAGGAAGAAGTAAAACAGAAAAGGTGACCTAACTTAATGGCTTACAATTATCATGTTTCAATGTTGGCAATGGACTTTCCAAAGGTTTCGTAGCTATATTGTGGGAGCAGATTAGAGCAGATTGCGGAGATTCTCTTTGGTTGACAGTTGCCTTGCGTGTAGGCTTCTGCAGGCAAACTACTTTGGGTGCTCTGTGCAAGCTTCGGCTACAAACGTCATGAACACACAGCCTTCGACCATGAACGACAATTTAGTCGTCCATGCCCCATGCTCACAGATATTCCCATATGAGACACTGGAACTGAAAGGGAGGACACACTCAAAGAAAAATTTCCCTTCCCATATCCCATCCTTATCCCTCACCTCCCCCATCGTTCAGACATCCAAACAAAATAACCCATCAACCCTCAACAAAATAATCTTTCACTCACCCAGATTCGCGATCCCCGACCTTGCACTGGCGAGAGGAGTCTCAAACATAAAATTACTAAATTAAAACGTTCCCAGAGTGAAAAGTTCCCAAAAAAGGGACACGTACTTCTGAAACACACACACACAGTGGGCAGTTCTAAGTTGGAGACGAACATTAAACATCCTTCAGACTGTCCAAAGCATAAATACTACCACATACCTTCATTAAAATACATAGGCAAAAATGACAACATAAAGCAGTTAATTACTAATTTAGAATTAGGTGAAGGCAGTTAGATTCTTGCACATTTTTAGAGAGGCTGCGAAAAATAGTTCAATTTTGAACTCCCGCTTAAATGTTGACAATAATCGTGATTGGCACATACAGAAGTGGATGTGGGAGTACGGGAGGGGAAGACGCCCGTCTATACTTTGATTAAAATACTCAGTCTGTTGACACTTCGTTAGTTGTAACGCTGTCATCCAATCGAAAGCTTGAAAGTCAGCTGTGACACCGGCACAGATTGTCAGAGGACTGAACATTTTAATCGAAATATAGTCGATAGTAGCGCTCTTGGTGGATGCGGGTATCGTTTGATCTCCCACTCTCTGAACATAGGTCCCATGTCATGGGAGTGATCGCTTTATGCATTGGGTGATGTCCGGGTATTCTGTGTTTTAGGGTGTAACTCGGGTTAATTTTATGATGGCAAGTTTGGCTTTTAACATTGAACCATTATGATTTAATATGATGTTGGAAATAATGGTGCTGATAGAATTTCCTTCGAGTCAGGGGTGTATATAGGTGTTTGGAACCTATTTACTTTAATAAATTGAACCGATAGTTTAGAATAAAACTCAAACCTTTGTTTTGTTGCAGAACTTAATATTATTACACTCTGCGTTTTGGGGGGCGTGATAAACGTTTAATAAAATGTAATTAAAAACATCATTTCTTGATGCTGTTTTCTATGAAGTTATATTTTTTGTTGCAGTTTTAAATTTGGGAAACCAGATCTTGACCACAGAATGGCATCTGATGGAGAACTCAAAGTGACCAGTCCTGTTGAGAGCATTGAAGCACTGACAAAAGAGGCAGACAGTTTGAAGGCCAAACTAGAAGAGGAGAGGCAAAAACTTAATGATGTAGCTTGTACGTTTGTGTGCCAACGTGAATTTTGGTTATCTAGATCTTGTGAATCTGATTGTTTGTAACCTTTCATATAAATGTTCTAGTATCAACAGTAGCTGACCGCCTGGAAGTCATCACTTATTTGAACATAAAGCCTCGGAGGGTTCTCAAGGGACATCAAGCAAAAGTATTATGTTCTGACTGGTCACCTGATAAACGACATATTGTTTCTTCATCACAGGTTAGAAATCTGTGTCTATCACTAAATAAATTATATTTAGCAAAATTTCTTCAGTATTTGAATTGGTTGTTTTATTATAGGATGGCAAAATGATTATTTGGGATGCTTTTACTACTAACAAAGAACATGCTGTTACAATGCCAACCACTTGGGTCATGGCATGTGCTTATGCTCCCTCTGGAAATCTTGTTGCTTGTGGGTAAGTATAATTTGATTTCATTTGTTATTGCTTCATCTCTTAAAGACTTGTCTCATAGAAACTTTAAAATATGTAAACGTAGGAAGATAATTTCAGCGGACTGTTGGGGGTTCATTACAAAGAGAATATTGTTTATTGTTAGTGTTTACAAGACTCTTTAAGCTAATCACAATGTGTTTTTTAACAACTAAATTTTAAAAACTACCACTTTTACAAGAGACTCATTTATCTTGTGTCGCCATTTCAAGTACTGAATATTGTATGGAAGTGGTTTAAACCTTTAGATTGCTGCTTGGGTAAAGGAGAAATCCACAGTGGAGGGGATGATCGAAAGTTAGGTTTTGAGGAGTAGCTGTCAATGGACAGGGGATGTTGGACGTTGTATTATCTACAGAGTTCTGTGTTGTTCATTGTGCAGCATTATAAAAATTTTAAATGTGATCAAAGTGCAATATGGTGGCACAATAAGAAGATGGATTTCAAAAGTAACAAAGTGAGGGTTTTCATGAAACTAATGAAAGATATCTATATTTACCATTAAATAGATATACAAAGTGAATTTTCCTAAAAGTATTATCTCTTAATATGTGTTGGTAATTATGCATTGCACAGACTCAATGATGCTTTATATTAATCATGAGGGCCGAAAGCCTGAGCCTTGTCCTCAGCTTAGAAGTGTGAACTTGATGTAAAAGTAATTTAGCATGAAAACACCAGTGAAATTGTGTGTGTGTGAAGTGTAATAATACATAAATCTAGTTATTAATGATGAAAGAAAATATACAAACATCTTCCTAGATTTAACAACTTTAATATCCCCTGATATTAAATGATTCATGAAAATAAATTACAAATAATGGTCACAAATCTGCAAATTTGTTTTCCTTATCCACTCTTCAAATTTTAATTTTTCCAGATGTTGATAATACTTGAAAAAAGAAATGTCCGAGATAGACAGGTTACGTCCTGTGATAAAACCTGGGATTCTACGCAAGGTAGTTATAGCTTTAGTATCAAATAATACAACTTGTTTCATCCGTTTAAACTAATTGGGTTCTGGTATGCCTCTTGACAAACATTTTTACGTGTTGTTTCAATAGCTGCTAAAATCTCAGCTTCTGTGGTAGATAAGGTAACAAGATATTATTTGATTATACCAACTATTGGGTACACTGGAGTAAAGATGGTACACCTGAAGTCTAAAGTGTGTCAAGTTCATCTCCATGATATGCATCACTCTAGCATCTGAATGTATTTTTGTTAATATCTCTTCTGCAGATAATTGTAAAATCAGCATCCTGCTTTGAAATTCAAATATTGAAAAAATATGTAAATGTTGACTATATCATGTTCTGTTGACTTCTCTAAACTTTGAGAGACTACTACTATAGCATCACGCAATATTAGGCCTCGTTCCACAATAAGATTCATTAAATCATCAACAACTGATCTGAAGGTTGGCTAAATCCCCCTCCCCTCCATTAAAAAGTTAAATAATCCATTTAAATGTCTAAATGACTTTTTGAAAATTATTTAAAATAAAATAATAATCTTGAATCATTGTGTTTATTGAAATATTAATCAAAACTCACATTTAATCACAACAAGATCAAACAAACAAATATGAAAAATAACACAAATTCAAAATTTACAGTAAAATGCAATCTTATTTCGCTACTGTGCCGTTTGTCATATGTTCGTAACTTTATTACCCAAACAATAATATTAACAAAAAAAAATTGTTACCATTAATGATTTGAAATCCTGAGGGAGGGATTAATCCTTGGAATCACTCTGTATATCACGGACAAACAATGTATACCAGTTCAAATTCAAAATATAGTTCTGTTCCAATGGTAAAAATAGGTATTTTATGTGAACTAAATTAAAAATGTAATATTCCAATAGCATCCTGTAAATACCCACTGGGTCTTTTTTCTCTTTTTTACCCAGTGAATAAAATTACCTACAAGTTTGAGCAAGTGAGCTTCAGCCCTTTCAAAAAACCCATTTTCCCCCAAAAATGTGTAAAATATAACCATGTTTTGCATATTCTAATCAAATTATAATACACAAATTATGACTCAGGTAATATTCACTTTGTCAAAAATCTTAATATATAAAAAATGGTTGGTGGATGTGTGTTTGATGTTTGTATTCTAGCATAACTCTGTAACCTAGGAGCAATATAATTTCAACCAAACTTGATACACACATTTCTAAAACGAGGGAAAATAAAATGTCAGTGTATGGAATGCAGGCAATGAAGGTTAATGCATCTTCATTTGGACTTCACTCAGATGAAGTGCACATTAGCCAGAAGGAAGTGGCTAGAGTAGATGAAGTATGTTGTGGTGACAAGAAATGGCAGATATGTGATAAACGGGGATGGACTGATGGGAAGTTTCTAAGGTCAGTGATAGTCAAGGTATGTAGCTTGGAGTTTCATTGTACCATTGTAAATTTGTATTTACCCAATTCCACCAAACCTAACATCACTATACCTCAGTTGACACTTCATTACACATTTCTAAGTTAAAACAAGGCTCTGGTCTTCAACAATCTTGATTTATATTACACAATCTTCAGTCAGTGCAACTAACAATGTGCATAATATCCAACACATGTATGGATAATGTAATAATGAACTGAATGTAACAATATCACTTTCTGGAATTACTATGAATAGGATTGAACAACATGCTGAAACTTTCACATGTTGAAGTTAAGCAGATTAAGGTGTAATTACCACAGAGATCCCAATCGCCAAGAGATGTTAGGGTGCAGTTGCACTGATGCCCTCATATATAGACACCGGGTTTGGAACAAATGCCTGTATAGTTCCTTTAGAATGTAATGGAATGTAATTACAGATGTTTACGAATCATGAAAAAATAGATCAACTAAAAGCATCTAAGAGTGCCTAAAATGTCTTAAAACAGAGATTGGTACATATTTTAATTTTTTTTGCCTAATTTCTTGTGTGTATGTGTATTTGTTTCTTTATGATATTGCATTATATTATTGTGCTTGTATTATATTATTGTCATATTCACTCTCAATCACCTAACTATGGCCAGCTATTCCCACCTTAGGCATATGAAGTTTGAAATGAACCGTTCATTGTCATTTGTACAGCTTTTTCCAGTGTGTCTGACTAAAGGGCGCTTTAACCAGGCACTTCCTACATTAACTGTGTTTTCATCTTTAGTCGTGACTTATTGTAACGACCCCCCCTGGAGATATGTATTGCCAGGGCTAAGAGCCAGGCATGTTCGGCTGGAAGTGATGAACAACTTACCTTCCACGTCAATATTTCACAGCAGCCGAAGATTTCTACGGGCTAACTCCCAGTAGAGGTCGAGATACCTTCAGGATCAGTATCTTTCTGGGTTACATTTTCAGATAGAATGGGATCAGGTGTGTTCATCATAAGTCACTGAATAAAATACCATAATTTGTTCAACGTGGCTCCTGAGGGGAGCCAAAGTTAATTCATTTCCTCAATGTTGACTCAAACGGTTTCTATTTTTTTATTTTTCACTTTCTACATAAACTTTAAACTAAACAAAACAAATTAAAATTCCCATGCAGTACAATAACATTGTATTTTTTTCTTGTCGATTTAATATTTCATTTCATTAGTTTTTTACATTTTTGTTTCAACACTATCACAAAACCTTCTATTACACACCTCTCTTATTTACAATATGATGATGGGTACTTGAGGTTGTGAATCAGTTGTCGCTACACAGGGGAGTCAGCGTCCTTAGATGCAATAAACCCATCACAAATGAGGCTGGTGCGCTACCCTTTGTGCAGTGAAAGTGAAGAGGGGGCAGCGATGGCTGGGCGGGGGGTCCGGAAGCTGACAGGTACTTGGCGTAAAAGCCACTTACACTGCCCATGCATTCAGGGGTCGGCGTCGAAGCTTGCGCAATGATGGCGTTATTCCTGTGACCTCTCTGTCTCAAGGCTAAAATGTATGCTGAAGTCGTTTCTGCCAGGCCCTGCTATGCGTGGTCAAGTATTGTAGACAATCGCCAAATGTTCAAATTGCGAATAAAAATTGGCGGCGAGAACTTGCTGGCCAAGTTAAAGTAATGGAGTCTCTCCACAGTCTTGTTTACCTCAAAGTCATGTGTTCGTCTGTTCTCCTCCTGTAGACGACCACTCAGACTCTGAGTTCCATAGTGAATATCATGCCATTAGCTGCAAAGTGGAGGCAGTGAGTAGGCAATGCTAAGCTCCTGGTTGCTCGGTGTCGCCGGTAACTCACCAGTCGGGCCCCTGGTGCGTCGTCCTTTGAACAGGATTGGGTAAAGGAGATTCTTCGGAATGCTCTGGAATCCTCAGATAAAAGTCCAGAGGGAACTTGATACCACCCATCAGGTTTCCTAGGTTTTGACAATACGGCTAGAGACTAAAGGTGTAGGTAGTGAGGAGAAGGGAAGGGGTCCCCAAGCTGCCTGAACCTTAGTTCGGGTGGTTCCCTGTTGGGCTCTTGTCTTCGTCGTGGCAGTTACCCAATACTCTGGTCAAAGAGGAGAGACTAGTTCCTGGTGTGTGTGAGTAGCACAATGTTTGGACTTTGGTACTAGCCTGGATAGCTAGTAGCTCTGAGCTGGCAGGGTGGCCCCAACCCAGGCATTGAATGGCGAGGTTGCCTTGGGGGCAAACTGCATTCCGACGGGATCCAGATACCAGCTTGTTGGCGTTCTTATGTGCTGGCGGGGTGTGTGGATAAAGGTGAAAAGCCGTAGGTGCCCACCTGGTAGAACAAGCATTTGTGTGGGGTGGTAGCCCACACAGGGTCCGTACTGGCATCCTCTGTCAATTATTTGTCTCCTCTACTTGAATGAGATATTCATTTGTTCTACTTGAGGTCAAGTGTCTGTCTGTTGCACTCAGTGAAGAGCTCGTACCTTATAAACCATTTTTTCCTTTTGTCCAATCGAATGCGAGTAATTCTGTAACGTGAGATTTGCATCAGCGCCTAAACTGCCGCCGATTTGCTGCCGATGTCGTCACGATGTCATCTTAGCTTGTAGAATTTTCTCTCACTCTCTACATCTGATTGGGTGATGGAACCTCCCTTTTCTTCATCGTTCTCAGAAGTAGGTCAAGATTGCTTTTGTGTGAAAGGATTTCCACGATTGTTAACGCAACTCTCTAGGACCTGGAAAGCCCTTGTCTTCCTGGGGACATCCTTCTGGGAGAAGGCGGTTGAAAGGGGTGGCATACAGGGTGAAAGTAGAATTTTTGGAAAAAACACTAGATCAAAACGATGTTTATGACATTTTATTCTGTGCATTTAGTACTATCTATACAAAAAGTTAAAAAAGATTGTGGCTGTTTTTGTAAAAAAAACTTGTTATTGTCACCCATATTTAATTCCAAATTGCACAAATACTACTAATATTTTAAAAAAAATGTAAGTGACAGTAATTGAAGAATTAATTGTGGAGAAAAAATTCTTTGGAAGAAAAAATCTCGAATATTGTATTTGTAGGAAGACACTGAAAAAATTTCAAACATTTACAATTTTTTAAAAATTGAGTGTTAACAGTGAAATTGGGACCTTTGTAAGTGGAGCTATTCTTACACGAAGTTTAAAGAAAACTATTGTTAAAAAGTTTTGTAAAACCAAAATGTAAACAAGCATTCACTAAGTATAGAAAAAACACTTCAGCAATTCAAAATACAGAGCACATGAGTAGGAACAGGTCCCATTATGCAGGAAGGCATCTGGACTCCAGCAGCACATATCAAAGTTTAAACTACCACGTTATTGTAACTGCTGTAGATTGGTTGGTGTTAGGTTTAGAATAACCTGTTTTGCACAGAAGTCAAATGAAATTTTATCTTTAAAGTTGGTTTGAATGAATTTTTGAACAGGACTTTCAGATTAAAGAGTGAAAAAAAGAAAAAAAAACTATTAAAATTTGGAAAAAACAGAGGATTTTGGATTGGGGATAGCATAAGGTCTGAGGTCAAAAGCTTAGAAGTTGTAACCCACGCATGGGTATATACAACATATCAAAAGAAACTAGTGATTTTACAGAATGGCACAGACTTTTCCATATTAGTTTTTCCTTTTTTTTGATCTCGGTTAGCTATTTGGACTTGCCACATACCCTTGCCACCTGCCATCTGTTGCCGCTGAAAGAATGTTTTCCAAAATCTCAAAGCTTTGACTCGAGCCAGATGGACTGGGGTTTCTTCAATTTGGAAAATATTGTACGTATGATATAGGTGTTAGTGGTGCTCGCAAACTGTCTGTCCGATGTTTTAATTTAATACAACTTTTTAAACTCAGTATGTTAAAAATAATTAAAAACCACCGATCACGCACATTTTTAAGCACCGAACTCCATTTGTCAAGCCGTTCTTCTCTTTTTGCTGAAAATTCATGGACTGAAACTTCATTATTTACGATACCAGTTCAGACAATCTTTTTAAGATTGGTCTAGTGGCTTTTCCAGAATGCTACGAGAGTCAGTAGATTTTCATTAGCATTCTGAAATTTTTGTTGCTAATTGTATTTCATAGAGATAATTATTTATTATTCTCTCCAAAATATAAAGTATTGAATATATTGAATTTTTTGAAAGGCAAGGAATAAAGAGAATGAACTTAGATTATGGCCTTGTGTATTACCCCTAATTATGAATGACTAGGCTATGAAGCTAATAAGAATTGATTTTTTTATTGTTGATTGCCATTTACATTTTCAATGAACTTGTATTTAGTTTTAAATGTGAATCCATATTTTAAGAAACAGAGTTTTTATTTCAACAGTTTTTTATTTCAAATTTCTTTGAGGTTCTAATTCTGGATTAATTCTGAACTTTCATTGATTTTTTCTTGCAGAGGCCTTGACAACAAAGTGACTGTGTATCCACTCAGTTTGGAGGAAGATGTGTCAACCAAGAAGAAAACAGTTGGCACTCACACAAGCTATATGTCTTGCTGTACATTTCCAAACTCAGATCAACAGGTATGTTTGCAGAACTCTGTAAGTAAATTGTATCAAGTATATTTGAGTTAGTTTCATATGTAATTGTATTCTGATTTGGATGTAATAGTGATGAATGCTAGTCAGTTGTGATTTCAGGATTCCTTTTCAACATTAAGTTGAAATCATTCACAATGAAATTGGACTACTCAAAATCAAATTGAGACCAAGTACAATCAAATGAAACCAATCACAATTAAAGTGAGAACAAACTCTTAAAAATAGAGAATGATACTCTTAAAAATTGTGAACAAACACTTTATTTGAGAGTAGACGGAGTAATTCATGGTGGAACAAAGCAATTCAAATTGAGAACAAATGGGGGAAGTAAAAAATTATGTAAATGTAAAACTTGTGAATTTGGTTTGTTGAGACACGGAAAAATAATTAAAATTCAAACTTTATCATTTTCTTCTCTTTTCTGCTTGTCCTCTTACTCCTCATCAACCTTTTTACTTTCTTGCTCTTACTGTGTAAGCAGAGATTAGTATTGTAATTGTGTGTCAGAAAATGGTATGTTTTCAACAGAAAACTAATTGCTGGAACCTGGTGACGAAAAAGGGGAGAAATCTTATTCCTATATTAAGTGAAATACTTTCTCTAACACTTTGTGCAGTCAGAATCCATATTTTGTAGCTCCTAGATATTGAAAAATCAATTGACACCAAAATGTCTGTATGCCCATCTATTGGTGAAGTTAGCTCTTAAACCGTTAGGCTGAAATTGATATTTCTCTATCAATTTACAGGAACTTGAAGCCCTCTGAGGGCTCTTTGAGGATACATTACATTAAGCTTCCAAATTTTCTTGAAAAGTCTCCAATTTTTTTTTTATTAAACTTTGTCCTCAGATAGTGTGAAAAATGCTCAAGAGATAAGTGCAGATTTCATTTTTTTTTTTAAATCTCTAATTTTTCGAAAATTGCAAAAGTTCACATTTTTTCCCTAACAACTACAATATTAAAGATAGACATTTTTCCCCCTGAATATAAAATCTGTTTGTTAAATGAAATAGATTTAAAAAAAATATATTATTAAATAATGCAATTTTTGAAGAAAGAAAAAAAAGAAATAGTTTTCATCTAATTTCTGCTTGAAGTTAATACAATTTATAATTTTTTTTTCTCTCAAAACAACTCTAAATTTTTTCTTTACATAAAGGACTTTTAAAAAACGACTTAGGGCCATGTTTTCATTGAATTCTGAATTTTCAAGACTTGTGTAAGTTAGAAAAATAATAATGCAATGGGACCATTTGTTTTTTAAGCATTGGAAAAGCATCTGATCATAGCTGTGGGAGTGGTGGTGAAGCAGTAATGTGCTTAACTTGTTGACTTGAAGAATCTGAGTTTGAAATTCAGCACAGAAAAAAAAAATTGTTGGTTAGAAACATTTTTGTAAACAGGTTGTAGTAATATTGTATAGCCATTAAAAATAATCGGAGAAAGTATGTGCTAGTGGAGCTCTGCTAGATTCAGAGAGGCAGCAGTATTAGAAGGAAACAATTTGCAATATTATAATACTGTATAAATGTTACGAATAATACGAGAAATTATGTGTGCGTGTAACAACGTCAATAGCTACTTGGGGCCCCATTACAACATTCAATTTAAATACTAAAATGAATCGTAATTTTTTCTTACGACTTGGTTGAAGGTGATATAATTTTGTGCAGATACTGACAGGGAGCGGTGACTCCACATGCGCTCTTTGGGATGTGGAATCTGGACAACTTCTGCAGAACTTCCATGGTCATGCGGGAGATGTAATGGCCCTAGACTTAGCTCCTTCTGAAACAGGAAACACCTTTGTGTCTGGGGTGAGTGACAATGCTTACAATTTGGCGTTTTAATGAGTCAATCACATCAATCCAGAGTATATATATATCCACAATCCTTAGCAACAATTGTGCATGAAATACAGAAAAAATTATGATTACCATATTCTTGGCTTATTCCTCTTTAATCATAAAATAACTTGATTTAAATGGTAGTTTAGTTCAACCCTAACTTGACTGTGTGTAATAAGTTTTGTATTTGCGTTTTGTGATTTTTTTACATGCCCTTTCCTTGCTTGGAGGATGTGTGAAGTATCTTACGTGTATGCCCTAATTGCCAGAATCTTTCTTCAGCCAATCACAATTTCTTTAAACATTGTCCAATCTCTAAATTAAAGATTCCCTCTCTTTTTCTATCATCGACCTCTTTTGAAAGAATGATTTGCTTCAATGGCCCCCTTGAGTTTTTCTTTAAAGGTGTCCCAAATCAGGCAGAAAAAATACACCAGCATTATAATTTGCATGTTCTTAACATTTTTAGTCTTTAGACTTTTTCAAGAAATTTTCTAATTACAAAGATATAGGCAATAATTCTTGGTTACATTCTCCGTTATAATTTTATTTGACTCTCTTAATCAGAGTATAAGACAGAATGTCGCCAGAATCCATGTTTTCTGGGACCTTGATACTGAAAAATTGACTGACCGCAAAACATCTATGTCCGTCTGAGTGTCTGCGGTCAATCCTAGTGCCTAAACTGTTCAGCCGATTTTCTGCAAAATTGATATTCCCTGATTGATCTGATTGAACTCAAGGCTTTGGGAGTTTCAACCAGGTATTTTGATTTTTGGCAGTATTTAACATGAAGCCTCAATAACAATTTCAAAAATTTCTGTAAAATTGCTCCAATTTTTTTTAAAATTTAACTTTGTCCTCGGATAGCATAATGGATACTTAAGAGAATGTGGTGCGGGTCTCTTGTTCATTGAATTTCCAGATGTTTTTGAAAATTGCAAAAATGCAATATTTGGGGGCGCCTTCCTACAGCTCTAATGAAGATAGATATAGACATTATGAAGACATCTCGAAATAAGATCATATTCATTGTTTTGGAAATATTTGCGGTTTTCATGTTATTTCCGTGAAATATTACTAATTCATTTTTTAATAATTATTTTTCCTGAAAAACTGCTCCAAATTTTGTCTTTCAATTTTCTGTTCATATGTATCATGGGTCGATAATAAATATGGTACTGGACCCATTTTCTGCGAACTCTATATGCAGCATGTGTAAATGAAGCTTCAATATGTGCACATTTTGTTGAACTCTTCTTTTGCTTGTAATGGTAGGAGTAGAGGTAATGGCAAGTTACTATTTTGTTAGCAATGCAGAAAAATCATACTTGCATTTTGATTACAAATGCAAATAAATTTTCTACATCTCAAAATAAAAATGTCTATTTTATTCAAATATTGCTAATCTCACGCTTTTTTAAAACTTATTTTTATTTATTTATTTTAAACTTTTACTCATCTTTCAGAATTTTTTAAACTATTTTTAAGAAAATAAATTAGGTATTTGAATCTAATGAATGTTGTCCATTGAAATTGAATAATACGACAAATAAAAAACATTTCTTTATTTGTAATGAAAATGTCTAGAAACTGCTAATGTAAATCAGTACAAATAATTACACAAATTAAAAACAGGATTCTGAATGAATGCATATTGCGAGAAGAAAATTTGTATCTAAATGTGCAAATAAAATCCTGAAGGATGCTGAATGTTCATATTTTTAATTTACAGTGCTACAAATTATTTTCAAAACCAAACTGATTTTTTTTTCTTACTAATAACATTATAATGTCCCAATTGCTGGAATTTAAATATTTTGTCTTGCTTTTTCTTGCTCTGTTGGTGACTTCAACACATAGTGAATCCCTATTCCCACAACAGAACTATCTTCTTCACTTCACAACAGCCACTCACACAATTGATGTCTGAGAGTTTGTGTTATAGCTGAGTAATAACATTTTGATCAGAAATAATTTTCCAAATTCTCTCATTAAAACTGATAGACACTTTGACAGATATTTACTAAAACTGGCAGAATACACACAAAGTTTGAAGTTATTGTGAATATTTTTGAAGCAATTATAGTTTTTGTCGTGTCTTCATCTAGGCTCCTACTCAACAAGCTATTGCACTTTTCGCAAGGATGCAAGTCCATAACATTCTTTAATACATAACCAAATACATATTGCTTGGCATTAATTTCTGCGAATTGCTAGCTCTATGCTTATGCATCCCTAACTAGCAAAAAAATAGGCTAAGCTGCTCTACATACATTCACTGTGATCCAGGGGCAGATCCAGCCAATCGTTTTGGGGGAACATTGTATATTATTTGTGTTCTGTAGATATGATACTGTCCAATATTATTGTTTAAATAATTACAAAATTTGAGCATAAATAAATATTTAAATCAATTTTCTCGGGAACACTCTTGGCCTTTTATTGAGGGGGGGCATCCTTCCCCCGCTACATCCGTCAGTGTTGTGGTCGTACTATATATAAGGCAATACCAATGCATATACTAATATTGCTTACGCCTGGCACTTGACTGTCCTGTGTGCCATTTGAATGCAATGTTATTGACTTAGTGTTTCTTGGTGAACAAATGAGAAATATATGACTGACAGTTTCATTTCAGAAAATAAATATTATTGCCATTTTTATAGAGCTGCGATCGTATGGTGCTGATTTGGGATATGAGAACTGGGCAATGTGTCCAGTCATTTGAGGGTCATCAGTCAGATATCAATAGTGTCAAGTTTCATCCCAGTGGTGATGCTGTTGCTACAGGATCAGATGATTCTACTGTGAGTTTCTTTGTACCATTATCATAATTTTAGTTATTTTTGTCATAATTGAAGTTATTTTACTGTGTATTTTTAATACAGAGTACCTGTTAAAGGTTTTGATAACAGTTTAACCCTTAATATTTCAACATTTGCTTTTGAGACTACTAGCATTGTGAATGTGACAAAGTGAACAATATTTGTCTCTGAGTTGTAATACTGAGCAACGTATACCTCTCAGACTGATGTAAAATAAAAACATGGGGGATTGTGAAAAAATGTTACTAGTTGAGGTTTAAAAATGTTCTGTCCTCTCTTGACATCAAAACTGGATTCAAATGTAAAAATAAAAGTTTGAATTTACAGAACCAATCTAATAAACATGGGTATAATAAAGACATTGTAAATTTACAGTGTCGCCTCTTTGATTTGAGAGCTGATAAAGAAGTTGCCATCTACAGCAAGGAAAGTATTATATTTGGTGTTAACTCCGTTGATTTTTCTGTGAGTGGTAAGTATATGAATTGCTTTGATATAAATGACTTTTTCAATTCTATCTACTATTTTCTATATATTATAGCTATTTCATAATATTTATTTACTTTTCGTAAAAGTATGAATGTACCAATAAAAAAATGCCATTTACATATACATTAATACAATGATTAAATTTATTTTTGCGTAATAAATTTAAAGTAACTAAACTTTTTTTGGTAACTACTCTCCGATGAATAATTTGCATGAAGTTAAATTTGATTAGAGATCATGATGTTCATTAGTAAAGAGTGAAGGGAAGCTTTCTTGTATTGTCCTTTTTATCTTTCCTCTTTCATAATGACATGTTATTTTTGCAGGGAGATTACTATTTGCTGGTTATAATGACTACACAGTTAATGTATGGGACTCTCTAAAATGTGTACGTGTGACTCTACTGTATGGCCACGAGAACAGAGTCTCATGCTTACAGGTTTCTCCTGATGGAACAGCTTTGTCCACAGGTAGTTGGGACTATACATTACGGGTAAGTTTGCTCTGAAGGCCAGTATAAGAGCTGTTTCAGTGATTACAGACCCTCTCTATTCACAAATCCACAACAAAATCAATTGACTCCAACTAATTCTGGAACTATGTATTGATGTATTCATTTAGTGTCCAACCTTGGTTCAGGTCTTTCAGTTTCTAGTGCTTATTGATAGCCACTCAGTTTCATATTGAAACTAAATATTTGATTGTTCTTTCACTATTGACTGACATCAGGTTTTATATTGACCCCACTCTAATTTTGAAGTTTGATATTCTGCAGTTTTTGCAAATGAGAACATGAGTATGTTGTCTATTACAAAATCACATTTCCCTTTTTTCTGCAAAGCTTTATTGATTTTCATATAGTTTTAGGCAATGATACAAACTGAAACATTTGTTGGTACCAGAATGGCACCAGTACCATTGCAGTTATGCAACTATTTTGAAATGGGGTTTTCAAAAGGAGTGCCCAGGAGTCTGGTTGAATGCAATAGCATTTATTTTTAATTTTAATTAAGTGTAACAAAAAATGATAAAACTAGGTAAATAAAGTTTTAAAATTTTTACAAATATAAAAATGTAGTTGAACTTGAAACAATTTTTTCATGGTATTCTCATTCACAAAAAAAGCAAGATATTAAATTAAGTTTAAAACTATTAAATTATCATATTAACCTAAATATCAGTCGACTTAGTATATGTATCCCTAATTTTGAAGAGGCCTCCTGATATGTTTTCATATGAAATAATTGTAAACGTTGTCATTGCCAACAAAAGTATTTAATATAAGAGCAGCTTTCGATGGCTTAGCCATCATCATCAGTTGTCTGCTGGATGGAAGCCACAAAACGACTACTTTTGTGGCTTCCATCCAGCAGACAACTGATGATGATGGCTAAGCCATCAAAAGCTGCTCTTATATTAAATACTTTTGTTGGCAATGACAACATTTACAATTATTTCATGAAAAATGCCAACGATAACACACCACAACACCTATATGTTTTTATATTTTTTAAATGAATTCTTACTATTTAGTTGATATAAAATTGCAAATTGGCCCAACTGACTAGAAAATTGTCTTGTTGATGAGATTATTAAAATTAAGTCATACTTGAGCTCTCAATATTTTCCTTAAAATCGTCTTAAATTTGGGGTTTGTCACTTTTATCTGCACATAAAAATCATTCTTTCTTTCTTATTCGTATTGAACCATGTATTGAATGTAACATTGGAATTCAGAATTTGGTTAAGGCTTGTGTTGCATTCCTTTTTCATGATTTTTGGATTATATACGTGACACAGTCCCTTATATATAAGCATTTCAGTGGGTTAGGTCATGCTCAAAACCTCATACATCATATAATTGTACGTACTATTAATTACACTTAGTTCCCTTTTGTCTTCTAATTTCCAGGTTTGGGCGTAATGGTCCGCCTTGGTTCTGCATTCAAATGCCAAAGAAGTTTGCATTTTAACATTATTTTTGTAGAGATCATGTGTATTTAGTTGAAGAGTATGTAACTACTTTAAGCAGTGTCTCGAAATCAAAAACTTGTTACATGGTCAGTACAATTAAGAATGTTTAGTATTTACAAAAATGAACATTCATTTTGTTTTGGGAGGCTGGATCTTAGCAAATGTTTGGAATTTTTTTTCTGATAATTTTGTGGAGTAGCAGTACAATAGTGCCATTGTATAGAATTAGGTATGTGTTGACTGTTTAGCTAATTTATGCAATCAAGTTAATTGTTGCTAATAGCAGTTATTGATTTAGTAATAAACAGCACAACATATGACTCAGAGAGTTGTAATGTATATATAATTGAGAAAAAATCTCAGTAATAGGAAGAACATTATTTTACGTAAGGATGCACATCTGTATGAAATTTGCAAGACCCAAAAAAGGATAATTATGTCATTGCTTACAAACTCCTTTCACAAGTTATATTTGTGAAGATACAACCTGTGTGTTAGTACCTCTTAGATTGATCCTCTTAGATTGATCCAATCCGATTGTTTAATTAATCCTTCAACTATCAACGGAGGTAACTGTTATTCCATCATGCATTTTATTTTGTTTTATTTTCTAATTATTGAAATTTTAGTAATAAAAAACTATTTTGCATAGATGTTTCGTAGTTAAATAGCAGAAATATCATATTACAAAAACCTAATTTTTGGCATGTAGTTTCACATGATGTGTGACATCGTGGTTTTGCTTTATGAACTAATTCTGTTTGTATATTTACATTTCACTGATAAACTACTAAGAACTACAATTTCTCTTGTACATACTGAATATATTTGTGCATGCTGTTTTAAAACTGTTTGAAGTAAGTGCTTAGAAACATGTGGTGCATTCAGCATAAGATTTCCAAATAATGTGGATACACATTAAGACAGTTGCGATTGATACACTTTTGACCCCTCTGAATAAGCCAGTTACTCGTGAAAAGCAAATTTTATAGCAGAATAATATTATCATACCACTCTATGATTATTTGAACTAATATTTCACAACAACAACAATAACAATAAAAAAGAAGTTTAATGGAAAGTTCCTATAAAGTGTTATGATTTAATGTAACTTATGTTATGTGCCCATTTCTCAGCAACCAAAAGGGAAATCTTAATATTCATAAATGTTCAGTGTGCTTACAAAAATCCATTAGTATTAGTATACTTATCAAGAACATTGACTTATTAAATTATTCACCAGGGCCAAAAATGTTTTGACGTGAACAAAAAAAAAAAAAAAATTACCTTTGCAAGATATGCAACTACAGCTAAAAAAAAACAGTCACTGATAATTTAAATTTTGGTAAACAGGAGTGTGAATTGAAAAACACTAGATAAATCCACTGGAAAACAGAATCAGTTCAAAAAAAGCTGTCAAAACCAAAACAGTTGAGTATCTTTTTTGTGGTAAAAATTTCCATGTGCATCCTTCCGGGTTAAGTACTGATACTTAAAAGGCAAGTTCTTATAAAATGGAAATTGTTGATTTTAGTGCCATATAAATCAATAAAATATTTTCTTAGTCCAATTCAGGTGTTAAAGAATTTCTTGAATTATCATCATTTATAGAAATGCTTGCTATTTTGTCTGATGTAAAATATTAATATTTTCTTTATCTAAATTTGTGTTTTCATATCAGTATTTTCATGTAATGTCTTGTAATTTTATTACCTTTTTGTTTTAATAGTCCTTGATGCCAGGTTATGTGGATGTATCTTAATGCAAGTGATTCAGATGTCTTAAACTTCTGAAGTACTAGAGACCCATATTAGCAAGAACGTAGTGAATTTCATATTGAAAACTGAAGTTCTTTGTTTGTTTAACAGTTTGAAGCCAAATAGTAACTAAAGCAATTTGGTAACCTTCTTTAAGCACTCCAGACTGGTATGATGCTTCATACTGAAGTACCTATTAACTTATGACACTGAGCAGATTATTTACCTGATTTCTTTGGTTTTGTGCAAGAACCACCAATGTCTTTCTGACTTGGTGCAAGAATGACCAAGTCAGAATGACAATGGTGGTTCTAGCACCAAGCCACAGATATCTATTCCTATTTAAGAACCTTATGATGTTTCTGAAAGTTCTGATTGGATTTTGTGGTACTTAAGCATTAATTGTGAAATCTGTTTTTATTTTTGTAGTACAAAATGGATGTGATGTTATTGTATTTTTATGTTAAAGATTTAAATTATATTAGATTGTGAATGTCAGTAACATTATATGTCAAACAATTAGTTGTGATAAGTGCAGTTTGAGAAACTAGTCCTAAATCTGTCACAAGTATTATCCAAAGAAACCATAAAGTTATTGTGCTGTGGCGTGTCAAACTTGCACAATACAGAAAAAAAAATTAATGTTCACATTTCACACTTTCCGCTAGTTTTGAGAAACCCAGATGGAGATATAAGAACTGCTAATCATGCTGAGGACATTGTGCTAATGTCATTGCATATCTTGTTGCACAAAATTGATAAAGTAAACACACTTTGGTCACTAAACCGTATTAAGAATAAAAAAACAAGATTTGGAAGTAGCTGATGTTAAACTTTTCCTTCATATTTTGTGCCTTTTCTTGTGGTTCATGTACTTCTCCAAGTGTTAATTATATTTAAATCATGTATGATTAATTGTTCTTGAAAATTTATGAAGTTTATCAGTAGTTATGAATTAGTAAATTAAACCTGATGCGGTAATGGATTTACGTGTTTTGTATAATTGTTTATACCACAAACTATTCGAAATTTCAATATATTCTATGGAAAGTATAATAAATTCCTGTGAAAACAAATTGTTTTATTTCACTTCACCTCATCAAACACCAAGACCAAAACTAGTTGTACTGCAACAATGTGCAGAGGCTTGTATTGTAATGCTCTATATGTGAAACGATCTCTTGCAAAGCACTTCAAACTGCATGGAACATGTCCATATTGTCAATTACTGCAAACTATGCCCCTTTTCTAATCATTATATATATAAAATCTGAATCTACATTTCTGAGTGATTCAACAAATTTGGTGTCACAATAACAATTCTCAAAAGCTGGTTTCAGCTTTAAATATTAGAGCTCGCACTGGGAGGAAATGCCTGACAATATTTAGAAAGCCTTTCAATCCATAATGATGTACTTTTCATTTTTACAATATTGTGTGTGTGGTCTATTTCACAAAAAACACTGAAAGAAAAGCATTACATTTGTAAGAAAATCATGTTTATTTAACATTTGTAAATTTTGGAAAATTTACACAATACGATTTCAAAGTACACTATATCTTGAAAATTGTTTGAACTCCAATTAAATTTCTTAAGCATAATTAATTGCATAAAGAACAAAATATCAGGAAAAGGAAATGGCAATATCAGGAATTGCATGAATGTCCACAGATAAAAAGGGAGGCTTAACAAGAATGTCCCAGGTCTCATTTTCATCAAACTCTTTGATTTTTCAAAAATTGCAATAGTTAGAAATAATGCGAGAATATACTACGTGTTGTAGCACCACTAATTACTTTCTCATGTACTGCTTACGCAGTGTAGAGAAACTATTGTAATGCTGTGGGGAAAATGGCAATTTTTCGGAACATATTGCCGGTCCCTGGTAACGAAAAGGTGGACAAATCGTGTTCCTAGTAAATTATGATAGGGTAATTACGGAGGTGATGAATTCTACAGAAGTACATGACAAGTTATAAGTGCCTCCTAATAACTTGCATTCATATGCTTACACAGACTCTCGGATTACTGCATTAATAGCATTGGCAAACAGTGACACTTAGAATTGATCTCTTGGGGGCCCGGTTTTTTAGCTGGTAAATGGAAGATAGCCTTTCAAACAAGGCGAACACGGAACGAGCCTCAGAAATGACAGGCTAATATAAACAATGGGACCCGTCCCCGAGTTCACAAGAATGTAAGGTGCGAAGACTGTACGTCCAGTTGGTGTTGTACGCTTTCTCTACCTTAAAATAAATAAATAAATAAATAAGAAGAAGAAGCTACCAAGTGTTGTAATAAGAAGTGGAGATATGTGTGGCAAGAGTGACTAGATGGTACCATGGTTGACCTCGGCTTCCTGAAACCTTACCGAATAGATGTTAATAGATTTCTTTGATTCAGAAGTCAAATCGGCCGTCTTTAACTTCCGCTCTACACGCTTGCATACACAGTTAGTGTGCGAGATTGAATGGGAACTTGATGGTGTTGTTTTCTTCATTCCTTCTTTGGGGATTGGAATAACAATAGCAGAAACCTACGCAGCTTTATCAGAGCCCGACACAATTATGATTCCAGGGGTATGTTGTGAGCCTCACGGCAACTTCGGAATGGTAATTGAGGTAGCAATTCCGGTATCAGTAAAATGGGCAACCATATCCTATTCCGAAATTTGTATTTCTTTCCCGAATGTTTCCCACTCAGCTCGATGAATAAGCCAGAGAGGAGAGCGAACAACGTTCCGATCGGACATATCTAAATGAATCACAGTAGGGAAGTGGTCACTGTCATACAGGTCGTCAGGAAATGTCCACTCAAAACGGTCCTACTCCAGGCAGGGTTGAGAGCAAGGCAGTCCCCCACGATCAGGAAAGGCGCTGGCAATTGGGAAAACATCTTCAAGTTATTCGTGTGATACGGTTCGCTCTCGTGGAATTGCATACCGTTAGCGATTTTAGCGTTAGCAGGTTTATCCGAACGCATGCGGTTTGAGGGTCGGTTCGAACGCTCTGTTCCTCAGAGAAGAAGTCACAGATAAGTACCGCGAACCCACTGTAGGTGTGTAGTCAGTCATTTTGGTCGAACCAATAAGTACAATAGCCATGCAGAAATATAGAATGGGAAAAAGATCTGATATTCCTGAGGGCAGAGATGGGCTACAGCGAGATATTATCAACCTCAGTTCTGAACGTGTACGGAAACAGTTTAAGTTCAATGAGAGTCATGACGAAGAATTATTTCTGTTGTTTCTTCTTCTTTCTCACTTTCTGAAAGGTGGTTCAGGAACTTCCGGGGATTTCTTCATCCACAACAAAGTCATCCTGACTGCTGTCAATGTCACCTCTGTCGGAAAATTTTCCCGTTTTTGACACGAGTAACCGAGATCAAGAAGTAGACTGGGCTTCGAGGACGAACGTTTGGAAGCGATCCCAACTGGCATCGACTTCCATTGAGGGCTCAGTATATTCAGGCTTCGGCCCACTTCGATGACAGGTGTTTTTTTTTCTTGATTTCTTGAACTTGGCTTTTTATATTATATTCTTACCTTGGATGGACGACGTATCTTCTAGGAGGTTGTCAGGAGACATCTGACTAAAGAAGTGCGCAAGTAGGCCGCAAGCATTGTTTGGCAAATCGCTGTTCTTTGAGGCTCTGGAGAAGGATCGTGACAGGTCTATTGGGTTTCTCGCCAGCAACCGACGTTTGGCCTCAAGGGATCTTTTTCGGTGACTGATCTGATCTGAATCTCCCTTTCCCTGACAAAAGTAGGGCCCTGGTTGAAGTTAGCCGAATGGTCGCCTTCACAGTTGACACAGTGCGATGTAACGCAGGATTGTGGTTCGTGCATTGATTTGCCACTTTTTTCACACACTGGGCTCTCTGACATGCATCTTTGTTGTGTATGGTCGAAACTTTGGTCCTTGGAGCAGCGCAAAGGATTAAGCAATACTGCCGCACGCAAAGGTTGTAAAATTTGCGACTGATCCTTTCCGAGAGGGATGGGCAATCAAACGTACGAATCTGTGTCGAAGTAGGGTTCACATTGCCAAGCTCTTTCCTTTTGATTGTCTATATTTCAGTGACCCCTGTCTCTTGAAGAAAGAGACGCTCTTTGTCACTCTCCGAAGCGAAGTTGCAACTTCCTTGCAGATGTTGAGGGCTGAATTAGCGGTCACTACCACCTGGAGACCGGCAATCTGCTTGAGTTGGGTGAATATGCTCATCGGTGCGTGCTTCACAGAGTAATACCATTCCTTTGTCGTACCGCCGCTTGGATCTTCCCAAAAGTATCCTTTATGGCTAGCGCCAGCCGAGAATACTGACATGTTTAAAAACTTTCCCGTCCTCGACTTATGTTATTAGGAGGAAACGCGGCTTTTTGGCTGGTCAGTTTCCGTGACAAAAAACTGTCAAGTTTTAGTTAATCGCAGTGACGGCTGGTGGGGATGGGCTGCAGCACGCCTGTCCTTGTCAGAATTATTTAATTTCTCTTTGATTTTAAAATAAAATATGCAAAATAGTATCTCGTTCAATTACATGACCAATGTAGCCCACTGCTGTGGCGTTTGTAACGCGAAAAGCTTCCGCCGTGTTCTGCTGCGATTCCATTTCCCTCCCTGGAACTGCCAGTCCGAAGTACAGGTATAAATGTTTTCGCTTCCTCCGCTGTTTGTGTCTCGAGGGGCTGCAGAAAAGGCATTCACATCCCAGTTTTGCGCGACGTTTACTCGTCGTTTTAAAGCTCTGGCGGATGAATGATATAGTTTAGGTGCTGTATATTGTATATTTAGTTTTTTTTTTTTACTTTCTCGCTACGGAGTAGCGAGAAATTTATGTAATGCTGTACGAAATAACAGTGAATTCTTGGAAGAGAAACTCTTATTACATGACTCTACTAATGAAAATGTGGATAAATTCAGTAGCAAAATTTAGAAATAAAAGTCCTCTAACACGTGAGGTAGCCAGAATCCATGTTTTGTGAGTCCTTGAAAACGAAAATCAAATGACAGCAAAACGTATCTGTCCGTTTGTGAATAATGCTAGCGGCTAAACCGTTCAGTCGATTTTCTTCAATATTGATATTCTCCAATCGATCTGGCTGACGTTGCGCCCCCATGAATTTAAAACCGATATTTAAATTTTTTGGGGTACTTTACATGAAGCCCCTCGGACATTTAAAAAAATGACTCCATCGCTTTTTATTAAATTTTGTTATTGGTTAGTTTACATGATTTTTAAAGCTCTGGCGAATGTGCGACGTAATTGAGGTGCTGTATATTGTATGTTGCTTTTTTGCTTTCTCGCTAGGGAGTAGAGAGTGAGTTGTAATGTTACGCGAAATAACTGCGAGTTTTTGGCAGAAAAACTCATATTACAGGGCCATGGTAACGAACAAAGGGAATAAAACCAGTTGCTAAATTAAGAAATAAAAATCTTCTAACTTGTGGTGTAGCCAGAATCCTTGTTTTGTGGGTCCTTGAAACCGCAAAATCCAATGACCTGCAAATTCAGGATCCGTCTGCCTGTGAACTACTCTAGCGGCTAAACCGTTCCGCCAATTTTCTCAAAAATTGATATTCCCCAATTGATCTGGCTGATGTCGCGGCCCATTCAATTTGAAATAGACATTTAAATTTTGGGGGGTACTTCGAATGAAGCCCCTGGGACATTCTCAAAATAAAAAAAATAAAATAAAAGGCTCCATCGTTTTTGATTAAATTTCATTGGATACTGTAAAGGGCGTTTAAGAGAACGGCGCTAGTATCATTTTCGTTAAAAAGCCTATTTTTTTCGAAAATTGCAAAAGTTCAAAATTTTGTCGGAGTCTTCCAAAATCTAAAATATTTATGATAAAGACTTTTTTCCTTACTGAATTCTGTTTCTTAAAGATATATTTTGAAATAAGGTCAGGTGCAATTTTTCGAAAATTTGAGTACTTTTCGCGAAATTTTGCGAAAGTACGTGCTTAGCACTACTAGTTCGTGTTTAGAATGGATACGAATAGCAAGTCTGTTCAATATTTAAAACCTGGAATATTCAGAAGCTTAAGCTCTTTAAGAAATGTGATATATATGCTGATGATAGACCTGCACCAGTACTGACCATGTCTCAATACATTTTCTATTTTAGCATGAAGCCCCCCCCCCCCCCTCCCATTAATTAAAGGTACCAGCTGCCACTAGTTAATCACTTACGTCAAAGCCAAGCCTCGTCATGAAATACAACATACGTAGCAAAGCGACATTGCCCCTTAAAATAAATTTTTGTAATTAATTATGTAATGACTATGCTTTCCCGCTCATTGGATTTCATTGTATGCTTTCGAAAATACTAGTTCTTTTGTTAGCTTGACTTAACTTTTAAAATCCATGAGGTTGAAACTGTGACATAGGTGCAGCAAAATAGTGACTGTTGCAGAGTTCAAGCTGAACAAGAGTGCTTGCAATGGGTCTGTGAAACTTAAGGACCATTTTGCTTTAGGAAAACCATGGGAATTCTGTATTTTTAATTGAATACATTTCATTTATGTAGTAGTTTTATTGCATTTTTATATATAAACATTGAAGAAAATATAAATTGAAGATAGTTACAGAGTTTGTGTACAAAATTAGAAGCAAAGTTTTAATAATTCACAAATAAGTTAAAAAAATGGTTTCACATTAGAACTTTCTAATGGGAATATATTCTTAAACTTTTGATAAAAGTGTACGTAAAGGATTTTTTAATGATATTAGGAAGACAGTATCTTTCCCCAGGCAACCAAGATTTAAGTACAAATGTAAATTTTGAGGCCACTCAAGGTGGATTGTCCACTAATCATGCCACTGTGTATTATTTGTGTCAGACGGTATGATTATTTTATTAAAAAAAAAAAAAAAATCATTTAACCTTAAGGCACCTATGCAAGCCAGCTGATGCAGAGCTTGAAAATGTAATATATACAATGTTTGACAAAAAGATGCTAAAGTTGTTTATAAAAATCAAGGAGCAATAACAAAAATCTTAAATCATAAAAACAGTTTTCAAAATTAACACCACAAGAGAAAATAAGGTGAAGAAAAAATATTTTGAGGATAATTTTCTTACTTAATGGAATGGCTTGTTTGATGTAAATCTACCAATGAGGTCTAAAGCCCATTTGGGCTGATCAGATGGAACCATGTGCCCTGCATCACGGACAAGAACCTCAGTTAAGTTGCCAGCAGTCTTGACATATCCTGCAATATCTTTCCCCACATGCCAAGGAAATCGAGAAGCAATCTTATACTCAGCAGCACTGCTCCAATGTAATGTATTCAGATAAGACACTGTAAGAGGATAGGCAACTATGATATCCAATTGACCATTGTACACTAAGACACGATAATGTTCCAAGAGTTCTTCAATCCATGGTTTAACTGATTGCATGAAGTCTTCCATCAAGTTTCTGCCTACAGTTCTATCGTCATGAAATTCTGCATTGCCTACATGAATTGCTTCACGTACATGACTTTGTTGTATGTAACTGCTGAAATCTCCTCCAAAACTTTCTCCATTAGCATACAAATAATTGTAATATGAAGAGAAGCCTGTTAAGCCACCAATCTTTGCTAAAATATCTTCAAAGACCTGTAAAGATTTGTTGGAGATCATTCACAAACTGTTTAAAACTGTAACTGGGTTAAAAATATACGAAACTGAATATAATGTTACCCTATCACCAAGTATTTCTTTGCCCATTATTGTTTTCAAGCTAGTAATTTCTCTGAACTTCTTTGAGCATTTCACAATAGCTTGTAAAGATTCCAACTTAACTGCCTTCCAAAAATAATTTTAAAACAATAAAATAATTCCACTGAAGAATAACACACTTGTAAGGCAGCATTTATTTTATATTACAATTGGAACACAGTCATGTTAAAAAAGGTAGTAAATTTGAGAAGAATTCTCATTGTAAAAGAAAATACTGATTTCAAGCTATTGAACTTGCCTCGTATGCTTTTGCCCACTGTTTATTTTCCATGTATTTTTGTCCTAAGTCTTCTTGCACATGAAGTTGATTACATGTATTAGAGTCTATAAGTCCAAGTTGATAGACATAGTCCGCATATTTTAACATATGAAGTGGATCACTTAAACCGTTTCCCATTGCTAGACCTGCAAAACGAGAATATAAAGAATAATAAATATTTAGAAATCCATAGAAATTTCACTTTCTAAAATACTGACCGTTAAGATTAATTTTTATTGTTGAATTAGGGTTTTTGGTATGTATTGTGTAGGAAAGTGCAGGCACATATTTTCCTAAAAACAAAATAAAAAATTAGACAGTCATTCAAATGTGTACTCTATTAAAAAAGTGCTCTGAATCATTTACCTGCATAAGATTCTCCGGTTACAAAAAATGGATTTGATTGCAGTTCTGGGAAAAGTTTAAAAAATTGAATAACAGCTGAATAAAGATCATTACCTACAGCAGTTTCATTTTTAGCATAACCTCCATCTGTAAAGCTGTACCCTGAAAATTCAGAATTGGGAAAACTTAATAGGTCAATTTGATACTTTTAGTTACATAATTAAAAAGAAATATGCTTTTAGATTTTCTTTTTAATTACATTTATACATACACACAAAGCAAACACTTGAGTACTTTGATTTTTAGTTCGAGCAACTTTTGTAAATTCAAAATTAAATAATGTTCCTTTTAAACATGTCATATCTTTTATGTAATGAAATTATTAGGAAAAAAAAAAAAAACAAAAAAAAAAAACAACACACTATTAAAATATTATTATAAGCGCTTAAACGATTTATTATTTTATTATATAATTCACATACTGCAAGGGCAACCACTGTTTCTAATTATTATTAACTATGATTTATAATTAAGAGGCAGATTTTAATGACCTTAAACATCGCCAAAAATGATCAATAAAATGCTCTTTAAACAATTTAAAAATGCCCTGATGGCAAAGAATGCGTAAAAATGTGATGAAAACCAGTTCAGGTGAACATCTCAAGCCGTTGGATATACATCAAGTAACATAATATGTTACTGATATAATTGAGATGCCTTCCTATCGTTGTAGTGAACTCAGCTTGCAAACTTTTAGTTTGGAATGTCATTTACCACAGAATCTCTGTCTTTAATTATCCAGAAATTGGCTGAATTGACAATGGGGCTGTAGGTGACACACAAACCTTGGATTATGTACCAACAACAGCTGACATTACAATTTCAGAGCGAATAAATCGAATAGGCTACTCAGAAATTCTGTGGAAAACATTTCTTCAAAATCTCATAAATATCATATTATTGAGAACATATCTCAAAAATATTATTAGAAGCAAGTATCATTAAACCGATATTAAAATGAATGAAATCAGTGAAAAATGCATTAAAAATGATGGAAAACAGTAGCAAATTACTTATTAGTCGAAATTGACGAAAAATACAAAAGATATAAAATCTGTAATATTCTTTTATCATAACAAAATTAATGTCTACACAAAACGGCATTGTTCTAAAGTGAAAAGAAAGATATTTCATTAGAATTCGCCCCCTATTTATAATTATTAAACCATATTACAAATACTTAACTGTTCCTATAAAATTAGTAATTATGTATTGTATTGGGACATTAATGCCTAAGCAGCTAATTTTTTTTGGGGGGGTGGGGCATTAATTCTGGGCAGTAATTCATTCTTGTTTCATTCATGCTCATAAGAACTCAGATTTAGGAAAGAAGAATCGCTTTGACAATGCTGACAAACATCAGCGTGTCTTTTTAGTGTAAGTTTACTTTGGCACTAAATCTTTTTCAAAAGAATGGGGAAATTTTTGATACCAAAAACCAAAAACGTCAATTTTCAACAAGTCGACAATTTGTAGAATAATTCAGCCTTTCAAAGACATGGTGGAGCAAGATAAGGAAATGACTTCGCAGTCACACTCACGTTTTAAAGAAGTTATACTAGAGATTGAGGAGGTTTCGAACCACTCATGTGAAACTTCGCTCTCGAAATTACGACAGCGCAATGATTCTCTCAAGACTGCATATGAGGTAACAAAGAAATTGAAAATGCGGTCTTACAAGTCGTAGACCATTCCAGGCATCCCTCCAAAAGAATCTGAAAGGAACGCGCTAATGCATTTGCCATTGGTTTAGCGGCCGTCCACAAATTAAGTGACGCAATTTTGAAGTATTTTGGATACCCCCTCTCCCACCTGTAAAGAATCAGTAACGTGAGCTTGACCCGCCTAAATAATTACTAAATAATGCTTGCCACAACACCCCCTCTTGTAAATGCAAGAGGAGGAAATAAATTATTGCACAAGAAAAACAATTTGCTTTCATTTTACTTTTTTTCTTCTAAATTTCTTGCGTCTATACACGCAACGCATCTCCTAGCTCCTAAGAAAGTTAAGAGCATCGTAAAGTAATCCTCCGTTCATTACTATTGTAGGAGTAATTCTCATTTATTATGCGCCCAGTGTCCTCTAGGGGCCGCTGGGTAGTCAAGTCACAACAGCCAAAATTCATATTTTATGGGTCCTTGATACCGAAAAATCAATTGACGGCAAAACGTGTCTGTCCGTCCGTGAACAACGCTAGCGGTTAAACCGTTCAGCCGATTTTCTACAAAATTTATATTCCCCAATCGGTCTGCCTGTTGTCATGGCCCCTTGAATTTGAATTTTGGGGGGTACTTTACATGAAGCCCCTGAGACATTTTCAAAATTAAAAAGAATGGCGCCATCGATTTTAATTAAATTTTGTTGTTGGGTAGGACATGGCCTAGGTCTCATGTTGTTTAAAATCTCCGATTTTTCGAAAATTGAAAAAAATCGATTTTTTCGGCTTCTTCCTATAACTAAAATATTGAAGATAGAGATATTTTCCCTTAATAAAATCTGTTCCTTATAGATAAGACTTTGAAATAAGATCATGTACAATGTTTCGAAAATTTAGAGTATTTTTGCGTAATTTAGCGTGAAGCGTAGGCAATTTTTAATTTTTGTTTAAACATTTTTTTCTCAAAAACGGCGCCATCGTTTTTGATGAAATTTTTTTAGCAGATTACGGGCCCACCATCGCTGAATTCACTAAGAAATTAATAATAGTAATAAAATAAGACTTTCAGTTTACAACAACGCTTCGAATTTTCGTAAGGCGTATAAATTTCCGGTGATGTACAGACAAAATCGACAAAATCGAACAAAAGCGACAAAATCGAAAAATGGGAATCTTTGCTCCTGAGACCTTGTCATACTTTAATACATAAATTAACTTTCGAAGTTATAAGTACTCATTCATGTGTCTTAAACAAAATATTGAGAATGAAAGTAAATTTTGAATTAATTGGGTGTGAAAACATCCACCTGGTCTTCAACATAATTTTATTTCGAGGGATCTCAGAAAGTGAAATCAGATGATACTTTACTATTAGAAATTAGAATGATGAGACAAGGTACCTGTTCCTACTGGATTGTCTATGTATATCACATTATGCTGCTTAATCCATGAATACTTTCTTGGAAGTAACTTGCTGCCTGATTTGTCAACAATGAAAGGCCCATGCTCCTCAAACAATCCATAAAGCGATGATGCTCCAGGACCTCCTTGAAGCCACAGAATCACAGGGTCATCAGAAATACTTCCCTGCAAAAAAATGGCATAACAAATACAAGAAAATAATCAAATAAAATGAAGAAATATGAACAATTACAAACCTGAGAAGGAAAAAACCAAAAGAACAAGTTGGAATTGAAGTTCTTATTTACTGTAAAGTATCCTGAATAACTCTCTATTCCTCTGTCACCAAATAAAGGTAAAACTCTAGATTCTTTTCTGGCTTCTGCAATCTTACCAGACTCAATTAAAGGCGTTAGTATTAAAGGTTTCCCAGCCGATTCTGGAATTGGCAGCGTTTTGATTTTAGGATAAGGGTTAAAAACTCCAACAGCAACATGTACACAAATTAGAACTAAGAGTATTGGAGATATAATTAACTTCATTCGTAAAAGCAACATGTCACTTTTACTATTTGAGACTTCAAAAAAGTAAATATTACAGCTTCCTGAAAATTAATTGTTCAAATTATTCTCCGAAAATATTTTATCTCCCTTTCAACGAAACATAAAATAGGCATTACGGTAATGACCCACAGACTGGGTTGTTTTGACACATGAGACCTTCTATCAAGCTCTCGCTGTCCTTCCTTGTATGACTCTGTCATCCAACCAGCAAGAGCCGGCAACAGCAACTTGCTGTTCATATATGTTCATTACTGCCAACAGCAAACACCACTCGCGGACCGCGGTGCTACACCTGAGCTTGTGCACCTGTACCAACCTATACCAATACTCCCTATATCACCCTACGCTGATGTACACTTGCGCCAGCTTTATTCACCATCGATTACTCAACTCATCAACCTGTCGTTTACAATGGACCTCAAAAGAAAGTCTTTGAATATATGTAGTGTGTGACTTTCAACAATGACTTCATTACCGTTTCAATTGTGATATAACGAACTAAATATATTTTCCTCTCGTATTTTACTTGATTTCGAATTGCTATGGAACAAATTCATGACTTTGGTGGTGTCTTACTGTCAATGCCGAACATCCGGTTAGTGACAGCTAAGTGGTTGATAGGGGCTGCCAAAAGAAAAGAAATGCCTAACTCCCGCAGTTGTTCGTAATATATGAAATTTTAGATTTACAGAATTACTAGAATGAGTGGATGGATTTGCTCTTCGATAAGTGTAGTTAGGCAAGCTCAGAGAATTAGGTAGCCTTCGTAGGTAAATCATACGAAGACAAATATGGCATCCAATGGAACTTGCAACTTGGAAAAGGCAACAGTCGAGGAATTAAAACTGGAAATTGAACGACTTAATCGAGAATTAGATCAAGCTAGTAGTGAAAAGGTTCAGTCTGCTCAGTATGGTTTGGTTTTACTGGAAGAGAAAGAAGCGTTGCAACTAAAATGTGAAGACCTAGAAGCTTTGTATGAGAACTCCAAGCATGATCTTGAAATAACTCAGGAGGTATGTTGCATTTTTATCAATTAATTTGTGTTGTGTAAACTTTGAGTTGATAGTCAGGTACACAGGTTAGTGTATTTGAATGTAAATAATTAGGTCTAATGGTAAATAGTAATCAAATTGATGATACTGACCCATCTTCATGGTTTATTGCATGTGAACATTGTGACAATTCTGTGTTTTTATACAGGCTTTAGCAAAGTTCCAAACTAGTCATAAAGTGACTACTAAAACAGGAATTGAGCAAGAAGAATCACTCTTGTCAGAGTCGGCTGCTCGTGAAACATCTCTCAATTCTCAGATATTGGATTTAGAAAATGAAACAAAACAGGTAAGCTAGTTCTTCATTAAATTTGTTTACAGCATGCATCTTAACTGTGCTAAAAACATGGTGAATGTGTTTTGGTGTTATAGTTGCGGCAAGAACTGGAGCGTGTTATTAATGAGAGAGATAGAGTGATGCAAGAAAATTATGATTTAGATAAATTTAAAGAAGAAGGAGAGTTGGAAAGAAAAAAAATGCGTGGAGAATTGAAAGAACTGAAATTCCGTGAAACAAGACTCATTACAGATTATTCAGAATTAGAAGAAGAAAATATTAGCTTACAGAAGCAAGTTTCTGTCCTTCGATCATCACAAGTAGGATTTATAACTTATTGGATATAATAGTTAATGTTGAAATGCAAACTCTAACTGTTTAAGTTTTGCAGGTGGAATTTGAAGGTGCCAAGCATGAAATAAGAAGGCTGCAGGAAGACTTGGATCTACTCAATCAGCAGGTTGATGAGCTCACAAAATTGAAGAAGATTGCCGAAAAGCAAATGGAAGAAGCTCTGGAGTCTTTGCAAGTGTGTTTCTTTAGATTAAGGTTTTTGTGGAAAATGGTATTGTAACTTTGAATAATAGTATTTTCAAATGAACGTTTTCATGATTATAGGCTGAAAGAGAAGCTAAATATGCTTTGAAAAAGGAATTGGACCAGAGAATCAACAATGAATCAATGTATAATCTTAGTAATTTGGCATTCAGCATTAGAGGTAAGAATAAATATCAAACAGAAAAACTGTTTGATTCAAACCGTATTATTTTGGGTTTCCTTCTTCCCAATGCAATTACACATCAAAATACAAACTTTGTGTCGTCCTTTCGAGGCCCCTTCTTGCTATGAATAGAAGAAAGCTTTATTATTCTTCGTATCCTGAAACAAGTTTCATTAATACTGAGTAGCCTAAAGTAGAATATTTCCTATATAGTGATTAGTTGCAGAGACAGATTTCGCTAATGTAAGATGTTGTAACTGGTACATTATCGCCATCTTGGCAAAGCTGAGTTTTGTTTGGAAAGTTAACTTCTAAATCAAGTGTGATGTTTTTTAACCAAATGACCGGATCCAAACTGCATTTTGTACATAAAAAATATGGCGTTTGTTACTTCCTCTACCAAAGTACTGTCATTCTATTTTAAGTGGTCGAGAATTAAGTAAATTTATCACCTCACTACCTCTGAAAAGAATCATCTTGGTGAAAAATCATACTCATTCATCATGTTAATTCTCTTAGGTTTGGTTTTGCAAAACCATTTTAAAAAATGTTGGTTCATGGTTCACAAATGATAGCTAATTTTGTTTTAAGCTGCACACCAATTTTCGGGTTTGTTGATATGTACGGTATTGTAAATTACTCGGTGATGGGTTGTTGTAGCTTTTTAAATTAAAATTCATTGGATTCAGTAAATTGTGACCTACAAATGAAAGTGATATTTACCTGTCTATTAGGTTTTTAGTTTGTTAATCTTTCCATTCAAAACTATCAATGTGAATGAACAAATTTTCATTTTCAGAATCTATTATACTATTTTCGGGGATCTCAGTGGAAAAAACCTGAATAAAAGCATGAAAATTTCATAATTAATATTATTTTATTTATAAACATAGGGCAATGAGTTGACTCGTGATTTTGTTGCTGGTTATGAAGGTGTTGCAGTTGATTATTAAAGATACATGAACCATAATGTGGACATGACAGTGTTGCCATCAGTCTTCTTCAAATTTTTCGAATCTGACTTAAAAAAGGAGAAAATATAAACTGGCTAAAAAACAAAAAGGCTGTTCAATGGTCAACAATTTCTTTTATCTGATGCTAGTTATCACAATTCACCTGAAGTGAAGTGGATGTTGGTTAATGACCTTACCTTTATTTTTGGATACTTGGGGGAATATATTGAGAGAGACTGTATGACGGTGACCCTTTTGTTTATATTGTCTAATCCTCACACAACCTGAAAGAAGGGGGACCAAGATCATTTTTGAGCTCCTTTGTTCATTAGTCTTTTTATTTAGACATTTTACTTCGGTGACAATTTTCAGTGTTTCTGAAATGTATTTTGCAGAGATTGTAAGAGGGATCGAATCCAACTTGTCATTTTTTTGTATAGTTGTGTACATATTGTAATATATTTAGCTACTTTGACCAATTTTGAAATTTTTTGAATATTTCAAGGTTTTTTTTCTGAGGGGGGATCAAGTCAAAATTGGCCACCTTTTATGGTTAGATGAAAGTTTCGTCAAGTTTTTGCTCCAAATTCTTCCATAACTCTGAAGGGTTTAGTATACATTTCTCAATTTCCAATTTTTTCATAGTTTTAGGAAAATTTAAGAATTTTTCATGCATTTCACTCCTTATTTTTTTATAATAATTTTTTACTAATAAGATTTCATAAAGTTTATGAAATGTTAAGTTATCAAAACATCCTCAGTGTGATGTGTCTGTTTATTTTTTGGAGAATTTAAATTTAGTCACTGACTATCCTTGCAAATAGCAAATTCATTATTGGAAAACAGGGCGTCAAAGAATTAATACAGCAAAACACTGTTGACTTTTACAACAGTAAAAGATATACTGTATACAGTAAAGATATACAACAATAAAAGATACAATTTTTATAACCTTAGACAGGCAATAATATTTACTCAAACATTACAGTAACAATATACCAATAGACTAATGTGTCTACCCTTTTCTCACCACTGTAAATTTTGAAACCTATCTTTACGTGAAGTAGGTAATTTTTGATCAGATATTTAATGTCAGTTTATGGAAATAAGATATTTTGCTTTGAAGGCTAAATGTTTTGTTTTAAAATGTTTGTCATTTTAAGCTCATTTTGTTTTGTATTTTATTGGATGATCTTTTATTGAATTTTATTCAAATTGAATAATATGTAAATAAAAATTTTATTCATTTAGTACATTAATTGTTGAAAACATTTGCTTTTTATTTTAAGAAAGATTATTAATGAAGTTTGGAATGTAAATATTATGCTGAATTTATATGTTGTTTAATTTAAGAAGTTAACCAGCCCATCATGATAATTTTTCAATCTCCTTACCTCATGGGCTATTGGACATATTTTGATTTGATTTGGAGAGCTCTCCAAGTTTCTCTTGCTTGGAAATAAATCTCTAAATTTCTCCTCTGAAACCAAATATTTTTGCATGTAGTACTCTGCATTATTCAAAGTCATGTTTTGGCATTTTGATAGGAATAACGGATGACCAGGGAGTAGGAAGTGATGGTGAGGATGATCTCCCTGTTCTGAAGAGAATTGAAGCAGACTTAAAGAGTGGGTCCAGTGCAGAAATCAGCTCTCCAGATGGAAAACAAGTGGATTTGTTCAGTGAAATTCACCTCAATGAATTGAAGAAACTAGAGAAACAGTTGGAGCAGGTGAGTCAAATGTCATGTAATAGTTGTTTGAAGATGTTTTGTTCATCTTTACCAATCTCATAATGTAAGGAGTTAAGCTAGAATTGAAGACTCAAGGTCTTATGATTAGTAATATCTCGAGTGACAAATTGTTAGACATTAAACAATGGATTACACATTCGAATGAATGTGAAGTTTCATGACATGCACATTGATTATTTCATTAGCGAAGTGAAATTTGTGACTTATTGTCTTGGATTTTCAGCATATTGGAATGTCTAATTAAAATAAAATTCAACTAGCACTGGTATAAAACAACCTATCTCTGTGATCCAATAGTTATGTTAACCTCTATGTAATTTATGAGATTGATTACGTTTTAGAACTAATAAGATATGGGTGAAAGAAACTAAAAGAAACCCTTCTTGAACTTTTCAATAAAATTTGCCAAGAAACAAAAATTCCACCAGATTGGCAAAAGGGACTAATCATTAATATTCACAAAAAGAGCTCTAAGAAGGACTGCAACAACTACAAGGAAATTTCATTACTATAAACAACTTCAAAGATTTATGCAAATATCTTAAGGAACAGAATCAGTGAAGTAAGAAATTTCTGTGTGAGGAACAGTGTGACTTCGGAAAGGGAAGGAGCACTAAAGATGCCATCTTCACATTACAGATGCTCATGGTTAAAAGAAAAGAAGTAAACCTACCTACATTTTTAATATTTGTGGACTACAAAACAACATATGAGAGAGTTGATAGGAAGAAATTGTGGGAAGTATTGGAAGAGGAGAAAATCCCACATCATTTAATTAAAGCAGTACAAAGCCTTAAAGAGAAATCCAGAATAAAAGTACAGCTAGGAAAGAAGAGAGACGAAATCAATAACAACTAGCAGTGGCCTCAGACAAAGCTGTGGTTTATCACCAGTTCTCTTCAACATCTATATTAACCACTTAATAAGGCATTGGCAGAAGAAGATGAACCAGGGAATTCTAACCAAAGGAGATAGAAAGAATGACACAATCCTGTACGCAGATGACCAGGTAATAGTAGCAGAAACTGAAGATAACTTACAGAGGGCAATTTTAGAACAATCAGAAATTACACGGGAATATTCTATGAGAATATCAATAAGAAAAAGAAATCCATGGCAGTGCAAGGAAAGGAACAAAGAAGAATTAAAATTGAAATAAATAGGGAAATAGAACAAGTAAGAGAATTCACTTACCTAGGAAACAGAATCGATGTACTATACCACACTGAAGGAGACATCATGAGATAACTACATAATTTCTGCAGAAAATGTGGAACCATTAAAAGAAGGGGAAGATTTGGATTCTACCACAAAATTGAAACTTCTTAATGTCCCAGCTAAATCTGTATGGTTCAGAGCCATGGATAACAAAGGTAAACAACAATCAGAAAATACAGGCAGCACAAATGACATTCCTAAGGCACTTCTTAGGAGTCATGAGGAGAGACAGGTTAAGAAACAAGGACGTCAGAAGAAAACTAAAAACCAAAAATCTAATAGAAGTATTGAAGAATCACAAGAGAGATGGAAAGAACACATTTACAGGATGGAGAGAAACAGTCTACCAAAACTCATTTGGAAATATAAACCAATTGGAAACAGACCTTTGAAGACATTTAAAGAGATGGAAAAATCAGGAACTCCTAGAAGAGTAAGCTACTAGGTCTACTGAACCAGCACAAGCAGGAAAATGATCATACCTAAATACCTGCAGGTCATGATGATGATGATGATGATGATGATGATGGTTGCAAGGGAATATAATACCCTTCTCAGCAGGGGAACCCAGAAAACACCAGGGGCCTGGGGCAGTTGATCCAAGAGCCTCATTTCAAACTGGAAATTCTCTCCTCACCCAATTCATAAATGGAATTCATTTCTCAATGCAGCAGAAATAACTTACAGCATTAAATTTTGATTAGAGTTAAAAATATTTTTAATGATATTGAATAAAAAAAAAATAGAGGCCTCAAATTTGGGCCCGGAGCAAGATGCATGCATGCGTGTGGAATGGTTGAGGATTTAGAACAGGATAATTTTACATCCCTTTTGCAGTAACTGCGTGATTGAAACAGTGGTTGTGTCAAATAATGCTATCCAAAAATTACATTTGAGTTCGTCTTCTGTTCAACTCCTCCCTCCTCTCTTGTGCCCTTTCACAAAGCCATCTTAATGTTTGGAAAGTGTACACAGTGAAAATTCATTTTCCAGTGCAAGGGAATTAGCAAAACAATTTTATTTCATGGAAGGGGAAATATTATGCAATTAATTAAGAAGCTCATGGACACAAGTTTTTGGTTTTCAAAGGGAATATTGCTGAATGATGATAATGAAAGTGAATGTAGAGAACCATCTCAACTTGTTGCATCCATTTTATGATCCCGTTAAAATAAAAATAATTGTAAAGCTCAGTCTTCTGCACAACAATGCTGCCATACAACTGCAATTATCAGTGCTTCTGCTTAATGGAAATTCTCTTTTCAACATACATTTCAGATCTAGTCCTCTAGCTGCCTACTTTCTAAACTGAAGAAAGAACTAGGTAGAGAAGTACACTGCTTACTGGTTAGCCCTGATATTTTGCTGTAAATGTTTTATTAGCACAATATCTAAGAAAGAGAATTTTACCTTGAAGGAAAAATTACTTACTATGCCATTTTGATGATTTTGTGAAAAAAAGGAAATATTGTTTTCAACAGTGATCACTTTGGATAACCAAGTTCCTGTTCTTTCTTTGTGATTGTTGTAAGTGAAATTCAGTTTTTTTTGGTGAAGTCATAAAATCACTTCATTCTGTCCACAGGCTGAAAATGAGAAGCTGCTTCTGACACAAAATCTCCGGGAATCACAGGGTAGTGTGGAGCGTTCACAGGCAGAGCTACAGGTACTGATGGCACGACTCCTGCAGTTGGCTGCTCATGTTGACTCTTTGTATCACCTGCGCCAGCAAGCTGACAAAGAGTTGCAGGGCACAAATCGTCAAGTAAGTCATTACAACTGTTTTTCTTACACAAGTAAGTCATTACACATGTCAGGAGACCAGTTGGGAGCGTAGAGCTTGTCCTGGCTGGGAGGTGCCCCTCAGGTGGGAGATACCTGGTTAGGGAAACCCCACTAGCCGATGGTAGGTCGGTGCTGGGTCTCGCCATACAGCAATGGAAGACCACCGCCACCTCCCAAACAAAAACATGCACTACACTTATAAGACTAATGACATGAGTAGTTGATGCATCTGGAATTGCTAACAGTTAATTAATCACAACTGTTTTTCATAAAGTTGTTTTTGTTTTCTGGAGAAAATGTGCGTACCCCAAGCCTTTGGCTATTTGATCATCCTTGGAAAGCCTTGTCAGCGATCAAGGGGTTTATGCCCCTGGTTTAGCATATCGGGTAGCACAGGTCAACAAGGGATGACGTATATACTTCGGTGCATCAAGGCAAAGTAGAATAGGATTGAGGAGGGTAGTTCGCAGGACATTCTGCACTTCAGCACAGTGCCAGTCGACCCTCGCCTCTAAATGTAGAGCAAATTGTTTAACAATTAAAATTTTTCCCTACTCTCTCTTAACATCTTCCTTTAAATTATAAAGTTATTGAAAACTTGAGTAATCAGATGCAACTCCAGTTTTCACTGTTTTAATATATATTCATTTCACAACCTCATAGTAATTTGAAGGATTATGATGACTCTTATGTTCTGTCTCAATTTCTGAAGAAAAATCATCTGTACATTAATTTGTTTCAATTTAATATTTATTTAAATTTGTTTCAATTTAATATTTATTTAAATTAGATTCAATTTAATATTGAAATTAGATTCAATTTAATATTTATTGAAATTAGATTCAATTTAATATTTATTGAAATTAGATTCAATTTAATATTTATTTAAATTAAGAATAGGTTAGGTTCTTATCATCATCTGTTAACCAGAAGCTGCCAGCTTTTTTCTCAAAATTTTATACAACATTCCAGTTACTTACATAACATTGCAAGAGAACAACTTAGGAGTTATTATTTCCGATGAATTGAAATGGGAAAGTCAAGTTGCTTCAATCACTAAAACCAAAACCATGGTATACTTAACGCTATGGTTTACTTCTAGGCCAAAACCTAAAAAATAATAATTCTTGAAAACTATATTTTATGAAGTTATTTTATTGTGCTTTGAAATTATGCATGTAAAAAGTTTTTCCACCTTGCAAGTGCCTGAAATAAAGAAAATTCACCCTAAAAATGACAGGACTTTGCTGAAATACACTAATGTGTTATGAACCCACCTCCCTATTGAAAAAGAGAATATAATCCTGAGAGATTTTAATCATTATCTTAAAGAATCTATTCATTTGAGACATGCTTAAAGGATCCCGCTAGTTTTATGCTAAGCGATACAAACATAAGTATCTTTTTATCGCTTTGTAATTGACTGATGATTTTGAATTTTTTTCTGTAGTTGAAGAGCACTTTTGTACACATTTTGATATTCTTTGTTTGACTGTTTTGTGATAAGTGCAAGAGGAAAAAAAAAATTGAATGATCATGTGGGTGAAGTTTGCAAAATTGATAGCTCAAATGTATATTTTAATGTTTAAAAATTGAATATCAAACAAAACAGGGCTCAAAATATTTGTAACAAACTGAAAATGCAGCACGGCTAGGTAATAGTTTGTCAGCGTAAGGAGCATGAACATCCTGACACTGAACCTTTAAAAATTTGTAAAATTGTTTAAAAGCTCAAACAAGCAGAATATGTTTATTTTCTGACTGAGGAAAAATGGGTGTATAGAATAAAAGAAGAAAAAATTTTGAAAAAAAAAATTTTTTTGGACTCCCAGGTTCCCTTCTTTTGTTACATTTAATTGTTACATTATTCTATTACTACAATGGTGATGGCAACACACAACAATAAACATAAAATTCACTACTGAAGAATAATTCCCTGCTGTAACAGGACTCAAAATATTTATAATAAAATGAAAATGCAATTCTGCAAGGTGATAGCTTGTCAGGCCTTGTCAGGCAAACAAACACCAACATCCTGACACTGAACCATTTAAAAATTCGTAAAAAATATTTTGAAAGCTTGACAAAACAAAATTAGTATATATGCTGACAGGAAAAGCTGGGTTATAGAATAGAAGAAAAAAATAATTTTCCAAAAGAAAAGTAGTTTTAAACTCCCAGGTCCTCTTAAATATCAATAGTATATGAAGAAAGGGGTCGTGAAATGTCACTTTTGATGTTAGAGTAGTGGAGGAAAAGAGGAGATAAGGTGGAGAGACCTACAAGGTATTGCTCTTCAATGTAAACTCAATTTGAGACTGTTTACAAGAACTTCAGATCGAAGGCATAAAGGGTATACTAATATGAAGCTGAGAAAGAAAGTGACAAATCATTGATCACATTTTATTGTAATTTAAGTTGTAAATGAGTGGTATGCTCTCCCTGCAAGCTATATTAACAAGGAGACAGAATGGCTTCAAGCTGTCTGGACCATTATCGCTATGGAGCCAAATGAAGGAACAAATGTGATAACTGTGGTTTAATTGTTGGTTGGAAACTATGATTTTAATTATATGATAACTATGATAATGTGATAACTGATAATAAAGTTTAATATATTAATTGTAAGGTATGCGCATATCAGCGTATTTACTGTCTACTTTATTTAATAAATAAATATTTTTCATTACTGAGGGAAGATGTGTACATAATAGCCAATGCATGGAGTAGTTTGTTTCTTTTTACTTACTACAGTAAATAAAATAACACCAAATATTTCAAAGTATAAGATTGTATTATGTGGGTGAATAAGGTCACAACATGCTTAACCTTGTTTGATGAACTGAGAGGGATACTCCAAACGGTAGCAGAGATAAAATAATTGGGTACTATTTTTGATGGTATGATGTGAGGTTCAAGGGACATTCTGAACACAATGAATAAAGCTCTTGAGGTCTTTAGGGTTTGTTATGTTTGTGGATTTCAATTGAAAAGAGACCTTCAGAATTTTATATTTTTCATTAGTAAGACCCATAGTGTACTTTGCCAGTTTGGTCAGTATTTTACTAGAACATAATGTATGAAATAGGTAGAATTGAACACAAATTTCTGAATTATGTAGCATGGAAATTACATCTATCATCCCCATATAATATTACATATAACTGCAAAAATTTGTACAAAAATGAGAAAAAATTCTTGAGTTAACTATATGATTGAACAATGTTGTATATTTATTGAATGCTCATGCTGAGTGTGTGTTTTTGTCGCATATATTATAGCTTTTGTTAAATCATATATGATAGCAAATTCCTGACTGAAGCTTGAGGAAATCTAATATGGAAATATTTAATATTCTGTTGTGAGAACGAATGCCTATTTCCATTCACCCTTGTGGAGAATGTCGGATGACCAATGAAATTGGCTTAGATATATATAGAGAATTAACATAAAAACATTTGAGTATTGTGAGAGACCATATTATATTTTTCAAATAATTGAAATGATATTGTATTTGAAAAAAAGTTTATGTATGTTGGGCAATTTCCTGTGAAAATAAGATTAATAAGAATGTGATTTTGTAATTTGGGACTCCTGAAAGATATAAATTTCTTTCTTGAACTTTTGATGTTTGTTATACAATTAATATGAGGTTGTGGACGAATACAGCATAATTTGTTTCTGCAATAAAAATCCATTTCTGCGTTTTTCAGAGTCCATAAGGGGAAAGAATTAGTGAGAAAAAGTCATTATGGAAGATCTGGGTGCAAAATAAATGTAGTATTGTCACAATACTGTTGTTTTAGTGAACACATAATATGCTTATAATATTATAGTGTCTACGTCCATAATGTTATCATTACACAGTATTCTAAAGAAAGAAAACTTTTGCTTATGAAAAGGGAGATTGTTTGCTTTTCTCTGCACCTAAAGCACAAATGTTCCCCTGATAATGTATCAACTGCTCATAATCACCCATATTACTTGATTCTTGCATGTTTTGTATTGTTTTATAAAGAGGCCAGATATTTCCTGTGCAATGTCGACAAACATTGCCATATTGGGAGACACTAGCGTCTCGAGCCTTGCACCCTGTGGTTTTGTTCATGGTTTCTGCAGTTCCTATAAGGTTTCAATGAATGGCGCTAAAAAAAAAAGAAGACAAATACTGAACCAAACACCTAGGGCTGCTGTAGGATGACATAATTGTTCTCGTTGTCTGGTTATCTAAGACATTATCAGGTTATTATATGGTTGTTTTTCGGTTGGGACTTTTTGTTACCTGGAATTACAGAAACTTGGTTTCCTCTGGCTCACAAAAATTGTGTGAATGAATGTTATGTGGCCCTGACGTGTTTCTTTTTGTTTCTCATTTCTGGCTTCATGTTTGTGTGCGGTATAATGTATTACATCATTATTTTGATATTTCAAAATAACTAATTTTTCCATTTTGCTGTCTCTGATATTTCTAATATTTTTAAAATTTTTATTTTAAAGAATAGTAATTTTGTTCACAGAATGTGGTGCTGGAGAAATTGAGCTTGGCTCTTTCTCAATATGATAAATGGTTTGCTCTGACATCAAAGGAAATTGATCAGCTGCGGCAGGATCTTCAGGAAATGGAGAAAGGCCTTAGCTGCAGTGATGCCACCCTTCAGTTACGTACTGAGGTGACCAATCTAAAGAACAAGGTAAGCAATTTTAGCTCATTTGCTTTTTGCAGAAAACCACTAGTATAATGAACTAGTGGGGACCACAGTAATTTGTTTGTTATAGTAAGCAGATGTTACAAAAAAACAAATCTGTTTCTAAGAACATTTATTATAGATTTGCCATTGCAAGAATTACACTACTTAAACATAAATTTTTAAATGATGTAGCTCAGTATTTATTTGAAGAGAGGAACATGAAATAGTCATTGTTGATTATTTTTCGTAAAAAGGAATTTTTAATTAAAATTTTCTGAATTGTAATAATGGGATACAATACACTGAACACTTATTTTGTATAAGGCCTTATGTTTTCAATCAATCCGAAATCATTCTCCATGGTTGTTTATGAACTTTATGTTCCTACTCTTCCAATAACATTTACTCTTGCATTGGAAGAGATACAAAGCTCGAGAAGTCACTTCCTGTATGGCAAATGGCTAATGTGCTAGAATCTTGAAAAATAATAGACAATACAATAAGAAAAATATTTATTATAAAACATGATATTAATTATATATTTAAAACTTTTAGTTAAGAATTTAGATGAAAATTTCAATTGATGAATGTTCAAATTTTGTTGAAAAATTACTTTACACATAACCTGCAAATAAATTGAAGGGGTTTCGATCAATTGAAACTTTTATTATACCGATATTCGTTATAACTTCATTTCATTATATTTTTTATATTTCCTTTTTGCTTTAGTGTCATGAATTTGAGCTACAAAATGTATGCATTCAATTATGAAATTCTTAAAATATTTTACTTTTTCATTTACAAAGTTGTGATACCGTAGTGATAAGGCTCATGGCGTGTAATCTCAGAGGAACTGAGTTTAAACCTTGGTGCAGGCAAAACTTTGCTGATTAAAAACATTTTTGTAAGATTATATGGTAGTATAATATAATGGAGCAGTTAGAAATAATGTGAAAAAGTATACACTCTGTTGTGTCACTTGTTTCTGATTACATTATATTAATTTAGTGTTCCTGAATACTTGGAAATTTCTGTTGTCAAATTGCCTTTTTGATATTTGTCCATGACGATGGACTGCATAGCAATCTTCAGTATCATTTCTCTTTCTCACTAAGCATCATTTCTCTCTCACATAGCATCACATAATTTTACATAACCATTTTAAATATTGCATTGTGTTCAAAGGCATTAAAACGATGGAGCTCGATCCTCTATCTTTCCCAATAACCCATGAAGCTTGTGTGTGTTGGTACAGTTATCCTTTAACCTAATAAAAAATAAGCTTAATGCTTCAAAAAGGGCCTTCTATAATTTTTTATTGGGTCTTAATGTTGTAAATGATGGTCAAATACTGTAGCTCAACTTGCTGCAATGGAATATTGCTTTTTTTTTTGCAGCTTCTGGATGCAGAGCAGTGGTCCCAAGAACTGCAGACAGATGTACGTTTATTAGGAGAGCTTGCTGGTGAAGCAAGCAATTCTCTGGATACTGCGCAAAATGATCTGCAGACTATTTCAGATGAATTAGCTCAGCTCTACCACCATGTTTGTACTGTAAATGGTGAAACTCCCAGTAGAGTGCTTTTGGATCATGAAAAACATGGTGGTATGACACCCAGTGAGTGTAACACTCAAATCTTTCTTTATGCTAAAATGTCTTATAAAATTCAAATTAATTAGAAAATCAAAAGTTTTCTTTCTAATGAATTAAGTGTTCTTAATGTTAGAGCCTCATTAAGTTTTGACATTGGTGAAATGGTTTTAGGTGGAGATAAAGAAATTTGTCCAGAAATTGGGAAAGAGGAATTCACTCTTTCCAAAATCGAGCTTTTGCGAAGCAGGTTGAAAACAGACATTCCATTGAAGGACTTGGAGTCATTAAATGATGCAGCTGCAATGGCAAAAACTGTGGAAACCATATTGGATCAGATCAAACACTTACGTGCTGCTGTTGAAAACACAATTGAACTGTCAAAGATTAAGAGAAACAATTTGGCAGATGGTAAATATCTATTGTTTATGGGCTATGAAACTTTTATGTTCTGTGTTGAAGGCAATTTGTTGTCCTGGATGATATTTAATCCATAAGTTCCTTTAGTTTTTATAAAGTAAAGTATATTTGTTACTTGTATTGAAACACTTGGCATGTGCTTGAAAAACCAACCTTTCATTTTCAGTTTGTAGCAATGACTCAAAGGAGGCAGAGCTTCAAGAACTTCAAGAGCAAGTAATCAAATTGAAATCTTTGTTATCAACAAAGAGAGAACAAATTGCTACCCTTCGGACTGTTTTGAAGTCTAACAAGAATACTGCAGAAGTAGCCCTTACAAATCTCAAATCCAAATATGAAAATGAGAAATCTATTGTTAGTGAAACAATGATGAAACTGAGAAATGAATTAAGGCTTCTTAAAGAAGATGCTGCTACATTTTCAAGTAAGTATCCTTTTTGTGTTATTACAATTAGGAATTGGTCTTAATGTATTCTGCATGAAGAAAACAGAGTCTTGTATTTTAAAAAGCATTGTTATCGGGCACATTTAGTGCTATTATTTCAAATACTTATATTACTTCAAAAAATAAAGGTGTGTAATTGGCAAGACACAACAAAATTGTCAGCAAATGCAATAAATTGAAATGAATGCATTTGTTTTATGGATAAAAGAAATTTAGTATGAACACATTTAATGTAATTAAATGTTGATTTCTTTTATCAATAAAACAAAACTGAACAGAAGCATCATAAATTCCATTTTAATTAAACTGATATTATTATTATATTTATGATATGATATTATTAAACTGATATTATGATTAACATTTCCTAGTATAAGTGGGTAGAGTCATTAATCTTCAACTGAAAATATTTTTTTCTTGTTACATTAGTGTTGGTATTATAGTAGCACTAGTTTGAAATCTCCCTTTTGGGAGGAGCTTATCTTCTTACACTTCCCCCATCACTGCTACAGTGGCAGATTTCTTGGCCTACTGTGTGTATGAGATTCATCGCCCTTCCCCATCAAGGAGGAGATATTGTAACTCCACATTTCGCTGTCCCTTTTGTCATTGCTGTTCTTAGGGGAACTGTCATGTAAAGAAACAATAATTTTGTTCACTTCTTTGTCCATGATCATGTCTGTTTTCAAAGGGGCACCGATGCTTTCTTTGGCAACACGATTCTTAATGTAATCCCAAATTAATTCAATGAAATTGAGTTTGGGATGGTAAGAAGGGAGCTTGATGTTGAGGTCACATTACCTGCAAACGGTTGCCTTAGAAACAAATAGGCACATTATTATGCCTGTGAACTTCACTTGAAATTAGGCCTATGCTAACGCACCACATTGCACAGAGCACTCAAAGAAGAAAGAGATAGGACTGAGGACCAGGGGCAATGTTTGCTCTACATATGTTTCTTTTACTGAACCTTAATATATTAAGAATCAACATTTGTGCATAGACAGCTGAAATTGTTTTGATTTGGATAGCTGACACTTTTACTGTGCGGTGGGCCCAGGTACAATAGTCTATCTGCGCCTTCAGACCCTGCTCCCCTCCCCTGGCCACGTCAGTTGGCACACAGTGCAATTGAGAGAACAATATTTTCAGGGGAAGTAGCAGTTGATGCCCTTCTTGCGCATACACATTCTAAGGAAGACTACAAACTTGTCTGCTAAAGTGTAACATTAGTGTTAACATTAGTGTTAACATTGGTGTTAACATTAGACCCCTACCCACTCTTTATTTTAATTATAAATTTTACAATAAATATTTTTTAATTGGTTTCAGTAGTAGTTAGTGAAGCATCATAATAATGAACAATTATTGTAATGTAACTAGCACAAGTTACAATTAATAATTAATAAAGAATAATAATTATAGTAAAGAATTACAGTTAACCTGAAACAATGAAGAAGCAATTAGAAGCAAAACCATGTTTACTATACTATGAATATTTGTCTGAAATTTTTTTAAAACTGAGTATCTCTTTACAAAAATAATCATAAGCGTATTCTCATAGTGCATAAATATAACACATATATTATTTCATAATTGAGTATAGATTGTGTGTATACATATTTTCCATGTCACATCCAAAACAAACTGTCAAATGATTAACACTTGTGTAGAAGTTGATATGATGATCAGCCTGTTACAAAAATTTTGATTTTGGAAATGGATGTTACTAGTTAGGGGTTAAAGGAAACAACTAGTGACTTGGGATTCAAGGGACAAAAAATTCAATTCTGCTTTTAAAGAATTAATAATCAGAAACGTCTCAGAGGATTCTGGCTGTCTTGAATCCTTTCATCTTTTATCTTCTATCCTTTATATTGTGAAAATACAATTCCTCCATAATTACAGGGAGATAGGTAGTAATGCAGTGCACACATAGTATATCAAATTGTGAGAAATACTCCATTTATAAAAATTGGCAATAGTTCCTGTTTTCTTATTTAGTTCTGTGTACATTGCAATTGCAATAAAAGAGGTGTCATCAGCTTACACAACTAGAAATTCTGGTTTGAAATTGTTTTCAAGGTCTTTTCTGTTAAAAAGGGTTTCATTATTACATTTTGTGAATAATTACTATGTTTATTACTATTTACAATTGTTATTTATAAATTGAAAAAAATAAGAAAAATTATGCTCCACTAAAACCCAGATGAAAAAGTTCAACTTCAAAATCTCATGATAAACTGAGTTAAAAGTACTAGATAAATTAAGGAAAAGCCCAGCAATCAATAAATTAGCATTCAATGTAAAATGTAGCTCAAAATTGTTATACATTTTTTTTGAATCTGTCATTTCAAAATGTTCAACTTAGATTAATAATACAGGTGGTTTATGAGAAACCAAGCCAAGCTTATTCTGTGATTATTACTTGCTTGACTTTTATGTTCTTACATAGTTATTTCCTTTTACAAGAGGTGTGGATAATGAATTGTGCTTTATGCATTGTTGGGTGTGCTTTAATATGTGATCGTATTCTCTGACTAACAAGTGATCAGTGCTACTGTGGTATCAATTCTCAGTATTTCATCCTGAATGTTGTCCTTCAAGTCTTGTAATGTCCTTGGATTATTACAAAATGCTTTTCCCTTCAGATTGGCCTACATATAAAAATCCCAAGTGGATACGTCCAGCAGCTGTGGTGGCCACAATCCTTTGTTTATAGTTTGTTCGTCAATCTTACATGAATTCACAAGATTGACTTGTGTGAACTGTGACAAATTACTCCATCCTATTGAAAAAGAGCATACGAATGTTCATTAGACATCAACTGTGCATAAAATTTGTTGAAGTTAAGGACAGCACACACCCTAATCAATTTACACATCTTCCCCTGATTATAAGCAGATTCTGGTGGATTACAACTCGTGATGCACTACACACTGTTAGCACACACCAGCACACATCAATACAAGTTCTCTTCAACGGTCACAGACACAGTACAGCTGTAGTCAAAGAGAACACAGAAGCATCAGTCGATTCCTAGGCATATCCATAGATATCTACAGATGGGATTGTATGGCCTTGTTGATAACTCCAACATGTCCCTCTGAAACAATTTCCCATGATTCACTTAATGTTCACCATTCCCAGTAGCTCCAAGCACTTCACATGCTTTGGTCTGTTCAAGGCCTTGGTGAAGATGTCAGCTGGCATGACCATCGATGCCAGGTGCTCCAACTTAAGTTGCCCTGATTCCACGACTTCCCGAACAAAGTGATGTGCTTTGTTTGAGAATTTAAAGACCAGGTTTGTCGCCAGTCTCAGCGCTGAAGTTGTTGGGTGAAGTTGTTGAAGAACAGGGTCATCGCCTCGAGCTCGACTTCTCCTAACTCGGCCAGGAAGCTTTGAAGGTGTGAAGCCTCCTTGGCAGTCTCGCTCAGGGCCATGTTCTCAGCATCTGTGGTGGAAATTGCAACTCTCCTTTGCTTTCTAGAGCCCCATGTTACTGATCCAAGGCTCATGATGAACATATATCCATTGAATGACCGTCTGTCATCTATCGACCCAGCGTAGTCCGCATGCACATCCCATGATGGGAGAGTCCCCTGCCTGATACCAGACTCCCAAGTCCACAGTGCCTTTTAGTACCCTCTTTGCGGCTTGCCATTGGTATTTTCTGGGTAAGCATACACACGGCGTGAGCTATGTCTGGGCGTGTTGCCACCGACAGAAGCAGGAGACACCCTATAAGCTCACGATACGGCTCTGTTGCCGTCAGAGTCGCCCCACACCACAGCCTTGGAGAGGTTTTTTCAGGTGCAATGGGCACAGGATGGCACGTACTCTTGTGAATCGACGCAAAATGTCATATATGTCCTCTGATTCATGAAGATACTCTTCGCCCATCTTGAATTCTTTCCCCAAGCAGCGCTCCAGATTTCCTAGATCCTTCACCTCGAAAAATCTTCTCAGACTACTTCCGAAAGCATCTATCTTCTCGGACTTTCGACACATCACCAGTATGTCAACATACATTACGATGAACATTGTGTCAATACTGACATCCTTAAGGTACACATGTCTCCTGTGGAAGGAACTGCTCCTAGGTTCCTTAGTTCCGTGTGAGTCGCTTGTGTCAAGCCCATCCGGCCTGTTTCAAACCGTGTAGGGCCTTCATTTGACAGACCTTTCCTTCAGTTGACAGATCCCTCAGTAGTGACTTGGCCTCATTAACCAGATGACTCGGATTCTCATTGGCTATGATGTATTCATTTCGTTAGGAAGCTCCATGAGCACACAATCTAAAGTCCCATTGAGGTAAGCTGTAGCCACATGAAATTGTCGGATTTGCATGCCCCTTCGTGCCGCTAGGGCGATCGTCAGGCGAATGGAGTCCAGCTGAGTGACTGGGTGCGTAGGTCTCGTTATAATATTCCATACCGTTGAGAGTTCCCTTTCGTCACGATCCTTGCCTTTCACCTCTCTTAACTCTCCATTCGTTCAATACTTGTTCCTCAGAACGAATCTGCTCCCTATCACACCCCTATCTTCCGGTCTGGGCACCATCTCCAAGGTTTCCTTCTCAAGTATGAACTTTACCTCGCTCGCGATAGCTTGAAAATGAGTATAGAAAATTTCATAGATTTCTCATTACTAATTATTCTTTTAAAAATGGCTTGTTTATCAAAATACTCTTTAATTATAAAGAAAAATATGAGTTCAAAAAATAGTCACAAATTGGACAAATGTGCGATGAAGATATTATAAATAAATAAATTCGTAATTAAAAATATAGAATTCTGTTCGTTCCGTGTGTATATGTAGTTTTCTTTTTTTCCCAGGTTTACGTGCCATGTTTGCTGCACGTTGTGAAGAATATGTAACCCAGGTAGATGAACTGCAACGACAACTGGTAGCTGCTGAAGATGAGAAAAAGACCTTGAATCAACTGCTGCGACTGGCAGTGCAGCAGAAGTTGTCCTTGACTCAACGCCTTGAAGAGTTGGAAGTTGATCGTGAAATGCGCAATGCACGAAGGCATCCTGTTGGTGCTGGAGGCCGTGGTGGGAAGACTCGTTTCCCACAGCCTGGACGATCACATTCGGGCCGCGACTACTAGCCTCGTAGTCGGCGCTTCCTGGCCTGCGTTTTGGCCTTACTCCTGTGAGCGTGGTACTCCCACCTCTCACCATCTGTGAAGCTCTCTTGGTTGGTTGGTTTCTTTCATGAGTAATGCAGAATTGTCCAAAGCAATAGTCTTTGTGTCATTGCCTTGGTGCTCCATGCTGAAAGAACCTGAAGAATCGCTGTTGTTTAGCTACTTCAGTGGTATGTGCAGGATGCCTGAGTTATAACTTCGCTGTGATGCTGCACTGAGTAAGAACTGGAGTAATCTGTTTTCTGATTGGTTGCTCTAGTGGTCCACTTACATGAACCTGTAGAGTAGATGCAAGTCTGATAAGGGTTTTGTTCTGTACTGGGGACAGTACATTCAGAGTAACTCGCTCACTACTTGAAGCGCTCTGTTGCCTGTTATTGGTGGTTAACACCAATTCTGTTTTATATGCTTGAGAGGACCAAATCCTAAACACAATCCTTGAAGATGAATCTCACATAGATATTTGTCTTAACATACTTTGTACATTTTATTGTCGTTCAGAATCGTGCTTTGAAGAGGAGTATGTGCAGAGTAAGCCATATCATATTATCAAAATCAAAGTGTCGTGCATTGTCTTAAATAAGGTATTGATTGTTGTGTAATGGAATTTGACTATTTGTTGTTTAAACAAAGTACGTGTTGAACTTGGCTGATCAGAACGATATTCTGTTAAGTGCACATAACACAGTACTAGATGCAATCCCCTGGTTTTATTGATGCGCATTGGCAAAGTTTTATAGGTCAGGCATATCTTTGTGACATCTCTTGCATCATTAACATTGCTCTTCCACATTTTGTGACTTGTATACTATATTAAAAATGACATTATTTTAGGCAATATTTGGAAAACAATTGAGAGGTCGAAAGATGAAGTTACAATGTGAACAGAAATTTAAGCTTATTGATGAAGTTGAACCTTTACTAGTACAGAACTTGAACTATTACTAGTCTCATTCCTTTATTTTTAAATCAATACAAGTTCTTGTGATGTGCTGTATGTACAGGTTTAGATATAATACAGCCAAAAGTAATAGGTATTTGCTTGAAGATGAATATTTCTTATATAATTTAACTGATTTTTGTGAGGTTGTGCAGAGTATTGTTACTCATTTCTGAGTATTATTTTTTCTTTCATTTTTTACTTGTTCTGTCTTCATATGAATAACCAATTGTGTTTCGTTTGCAACATCATTTCAAAAAGTTAATATCAATTAGAAATGTAATATTGATATCCTGTGAAAAATATTTTCTTGTTATTTGGTTACCACAGGAAGTGATTATTTTCTACTTACATTTTTTCAAGGGTAAGTAAATCTCCTCAAGGGACTGGTAATACACTTAAGTGCTGTGAACAAACTTCCAAATAATAAAGAAATATAATAATTGCATGTGTGTAAGTCACTAATGCAATCATCCATGAGATTTTTTCACTACTTTGTAAAACGTGTTCATCTTCAAGCAAATTTTTAACTATGTATATCCTCCTGTTTCATTGAGGGATTGTACTTTCAGTGGGCATATGCTGTTCCAAGCTGCCTAAAAGGTTGTGTTTCAATTGTCACCGTTCCCAAATATTGAGTATTTTGTTATACAAATTGCACTTTCTAAAATATATTTCAAATTAACACAGCATTTGCGGGTACACAAATATATTTTGGATTGGCTAAGTTAATACTTGCCGTTGCAAAAAATGGTTGTAAATTGTTCTTAAAGAAAGCCAAACTGTTGGATCTAGTATCTTCCCAACTGCTCCGTTCCGGTTGTCCATCTCCGAGCTAGAGGTTGTGTCTGTTGTGTCCGAGCCATGCGGAACGGGGCAGCCGTCCCCTTCGTAGCTTAGATAGATCGATCGATCGGTACCAAAGTTGTGCGAAGACTTCTGTCATCGTGTTGTTTGAATGTGTTGTTTTGTGTGACTGAGTGGATGAACTCATCCAAAATAATAGTGTCTGTGAAACAGCATTTATTATTACTGTTGTTGTTAAATTATTGGGCAACATCATAGTTTGCAGTCAATATGAACCCTGTCCATTGTAGCTCTGTGTTTTGTTTTATACTTGTGTTCACATTTTCTAATGTACTTAAAAATAAGTAATTGTTAATTTATTTCACTTGCATGGTAGGTTCTGGTGCCTAACTGCGTGAGCCGTTATGTATGTACATTCGAGTTAGTGTCAAGATAGTCATTTAAGAAGAAAGGAGAGTTTGTCTTGTTATAGGAAACTAGAGTAAAATTAAAGTAAACATAACTTATTGACTTATTTTAATTAGATTTTAATCATGTTGTACACATTCTTTTGTAATAATGCTGGAGGTGTGTTAATTGACTCTGTACCAAGTGGTACAGTATAATTCTTTATGCTTAGGCCATGATTCCAAGACTGACATTGTAACAAGATTAATGCAGTTCTGTTTAAAGAACCCTCTGACTTTTCATGCCAAGCACAGCATTCATATTTGGTGAAATGGTGTGGTTCTGAGCAGGAATGCTTGTTATTCCATTTTGTTTCTTTCTGCATAGATTTTTCCATATTGAAATCAACTTAATATACATTTATATGGTTACTATTCGTAGCTTGGGTTTTGACAATTTGCTGTTGACTTTCTTATTTAAAGAGTCTGTGAAATATGTAGACAGTAGCTGGCTGATTGTCTAGCAGTTAGGTGGTGGCATATCTAACCAGCTGTAGATAAAGATTGTTTTGGACTCCATAGCTTATTGGAATTGTCTCTATTGCTGTTGCCAGTCGTATCAAGATTGTCATTTACCTCTGTAGTGATCTAAACAGTGCAGGAAATATAAGTACTATATACAATTTGACTGTGCAATATAATCCTTTGTTGCAACTGTAACTAAAATTATACAAAACCACTGCAATGGCTTACTTCTAGTATTGTAGTTTTTTTGAATTTGCAATTTATTCTAAAGGCAGCTATTTAATGTACTCAGAGAATATCATGATATTAAAACTAATCATTACTAGTATTGTGGGGCTACTATCTCTGTCGGGAAGGGTGCTTATTTTAAGGGGAACTAATGGTGGTAGGAGTCATTTTTTATTATACCTTTGTAATTTTGGATGCAATTAAATTATTTGCTTGCATGGGTACAAAGAAATAGATGCTTTCGTAGTAAACTTTGAGGCATCTCTTAGTGATCTCTTGTTATTTTAATGTGTTTGAGCCATGTTTTATGCTTGTTATATTTTAAACAGTTTATGTTGGAAGGTTCAAGTGAAGTTCTTGTTTGTAATATAACCTAAATGTCAGTCATGCAGTGGTGTTACAGGCAGTTACCAACTTGATTTGAATTTATCTTACAAGAGAAATAGCTAAAGGAGGTGCTGTTGGCAATAAATGATCAATGGTAAATGGTGAAATTTTCCTTTTGTGAATAGGTCCTTGATGCCAAATAGAAAGGTTGTGTGGTCAATTGTGCCAGTTTCCTGTTTAATTTTCAAGATTTATTGTTTCTGAATGTCTTTCCTGGGTATATTAGAGATGTCAAATAATTGATATAGGAATTTTATAAGATTAAAAGGATAAATTGTTATTAATATATTAAATCTAGAGACAGGGAATGCAAATGTGACAAGACTATTCAGAAACTCCTTGGTATCAAAGACCTAAACTATATATTAACTGACCAAGTACATGTTAAACCAGTCACAATGACTTTGCCAGAATTGAGCATGTATAACTAAAGGAAGATAATAATTTTGCCTTTTCTTTGATAATAAACTTTTGAAGTTCCATCCTATCAGAGCAAGATTTCTTCTTCTGTGAACTTATTAAAGAATATCTGTGGTTGTTTGGAGAATTCCTAATATAATGGGATTTGTAATATAAATACTATAAATAAAATATACATTATTTACAAGCTTGTGTATTATTTATAACACTGAAGAAAAGCCAAACATTGTTAAGGAGATTTATAGAGAGAAATATCCATGTGATTTCTATGCTAGAATATGAAAACAAAATATATGTTTAACAATACTTGGGACTTGTGAACCTACCATCACGGCGGTAGCCTAGCTACCAGTAGGGACTCCCGTGGTAAATAGGTTGAAGGTGAGGGATCAGGCGAAGAAGTTCTCCAGAGGAAAGTCTCAGTTGTGGGGTTGATGAAGATGGCGGAAGTGGCACCTCGAACACTTAACGGCAGCGTCATTTCTGCAGCGGACGGCTGCAAACAGCGTCTGTACCCATGCTAGGGGCGGCTGAATAGTTAGTAGAAGGGAGTAGGAAGTAGAGCGGGAAGAATCATGAACCTTTGGACTTCCTATTGTCAGCTCGTGGAAGGTCCAGGAGAGAACCTGGGTTGGCACACCATGCCACTGATTAGAGTGGAGGCCCGAACCTTACATTAGCCAGCGAAGGAGGCTGCCTTCAGCAATCAGTGGAAATCCCGTTTAGTAATGCCGTTTGGAGATCGGAGGGACCCTTGTTGGGCCCTGCATGGGATGCCCCGAGGCCGATGTCCCGGGTCACAGTAACGGGAGACAGGAAATAAACCTGAGTTAAGTGTGACCTGTGAACTCGGAACTTGCGTCCTGCGAAACGTCCCTTAAAACCAATGAACAAAATGGGTTGAACAATAATGGCAATGAATCTTAACGTGCCTTGTTCTACCAATATCCCATACGTCCTCAGAAATCGAGCTAATGTCATCTTGTCGACGTCTTGCCATCCTACGGATGTTAAGGCTGGTTTACACGTTGCCAATACTGGTGTGCCAGTTACGGGTTTGCCAGCACCTAGTCAGTGCTGGTGCTCTGTGTGATTGACAATAGCTGTTTACACAGTTCTAGTAATGGCCCTGCTGGAAATATCACCATCGTAATGGCATGTAAGATGAGATATTTTTCTCGTTACTCTTAGCTTATGAATGCTCTTTGTGACGTGCTGCTGACAGTATTCGGCGCGCAAGCAACAGTGTGCAAAGCAAAAGTTACGTAAACATTTTATCTTATTCAGTTGCCTTGGAGAAGCTATCTATCCCCATTTTATTTGCAATTGCCAGAAGTGCGGCATTTCTGGCCTAGCGGTCCTTATATTCTGGTCAAAAATATCCCACACATTTTCCGAATCTTCATATAACCGGTCAAATTTGTCAATTTGTTCTTCCGTCATTCAAGAAGGCTTCTGCTTCTCAGTAATTTTTATGATTAATCATAATAAAATGATTACGTTGATCCCCGTGCAAGTATAAAACAGTATACACATGTGGTGGGAGTCGGGGATCACCAACTCTATTCTGCGATTTGTGCAATTCTGTTCCTGGCAGGTATCAGCTGTTGACGGTTTCATCCAATTGGGGACTTAAATATCACTACAGTGACGTCACTATGGTGACGTTCAAGCCCCCGATTGAATGAAACTGTCAACAGCTGATACCAGCCAGGGGCAGAGTTGCGAAAATCGCAGTGCAGTCGCCAGTTTGAAAAAGTGGAGGGGGAGCGCGTGATCTTGGCAGTAAACCAAATATTCTTGTTCAACCGGCATCACCAGTGACTGGCGTGAAGGATTTGCCAGTCACTTGCAACAAGGTAGTTACACCTTGCCGTTCTCTACTTGCCAGCTACTGGTATCTTCAACTGACACGTTTAATGACGTGTAAAACAGCCTTTAGTTCCAGAGTAGGCAGTAGCTCGAAGCCATCGTCAGAGATTGACACGGAATTAATTGAAGATGTCATTTTACTATGCAAAAGCGAAAAATGGAGTTCAGATTTTTCCAGGGTATGGAAAGAGCAGAACTCAGATATGAGACCTACCTAATATTCAAAGAAGCTTGACGGTCAACAACGACACGTACTCGGCAGTGGAAAATTCACAGCAGTCCAACTCGCTGACATTCAGGGAAATGCTGAGTATGTTCTTCGATAGAACTATCCTCATGGCGATCTTTTAGAGCCATCTGGCTATGAATCACACGATATATACTTGGGTTTTTATTTCTTGAGGGCCTGTTTTCGCGATGGAATATGTGGGGGTGGGGGTCTGGCGCAATTCGTATCCGACTTCAGCCAATGCGCTTCAGACGCCAGTTTGCGTCACAGTGGGACCATTGCTATGGTGGAGCCATACGGAGGAGGTGGAGAGAGCGTGCCCCAGCAGAGAGATTAGTTGAATCGGAAAAGTTTGAAAGAAAGGCCCTGACAAACAAATATTGAAGACTACATTTCAGGGTGCGCGAGAGTATAAAATGACAAGGTTAACGAAAAGGACCGAAATTTTGGTGCTCATGTTATGCGAGATTAATCTGGACAAAATAAACATTTTTTATTTTATCATTTTCATTTGGATTACACTTGACAATTTAATGTGAACTTTGTTGTGTTTTCATGCCATGTCTTGTTGAAATGTGTTTTAACATATTATATTGATTTTTTGTGTAAATGTAATGCCACTTATGTATGTTTTTATAATTTGTTTGTATTTGTAAGCAATCCACTGGTACTCCCACCAACGAATGGTAGGAAAGAGGGAGCAAATAATTACAGAACTGGCAGGAGAGTAGTAAGCAGGGAAAGTAAGGAAGGTCAAGTTGAGTGCGTGAGTGAAGGTTAGCCTTACTAGATTCAGAACATCAACAATAAGCCCCAGGATGTCGAAGGCCTTGACGTGATCCACGATTACCAACACAATACCATACGGCTTGGTCTCTGGAAAAATAACATCGCAAATACCTCATTTGCGGCGAAAACCCGCTCTGTTCTGCGTGTACCGTCGCAATAGAGACAGTTAATTTTGTCTTAAATGAGGTGGTACTGACCCCAGGTAGAGATCTAGATATTACCGAAATCAACCACACCGTATATGCAACTGGATCTCTGGTATCTCCGATAATTTTGGGGCCAACGATGAATTCCAATGGCCGAGAGCTAAACAGTTTTGCACCCACATGGAGGAAAGGAATTATGAAAAAGATAGCCGTCACTAGGCGTGAAATATTACTCTTATCCAAGTCATGTTCTAAATCAACGCACACCTCTAAAGTTCGACGAAAATTACTCTACGTTGAACAAAAATACCAAATTCAAAATGACACAAGGCTATTGATAGCTAAGAAGCTAAAAGGGAAAATCCAAACATGGGCTCAACGCATTAGACGTTACAAACGCATAGATTAGATTCCCGTGTACAGAATCGGTTTGAAACATTGGAAAAATTATACTGCAATCTCACTCAAAAATCGAATGGCAACGCTGTCCTTCCAGTAAACGATGACGTCGAAACATTTTGGGCAGTAATCTGGGAAGAAAATAATTCTACAACAAAGATGCATCTTGGTTCCAATCTGAAGCTGATGCTGCCTATGAAATTGACGAAAAAGTGGAGCATGTTCACGAATTCTCGGAAGAGGGCCTCTTCCAAGCAATTAAGAACATAGGAAACTGGAAATCCCCCGGGGTCGATAAGATACAGAATTATTGGATTAAGAAATTAACAGCATTACATTCTCACCAAGAAAAGACTGTTAATAAAATTTTAGAAAATTCAGAGGAACTCTCGGAATGACTCACTCGCGACATCACTTATCTGCTACCTAAAGGGGGAGACAGTTTCTTGGCTGATCATGCCAATCATTTGTTTGCCAGAAATGTACAAAGTTATAACTGCAATCATAGCTAACAAACTGTATAAACACCTAGATAAAAGCTCTCTGTTGCTAGTTGAACAGAAAAGATGTCCTAAAGATTCGTACGACTGTAAGAAAATCTTGTAACTAAATGAAGTCATTTTGAACGGTAAGGAAACGAAAACGTTATTTAATCACTGCTTGGATTGACTACCAGAAGGCCTTCGACAGTGTACCACGCGTTTTGCATTAGTTTGATCATACTATCAGGATAGTTGTCGCAAGCTTTGGTTACAAGCTCCATGATGAAGAAAGACCAGTATCACGTTTACTTTACAAGAATGATCTTAAAGTATTTGATCAGAATGAAGCGATTGTATTCCAAATGATGTAGTATACCGTCAATGATTTTAACAATGACATCTTCGTGAAACTTGGTCTTGACAAATGCGCAAAAGTCAATTTAAAGAGAGGGCAACATCAGAGGGCATTGAAGTTGGTATGCACACCGTGATTGAATATTTCGGCCAGGTAAAACCTACAAATAACTGGGTATTGAAGAATGTGAGAACATCTCGAACCACACAATGTAAGGGAAAATTCGGAGAGAATATTATAGAAAAATGACACATCCTACAGTCCGCTCGGACCTCCAGGAATAAAATATCTGCAATCGGTAGTTTGGCGGTGCCTGTAGCTGAGTAGTCTCGGAATAATGGATTCAACTAAGCAAGAAATTCGAAGCATGGATCAAAAACCAGAAAATTGCTTACAATGAATCATGTCGCGCAGCCTCGAGCTGATGTACATAGGCTTTACGTGTCACATAAGGAAGGAAGAGACCTCAGACAAATTGAAGCCTCTTGTCACAATGCAATAGTCGGGATGGGAAATTGTGTAGTCAGTCATGTAGATGACCCACTAATGAGGCAGGCCATTAAATCTGACCGAAGAATGGGAAACAGATGCATTGTAAGTGTAGCAAGAAGTATTGCGAAGAAAACTATGCAAAACATGCAGAATAACACACACTCTGAACTTCTGAAACTACTTAACGTGAAATGTGAGACACAGAAAATGTTAAAGAACTCGTAGAGTGGAAAAACACTCCATACTTGAAAAGTATTAACAAGGTGCAGATCAATGAAGATTAATCGGTTATGTGGCTTTACAAGGGAAGAAAGAAGCCAGAATCGGAAGCAGTGTTAATAGCTGCCCAATATCATGCAGTGAGAACACGTCATTTTGATAAAGCTGTTCTCAAAATCCCCAAGATGATAAATGCCTCATTTGCGAAGAACAAGTAGAAACCATTAATCTAGCACCTTGAGATCATCGTATTCCACGGTATAGGCGGTGGCGATGGTGTAACAGCGTATCGGACTGTTATATTCAAGACCGCGGGTTCAAAACCGATCGAAGCCGTGAATCTTTAGGACAAAAAAATCCTTCGTACGCCTTCTTTCTGAGGGGAAGTAAAGACGACTGTCCCATGTTATTAGATTTACTGCATATAAAAGATCCTCAAGCCTAAATGGATCCTTTGCTAAATTCACATCGCTTGTTTCGTTGCCCAAGAAATACCTCCTTTCTCCTTCTCCTCCTAGTGGGTGAAGGGAGCGAACTGAAATTTAAGTGGTCAGACGGAAGAGCGGGCCTTATGATCTGAGTCTCGCCACGGAAAATAAGGCATCAATTCAATCCAATTCAGTTTATTTTGTGCTGATACCTGGATCGTTTTCGACACACTGTAGAGTTTTTTTTCGCGGTCCAGCACATGAGCAACTCTAGGACTTCCTCGATCAATAGTCTACGGTGCAATGGTTCCTGTCTCAGAAACGCGACGATAAACGGCGCCGAAGGTTGGATGACGGTTTGGAAACACCATCTGATACAGCTGCGCAGCCTTGCATCAATTACCATTCCCGCGACAATAAAAATCATATCTGCCTGTTCACGAAATGAATATCCTACCATGGGTGACGAAACGATTGCATGTAACTCACTAGATGTACACAATTCAAACGTTGAAGTCAGACTAATGACAAATGAAAAATGTAAACAAGTCTCCATGGCAACACATCGCCATCCACGAAGACTAAAATGAGTCAAGGCCTTCTATGAATGAGTGCGTAGACATGCAAAGTTGAGGGGTTGGAACGTGAAGTTCGTTGAGAATAAACATTAATAAATTAATAACGGGAAAACGAAGGATTGTGGAACACATGATTATGAGAACCTTTTATTTTCTTTATGTGCAAGGCACCCATGACCGAAGTTTGTAAAAGTATTTTTGAACCAGCCTATATAGGATCACGTCAAAAGATACGACCATAAATTTATTTTTCAGTACTGTAAATTTATTTTTTAAGCCTTAAGATTATTATTTAACCATTATACATTGTATGCAGGAATTATTTACAAATATAACAAATAAAATTTGTTTAAACGAAAATATTTATTCTCTAGGGTTCGCCAATAGTTATTCTCTAGTATTTTTTGTGTTTGTTCGTGAGAAAACTTCCCGGGGGCTTTCACGTGACCTGCAAAGTAAATTTTCTTTGTAGGGTTTCCTCTTCCATAGCTAAATATTTACGAGGAGTAGGAACCATTAAAATGCAGTTATCAACAAGTGGTCGTGATATTTAGAAGTTTATAAAATATATTTCTTTATTAAGCCTCCGTTTTTACTGAAGTACCTTGTTTACAGTTTGTTGGCTAATATATTACTAGTTCGAAGGAGTAATATGTGAATAGTAAACGTTAGTTGGTAACAAGTTGTTCTCAGGTTCTCGCGCAATCTCTTAGATACAAAGGGACACGTTACAACTTCAGGGGCAAGTTATAATCACGTGGATCAAAACTTTGGAAGTATTCTTCCTGGCGTCAAAAGTTTCCCCTCAACCGCGTGACCTAAATCGTCACAGGAATCGCGCCGTCCCTCGTTGCCTTCCGGCCGGGGGCTGTGAGTGCATTCCTTCGCGCGGGGGCGGGGCGGGGCGGGGAGGGGCGGGGCGAGGGCGGCACGCGCGTCTCCTGGCCCCTTCCGCCGCCCGCCCATGCGGCGAAAATAGTGCGGCCGGAGGCTGGCGGCATGAAGCGTTGACGTCAGTAGCGGCGGACGCTCCGCCCCGCCCCGCCCTGATCCGCCCGCTCTACCCACTCACGGCCGGACACCCTCTGACAATCACAGCGGGGGGGGGGAGGGGAGCGGGCAGGAGATGGAGTGGAGGCGTCGATGTGACGAACGCCACCCAGAGGTGCCCGGCTTCAGTTCTCTCCCCCCCCCCCCAACTGAGGCACTTCCACTTTCGCTGAATGGGCACACCGCAAAGCTGTGAGAACATCCCCCAGCAAGAGAAGTGGTTATCGTTGACAGGAAAATGTTTTAATGATTGAGATCCAGTAACACCAGTTAAGGGTTTTAGAGAGCAGTTACGAATTTCTTAGCAATGGACGTTTCCTTCCATTAGGTTGATTACGTACAAGTATAGCTTTTTCCACGAGTCTACAAAAAATACTACAATTATTCGCAAATACGACGGGTCAATTCAGTTATTCCACGTAACAGAATTTATTTTCTTTTATACCTCTGCGAATTTGATTGTTTTTCGTATTTTATACCTCTGCATAGTAAATGCCTAATATTGACTTAGAACGCAGAAGCTAACTACATAGTCCTTCCAGAATGCAACTTTTCTCTTTATTGTTATCTGATCCAAAAGCGAGCTTTGAGAAGCAACATACGAATCATTGACAGGAGTTGCTCTTGCATTCTTTTCAATATTTCTGTAACTTTTACCACAAGTTCTTCATTGGGTATTGATTTCTGGAAAGGTGTTGCTGTAGTTTAAAAATTGCAAGTCAACGTCATTAACGTTTTAAATATTTTGTGAACTTATTAAACAGTGGTAAATACGACATTAACTTCAGTATTATATATTCATAAAACGTCTGCAAAAGAGAGCAGGTATTTTCAGTATCATCTATTTAGAAATAGTCATTGAAGACAGATTCAATGTATTACATTACTACCCTTTGCTTAAAAAAAATCACAATTTTTTAAACATCTTGGCACACGTTAGCATTAAGCTACAAGTGGCTTTGCATTGTTTGTAACAGTAATATTATAATGGTGAAACTGGTATTCTAATAACACTGTATATCATCAGTCATATCTTTAAAAAACTCGTTTCTCCAAATGAAATGCAGGAGATTCGAAAAAGAACCCATCACTTCCATTTTGAAATTTAATATAGTTAAATGTGATCCGGGCTCTCGTACTGACCACAACCTGTCGACATCAAATGAAAACTGACACCTGCAGGAAACGGACCCAAGGGATTGACCCTATTCGGGAATAACGTGCGAAGTATTGTAATCTTGCTCTGGAAAACGGTGAATTTTCGACAGAAAAACTCTTATTGCCGGACCCTGGTAACGAAAAAGTTAATAAATCTTATTCCTATATGTAGTAAATTACTTTCTCTAACATGATGTGTAGTCAAAATGCTTTTTAATTAGGTGATATCAAACTAGTGATGTATATTCCTTCTCTCCTTTTTATATTTGAAAATTTCGGAAGGTCAGCGAGTTAATCGAAAGTGAGACCTGCACCATTATTTTAAGCGTTTTTTGTTCTATTCATAGAACAAAGAATTGGAGCGCTTTTTGAGAAATATTGTTATAACTTGTATTATTTTCAAGAACAATATGAAAACGACCGGTTATTCAGAAAAATGTACAGGATCTTTTTTAAAGCACTGACGTTTTAGAACAGAATTTGTTTAGACAAAAATCTCCATTTTCAATTTTGATGTTTTCAAATGTTAACTTACTGCAATTTTCGAAAACACATAGTTCTCCGCACATGAGACTAATATCGATTTTCATCGTCTTTTGGTAGATACCATTTCAAGAGAAAATCTCTTTCTTTAATATTGTATTTGTATGAAGAGATTCAGAGAATTTGAAACTTTTGGAATTTTTGAAAATTCTGATTAACAGTGAAATTGGGACAAAGTTCCTCCAAAATTCACAGAAATCTTTTCAGTAAGCAGAGCTTTGCTTGGAGCAAGGACGTTCAAGGAATATTCAGTTTGGAATAGACTAGGCGCTTGTTTTCTTCTCTCTCTCTCTCTGACTCTGTCTCTGTCTCTCTGTGTGTCTCTCTGTCTCTCTGTCTCTTTCCCTGTTCTCTCTCTGTCTCTATCTGTGTCTCTCTCTGTCTCTCTCTGTCTCTCTGTCTCTCTCTCTGCTCTCTCTGTCTCTCTCTCACTACTCGAGACAGACAGACAAACGGGCGTTTTGAAAGAAAGAAAACAGAAAAAACACTTAAGTATCAGAGACCTCCTCAACGAGAATTTCCAGTGAAATCTCAAAATAGATTCACCGAAGCATTACATCATTTTCTCTGTACTACGTGTTATTAAAAAAAAAAAATAATTATCCCCTTCTTCGGTATCCGGGGCCTACAATACGAATTCTTCTGCTGAAAATTCGCTATTTTCGCGGCACCATTGCATAAATGTGCAACTTTATACTATATACAACGTATAAAGTATGCGAGAAAGTAAAAATTGGAGTAGTTTTTTTAGAAAATCCTTCTTTTTATATTGCGTATATTTCAGGCAAAAAAAATGCAAAAACTACTAAGATATCTGAAAAATTGCACATGATCTTATTAAAATACACCACTTTGAAGAATTGATTTTATTTGGGGAAACTGGTGCTACAAAATAGCACCGACTTTCTCGTATACATTAGTTTCCCGCTCTGTTGAATAGGAATAAGCTTTATGGTTTCGCTCTACCTTCTTTCCAGTAGCATTCTATCGGTGCCTAACGACTAACTGCTACTTTCACGGTCTCTCTCTTCTAAACAAAAAATTAAAAAAAATTGAAGTCGTTTCTGAGAAAATAATTGTTTAAAATTGCCTATATTTCACGCAAACTTGCGCAAAAACTACTCATATTTTCGAAAAAATTGTACATGTTCTTATTTCAAGATCTGTCTTTGAACAACAGATTTTGTTAGGAAAAAATTTCTGTACTGAATATTATAGTTGGAATTTTGTTGGAATGCTTGTTGGAATTTTGGAATTTTCGAACAGTCAGTAATTTCAAAGAAAGTAATCCGCGGGCAGTTCATTTAAGCATTCTTTACGCTATCCAAGAACACAGTTTAAACTAATGGTGCGACAGAATGGCACAGACTTTCCCGTATTAGTTTTCTATTTCCTTTGGTATCGGCTAGCTATCGATGAATTTGTACTGATCCAACGATGGCAGCAAACAAACTGGAAACGATTATTTAGGCTTTACACAAAAAATATTTTCTTCTTGTAGATGTTGCCGCATCATGATCAGAACGTCGTAATTAGGGAGTCAGAGAAACGTCTTAAATACTTGTCCAAGAATTTGGATATCAATATGACCCGAATGTAGGGTGTAAAACCCAGGTTGTTTCCATACTTATCAGATTTCTGGGATTTGTTTCACAAGCTGTAAGAGCTTGTCTGAATGCCTAGGCTATTCAAAATACTGGAAACCATTGGGCTGACACCTAACATCTTTTGTCGTAAATACAGGAAATATGTAATTGGGATTAATAAAATGGTGATGAGGACGTTACAGCAATAAACCAAACTTTTATTTAAATGTCGGATTCTGCATTTCGGAACCGAATAATATTTCTAAATGGAAAATATAATTTCTTAGAACGGTTCAGTATGGTTATTGGCATTTAATACGTTACTGGTTTTATTGGGATTTAATAAAACAAATTCAATAAGCGCTTGTGGACGAAAACATTAATGGATATGTTTTAGGGAAGTTTGAGAAGAAACAGTGGTAACTAAATCACTTAATTGCACACTGAAAACGTACCACGTAATTTTGGTGCGAGAAATGAACTCCCTCACTTCTTTAAGACCAGTTCGTTCTGGCAGGCAGCGGCGGTTAAGAGCTACGATCCTTATTGAGATTAAGAGAGCCTCTTTAAACCATTCTGTCGATCGTTATGTAAAACTGTGCATGGCACTTAGATACTCATGAACGAAAGTAATTAAATGAAGAAAAAAGTTTCCTTGCATTTCTGCCTTGAGTTAAAGCGCGCTCCTGTTCACGAATTTCATATTATCATTAGGGAGGCCGAGGCTATTTGCACCAGTTGGCATTTTTAATTTGTTTACGCAATCCCAATTTAGTTTTGACAAGTTTGAAAATATCAATGGTATCTACATTTATCGACCTACCTTGTGATATGATTTTATTCGTGAAAGTTCAACTGATGAAATTTTAGTCGTGAAAAGTCATCAAGGCAAGGTGTGCCAGCAAACCATTCTTTTGGCTAGGTTTTTATGAATAGTTTTGCAATTTTCAATTTTTATGTGGCCACTTCTGCAATAAAATCAGGGTTTGAAAATAAATTAATCAAAAGTAGAATAAATGATTTTTCCCATTAAATTTCACATAATATATTTAGTATTGTAGCCCACGAATATTGAAAAAACTGGAAATCTGCAAACATGTTAACTGTTACCCCTGCTGTTTTTACCCTAGGTGTGAATAAATCTATCAAAAAAGTAATTTTATTTTGTGGAGATGCTAGTCAGATAGACGGTGGGACTGGTTGACAGTGTGCCAACCAATCCAATTTGGAAAGTGCCAACCTGCTCCGAACTTTTTTTATGGAAGATGACCGTACATGCGACACAGGAACTGAAAACAACCCCCCCAAAAAAAACCTGGTACAAAATAGAGCTTGGTTGAAGGTTTTAAATTGGAAAATAGATAAAAATAAAATATTTTCATCCCAATATTACAGACGTCAATCAATGAACAACGAAAATATTACTCTCCATGCTCTAACATACATTTGAGATTACAGTTTCACCATCGATACTCTGATTGTGCTCAGACTTCTGTGGGATAGGTTTAAAGGAAACGTGACACAAAGTTAAGGCTTATAGAAGCTGCCCGATGGAGGAACCCAAGGGCCAACCATACTCAGCCTCTCCTACGTTATGAGGTAAAAGCACCAGTAGTACACACATACCATTTTTGTAATTTTCTCAAAACTACAAATTGGGCTTCAGTGTTAAATTCGTTATGTGAAACTTAATGGACCTTCTTGCATACCTCGTCTGAATATATATTTTGCCTAAAAGGGTTAATTTTTAATTAATGTCCATTTTTACTTTCATGTAAACAACATACGTAGTATAGAGAAAGTATTGTAATGGTACAGTGAAAAATGGCAACTTTTCGAGAGAAAGACGTCTGTTGTGGGTCCATTATATTGAAAAATTGAATATTCTCACTCCTACAACGAAATAAATAACTTATGTAGCGAAAAAGTAAACATTATAAGGTAGCTTTGCCTGTAGAACATGAGAGTATTTACCACAATATCACTACAACTAAGCATGTATGAAAAGTATTATTTGGAAATAATGATAATATGCATAATGATAAGCAGAAAACACACCTTCCAGAGGAAATTAGTAATTAGACTAACCTCAAGAAAACAAACGTCAATTATGCACAAATAATGACATATTCATCCATTCAAGGTTTAAACAGCCTCAAAGGAGGTGAAAAAAAGGACATTTGTCAACCGAACACTTCTTCAGGTATTTACAAGACGGAAAGAAGCAGCAGCAAGTCTTTCATCCAGAAGTCCACGGAGGTATTTTCTTCAGGACTGCTTCCAATGTGGAAACGCATTGAATTTTAAGAACTACGATGTACTCTGGCAATTGTGTCAAAAGGTGTTTCACAAATCATGCCTTTCCTCAGAGAATTCTGTGGAGGAAAGTCATTAAGACGACGAAAATATTTTTTTGTTTAAAATGTTTAGATTTATTAAATGACTGAAGCTTAATAAACCAATAGTAACAATGCAATTGCATTCCATAAGGATATTTGACTTCGTTGGGGTTTTTACAATCCACTTTTCTGAGAGACCTTCACTGTATTACGTAGTGCTCACGATAATCTTGAAAGTGCCTATCACTATATTTTATACCTTATTTTAATTTAATATTTTATAAAATGTGAAGAATAATGTTCCACTATTTAATTTACGAGCCTCATAAATGTACATATATGTAGTAATTGATTTTCCAAATATGAATTTTCTATTGTTAAAATAAACAATTTTATATTGAATAAAACATGTCGATTGTCCTTAAAGTGTCCATCACTGTATGCTCAACTCTGTATAAAATACTTGCAGCATGAAATAACTTTTGCATGTTTGGTGGTGTGACGGTTAGCGTGTCGGGATGTTCAGCCGTGCTTGCGGGTTGGAACCGGATCGAAGATGTGCATTTTTAAGGGCGAAAAATCCTTCTTACGCCTTCCCTTGGGGAGGTAGTAAAAACTGCTGTCCCCTGATATAGATTTACTGCGTGTAAAAGATCCTGAAGCCTAAAGTAAGCATCTCTTTCGTCGCCTGAATAGTACTTTCTTTCTCCGCTAGATGGTGAAAGGAGCATAGGGATATTATATATAAAATCGGGCGTGTTGGCCAGAGTCACGCTACGTAAAATAAAGCATTAAGATAACAGATTGGCAGAAATTGTAGAAAGTAAATTTAGTGAAAGATGGTCTGGCTTGCGACAAAGTACATCTACAGTAGATAAAAAATGTTTAATCGGACAGTTATATGCGACCAACCATAAGGAATAGAGTTGCGCAGTATGTTTAGTGATTTTGAATAGGCTTTTTACTGGGAAATACAGTTGAGAAATACAATATTGAGAAATTCGTGATACACATTCGTGATCTTACCAAATACTAAACCCAGAGCACGAGTGGGTAGCCAATTGAATGATGAATTAAGTCGAATTTGTGGTCAAACTAGAAGGTCCGCTACTTGCAACCCAGTCTTCAATTACAATTGATGTAATTTTAGCTCAAACTGTTCTAAAAGGAACTGCAGACCTCTAAATTACAGGATTGAAACAATGTTCGAAATATGCTGATGATTTGCTTATAAGAGCATGGCCAACGAAAGCATTAGAATAAATATCCATCCAAACTGCAGTACAATATGGGCTGGTTAGATTCGTAAGTTTACTTACCCCACCGGCACTGCAATTGGTTGACGTGCCATTCGTACAAATGGACAAATTGTTCTCAAAATTCCCTTTTTTAATATCTAGTATTAAAAAAATTAACGTAATTATTAATAATCAGCATTTCAATGAACATTTGGTATTTTATTTCCATTACTCTATGTAATTCAATTGAGCTCGCAATTTTTTTTAAAGTCATGGTTTCTTTCTTATATTGTTTTATAAAATTATGGAAAATAGCTTTTTATTTTTTCAATATACGGCACCGATATTCGCGCGCTCTTCCTCTTCTCGGGTGGAAGTCGCCATGAAGATCTTCTTATTTCGTATTTTGTCCACTCCGATGTTCTAATATCTCTATCGCACGTCCGGCGCCGGCTATATGGAAACTTGTTTCTCACTACTTCGCGTAGCTGTTATTACTCGCGCAACTTTTCTTGAACAATCGATTGAAGAAATGCAGGTATAGTGGGGGTATTAGTTTCGTAATCAGCCACTAGATTTTATGAAGCAATGCTAATCTCTGGAGAATCAGTCATGCCTTTGCAACTTTCAATTGTTTGCGTTCTAATTTTCTCAGAAGTTCGAGGTATCTCCTGTGATGTATCTTCATCTGCCTCGGGTCATTTCTTTACATTTTTTGGAGAAAAATACGGACAGAAGTTCTCATCTTCAACAGAAAATAGTTTCTATTTTGCGCCAGTGAAGACATGTTTAGAATGTTGTCATCAGTGCACGCTGCGAGCTTTTGTCTTCAACTGTTTATTGAGCCAGAGAGGGGGAAGCAAGGTCATCGTTTAAGAAAATTGCTCGAGTAATAACAATTACTTGATTCACCGATAAAAAAAAATTCCACCATACTTAATCTTTCCATTCTCTTATATATCACTCGACCAACGCCTATATGCCACGCATATCCATCAGTCTTGCTCCACGGCCCCCTTCTACTCTGACGTCAAATTATTTATTTTACCTCGCCGGCGTCCCCAAGGATACATGTTACAAAAGGCTCATCTATCTATTGTTTCTTTCCAATATAAAAATATTCCTCTTATTTTCGGTGTGTCACAATAGTTTCCCGTAAGAGGGCGCGCACTAGGTCGGGACGGGACGATTCGCACTTTCCATTGTTTTCAAAAAGTCTGAAAAAAGTTATTTTAGACAATCTGACGTGCAAATGACATCAACTGTCCGGCACGGCCTTTCCGCCGTTTCAAACGTGAGGTTGTGTGAAGCGTATGGAATGAACATGAATGCGTTCAATGTAATTAGTATGTCGATCCAGAATTTTCCAAAATTGTACAATGAAATATTAAGTTTTATTACTTTGCTATTAATTGTAATGTAGTTGGTTAGCTAGAGTATCTGAATCAAGGAGTAACATTTTCCAAATTTAAAATACTAAATATAAGAAGCTGTGCAATATTAGTGCATAGTACAATTGTGCCCGGTGAATAAATTATGTCATATTTTGAAACGATACATTAGTTCGTTAATCAATGTAAATTATTGTGTCTTATCTCAGTCGATTATTCTCTTAAGTTTCTGAATAAAGTAGTGCAATAAAGATTCTGTCCTTTAGTTCAATTGTATATAATTACAATATTTAACAAAATATTTACATATTTTTCAAAACATCCGATTTAACTTCAAATTTATCTTCCGGCATCCGAAAGTGCCTAAATCATTTTTCGTCTTCCAGTAGGTCGGAATATAATACGTGAAATTCCACTTTTGTCATTCTCATTCTGATTAGAAAAGAAGAGAAAATGGCCTTCTTCTACTTTTTGCCTCATTTTCTTCTTCCGCCCTTAAAAATTAACACGATGCAATTGCTTCTTTACTTAAATTATGAAGCCGATGCACACAATAAAAGACACGGAGCGATAAGGCGGGCTTACGCAGAAACTGCCCGTTGCGTCCCGTCCGGCCATGTCGTCCCGGCCTAGTGCGCGCGAGACACACAGAAACCGTCCGGTCCCATTCGTCCGGTCCCGTCCGTCCGGCCCCGTCAGTCCGGTCCCACCCGTCCGTGGCGTACCCACCCAGTGTGCGCGTAGCTTAAAGGAGCGAAACTGGTTTGGAAACAAAGAAGCAATTAATCGAGCTATACGCAGCTGCCTCTCAGGCGATGAAACAATACGATAACCAAATATTTTTAATTTTTTAAAGAAAAACAAGGAGAAGATGCACGATCCAGTAAAGAACACGGATGGAGTATCAGTTATAACTTTGACATTTACAATTTAATTATGAATAAAATAACTGTAAACCACATTAAATCGCTAGGGCTAAGTTGGCTGGGACATCTCTTCAGAATGAATGATAATGCAATAATGAATGAAGAGCAATAATGAATATGTATAACCGGTGCCCATTGTCATCCTCGGAGAAAGGAAAACCAAAAGTTAGATAGAAGGTCGATGAGTTGAATGGCATCAGAAGGTTGGAAATTAGGAACTGGAAAATATAAGGACATGCACAAGATCGAAAGAAATGAGCTGCTGTGAGGGCCTAAACCTTCAAAGGAGTGTTGTAGTGCCTAAAGAAGAAGAAAAATAAGACTGTTTCAGAATCAAAAAATCCAAAGACGTGGCATTTCATTAATGTATTATTAAACGAATGACAATATTAATGTTTTTAGTTTATTCTTTAAATATAAAATAATGGAAAAGAAACGAATTATATTCATTTTGATCATCCCTACTAGAAGGCATAAAGTACAAGTTCTGGTAAGCAAGTGGATTGTTTCAAAATTTTTATTCATGAAATAATTACAGCTAACGTGTGTTGTTAGCGTACACTGAAACAAGATGACGGTTTTCTATATTTTAAAATACTCCATGATCAAAATCCCCATTAATGTGCTACTGCTGGATAGAGAATTACTAGTAAGGATTGTATCAGACATATTTATGTGGGGAAGTGTAGAATTTGTTATATTTTGGCCAAAATGTAGCCAGAAGCTATAAAGAAAGTCGAAGTACGTGGAACTCGTAATACATGTTACGCTGCTTTATTATCATCGTGTTGCATCCATCACCACCGAGCAAAACTTCAAAGCTGTGCGTCCTAATCCCCTGTAATCGTGTTTTCGTATTCCTGCAGGGAGCTTGAATATTTCTTTGACCGCTACAAAATTAGATTTTGATTTTCTATTACATGTTTGGAGGTTTAGCTCCTTGGGGTTCTCCACTTCATTGCCCCATGGAAATGAGTGAAAAAAAGGTCGTAACTTCGAAACCTGGTAATGAATTACTTGATATTCCATGCAATTTTGTGAACGACTTCCAAAGGTTACATCACATGCCTCGTTTTGTACTGCATTAACTTCCCAGTCTATCTGCTGGTCAATAAGCGCTTAGCCACACAAGAATTTTTATTTGACTTGGAAAACAGTAAAAAGTGAAGTGTGCGACTCTACGGAGAGAGAAAAAAGCTGCAGTTAGTCTTCAATAGTAAAATAAAGAACAAAATTTGGGATTTCCTCAATGGATCAAGGAAAGAAAGAAGCAACTGTGGCTCATTAAACCAAAAACTGAGTACAATAGTGGTTGCGCCATGTTCAATACCTAGGTAACTATTGAATTATTATTATTATTATTATTATTATTATTATTATTATTATTATTATTATTATTATTATTATTATTATTATTATTATTATTATTATTAAGCCGGCTGTCCCATGATAGTAGATTTACTTTCATGTAAAAGATCATCAAGCCTAAATGGCGCCTGAGCTAAATTCAAATCGCCTGTTTCGTCGCTCAAGAAATGCCTCCTGCCTACGCTAGTTGGTGAAAGGAGCGTAGTGAAATTTGCATGGTCAGACGGTAGAGCGGGCCTGATGGCCCGAGTCTCGCCACGTAAAATAAGGCATCAATTCAATATTATTATTATTATTATTATTATTATTATTATTATTATTATTATTATTGTTGTTGTTATTGTTGTTATTGATGGTGGTGATTGTGGTGGCGACGGCGTCGACGGTGAAGGTGGTGATGGTGATGATTTTCAGTTTTAAAACAATGATTCTCAACGCGCGAAATGTGCGTTTGCACTGGTCGAGCTGGTTGTTATTGGTTTGCAAAATGTCTACTATACGGGCATCAATTAAGAAATTCATATCGTATATAATTTAACGGAAACTGATTTTCGTAGTATTTATTTCGTTACTTATCGACAAGCTAAATGTATCTTGTTCATATGAATGTATCTAGTTCATGGTCTGAAAAATAACTGCATGTTTTACCGAAGTAACTGCTTGTTAAAAAAAATGAAAAGAAGTGAAATATTCCCTTTACTAATCCAACAAACTTCTCGATCCTTTGCTTCTCACTGGAAAATTGCGAGGTTCAGTACCGTCGCCCAAAGTGAAAGGTCATTTATTTTCATAACTTATGAACGGCCTCATAACTAAATATAAATAATGATTCATCGGTTTATAAGTAGGGTATCGTAAACAAAGGTAAGTAGGTAATGTATTGGAGAAATGCATCGCAGTGAATGCTCCGAAATAAATGTTTATTTTATTAATCTTCAAATTTTGCATATTCTTTCTTTGTTTAAAAGAAATGGATACGAATGTTAGTCATAAATCATGTTGTTTAGTAACACTCTGAAGAACTAAACGAGTTACACACTGATATTTGTCAGCATTATTTTTCAACTGTAAATTATTTACTTTATATCACCGATTTATCTAGGAGAGCGTGATAACGAAGATTTTTCCGTTTGAGTTCACCGGTAGATTTTAAAGATAAATTAATTATATATCACGTTAAGTACGGCCGAATACGTGTGTTGGTATAAACTCTTTGAATTAGTTAGTAATTCACGAATGTTCTTTGCAAGTAAGGGTTGCTCATTAGTGTTGCCAGAAATCTTTGCCAGTAAACGTTGCCAGTATGTTACCATTCGATCGTCGAGTGATAACATAATTGCAGTTGGGGTATAAATGATGCAGAAAATTATATTCTAAATCCGACATTTGAAATCATTGGACATTGGGAGTAACTTTTAGCTTCTCACTATTGTTACATATCTTAGATATTAATAAAATAAATAATTCAGAAGCTGAAAAATCATTTTCAATTACCACTAAAAAATGTGACAGACAAATGCTTTCATATGTGCTAAAGTTTTCTTCTAGTGACTCGATAAGCCCGAGTGTTCGCTCAGATATTACGATTACTCCAGTCATTGGACTTTTCGCCTTTCTTAATACTTAAGCGAAAACTGGATTTAAAATAAAATAATCGAATAAAGACGTGATACATTTCGTTATGGAGTGCTTTATGGAGAGAAAAAGTTTCAAACGTGTGAGAAAATTATTGTATCAGTTAATGAAAATCGCTTTATAATTTCATCTCAGAGACGCGAATCACCATCGCCTACCAAATTTCATTAGGCAACCCGCTTGACATTGATTCGTTACTGGTTTTCGTGACTGCTGCAATTCTTATGTCCCAGTAACATTACGGTTACACTGAGAAGGAGGAAGAGCAGATGGGAGAGAAGAGGGAGAAGATCAAGGAAGAGGAAAAGGAGGAGAACGATGAGAAAAAAGTAAGAGACGAAGAAATGGAAACAATAGAAACGAAAGAAGAGAAAAAGAAATATGAGAAGGAAGGAAGGAAGAAGAGGAATATATAAGAAGAAAGAGAAGAAGAAAAAGAAGAAATTGCTTTTTTTAGCTCAATAAAACATTTAAACCAATATATTTTGCCAATTCTTATTTCAGCTTTAGAAAGTCCAGTATGGCAGGGCCAAACATTTACGTGGAAAAGCAGCCTATGCGCTGAATAAGTAACGCTGTGTTCGCCTACGAATCTGCCAGTGCGCGTCGCCGGGCGGGGCTACGGGGGCGGGGGCGGGAGCGCCAGTGGCGCCGCGGGCGGCGGGCCGGCGGAGCGGGGCGGCGGCGAGGCGAGCCGAGGCGAGCGCCAGTGGCGAGCGGGCGCGGCGCGGGCGAGCAGCGTCGCAGCGCGGGCGGGCGAGCGTCGAGGGCTGGGCAGGGCAGGGCAGGGCAGGGCCGGGCCAGGGCAGGGCGAGGGCCGGAGGGCCGAGAAGGGCTTCTTCCCCGGACGCTGCCGCCAACGCCGCCAAGCTGTCGGTGCGCACGGCGACGACCGCCGCCACGGGCGGCGCGGCCACCGTGGTGTCCGGCGCGACCAGCGCCGCCACGGGGGCCACCGGCGCCTCCCACCGCCACCGCAAGCACCGCTCTCGCTCCTCCACGCGCTGCCAGGACCTGGACAAGCCCAAGAAGAAGAAGTACCTGGCGCGCGGGCCGGGCTCCACCTCGCTCGTCTCCCTCCCCGCCGCCATCAAGCTCTCCATGCTCAACAGCGGCCTCATGTCTCTGGGTGAGTGGCGCTCCGCGGGCCCCTGTTGCTCGGACGCGCAGCCTCTGCCGCCGCCGCCGCCGCCGGCGACCGCGCCCGCTTCGCGGAACGCAATTGATCGCGCGGCCTCGCGCGCCTCGGCTCCAGCCTCCGCCGCCGAGGCGCCCCCCCTCGTCCCCCCGCCCCCGCCCCGCCCCGCCCCAGGCGCCGCCGCGGCGGCGGAGGCGGCCCCACGCACGGCGTTCGGAGGCGCGTGGCGACGACGACGACGGCTCCGGCCGGCCCGTCCCGTCCCGTCCCACCCGAGCCCCTCGCCTCGTTTGCGATGCCACCTGATCGATATCTCGCAAATCATCTCCACTCGCAATGTTAAATGTTTGCCACTGCGAGTGAGCCTTCACCCTGTTTCTAGAGTCGCCACAGATCACGTCACCGTTTTCTGATTGTCATTTCGATATTTTGGGGGTCTGGGATGGATTCAACCTTTCGTTACGTCAGACATGTTCGGTTTTCATGACCACAATCTGTGTTTTGTCATCTTCGCATTGAAGTGTTATTTTTTGTGTCGTGTAATAAATGGGGTAATATAATTAGTACATCGTGTTCTGATTGACGACTTGTATTTCATTTCCAAAAGGGAAAAACTTATATAAAATATTTTTTTAATTTTGATTAAAATTTTAATGATTTATAACATTATTTCTTGAAACAATTCAGTGTAATCAAGTTTCATGACATTCCAATATTCTGAAGGCCATAACGTTCTATTTTTGTTTGAGATATGAACGAAAAACATGACAATCTCTTTATATTTAACGAACTTGATTTTCATGTTAATTAATTCTAACGATTTTTCTATGTTCGTTCATTTTTCACACATCTCTATAACCTTGTGATAACAGAGAGATTTAGGAAAATTTACATAACTTTAGAGACATCACGAGACGCTTACAAATTAAGAAAACAAATATGGCAGTACTATTTCAATTTTACGTTCGATTTATACAAATAATTAAATCATTAAATGATCAATTCTTTGGTATTGTATATAATTTAGATTATCCTTTATTTTTCTAAAATCATTTAAAATTTGAAGTAAAAGATGACTTCGTCATCTCCAAAATTTACAGTCACGAAATACACGAATTGTACATTTTTATTTTTTTTGTAGAAAAATATTATTCATCATAATATTACTATCTTTTGAATAATGATCTTGTAGTAATTAAAAATACATTAAATGTAGGTAGTAAAATATTTGTGTAAAAGTAAATTCTGTTATTATTATAAATAAGCAAAAATTAATTAATTTAAAAATATTTCATTTGAATTCAAAATCTATTATGCCATTTTAATATAAAAATGTCATATAAATAACTCTCCTTTAAGAATTTAATTTTGGACTCGTAGAAAAAAATACATCAGCAAAGTCAAATTTTGTTTTCTAACAAGAAAAAACGAAGACGGCGAAATTCTAAGAATATCATTTTGAATTCGTAGAAAAAATATATCATAAGCAAAGTCAAATTTTGTTTTCTAACAAAGACGGCGAAGTTCGTCGACGCAACTTGGCAGAAAAGTTTTCTTGGAAGTTCCCTCTCCTTCCCCAGGCGCTAGGGAACCCAGGCCCGCGGGCGTGTGGGGTTTAGGAGTTGCGGGCCACGCTAGCGCCCCTTGCCCCACCCCGCCCCACCTCACCCCACCCCACCCCCACTCCCCGCCGCTCGCCGTGCCGCGCGTACAGATTCTCCGACGGACGGGAAGTGCGATCTCAGAGGAATTCATCTGTTCCATTGGTGGAGGTCGTGGCTGAGGGGACTCGATTCTAACGTAGCGTAACCTCAGACATTCGACAGCAGCTCCAAGCCCGAGCTTCTCATGGCGAGATGTGGGAGTCATATGATGAAAAAAATTACGCCACTGGCCTGGGAGAGTCCATTGTCGGTGGTCGAGGGATACTGCGCAGGCGTTCTCGTTAATTTGATGGGTGCGAGGAATGATGGATTCCACTGGTTCAACACAAATTTGTGGAAGAAAACGGCTGCTCCAATTTCGTATAATTACATTTATAGTCATGCCTTGAGAGGCCAATTCAGCAAACATTTATAGTCATGACTTGATAGACCAATTCAGCCGTGATTTCACTACTGAGAAATTTCAAGTCAAATACTTGGTTGAGGATTAATTAGAACAGACGTTAGAGTTCTAAGTTGATCTTGTTTCTTAGAATGAAGTCGTTTTCTTAGAATAACATATTTACTATTTCAAACTACATTTATAAACAACGTGATTGATACTCATTTTTGTTGAGATAAGACCTTTCTTTTAACTAAAATAATGAAAAATCAAATTATTTTTATAAAGCTCTAATGCTGCAAAATTATCTCACGTTTCTTTATAAAAATAACGCAAACATTTCTCACTTCTTTGGCTAACTTTATGTTAATGTAGCATTGCTAGAGGTCGTTTTTCCAAACACATTTGTTGAATGTTAGCAACCTCAGAAAATTCTATGGGAAAATGTATACGTGATGCCCACGTTTCTGGTGAGATCAAACATGTGTTTGCGAGCAATACTATATTTTTATTATCGATTTAACGCAACCAAAGGAACAAACAACGAACTTCAACTGAGTTTGTTTTACGCTTTTCATGATACTAATAAATATAATAGATATAATAAATTAATAAAAATGTATTGTTCCTCGCATTTTATTTCTTGCTAATAGTGTTGTGGACATTGTAGTGAAATAATTGAATTCAAAAATTTGAATATATTAAGTAGAGATGGATATGATATCCATTTTGTCTTCAATTTAGTTTTGAGGAGTAATTTCATTAGTGAAACGTTCACCTCGCTGTTCTGACTGGCATGCAGCCCTTGAAGGTCGTCAACGAATATATACGTTTGTCCCTCTCTTTTTAAGGTTTAATTCAATTTTTATCAAAATACAATTCATACGGTAATTTTTATAAGGAGGACTGAAAGTTCTCATAAAATTAATAATATTAATTTGTGGGCACTGAACATAAAAAATAATTACACACTCACGATTTTCTCGAATATGTTGGAATGTTTCTGCGTAATTCTGTCGTCCCTCTTCTGAAGCGATTTCAAAACAAGTATTAATTTTAGCAGACCTTTTGATGATCTTAACTCAAAACAATTTGATTTACTTGATACAGATGTGAAAATCATGGATGTATTATGATTGTCAAATGGCAATTTAATTTTAAGACAATTTTATACGAATACTATTGAATTCGTACTATTGAATACGTTTGAAGTCGTCGAGATATTGACATGTAGCCACATCACACTCACATTGACCATTGTTATAGGATTTCATTACATTAAAATTATGAAAAAGCTCTCTTAGATGCACTTTCTAATAAAGAGCAAGTCTTTTCAGGATTACAATATGACATTATTACGTTCCTCGTATTACGATTAATATATAATTTCTTCGCCATTTCCACCTCGCACACATGTATACAAACAGAGAGCGAAATTGGGTGCAAAGCGTTTAATTAATATAAGAAAAAAATCAATTCAAAATTTACAATTTATTCTGTCGAAGGAAATACTAAACTTAAAATAACCGATTATAATTTATTCTAGCAGAGAAAAGAGAGAAGGTACGCCCTCAACAACCGCTCACGAAAATTGAAACCAGAATAAATATGTTTTATGGAAAACAATTTTTCTTCTAAAACCAAATGTTTTATTTTGAGACCCAAGTAAGCACTAACATATTAATTGCTTAGTAATGTTAGAGTTGATTTGTTTTAGTTTTCCCAAAAACAATTTCATATCTTCTACTATCCGTAAAAGCTTATACCTTTAATGTAGTTCATAATTCTTAATATCCCATAGAATTACCAATTATCATTGTCACTTGAAACATGTTTTACTTTCATTGTAATCTTTGCTGTAGTAATTTTTCCGGCATTTTTGTTCAGTTAGGGCTTGTACATTTAAATGGAACAGATGCAGTATTTTTCACACGGATATCTTGTATCTTGATGAGTTTTCGTGAGAAAGACAAAATAAATTGTTTTTGGTGTAAAAATGTCAGACGTGGGAGACAGGGAGTTCGTTCTTTATTTACGAGTGTGGGTATCTTAAAAAATAATTTGCGGTTGGCATGGACGCCAAATTGCGGGCTCTATTGTGGAAGTTCAAAAATTTGATAGTTTACATATCAACAGAGACTTATATCAACAGAGTCCTGTATCACATTTTTAACAAGATTACATCATTTTACACATACGCCTCTTCTACATTTAAGCAATTTGTGTAACTATTGTGATCCTGATGTAACGAATGACTCAGCAGCATAAAACGTTAATTGCTGTTTACTCTGGGTCGAGGGAAGTTGGATTGACACCTTAATGCTATCATTTGTCAGGGCAGACCCGATTGGATTGTTTTGAGTGAAGGCTGTCGTGAATGGTATAGGAGAGAGTCTTGATGACAAAACCGTTTTGGAAAGCTGCGTGGGGTGTGTCGAGAACGCGCGCCCGCCAGCTGAACGGCTCGCGGAGAGCGACCTCTGCTCCAAATCCCAGCGGCCTATTTCTTCGAATACGTGCGTCGCTGCCCCCCCGCCCCCGCCCCTTGCGCAAAGCCCGCACGGGCCAAACGCACGGCGGGAACTTCTCCCCCTCACTCCCCGCCTCCCGCATGGCGGCCCGTAAACAGACCCAGCAGGTGGCCCCGTTGCACAATGCCCGAATGCTTTGGCCATCCTAATCAACAAGGCGCGCCGAGCGGCATTTAAAAGTAGGAGAAAAATAATCGACAGTCGAACCCACAAAAAATTCATCAGTACCTATGGATAGAATTCATTAGTTGAGGTTCAGTAGTTTACATTTATTGCTAAAAATTGCCTCATTTTTTTCTTGAAGTATATTATGTAGTAATCACATCTAAAACCTTTTTAAGATAATTTACAATTCAAATTATTATAAGTAGATGTTTGAATTAGAATGATTTTTGGATTGAAATTTTTAAAAAAATGTACCTTTTATTGTGATAAGTATGTGTGCCCCCTCACCGCACAACCGGTCAAACGGATACTTAACGGTTTGCAATAAGTGTATTTAAATCACACATTTGAGGATCAGTCAAATAGTAACTTCTTTACAGATTTCCCTCTCTTCCCCTTCAGAGAACATTTTGAATGTGTCTTGTTGGTGGTCATATATGTTTACTATGCCGAAACTCCTAGCTGGTCTGAGATACCTTGTGAGGAAAGCCAGCAAGCATACGTATAGGTCAGCGCCGGATTTCGGCATCCAGCGGGGGAAATTCACAGCCACACGGAGTGTTTGTGTGTGTGTGTGTGTGTGTGTGTGTGTGTGTGTGTGTGTGTGAGAGAGAGAGAGAGAGAGAGAGAGAGAGAGAGAGAGAGAGAATGAGAGAGAGAGAGAGAATGAGAGAGAAAGAAAGAAAGAAAGAAAGAGAGAAGGATTAGAGGGGAAGTGAGAGGGAGAGAGACAGTGCGAGAACGAACGATAAACATGCACTACACTTACGGAATTAACATTAGCATTTGACGCGTCCGAAAACGCCCATGACTCAAACGTCCAACATCCTGAAAATGCGTAACCGAAATGCTGTGCGTGATACACTCATGTGCTGCGGGTTGCATTCCGGTGGCGGAGCCACGGTCCTCCGCGCACTATCCCGTCATCTGTCAAGTTCATGCTTTAAATACTTCTTCCTTACTTAAAGTCGCATCAACATTTTGGTCATTAGCGACTACTATTGCATTTAACGGTATGGTAATTGTGAAGATGATATGATATGGTGATGGTAGGGGGGAAAGGCGAACGGAATACAACCATGCCCGAGGCGGGAGTCTTTCGATCCGGGATCGCTACGGCACTACTGCCTTAACATTCTCGGCCATCCGGACCGGCACGTTTGAAATTTATTAAATGCTTTACAACAAATTTTTCATATTCTACTTGTATTTTAATAAGAGGGAATACGTGTCATACTGAATCTTAGTGTTAGGTAAATTGGTAAAATTACTGAAAGGTAAATTTGAATATTGTTTGGTATTTGGAGGAAATTATTTTCCCTAAATTCCCTATTTATTATTTCAAAGGTTCACAGTGTCAATAATAGAATAGAATATTCATGGAGCACGCATTATCAAGGTCCAATTACTCCCTGTAAGCATGGTGTGACGTGCCCCAACTAGGGCGATCCCATTTAACCGAGTCCGTATATAAAGGTAAATCACAATAATTTTACGAATTTGCCACTCTTCTTTCAAAACGTATTGTCTATTTCCTCACTAATTGGTCCCTTGAAAATTTTATGGATCAGAAAAAGTGTGCGTGTATATGTGGAGACTGATACTGGCAAAATGCTGCGTTCTACTGTTAAGGGGCTGAAGTATAAATGTGAATTAGCACGGTTTTTCTTCTTTCAAACTTAATGTATCTAATTTCCACTTGAGCCAATATTAAAGTAATTATAGTGCCTAGTGCACAGTTTCTCTTATTGTTTATAACATTTATGTGAATGAATATGCGTGGAGAAAAATGTAATATAGTTGTAGTTATATGGGGCAAATCTCTCTCATATATATATGTGTCTATTAAGAATTCAACAATTTGTGCCACAAAATACATACATTTTCTCTTATACGAAGAGATACTGGCTATTAGAAAAAAGAAAAAAACGGGGCGTGGCTCTTTCCCTCCTCGGCTGTCGGAGGCAGTTCGTAGGTCCGGCTCCGTTCTTCCTTTCTTGTCAAAGAGAGCTGCGGAGGTTGGCGGGAACATGCAGTGCCATTTCGGCTTCGCTGGCAGGTGATGGGTGAGGGATCTGTGTGGTGGGGGAGAACGACAGGTTAACGAACATGGTGGTTGTATCTGTCCCTTCGCCCTTCCACTCACAGGGCAAGGGAATGGTGGAGATGAAACGTCTCGTTGCTTGCCCCGCAACTTCTACTCCACCCACGCAGGCCTGAATAGAAAGCACACGGTTCGAAAGACGGTGCATGGTTGGAGAGAAAGCAAGCAATTCAACAACGGCGACCCTCAAACCAGGGCTGTGCGGAACCGCTTCGGAACGAGATCGCCTCTCCACTCACACGTTGGCGAACCCGGATCCGGTATTTTCAACAGAACTGTTCATGAAATGCGCGTGGCGTTACTGTTGTAGCTGATATACGATTGATTGATTAGGGTTTCCGGGAGTGTCAACTGCTAAGGCCACTAGTTCCGTAAGTGTAATGCATTTTCCTTGAGTGAGGTGGCGGTGATATTCCCCTTCTTGATGGTAAGATCCGGCGGTCGGCCTACGTGCCAGCCATCGAGATTTTCCCCAGCAGGGTAACTCCCACTAGAGGGGCACCACCCCAGCCAGAACAAACTCTAATCTCCTAACTGGTCTGCAGAAATGTGTGGTAGTGTAGTGAATATACTGTAAGAATAAGTTTGTGGAAGAAAGGGGTGAGGACAGGACAAGACAGAGGAAGGTGTTGATGATCGCGTACGGTTAGTGGTAGGTTTGTTAGGGTACTGCTGTGACATTCGTCTGAGCATGAATTCGTCTTGACATTCGTCTTGAAACCACGAATAATTACCCATCAGAGATGGCGGCCGCAATTCTTGTTCAGACAGCAGTTGAATTTGCCATATCTATCTAGCTCGTGTCGAAAATCCTGCCCCCGTCGGGACAGGAATCCTGGCATTGCAGTCACATCAATGGATGCTCTGAGCCACCTAAGCCGGCTATTGTTGGGTGAATGGGGGGGGGCGTTCTCGTCTCTGGGCGGCGAGCGCGTCGCGCGTCAGGGGACCGCGTGGATTGTTTGAAGAGGCCAGCATCCGTCGGATCATGACGTGACGTAGGCGGCGTTGCGCAGGGGCCGGACGGCGTGGCGTGGCGTGGCGGGGCGGGGCGAGGGGGGTGGTCGTGCCGGTCGAGTGACGCAGGCGCGCGCGCGCGGGCGCAGTGAACGTTCGCGGTCGCCTTAAATGGACCCGCGGCGCCGGCGCGGGCGCGGCTGCGGGGAGGGCGGGGGAGGGGGAGGGCGGGGCGGCGCGGACGCGTGAATGGGGCGCACGTCCGGGAGCGCTCGCCCGCAGCCGCACGCGGCGGCGGGGGCGGCAGCTGCGGCGGGGGCGGGGGCGACGTAAGCGGCGGCTGTGGCAGTGGCAGCAGGGGTGGTAGCGACTGTTGTGGCCGCGGCGCCGGTAGCGGCGGCGGTAGCAGTGGGGGCGATGGCGGCTGTTGTGGCGATGGCGGCATGAGCGGCTGAAGTGGCGGTGGCGGCAGTTATGGCGGTGGCGGTGGCGGCGATGGTGGGGGTTGTGGCGGCGGTGGCGGTCATGGCGTCGGTGGCATGAGCGGCGTTGTGGCGGCGTTATGGCAGCGTTGGTGGCTGTGGTGGCGGTGGCGGCGGGTGTGCGTCGTGGCGCAACGGCGTCGGCGTTGGCGACAGTGCGCAGCCAAAGCCAAACCCACAGCCACGGCGCCTCCAAGGCCGCTGCGGCCGCCCCCGCCCCGCCCCTTGCATTTGCCGCCGCCATCTTCTGACGTGGCGAGAATTGCGGCGAGATTTTAGGATTCGGAACGCGGCATTTCTATTGCGTCTCAGATACGCGCGGCTTAATTTATTTCAGCTGAATGGACTGCGGCACTCATGGTAATTGCGCTGAATACTAGCGAGATCACTGTCCAGAAGAAGCTTAGATATTCATTTTTCTCATTTAGTGACTTATGAGTGCGATATTAGTAATGCACAGATTCGTTTATCTTTCATTTATAACAAAAAATATTGAATTCCTTTTAAGATTTATCTGACGTTAAAGCATTTGAGTGTGCTAGGTTTATCTCTGATTTCATATAATATACAATGTTTCTGTAGTATCATAGTAGAGAAACTAAAGATGGAATAATTAGCGAGAACCTTTCATCCTTAAAGTCCACTCAAAGATACTAAAATGTGCCGGTGACGTCTGGAAAGAACGCAATTTGACATAGGGTTCCAAGGGATTCTCAAAGTTCTTGTTCTTCATTGAGACAAAAGTCTGAGGCGTGTTTCAAAGAAAATTCTGATCAGCGCAGAAATACTTTTGAGCGTCACACCCATGCTTGTTGTGAGAATACCTCAACATTTTCCAAGATTTTTCTCTTTGTTCCTTCAAGTCCTCCTCGTACATTCTCAAGATGATTGTTCTCTGAGTAAAAAAATCATTACATGACCTGATTACTAGGATATGTTATCATCGCGGTGAAGCTTTGCGCACAGTCATTTTTCTCAAAGCCCGATCGAATTTTTTCGTTTGCATTTCTCAGCGCACGATCTTAGAATACTATCTTAAGAAGTGAAAGAGTTAAAATGTAGGAACAAGTGATATAGGGAGAGTGCTCTAATTCCCCAGATTCTGATGCGTTCTGGAAATAACTAATGTGTAATGCAAATAAACATTAAATTATATTTAAGGAGATAACTGAACAGTTTTTATAGTAGCAATTAGTGATGCTACACAAGCACATACATTCTCGTGTTATTTTAGCGGTTAAGTAATATGACGTATATTACAACTGGTATACTCCAGGTATATATTCCACTTATTGAGAAAGTAAAAAAAAAGTTTGTACTCTAATGTGTAATGCATATAAGCCATGGACTTTGTCTAGTGAATGAATTTAATAATACATAAACATAAAAGAAATCTAAATGTAGAAATTTTTTTATTTTTAAAAAGAAGACATTTATATGGGTCGGTGAGATATCACGGTGACGTTTATAGATATTGTTCAAAAGCAAAACCAACTACTACATAAAAACAGAAGTTTGCGACGTTCAGAACACTTTGAATACCTGAGTAGTTGTGAAATTTAGACATCTAGGATTTGCGAGAGTGAATAGTAACAGACGAATATGTGAGCTTGAGAGGAACAGTCACAACTTGGAGTCATCTTTAGTTTGTGAGTGTGCAGTGGTGACTAAAGAATCGTTCGTTTGGTCAATAAAGAGTTTGTTGTGACGAATGAGGACACTACATGAGTGAAACAGTAACGAAATTATTTCTTTAGTCTAGAGAATTACACTTGAAAAGTGAATGCAGAAATCAAGAGTAACTGGGGGTAGTCGTAGCAAGAATTAATCACCAAACCTGGAATGTCTATCATAATTGGTGGACCAAAATTGAACCATTTGTGTACGAAGTGTGGTGAAATTGTTGAACCTAATCGAAGAATTGAAAACAAAGTATGCGGAAGGAAATTTTAGGACCATGTTCAGCGTAGGGTACTACAGCTGAGTATTTATACAAAAACGTAATTGTTTATAAATGTTGACATTTTTTAGTAGGTTAAGTAATGTGACTAAGTTATAGTTATTGTTTTGTATTTTTTAATTTTATAAAGAGAAATAGTACTTACTTAAATCGTTACTTAATTTACAATTAGTACAATAATTATTGTATTTTACCTTTTTTGTTTAATAAAGGCTTGTATGAAAAAGAAAAGTGATCATACATTCTTTTTCTGTTCATTTTACTCTTTCAATAATGTCGATAGTAGCAACACTGTTAACGTATTTTTAACCGGTAACATATCCTGCTAAATAGCCTGACAATATTACTCAATAATTAAGTAATAAGTGCTTGCTTACTGACATAATTAGTACCGAGTTATTGTTTCAAAACCTATCAAATCTAAAGATTGAACGTGGCTCTTGCTAATCCTCATAAAGAATAAAGTATCAAACTCTCACTTCGTTTATTACGAATATTGTAGTTTCGTACTCATTAATAGACTCTTGCTAAATCGGACTCTCAGTCCAAATCCTTGTCGCTCAATTATAAATGAGGCGCAAATCAATGAATTACCTTGAGCAACAATATGTTGTCAGTTAAAAATATTATACAATGCAATGCAGTTTTGAAATTGTTGTTTTCTGACAGCACGTTCAGTGCTATGAATTCTAAAACGAAACTCGTTACGCTAGACCTTCAACAGAAACTCGAAATTTTAGATAAGAGATTCTTCGCAGAAAGCCATTACTGGTGAGAGCAGTGTTGGATGAGGAACACATTCTCCGTGTAAATGTACAGTATCTTTGGATGTAATAGATTGAATCATCTCTATGGGTTTTAACCTACTTGTAAACCCTGTCAATAGTCCGGCAGTTCCGCTTATCCGGCACCCATATGTGCAACGAATGGCTGGGTTGGTGGTGGTGCGTTTCTGCTGCGGTGCTGACGGTAGCCCTCCGTCCCGAACCGCCGAGTGTGCATTTTGCCCGGTGGCCGCGGCGTGGTGGGCCGTGGCGGGTGGGGCTTCGTGCTGCCCGTTTGCCACGAACGGTCATTAGGGAGCCTCCAAGAAACTGCGGGGACTCCCAGAGGGGCCAAGGTCACCTTCAGTCACACACTTCCGCGGAGAAGGATAATCGAATGGCGGCCCATGAACTAGAAATATGGGGCATACTACAAAATCACATACTTTCTCGCATTATTTGTAACTGCTCCGCTATATTATACCACTACATAAACCTGCAAAAGTGTTTTCAGTTTTTTTTCCGATCATTCCTGATCAGAACTGAAAACAGATCCTCAGAGTTGAGTCCTCGTCACTCATACCACTACGCCACAGAAGTGATGTATGAATCAAATTCGGGCCGGCGCTTAAAAAACGTAAAACTCGCTTCACGTAAAGAACCCTCAAAAATCAAAATATCCATTTCAAACTCCCGAAGTCTCGAGTTAGTTTAGGTCGGTCAGGGAATATAAATTTTGGAGAAAATCGTCTGAATGGTTTAGGTACTAGCATTGGCCACAGACGGACGGATAGACAGACGAACAGATGTTTTGCGGTCAATCGATTTTTCGGTATCAAGGACACTCAAATCTTGGATTCTACCTACACTACATGTTAGAAGATTTTTTCTATATCTAGCAACAGGATTTATCCAACGTTTCGTTACCAGGGCCCGGTAATGAGAGTTTATCTGCCGAAAATTTCCCATTTTCCGCCGCACGATTTTCTCTTCTCGCAACTTTCTCTTCTTATGAAGTTCCTTCGTAAAGGTGAGAAAGTAAAAAAAATGATGTTTATTTCCTTCTAGCATTACATAACGGAAATATGTATTCGATATTTCTAATAATTGGTATGTAATTTAATTCATATCCTATTGCAACATTATTAATCCATACTATTTTCAAAGACGATTTTATGCATCTGTTTTTATTTTCATCATGAAATTACATATTACATATAAAAATTACAATTACATATACATATAAACACATATTAAACACATTTAACACATAGATATTACATATTAAACACATTTAAAAACGTATTTTGAAAGATACTCTAATTTAAGTTATATTTCATTTTTATCAATAGTCATATTAGATATGTACATTCATTACATATACAAAGTTTTCACTGCCTTAAAAAAGTATTTTCCACATGCCACTAATGTATTTTCATGGAAGAGATTAAAAAGTAAATTGTAATTCGCTTGTATTTGCTACTTTATTACTTGGCCGTTCTTCTATCGTCATCCTTTCGTCTTCTTCAATACTTGTCTTTGACTTCTAGGCTGTCCGGGTGACGCCGCGTCGTTGGCAGATGGGCCGACGTTTCGCCTGTCATGTCGCAGGCTTCTTCAGGGTAGTGACATAGTAAAGCTCCGCCTCCGGTGTTAAATCTTTTTCAGCCTAGGGGCTCGGGAAACGCAAGTGCGCCGTTTTGATCGAGCCGCGGAAGCATACGTGTACATTTCTTCAATACTTATTGAGAACGGCATTTGTATGACACTAATGAATACTCACCACATTTTTGTAATTGAATGGCCGTTATCGATTGTTATCTGAGTGGCATAGCTACAGAATTGAAAGTTCTCACAGCGTTGTTTGCTTTTGATTTTCAATCTTCAGCAACTGTGACTTGAAAACAGAACGGCTTTTGAATAAAAATGTTGCCACTTCAACATTAGTGACAATGTATTTTGGTTAATTTTAAGCATCCCTGTATGAACCTCTCTAAATAATACCAATCATCAAAATCCAAGAAATATTGGTTATTTTTCCTTGCATCAGTAAGCTGTTAAGCTTACAATGATGCCGAACTTCTTGGCTTTCATTACCCTTACAAGTTGCTCAATAGAGGTGCGCTCTCCCCCTCCGAATTGCCATTCGTGTCGTTGCAGACGCGAATGACGTGCACGCGATCGGCCGAGGCCCGGGCGCCAAGTGCAGGGGCCTTGTTGAATGACCTGTTGTGATCCAGAGGCGCGCGCGTAGCAGGGCGGGGCGGGCGAGTGGCCAACGGCAATCCGTCCCAAGGCCGTCTCGGCGGACGCGAGGGGAGCGTGAGGCGGGGCGGGGAGAGGAGAGAAGAGGCGAGGCGAGGCGGGGTAGGTATGGGGCAGGGGGAGCGGCGTGGCGGGGCGGGGAGAGACGGAGCGGGAGGAGAGGAGTGGGAAGGAAAGGAACGAGGCAGGGCGCGGCGAGAAGTGACGGGGATTGTCGGGGCGGGGCGGGGCGGGACGTGGCGGGGAGTGGCGGGGCGTGGCGGGGCGTGGCGGGGCGGGGCGCGACGGGGCGTGGCGTGGCGTGGTTGGCGGGGCGTGGCGGTGCGTGGCGGGGCGTGGCAGGGTGTAGCGGGGCGTGGCGAGGCGTGGCTGCGGCGTGGCGTGGCGGGGCGTGGCGGGGAGTGACGGGGCGTGGCGGGGCGTGGCGGCGCGTGGCGGCGCGTGGCGGGGCGTGGAGGGGCGCGGCTGCGGCGTGGTGTGGCGGGGAGTGGCGTGGCGGGGCGTGGCGGGGCGTGGCGTGGCGGGGCGTGGCGAGACGTGGCGGGGCATGGCGGGGCGTGGCGGGGAGTGGCGGGGTGTAGCTGGGCGGGGTGTAGCGTGGCGAGGCGGGGAGTGGCGGTTTAGGGCGGGACGAGATGGGACAGAACGAGGTGAGATAAAGCGGGGTAAGTATGGATCGGGGAACGGCACGGGACAGGATGCAACGCGACTGGACGAGGCGTGGCAGTTGAGGCGAAGTAGAGTAGATATGGGTTGGGGGCAGGTCGGGACGGGACGGGAATGGACGGGACGGGTAGGACGGGACGCGACAGGCTTGGCGTGGTGCGGCGAAACGGGGTAGGTAAGGGTCGGGAGATGGGCAGTGAGGGATGGACCGAGTGGTGAGGAGGGTGGAACGGGGCGGGGAGGGTTTGGTGCGGGGAGAGGCGGAGCTGGGAGGGTTGGGGCGGGTGTGGCTGGGTATAGGACGGAGCGGGTTACTGCGTCACACGGTGGCTCCTGTATCGCCCAACATCTCATCCCCACCGCTGCTCTTCCTAGAAACTTTCTTCGAGTACATCGGCACGTTCTCGACCGATACTATTGGATTTTCAAGAAGTAATGGCAATAAAATACGACACCATAATGTTTTTAACATAAATATTAAACAATATCATTAATTTATTGAGAAAAAATGAGTGAAAATAACTTTTGTTTGAATTAATCACAGCAAAGCAGTATTTTTCCTAAACCTAATTCCTCGGCAAATTCCTAGTAAGGCGAATTATAGTGTATCTTGAAAACGTCCTTTATTTTATTCTTTTCTGTATATAGTTACTCCCTAATTTAGTGCATTGTGAAAATGTAGATGGAACAGTGTTTGTCAATGTGTTATATGTATTTGTATAAGTGGTTGATCATGCGAGAAACTTCTTGGTCTAAATAGCTTTTTTAAATACATTCAGAATAGTTGTAATAATATTTTCCATTGGCTATACTTCTCATATATGACCTAAAATGTATTACTCTGAAGAAGCATGTAATACTAGTTCCCCAATGCAATTCGAATTCTATTACGTTTTAGTATGATTGTTACTTTCGTATGAAAGAATTATCTGATAACGCGCAAAAGATTTTAGCAGTCTCTGAGTTGCAGAGCCATCGAATAGAACGAGAAAAAAGTTTATTAGTGTGTTTGATGTGTCGCACAATACATGATCAACTTTTGATGCTCCAGGACACTAGTTTCTTTCATACACGAACTTTGGAATTTTACAAAATGTTTGCTATATCGGTAGAATTTCTATCTTCTTGCGAAAAATGTTGACTTGTTAATTTTGTGGGAAAGTAAAGCATGGTTTAAACAACTGTATGGTCCATAACTGTAAATTATTCCCAGACTGTGGGTTTACTCTTATTATTTCCAGGTTATTTCATTATTTCAGGAATAACGTTATTTAAAACAAAATTAACATGTAATTCACTGAAAATACTGGTGATATTTTATGTCTCTACAACTTTGCACAAATGAAACAGAAACTAATTACAATTAGTTACTATTGGCGCTTTCAAAAACTAATTCACTATTCAAAAACTATTTAAATCAAACACAAATGTGAAGTACATTTTATGGCATATCCCTTCCTTATTACAGAAAATGTGAAATTTCCGTTCACCTTGAAGTGGAATAGGCTTTAACGCGTTAAAGATCACTGTGTGATTGACTTAAATGTATTCGTAAAAAATTCTAATGAGATTGTTACTTTTGTTATTACAAAAAAATTATATTTATATAATTAGTTAGATTGATATTTTTATACGGAAGAATTTAGTTTTGTTACATATTGATAAATATATATTAAGGCAATTTCTCAAACCTTCACTTGATACATATTTTTTTCACTCCGCCCTCTGGCTTAATGCTTAAAATAAATTCTCCGGGTTAGAAACTTTTGACAGGTGGCAACTCTGGATGCAATTTTATAACTTTTAAAATGCCTTGTTTATTTTATTTATTTAACACATCCAATGTGGTCAGTTGGGCCCAGATATAATTCGGATGAGCGGGGGCGGGTCCACTGTCGGCCAGGGGCGCTGGCGTCGCCGGCCGCCGCCGGCTGCACCCACACGCGCGCGCTCTTCCGTGCTGGCGCCGCCGCACAATGCGCTATCGCCTTTTAATTCGCGCGGCGCGGCGCGGCGGCCGGCGAGCGCAAACGCGCGCGCGATAAGCGCCCCGGGGATTTTCCAGGCGAATGCGCGGCGAGGACGCGAGGCCAGGCGGGAAGGGGCGGGGCAGGGCGTGGGGGGGGCGGGGCGGAGCGATTCGGGTCGGGGCGGGTCGGGTCGGGGCGGAGCGGGACGGGCGTGTGGGGGCGGCGCGGAGCGATTCGGGTCGGGTCGGGGCGGGTCGGGGCGGGTCGGGTCGGGGCGGGGTTGGGCGAAGCGGGGCGGGTCGGGGCGGGGCGGGGCGGGGCGGGGCGGAGCGATTCGTGTCGGGGCGGGGCGGGGCGGAGCGGGACGGGTGTGTGGGGGCGGGCGGAGCGATTCGGGTCGGGGCGGGTCGGGTCGGGTCGGGTCGGGGTGGGGCGGGGCGGGGCGGAGCGAGACGGGGTTGGGCGAAGCGGGTCGGGTCGGGTCGGGGCGGGGCGGGGTTGGGCGAAGCGGGGCGGGGCGGGGCGGAGCGATTCGTGTCGGGGCGGGGCGGGGCGGGGCTGGGCGGGGCTGGGCGGGGCGGAGCGGGACGTGCGTGTGGGGGCGGGGCGGAGCGATTCGGGTCGGGTCGGGTCGGGTCGGGTCGGGGCGGGGTTGGGCGAAGCGGGTCGGGGCGGGGCGGGGTTGGGCGAAGCGGGGCGGGGCGGAGCGGGGCGGGGCGAGATGGTTGGGCAGAGAGAGGGACAGGACGAGGTGCGAAGCGGCGGTAGGGGGTGGGGTGGGGGAGGGAAGGGGTGGGGGAGGTGGGAGGGGCGCTGCCCGTTGGAGCGGTCCACGTGCACCAGTGCGCCCGCGCCCACACACGGCCTGGCAGCCCTGCCACAGGCGCTGCCACGCGCAGCGGATAAAATCCCCAGGCAGTGTGTTGCGAGTATTCCCGGCATAAATTCAAGCTACATAGTAAAGGAATTTACACTGAACATCTTTACGTTATGACATTTACCCATTACTTACACATATGAGCAAGCAGTGCCGAGCCGGGAGACGAGTCGGAAGCTTGGAGCTTGTCGCAGCTGGGGCGATGCCTCGCTGCAATTCTCCTTCAGGCTCCGACTGAATTCGACTATGTAGCTAGTGTCGAAAATCCTACCGCCGTCGGACCGTAGGATCTGCCGGTCAGAGACACTGCAGTGACATGTTGATTCCATGACCCATGTTTGCCTGAGGCGTCTGGATATTCCCATCGCCAGTAATCCTTTCGGCAATCAGTTTTACTGATAGAAACATTCTCTCTTACGTGCACTCTTGTTCGAAGACTGTCTCCCCACATGTCATCAATCGGATAATGTTTGAAAGGTCTTCATCACGAAGGCAGCTCCGTAGTCACCGCAAAGTTTAATCTTGCCGTCATGGGTGGACATAAACAGAGTGTGAGGTAGGGTAGGGCGGAGCGGTGCGAGGCGAGGTGGGGCGAGCGGGGCGGAGCGGAACGGAGTGGGCGGGGCAGGAACAGTGGAAAAGTCAATAAAATGACTTCCATTTTACACTATTCTTTCTCTTCTCTCCGCCCCACACTGAATCCGCCTTGCTCGCACGCTCTGTCCAACCAGCTGATTCGCCCGCTTTGGTCGGCGACTGTGCCCACGGGATGCGTTGAGAATTGCATCATCTACAGAAACATTTTGTTGTGTAACCAAATTTGTGGTACCAACTTAAATTACGAACCTCCCTATGTTTTTTTTGCGGTTTCTCAGAGGTGTTGTAAAACTTGAAAGAAAACAACCCAGCGCGGTGGTATAAAAGTTTTTGCGCAATGAAACTCGGCCACACGTGCGCGCGCGCATACATACACACACACACATACTACACACCCACACACGCAAATACATATTTTGAAATGCTACCAACAAATTGAAATACTTTATGCATTCAATGAAAATTTTCATTTGTTGAGTTCATCATACCGAAAAATGTTTTGTTTTTTTCAAAACGTCAATTTGCCTGTCTCCTCATGCTTCCACCTGTCCGTCTGTCAACAACTTTGAACCGAACCAACAACCGATTGAACTGTTCAATATTTTTTCCCAAACTGATATTTGCCAATCGATCTGAACGCACTGAGAACTTCGAGTTTTAATAGAATCTTTGAATTAATGGAATTATTTCATACGAGGCTATATAATATTTTCAAAATTTTCTCAAAAACGGATCTGATTTTTAAATCTTTTTTGGTGGATTCAAGTGCTAAAGTTATTTTTATTAAAACTCAAATATTTGATATTTAACTTTCTTTTAAGAATTTTCCTTTAATTATTTGCTCGAATAGAAAAACATACGCTCATAAAAATGGAACCGGTCCTCACTTCAGTTATACTTCTGTATTTTCAAACATTGGAATAATTAAACTTTTCTTTTGAACCCCGGTCTTCACCTTTATTATAAAAATTAGATATTGATGGATAATGTAATATAATTTTCAATATTAAACATTTAAATGACTTGAGGTGGAGCTTTGTTTAAAAAATAGTAGCTTTCGCGTAAATTAGAGTCAAAACGTAACGATTTCCCAACGTTTCTTAGACAATATTCTTTCAAAAATGGCTCCAAAATCTTTCTTGTAATGTTCTGCTATAAACTAGTATCAGGCTCTGAATTTATGACACAAGCACCTTTGTAATATAAACTTTTGTATTTTCAAAAATTACATATTTTTTGAATCTCTTGTAATTTTTCGGGATGAGAGGGTTTTAAAGGCAAAAATTGCAAAATTTACACCGTTACAAATAATACGAGAATGGAAGTAGAACTGAATCTTCATTTTATTTAATTAAGAAAATATTTATAAAGGGCTTGACCCTAGATGATTTTATCTCACATCGCGTTCATTATCAGAAATAAGAGGATAAAAGTCTCGTCGTAGAGATATTCGTAGAACAGCGTCATTTGTTATACCAGCACCACAATTCGCGCATAAAAAATAATAATCGACATGATGCATAGAGTTTGTCTTACTTTTGTCAACAAATGTGGCATAGCACTATCCAGAGTTCTTCGTATGTGTTTATGAACTTTAAACGCACACATCCTGTCAAGTTGAACAGAGGTAGCAGGTGATTGTAATTTTGGCTTGGAAATCAATAACAAACCATCACTTAATTTGTAATATCATCCGCATCAATTCATCCAATCAACAATTCATTCAAAATTTCTCAGAAATACAAAATGTATTTAGTACATCAAAAATCAACCAATCACATAATATATTATCATATTACCGCAATAATTACGATTAAATGTGAATATTTTACTTAAACTATGAATTGGAGAAAACTTATATCTCCGACTAGTGCGAAGATGATCTTCTCCCCCATACGCCACAAACAGATTTTAGACTAAATAAATCTAAATTTAAATAAATCTAGTACGCTCAGTGTACGTTTTGAAATCCAAAGCCCATTAAACCTTCCGGTTTTAACGTCCGTTTGGCCCCTTCTTCGCCTGGTAACGGTAGCGACGTTACACCGCTACACGGGCGAGTTGGGCAGCGGACGAAGTGGCGGCGCCTCGGCCCTACCTGGGCTGAGCGCTAACATTGTCTCGCGCCAAGGTTCCCGCCAACCCAAAATAACGCGGCGAGCGACGCGACGCGGCGGCGCCGGCCACCAAGCCACGTCAAAGGCCTCTCCGCACACGACCGCATCAACTACGCCAGCACGCACTTTCTTGCAGTAGTTGTAACGGTTGCGATATGATTATTCGGAGTGGGAAGTGGTTCAGGGCATCAATAGCATGCACTTTCTCGAAGTATTTATAACGGTTGCAAAATAATTATTCCAAGTGGGAAGTGGTTTAGGGCATCAATTTTAGGGCATCACTTTCTCGCAGTAAAGGTTACGAAATAATTATTCGGAGTGGGAAGTGGTTCAGGGCATCAATAGCATGCACTTTCTCGCAGTATTTGTAACGGTTACGAAATAATTATTTGGAGTGGGAAGTGGTTTAGGACATCAATAGCATGCACTTTCTCGCAGTATTTGTTACGGTTACGAAATAATTTTTCGGAGTGCGAAGTGGTTCAGGGCATCAATAGCATGCACTATCTCGCAGTATTTGTAACGGTTACGAAATAGTTATTTAGAGTGGGAAGTGGTTCAGGGCATCAATAGCTTGCACTTTCTCGCAGTATTTGTAACGTTTAAGAAATAATTATTCGGAGTGGGAAGTGGTTTAGGGCGTCAATAGTATGCACTTTCTCGCAGTATTTGTAACGGTTGCGAAATGATTAGTCGGAAAAGTGGTTCAGGACATCAAATCATGTCATAGCACTGCCTCTGACCGGGAGGTCCAAGGGTTCCGTTCCCGACGGTGGCACAATTATCGACTCTAACAACACAGCTAAGCCTAGTTTAGCCTCTGTGAGGAGGAGAATTCCAGCAACCGGCTGCGCTGATCGGTGGTTTCAGCCATTAACACCAGGGGAATGCGCGATCTTTCCTTCCTTCTCGTTGTCCTTTCCTCATCCCTCACACACACTTACACTGTATGCACTACACAACCACACATTACTTGTGCAATAGAGATAAACAATACGAATTTTTCTGCTGAAAATTGCCATTTTTCCTGCTGCTTTAAATAACTTTCTCTGTACTGCGTAAGTAGTATGCGAGAAAGTAAACATCCTTGCGAGGAAGTACGTAGCATCTCATAGCCACCCTTGCAATGCGCGACCTTTCGCATTGTGGATTGATTGATCTATTTATTTGCGATTCCGCGCGCAAGACCTCGTACTATAACCATTTGTCTCGCAAGTATTGTGCATGGTATATTGCAGGAGCTTGCGGTGTTCCTGTCTCGCTAGAACGTAGGCTCCCATACCAAAATAAACATATTGTTGGGGTTTTCCTCACCTTCAGGTATTGCCACCAGCGGGGCATCGCCCTGACAGTGCAGGTAGTAAGCTCTCGACTGCTCTTCCGACATTTGCGGTAGTCTATTGCTTGTGTGTAGTGAGAAATAAGTGGGCTTGTGTGAGAAAAAACTCTATATTTTTTAAACATGTATATTGACAATCATGATCACAAGATGCGTGGGCAAGTATTATTTACATTTCTTTTGCTACAGACTGAAGAAAATACACTACTTATTAGAGAGTTTCTGTTGTTTGAGTTCATAAAATATGTTCATTTAATATGTACGTATGTTTAAAATTTGATTCAATCGAAATTTGTTCAATTACAAATTTCTTTGGATGTACATAATGACACGATATTCCTAAATGTTCACGTTGTACTTTCGAACAAACACTTCTTTTGAATAATATTAATTTTCAAATGAGATTTATTATTTTGCGGGGTAAATACGTTCTGCAAGGGGACTGCAGAGTTAATCTTCTTTCAAAACTTTTGTATGAGTGTAACAATAATTGAAGCATAAACTGGTGGTGCTACAACTTGGTCACATTATTTCTGAATTTTCAATTTTCGAAAATTCAGAACGTTCAATAAAAACAAGGACTGCGTAATATTTAAAGCGTCTCTTGTTCTATCCGTGAAAAAATTAGGAAACAATTGAAGCGGTTTTAGAGAAAAGGTTTTCCTTTATAATCAACATTACCTTCAAGAAGAAATTGTGAGGAAAGTACTTTTTTTTAAAAACCTTGTACTGGACGTTCTTTATACATCTTAATTTTTAGAACGGATATCACTAAAGACAAACATTTTTATTTTCAAATTTGTAGTTTTGCAAGGTTACCATTTTTGCAATATTTGAAAATGGTAACCTTGCCGGAAAAACAATAGCACCACTTTTATGTTCATTCTTTCGAGTATACATACTTACGTATACTTTCGAGTATACATACGATTCATTCGAGTATACATACTCGTAGAAAATTTTAAGAAAATTGATGCTGTTTTTGAGAGAATAATTGTTTAAAAACTGCCTAAATTTTACGCAAATTACTCAAAAACTACTAATGTTTTCGTAAATTTTACATGGCCTTATTTCAAGATCTGTCCTTCATTAACCTTTGTAAGGAACAAATCTTTATCATCAATAATGAAGGAAGAGGCAGAAAAAGAATGTGAACGTAATGCAATTTTCGAAAACTCACCCCCTCCCGCCGCCGTCGCCCGAGCCGCCACGCGTTTGGGCGCCGCGCCTCAGGGCGCTTCCAGCGATTGTTCCCCTGAGTCACGAGGTCACTCGTCTCTCGCTGCTGCTCCCGCGCCAGCAGACAGACCCGCCCCCTCCACCATGCCCCGCTTGTTATCTGGCGACGAAAAGATTCATGGCGTGGAATGTTAGTGTTGGGAAGGACGGATGAACATGCAAAGACGCTCGGAAAGAGATTCCTTCTGTGTGTGTCTCCAGTAATATTTAGCTTTCAGTCGTAATATATAGTTTATAATATATAGCTTTCAGTCTGTTTCTCTAGCCCTGCTAGATGATGTGCGCAGACAGCTTTAGAAGTCACTGCTCAGATCGAAATGTTCTGAAATTATTGGCGCTTCTACATAAATGTTTTGTTTCTTCATCTTGACATCAAAACCGAATTGAAGTGAATTAATGTCGGCGTGATTCCCTAGTACACAATACTTAGAAGCTGGATACGGCGTATTCAAAAACGAGAGTTTGAATAAGGTGCATATGAGCCACTGACTTCTATAATCTTTCATAAGAAGGTGCTTACTTGTATCTGTCTACGAAGTTCTCCCCCGAATTCTTTCTCCACACAAAGTCTCTTATTCTCAACATATTTTTCCGGTGAGAGAAGTCCTGTTGTTGTTGTTTCCTGCAAAACTAATGTTTTCAGTGACTTCTAGGAAATGTCCAAAATATATTAGCATATTTCTTTGGTGAAATAGTTCCAGACTGATAAGAAGAAGCGTGTGATTGGACTATTTCTGGGTAGTGGTAGAGTAGTGGCAAATGTGTGTAAAGAGAAGGGAGGGATCACATGGAAAGATTGCGCGCAATCCATGACCCGTTTGTGAGGGTACTGCTTCGGCATTCGCCTGGAATTAGTCGATAAAGCACGTCAAGATACAGGAGCTGTGTTGAGAAACAAGCAGCCGGCCGCCAGAATTATCCAGAAAGCTTCTCAATTTGACCTTGCTATGGAGATAAAGTTGAAAATCAGTCGCGCCTCTTACCCTAGAAGCTTCCTGTCAGTAATGCTGCTGTGGCAACAGATGTTGTTACTGAGCTCTCCCGGCCGGACCCTCGCTGCGAGATCGCGTTGCACAGCTAGGCGCGGCAATCGATCTATTGACACAAACGCACTTCCTGGAAATTTGAATGTAGGAGACGGGAACGCATCGTTTTTCTATATTATTTCCCAATTCAATTGTCTTTTTTAAATTTAAAAATATGAATGTCTTGGCTGGCTAAATAATCCGAGTGCTGTCACCTAGATTTAGATTTATGTAGTCAAAAAACAGTAAAAACTGTGTGTGACGTATGGGGGAGAGAATAATCTGCGCATGTTTTCTTGAGATCCAGAATCACTTCCCAATAAATTTTTAAAAATAATATTAAAAAAAGCGCCAGATTAGCGACTTTTAAAAAACTGGACATTTTCGTTCCCAAGTTATAGAAAACGTATTTGCAACGGTAAACGAACTGCAGTTTTGATTTTTCTGCATTGCTAACAAAATAATAACTCGCCCTTACCTCTATTCCTACCACAACAAGCAAAAGGAGAGTTCAACAAAAGGTGCGCATAGTGAAGCTACATTTACGTCCAGAAGCAAAACAAGGGGCCATCTCAGCATTTCCTCAATTCATCAAGGAAACTGGACAAAATCCTGATCGAGATGGGGGTTAGAGTAAAGGGAACTAACGATTGTAGAGAACCTTTCCAAAATACTGGAATATAAGTTTCAGATGTCTTGTAGTAATTTTGTTCTTGTGTTATGTTTGTATTATTCAAACGTATAACCTTTAGTAATATCTCAAGAAAAATTAAATACGGAAAGCATTTTTGTTTTTTCATACATGACTCTAAAACACCTCTATTTTAAGTATTTATGGAAATGCTGGTTTTAAAGTGAATCTAAGAAATAATAGTTGATTTCTTTCTTGCCCGATATACAAAATAGTGAAGGTCATTTTTTATCTCGGCTTCTTTGTAATGTATTTAATATAGTTGCAATATGTATTTTAAATTACGAAATGACGAAAATAAATATTATAAGTCAGCAATCGCAAATATGATGTTTGAATGAGATTAATTGCATTCTTAGTTTTTTTCATGAACTCGTTTTTTAGTACTTATCGACACTTTAGGTGCCACATGTTCTAGGTAACGTTCAAATGCGCTTGTTTATTCATCAAAAAATTGAAGAATACAGACTCAGAGCGAGGCCATTGAACAACCGGAAGCTACAAATTAGTGCACGTCCTCCGATGGGGAAAGCGATTATGTTTTTTAATATTGAGGTCCGTGCCTCTGGGCTGCAGTCTGCAAAAACCCTCGTTCTGAAAACGGAGTATCAGAAGACCAAATGTCGAGGATTCGATTACTGAGACTGACTTTCTCGCCTTTCCCTGAAACAGAGTTTTACGCAGAACGTTTTAACTGAAGTTGATCAAAACATTGTGGGGGGGGGGGCATTTTTTTGTCTCAAGGTACTTCGACAAGAACACATAAAATAGGTTGGGCTGATTATCACATTAATAAAATAAATATAAAAAGATATATCTACGGTATAAGTAGATCTAAGGGATTACAACATACACAATGTAGACATAAACTTACATAGGAACTTAATATTTTTCCACTTTTATGTATAATTGCTATGTAATATATTATATATATAAATTATAATATACTATATAATATATTATTATGTATATTGATATGTTTTTAAAATAGTCGCATTTAATGTCTTTAGATTTCAAATGTAGAGAAAACAATAATTTAGTATGAAGCCTACATAGCACTGGCTTTAAAGAAGAATAAATATACTATTACGTATAGTTTTAAACTTCTTTGCAGTCTGCGTATTTTTAATACTTTGTGTTTGGTGACCTAAGCTTTTCTAAGGCTGCGGTGGCTAACGAATGGGGCCGAGGTCCGCACTTCAGGCGGCAGGTGCGTCAGGGCACTGGCCCTGAAGGCGCTTCGCATTCGGCATTCGACGCGCCGCGCCGCAAGCAGAGTGGATGCGTTGCTTACTCTGTGCCGTTCGCGAAACATGTGGTGCTTGACCTTCCTCTAAGGTCCATACCTAAGCGTCGTACCCAATAAGGCACTTTTCTAACACACCTCTGGCAACCCTAGAATGAAGCTTCATAACCTCGCTGAGCGGAGAGCAAAAGTAGTGTGAAACGCGTTCGAAAGAGGGCGGCGGCGGCGCGGGTCCCCAAGCCGAATTTTGGGACCCATCATGCGCCGAGCGAAACCTAAGGTCGGTTTTTGGGGACACATAATGCGCCGAGTACCTCGGCTACTCGGGGTTGGGCGATTCATTGAGTCATTATTTCGTATTTCCGGGATAGTCAACTGATATGAGCCTTATTCCTGTAAGTGTGGTGCACGTTTTTATCACGGGAGGTGTCGGTGATTTTACTCTGGTTAGTGATGTTTTTTATTGATTGGTGATTCAGGGCGCGTCAACTGTTGAGGTCAACAGTCCCGTGAGGGTTGTGAATGATTTTTTTCTTCGGGAGGTGGCGGTGATCTTCTCCCACTGAATGGTGAGATCCGGAGCCGACATTCTCGTCGGCTTGCGTGGTTTCCACCAACCAGGTATCTCCCACAAGCGGGGCACCGACCCTAGTCGGGACAAGCTCTAAGCTCCCGCCACGGGCGGTAGTGTAGTGCAAGTAAGTGTGTGTGTAAGAAAGGGGTGAGACTAAGACGAGAAAAAAGTAAGGAAATATCGCGCGCAGTCCCTGACCCTTTTGTTAGCGACCTGGTCCGGCTTTCGCCTGGCGATTACAGATAAACAAAACACGGAAAACTGCCGATCAGAGCAGCCATGCGCAAGAATTCTACTACAGCTAGTGGCTGAATTCGACAAAGCTATCTAACTACTGTCGAAAATCCAGCCACCGTCGGGACTCGAAAACTAGGATCCCGGTCCAAGGCACTGCAGTGACATTATCGCTTAGATGTATACGTAAGCTTCCGCGGCTCGAATCCATGAATTCTCGGCTATCCGGGAGACGCCGCGTCGTTGGCTGGAGTGCCGACGTTTCGCCTGACATGTTGCAGGCTTCCTCAGGGCAGTCGTCACTGCCCTGAGGAAGCTTGCGACATGTCAGGCGAAACGTCGGCACCCCAGCCAACGACGCGGCGTCTCCCGGATAGCCGAGAATTCATTATCGCTTAGAGTAAAGAAAGAGTCTAGTAATAAATGTCCTACACGATGAAACTAATTCCTTTCCTTTTACTCTCTCGCCTTACCAAGTACATCGAAAGAACGGAAAGTTATGTAATCGTAGGCCGGAAAACCGCGAATGTTTCGGCAAAAAAATCCCTCTTATTTAAAGAAGAAGAAGCTCCGCTGAACCCATGTGTTTGGGCCCACCGCGCGGGCCCCGGTGCGTGGCGTCGTGCGGGCGCCCCGCCTGCGTCCTCGTCCCGTCCCCGTCCTCGCCCTCGACCTCGGCGAGCGCGGTGCGGCGCGGCGCGGCGCGGCGGGACGCGGCGGCGGGCGGGCGCGCGGCCAGCGGAGCCCCCGCCCCAGCTGCGCGCCGCTTAATCCGTCTTCTAAATTCGACTTGAGGACCCGCCGCCGCCGCCTTCTTTCGAACGCGTTTCACACTACTTTCGCCCTCCGCTCAGGAAGCTTCATTCTAGGGTTGCTAGTGCTGTGTTAGAAAAGTGCCATTTTGGGTATGACGCTTAATCCGTCTTCTAAATTCGACTTGAGGACCCGCCGCCGCCGCCCTCTTTCGAACGCGTTTCACACTACTTTCGCTCTCTGATCAGGAAGCTTCATTCTAGGGTTGCTAGTGCTGTGTCTGAAAAGTGCCTTTTTGGGTATGACGCTTAATCCGTCTTCTAAATGCGGCTTGAGGACCCGCCGCCGCCGCCCTCTTTCGAACGCGTTTCACACTACTTTCGCTCTCCGCCCAGGAAGCTTCATTCTAGGGTTGCTAGTGCTGAGTTAGAATTGTGCCTTTTTGGGCATGACGCTTAATCCATCTTCTAAATTCGACTTGAGGACCCGCCGCCGCCGCCCTCTTTCGAACGCGTTTCACACTACTTTCGCTCTCCGCCCAGGAAGCTTCATTCTAGGGTTGCTAGTGCTGTGTTATAAAAGTACCATTTTGGGTATGACGCTTAATCCTTCTTCTAAATTCGGCTTGAGGACCCGCCGCCGCCGCCCTCTTTCGAACGCGTTTCACACTACTTTCGCTCTCCACTCAGGAAGCTTCATTCTAGGGTTGCTAGTGCTGTGTTAGAATTGTGCCTTTTTGGGCATGACGCTTAATCCATCTTCTAAATTCGACTTGAGGACCCGCCGCCGCCGCCCTCTTTCGAACGCGTTTCACACTACTTTCGCTCTCCGCTCAGGAAGCTTCATTCTAGGGTTGCTAGTGCTGAGTTAGAATTGTGCCTTTTTGGGCATGACGCTTAATCCATCTTCTAAATTCGACTTGAGGACCCGCCGCCGCCGCCCTCTTTCGAACGCGTTTCACACTACTTTCGCTCTCCGCGCAGCAAGGTTATGAAGCTTCATTCTAGAGTTGCTAGTGCTGTGTTAGAAAAGTGCCTTTTTGGGTATGACGCTTAATCCGTCTTCTAAATTCGACTTGAGGACCCGCCGCCGCCGCCCTCTTTCGAACGCGTTTCACACTACTTTCGCTCTCCGCGCAGCAAGGTTATGAAGCTTCATTCTAGAGTTGCTAGTGCTGTGTTAGAAAAGTGCCTTGTTGGGTATGATACACATACTATTATGTTCAAGCAGACCGATAGAAAAAGCCACACTAATTACAGTTTCAAACAATAATATTGGTATTTCAATGTGATATCCTGTCTTTTGCCAAGCGTGTTGTATCATAGGATTGTACTTCGGTGCAGGAAGGTAATTGTATAGCACACAGGGAAAGTGATATTGTATATTTACTGTGGTTTTGACATTACAGTTGTACAGTACAAAATCAACAATGCTTCTATCGTTGAATTTATATTTCTTATTTCCACCGTTGACTTTATATTGCCTAAAAATACAAATCAAGAGGTTGGCAAAGTTTTGTAGGATTTTCTGACAATATAAGGAGCGTAATATCTTTGAACAGAAAACTTCCATCTAAAGAGTACGATCTAAATGGCCTGACTAGAAATCACAGAGCAATAAACTCTTGTCATCATCACGTCTTTGTTCGCCAAGGACTGCAGTTAGAACACTTTTTTATACCGTCTTTCTTTATCTTTGTCTCGTTACTTATTGAATGACCGTAATAATAGCCTTTATAAATGTTCTCCCATATGTTGTCATCGATATCTTGTAATTCACTTGGACTCGATATTTTTGTGGAGATGGTTTGTACTCACTTGTATTTGATGGTCCCTGTTGCTTCGGAGATGAGTCTTGTACAGCTGCAAGATCCAATTTAAAGTAGAGACTCTTGCTTCTTTTTAAAATCACAATAATTTATTTCATTCCCATTGTATTTGTGAATTATTATGCAATATAACACATTCGCTGACTTCATATTCATAACCCATAACATTGACATATTCAGCTTGTGACAACGTCACTTATATTTTCACAACACTCATTGGATAATTTGTCTCGTGATACTAATGTACACTGTTTACACTTTAATCCACTACCAAAAACTCAACAAAAAAACGGCTTCGTACTACATTATCGTCAGAGAACTACAGCAAGTACTTGTTAGAGGAGGCACAATATCCCCGTCGAATGGCGCTAGAGGACAAAAGCTGGAGTTTTGCGTGAGAACAACTCATACCACTGTTTTTAGGTTGAGCGCTCTAATCACATTTTCGTACGGTCGAGCGTTCGAGATCACGCACATCCCTCGTGAGTGAGTTGCTGCTAGATTTTAATTCCAAAATAACGTTTGGCGCTGTTGCTATGGAAACGAATAGTTTGCGAATGCTTCAGAGACATAGATTCAATATTACAAAGCGTATGCATTCAAAAAGGGCAATTTTTGTTCATTGACCTCTAACTTAATTCTTACTAAAGTGCATTGGATGAGATGTGTTCACTGTTTTGCGTCGATTGCTGTCGATTTCTTCGACATACAGCTCTTGAATAACGTTATAGCTACAACATGTATACTGTGTTATGTTTACACCAGCGGATAAACCGTGATATTGGTTTTATCAAACTATTATATTTCAAAAACATAACACGTTTACAATTTGCTCGATCATGTGATTCGGCTTAGTGAGATAGGGGCTCGGGGCAGTTGATCCAAAGTACGTGGACTCTAAATCTGTGGGTTTGTAATCCAAGTAAAACATGAATGTTTTCTGTTGCGTTTGAGGCGTGGGAAGCATTCCAAACCAGAACAATGATACAAGCATCTACATCTACGATGATACAGTAGCTCTAAGCGAGATTCGGGGTGTGCAACGGGGCTAATTAAGGTAGGTAAGACGACCAGCCCTTGTAATCTCTGAGATGTCGAAGAGAATAGAAAACTAACCAGTACGGAAGTGTTCTGTGGCACTCCTATGTTAAATATTCTAATGATTCGTAAAATTCTTTCGGAGTAATTCATTTTATTGTGAGTATTTCACCACTGGAGAATGCAATCACCAATCGTGTATTACTCGCCCAAGTTTTCTTGATACCAGAGCTCCCTAGTCCTCACCCAACGCTGAATAGCACGGAACTTTGAGATACTTAGGTTCGACTCGGAACGACACGAACCAATTTACAATGCTGGCAACAACCATCTCGTACTTTTAAAACAATCGCAGCATTTCACGTGGCGTGCTTTGGCGAGTGCAGTTCATGGCCACAGTTGGTACGCCCTTTTAAGCTGTGACGTAGTCCTCTCCTCGCACCACCCCCCCGCAGTGAAATATCAAGAAATCTTACGCATATAGTAGGAACGCATTATATGAGAAGTGAACTAATTTTATTGTCATGTATTCTAACATTCCGTGCCGTGGCAACGTTGCCTCATTGAGTTGATGGCGCTTCGATTCTTCTTTCCCTGGAGGTACCACCACCGCTTCTAATGCGCAGTTGACGTGCCTCGCGCACAAAGAGAAAGCCTTGGAGCAAGAAGGAATTTCGTCGGCGCTCTGAAAAGAGCTTCAGGGAGAAGAATTGTTCGCTTAATCTTGATGTCAACGAATATCTTATTAATATCTATTTATCAGTCACATGCGTCTTTAACCCCTATTTATCACCTTTGTTAACCTTAATTTATAGATAATTAGCATATATTTTTTGTCAATAAAATAGAGCCACCATGCTATGATAAAGAAATTAAGAAATTAATTAAATTTGTTTTGCAAATAACCTTTATTTGTAAATAAATATTACATCTTTTATTTTGTACCTAATATGGAAATATAAATAAACCTTTACATGGCATTCAGTCCCAAATTATTTTACAAATAACAAAAAATTTACAAAAAGTATCTCTCTAAGAAGTCATAAAATAGTGCCATATGATTTAACGCCTTGGAAAATAACAAAACAAACAAAAAAAGATGTCCCTCTCTTCAAGGGGTAGTACTTGATATGATATCCCTTATTTTTTTAGTAAAGGTCGTCATGTCATCTTCTTCCCAATGATCTCACATAACGTCTGTATTCCTCTTCTGGAGTTGAATACCATGCCTTTTTTATTTCTTCCCACAGTCTGTCTAAATTAGTTGCTTTTAATCGATCATTCTTTCTATCATCACTTCCCCACACATTTTCAATTCGATTTAAATCTGGGGATTGTGGTGGTCAATCCAAAACTGTTCCTTTTTTCTTTTCAAGAAAGAACTTCACTAACTTTGCGGAATGTTTTGTGTCGTTGTCTTGTATAAACTTCCAGACAAAAAAAATTTCTCACGAGCATAAGGAACCATAGTTGACATTAATATTTCTTTGCATATCTTCTCATTCATAATTCCGCATTTTTATACGAGACAACGGACCCATACCATACCACGAGAGATATTCCCACACCATTACTCCAACGCCTCTATGTTTTACGGTTTTTAAAATGTTCTTGGGATTGTTTTCCTGATTTGGAAGGCGGTGCACCTTTTTATTAGAAGAAAATCTATTATACTTGGATCGTCGGACCAGAGTACATTGCACCGCCAAGAATCTTCCTGTTTTGGGTCCTTTTGCAAAAGCTAGTCATTTCGCAATATTTCGTTTCGACACAAGTGTATTTCTTTTTGCTATGCTTCCATTGAGTTGTGAGGCTCGTAATCTTCTTTTTGTAGTTATTGTAGATAATTCAATACCACAATCCTGAGATTTTTTGTTTCAAGCACGGTGCTGACAGGAATGGATCCTTCCAAATTTCTAAGCACATTCTTCGATCCATTCGTGGAGACGTTCTTTGCGGTCTGCCTCGATTTTTCGGCATCTGCCTCGTCTGTTTACAATTGTAAATTGCATACTGGACTCACTTTCGCGAGACACGCTGTTGTTTTGCAATTTTGTTCATTGAATATTTTTTTTCCGCGTGATTCAAATCACCTTCGTTCTGTCTCAGTGGTGTGTTTTGCACGACATCTAGAAAGTTTAATAAAATACCTAATGTACGAAAACCACGTGTACATCATGGAATCACAAACAATTCAAACAGAATTGAAATAAGTCGAAAAACTTATATTATATTATAAATGTATACAGTGGCTTTATTATTATGATGACTGATGAAATTCCTACCTTTGAACCTTAATTTTACTCTCTCTAGCTGTAAACGTGATTCAATGACTGCTGGCTTGTGTTGTTAGATTAGGTTAGATTTACTAAATATAAACACGGGCCGAGACATTCGCACGGGAAACTATTATCGTTTATCTTTATTATCACAGGAGGCGCTAGGGGTGGCTCTATGTTATTGACCGCCACTGTAGCTATAGCATCACTGGTCAGGAGCGTTTATGAAAATGAAAATTGTATCTAACTCTAACTTAATTCTTACTAAAGTGCACTGGATGAGATATTGTCACTGTTTTGCGTCGATTGCTATCAATTTCTTGGACATCCAGCACTTGAATAACGTTATAGCCACAACATGTCTTCTTCGTAATGTTTACATCAGCGGATAAATCGTGTTATAAGTAGGGGGAAATGAAGTGGACAGACATTTTAAATTGTGTAGACCAATCTCACAGGTCTTACGGAATAAATATTTTGGGTCATTCTGATCACCAAAACATTACGTTTTTCCACAAAAAAGTATTTTCACGCTTTTGGAATTTAAATAGATATATGTGGACGTTACTAAGTAGTTATAGATCTTCGAAGAATCTTCGTTTTATTATTATTTTATGAGTTTCCAATTCTAATAATACTTGTGGATTTTCGGTGCTGTCTCTCAAGTTACGAAATTTATAGCAACGTTCATATGTTACACTACATTTCAGATCGTAGGTCTAGATATTTAACACAGGCAAGCGCTGGGGTTTAACACAGAAATTAAACATGTCATCCTATTTGCGTGGCGGCAGCGCACGGCATGTTCTTGGAATTTGGAGTATGCGTGCTTTCGATATCTCCACTAACACAGTCGCGTTGGACGGCATGACACATCGGTGGTGTGTGCCGAATACTAGGAATTCGGTCAGCATTCGAGTCTTCTCCACATATCGTCGCATCAGGCACATTGAAGCTCTTGAATATCGCAGGAACTGGTTCGTTTTTTATTGGAAGGTAAATGTGAAATTCAGTAGAGAGGGTTTCTCAACTTTTTTGCAGAGGCAGAGGTTTTTGATGGTCAATCGTGAATGCTTTTTAATTTTATTTGTTTATTTAACGTCAATAACTGTGTGTAGCATATTACGTGGTAAAGTGTATGCAGTTAACTTTTTTTTTTAAATTCTGGGATCCTTATCCTAACCCACATACAAACTGGATTCTGAATACAGATAGAAATGAGCGTTTTGGCAATAATTGATAATAAAATATTCTCTCTACAGTAACAAAAAATATTTGCAAAGGTAAATCAGCTATAGATTTGGGCTCTTATTCCTCAACATGCCCTTCGTGAACAAATCGACTTGCTACCGTTAGAACACGGAGAACGATAATTTGAATAACAATATTTCCAAGGTATGAACATAACCAGTCTAGAGCAATATCAGAGTTCCATTTAAAGGTAATTTTGAACGTAAAATACTATGATCAATGACGTCAAAAGAACTTGTAAGATCTAAAAATTTTTAAATTGGTGCTTGATTTTGATCCATTAACGAAACGAATCTTTAAGAAAAGAAAATATGGTTGTTTCTATAGATTTTGGTTTTTTAAATCGATGTTGGTAATATGAAAACGCTTCGTATTTACTAAGAAAGTTTCCATTGATATGTAAAAAAGTCTCTCCAATATTTAAAAAACTGACAAACTGGAAATGGCCGATATTTTGAATTTCATTTTTTAAGTCTTTTTTGAATAGTGACGTAAGTTAGCTGTTTTGAAAATATCTGGAAGACTTCCGATGTACTCGTATAAAGATGAATTAAATATGTGAGTTAACGGGTGTATAATTGCAGGTGTACAAGTCTTTAACAAGAAATCTGGAAATTCATCTAAACAGGCCGAATATTTATTTTTTAGTTTACCTATTATTTTGCTTATCTTGCTTAAGTGTCTTTTATCAAGACTTGATATATATTATCAATAGTAAAGACAACGTATGTGTTTGCAACTTTTTCCATTAGTGAAATAATAGCGAAAGGGAAGTCAAATATTGGCTTGAACAATGCGTGGCGGTGTTACAGGATGTTTTGCACTCGCGGAAACATTTTATTCTGTCAACTGAGTGGAAAATACATTGTGTTAAAATGTTAGCAAGTTACTCAGCATTTAATCAGCATCAAGCATGTGCAAATTGAAAACGTGCGAAAGGCAAAGAAACATTTGTGTTCCGAATCCTGTTACCACAAGCACGCCTTCAAAATGTACATGTATTGTACAAAGTTTGATCAGGATTTTGCTTATACTCTTCATTTAAAAAAATTCTTCATGAAATAAATTTCTACGCAAGTACACAAACATTGATTCATCTGATCAATCGGCACTCCTCGTGAACTACAATCCAGAAAGCTTCTTAGTAATAATAAAATACATTCACATTGTGCGTCAAGAAGAGAACATATGAGTATGGATTGAAGAAACAAAGACTCAACTGGAAGAGTGTATTGAACAAAAAAATGTTTTTTTTTACATGAAAGAAAAATGTTCAATCTTAGTATCATAGCAAAGTCTTTTATTGAGGTAATGTAATTTCTTTTCAGAGAATAGTTTAGAGTACTTTACGTTTTACTTACCGTAACAGACGCAGTAACGTACAAGAATAATGCTGCAGATGATCTTTTGTGAGTTATTCCAAAATGGTTCACGTGACTCGTTCACATATTACTTAGTGTGTGTAGAAACATGTGAGTATTTTACGCGAACGTGGAAAAAATCAATTACAATTTTAAAAGACGTATGGGAAATAGTGATCGAACTTCTGTACTTGAATGTTTGGTTGTGTACACCCAAATGAATGTGGCACAGTTTCTCTCATACATCTATAAACGAAAATAGAATAAAGGTCGTTTCCAAGAATTTCCTATAACAGAATTTCAAATTTCAAGTCGTTCGGAAACCGCAATTGTCAGCTCTCTCCCGCCATCCCTCGAGAAAGCCGGTACACAAAATGAAAAAAAGGAACTTGTGCAAAGGCGTCGGTGGCTGCCGCTTGGCTGGAGGGGGAAGAGGAAAATGACTGTGGCTTCTGGAAGGCAAGAGCATTCGGCCGACGATTCAAATAGAACTACGCAGGTGCCTCTCTTAATGTCTGGACAGCCCTAAGAACCACATTCGGTCCGGATAACACACGTATGTCGGCTAAAGAAGGCAATCGTGAATGAAAGACTGACCACTTGAAGGTAGCATCATTCCTTCGAAAGCGGTAGTTTTTTCCTAGCGCACGGACATGCTGCCGTGCAAAGTGTCGTGTTTTTAGCTCTTAATTTGACTCGCGTTCGTATGCGCATTTTTTTTAAATCTTCAAGTGATTCGCTATTAGGGATCCCATCCGGAGTGTGTGAAACCCGAATATATTTTTTAAATTTGTGCATTTTAATGCATTTTGAGAGTGAGACGGTGAGGGGAGCAAAGGGTAGAGGGGAGGCGGTAAGATGACCTTTGCCTGCCCAAGTGGTGACACAAGTGGGGGGACGCGGGGAGGGGCGGTTGGGGTGTGGGTTGCCGGGGGAGGGGGTGCGGGTGGGGGTGTAGACGCAGGGGTCTTTGCTGTACGGGCAGCCGCTGTTTGCTTTTCATCTCCGCATCTTTTCTGTGCGCCGTTATTAGCTGGGCCACTCGCGGTACGCTTGCCCTCGTGCACGCCCTCGCCTTCATCCTCGCCTTCATCTTTGTCCTCGCCTTCACCTTTGTCCTCGCCTTCGCCCTCCCCCTCGCCTTCGCCCCCTTCCTTCGCCTTCACTTTGGTCACCCCCTCTCCCTCTCCTTCGCTTTCGCCTTCGCCCTCGCCTTCGCCCTCGCCTTCACCTCGCCTTCGCCCTCGCCTTCGCTCTCGCCCTCGCCTTCGCCCTCGCCTTCGCCCTCGCCTTCGCCCTCGCCTTCGCCCTCGCCTTCGCCCTCGCCTTTGCCCTCGCCCTCGCCCTCGCCTTCGCCTTCGCTCTCACCCACGCCGTCGTCCTTTCTCACGCTCTCACATTCACTTTCGCCTTTGCCTTCGCCCTCGCCCGCTCTCTCGCTCTTCCTTCCGCTCACGCCCTTGCATTTGCCTTTGCCTTCGCTTTCGCCTTCGCCATCGCCTCCTGCATCGCCCTCACCCACGCCCTCGCTTTCGCTTTCCCTCACTTTTGTAAATGAATTTCAGCTGTTGACTTTTGGCATGGACTATACAATATGAATGTCTAGTTTGTAGAATTAATTGTATGTTTTGTCATTAACTTTCTAAGGCGTATTTACTCTCTCTCCCAAAACCGTTTATTTACATACCCTTTTCTCCATTCCATGCGCTTCCACTGACCTTCTGCAACACGTGCAGAAAATGTGATGGGGGGAGGGGGGTCTGGGCGCGAGGTTGTCAGTTCCATCGAGTTGGGAAGGGAGGGGGGCGGTGTAGGCGGGCAGGTGCGAGGAAGCCACGTGTGCGTTGCCGTGTGGAAGACCCGCCAGCGCACTCTTCGGTTGGTGACGATGCGAAACGGACGCCGCGCTCTGGTTGTCTGGAAACCTTAGTATCCGCTTGCTTGCGTTTTCCACACATCACGTCTTATGTATAGTAAGGGTCTGTGTTTCGCTAACGGCGACACTCCTTCCAGGCTCTTCTTTAGGAGGAAACGTTTTGGCGCTTGACGCTTCTGGGTCTGTGGGTGAGAATCTCGCCATTTTGTTATCATAAGCGTATTTTATGTATATATAACAAGAGATATCAGGTAGGGGTAAATACAATTGTGAGGAAGGCGCAGCATGAGATGAAATAATTATGAAGATACCTTCTGATTCATTGATTAGGCAATATATGAGTGATTTCATGCATCGCGGTGTCAAGGCGAATTGATCATAGTTTTTGAAAACTTCCTTTGGAAATAAAAATCTCAAAATAATTATTATGAAGTACTTTTAATAATGTTAAAAGCGACGGTGTTGGTACAAAATAGGTATATCATTCCAATGTTACGAATTCATCTTCTCATTTTGTCTGCCCAGTTCTAAATGGGGTACTTACAATTACTAAGTAAAAAGGGCACTTACAATTCATTTTGGACGGTATCCAAAGAGCTTTTACTTATTAAACAGAGTGACACTATTTTATTTGAGTATTTCATAAGCATTTAAGCATCAAGATTTGTATTTATTCTTAAATTTTTAGTCTGTCCACTCTACTTCTAGTACACATGTTGCAAAGATTCGTAATGCTTTCAATTTTTAGTGTTGGTGATGTGTGACCGGAAACAGGCGCTTGTATGCGTAAGTTTAAATGGTGCTGTACTATTTTAATAACGAATTTGATCTTGATTTTCTAGTAAATTTATTTACACAATATATTTCTGTCGAATGTAAACCACGTTTTATAAGTTAAAAAGTTGTTTCTCTAACTACTTGAAAAGAAATCACTCCGGCAGGAAGGCAACACATGACACAAGGAAAGATCTCCCAGTAGAATTTGAAACAAGCACTTTGCTGTTTTCTCCAACCATGCCTCCGCATATTAGTAGTGGCCACTCGCCACAAACGCTATCTACAACCGCATCTCCCGCTTTATGCACCGCACCAGCTTCCGTCCATAATCCCCATTCTCCCAACAAAGCCATCCTCATACGTGTACTTCCGTCTCACTTCCGCCTTTCTGCCGGCGCTCTTGTTCGTTTCAGAGAGGGGTCCGACTTCCCCCACAGGATTTGTACCAGGAAACGTTATCAGGGAACAGCCCTTTTCACTGCAATTTCCAGAAAGGGCAATGAGTGAAAGTGGAAAAAAAATTCTTTATACGTTAAGCCAATTGCTATTAATTTTATATTGCATTCGTCGACATTCGACAATGTCGGTATGTACTCGGAAAGTGCACTTTTGAAACGAAGCTGGAAACGCGCAGGGAAAAAAAATCTCGGGCCCTGCCGAATCCGGGAGGCGGGAGGGCAGTTCAGGTGAATTACATAAGGAAGTGCGGCCGCACGGATTCGAGCACGTGCGGGACGGAGCAGCGCGGGGCGGGGCGGGGCGGGGCGGGATCGGTGGTTTAGCGGGGGTGGCGGCGGGGGTGAAGGCGGGGGCGGGGCGCGGACGAAAACACGCGCGCTGACGTCAGCGCGCGAGCTCCTTGGCGACGGTGCTGCCTCCCCGCCCCGCGCCCCGCCCCGCGCACCTGCTCCGCCCAGCCGCGTCCTCCGCCCGCGCTCACGGAAGTTTCCGCTGCGCAGGGCCTCCGCCGCCGCCCTCCGCTGCGGGGCTCACGCCGCGTGTAAACAAATACATAGGTCGCCATCATTCCCTGCAATACAAGCAATTTTGTTTTTGTGGGAATTGTGAGAATGCTGGTGAAGTGTTGTTGGCATTATTAAAGGATGATTTTGAATGAATTATTTAATATTTTTTGAAATATATCTATTTTATTATAATTATTTGTGTTATACCCCCATTTTTTGTACTAATGCCAATTTCGTGTGGTTTCGGTGCTGTAATGCCTTTCGGTCTGTGAAACGGGTTCAAACCCGATTGAAGCCGTGGATATGTAAGGGAGAAAAAACCTATCGTACACCTCCTTCCTTAAAGTAAAGCTAGCTGTCCCCTGTTGTAGATTTACTGCATGTAAAATATCCTCAAGCCTAAACGAAGCCTCTGAGCAAAATTCAAATTGCCTGTTTCATCGCCCGAGTTTATATCTCCTTTCTCTGCCCGACGGTGAAAAGAGCATAGTTGAATTTTGTACATTTCAAGACCGATGATGACAGTAGAACCGTTGAAAACCACCTCTCTGAATAAATTTAAGTTGAAAAACATGTCTTCAATTATTTCATTCTCCAAGGCTTTTCTTTTGTTTAGCGAGAGAAGAAAAGGAATACTTGCGAGGTTAATTGAGTGCCTTCAGTTGTGATAGAAACAAAGTAAATATAGGTGTACATTTTATTTTTTATATTTACCGTCCAAATAAGTATTATTCAGCGGGTGAAGAACGCGTTTTCCGCGCACATACATGCTCGCATTAAATTTACATAAAATTATAATTATTATATTGAGAACTATAATAATGTTGTCACTATAATAATCACGCTAGTATTTTAGCCATCTGTTGCAAATCTTGACGAAACAGCTTGAAACATTAGAATTTCGAAATATAATCTCGAATTTTATGACATCTTTCAAGTAGGCTATAAAAAATTGTTCTTTTCTGTTTACCATTGTTGACTTCACAGTAATGCCATAAATACTGTTTGTGAAAATGCAACCCGTAGTACAATCAGAACGTGCGTCTGTAAAAGAGGTAATGCTTTATTACTCAACATACTCAGGTATGAATCTAGTATTAATGATGCAGGTGATTTAACATGCAGAATGTAGTAAAACACAACAATGGAAGACCAACAACTAATTGGTGCGGTGTGTTTTTGGTGCTCAAGTCAGCTACAGAAATTGTTACTACGTTACCTTAAAACTTCTCAGTATCAACGATCAATTAGTGTTTCTAAAAAGGTTTTAAAGAACTAGAAGAGCTGTTGATTGCGTTAGTAGCAGTCGACCAAGGTTGACACGCGACGAAAGTTGTGAATGCAGTTCGTGCAAGGATTCAACTCAATCTTTTTGCTTAAGCAAAACAAGTGGAGCTACAGTAGCTCATAATTTCTCGCATTATTGGGAACAAAGATTGTTAAATAGAAACGCTTGCTTTGCACGAAATTAATTGTGAACTGTTCTCGAACACAATAATTAGAGAAAACCTCAATAAACATGTTGACTTACCCTTCTTAGCAGAGTTCTAGTACTTTACAAACAGGTTAATCACGAATATTCACACTTATTGAATTTTTGGGGCTCTTGATAGCTAAGTCGAAACATGGCTATCGAATACCGTAAAAGTCCAAATCTTTTTTAGTATAGAAATTTTCGAGAAAAATTGAAGAGCTTCTAGAATGTTTAATATGAGAGTTTTTTCAAAAGGACCATTTCTGGGTCAGTCGTACCTGAAAATAATACATATTTCGAGAAATTTTATAAACATCAGTTGAAGGTTTTGGGCTTATAAGTGCATTGAATTACGGTATACAGCTGTAATGTAAATACTAATTATTCTTCAGAGTTTCAAAAAAACTTTCATGTATAATTTCTAATAATAAAAAGTTTCAAATAATGGCTTTTATGTGATGTAATTCGTAATGTAACCTACCCGTATAAAAAGTTTGAAGAAATATATTGAAATAATATTTGAGGAATTATTGTCTAAAAAATTGAAGCAATTCCAAACGTTTTGAAAATACAAGAGTTCTCGGGAAATGGGACCAGCACCAGTTTTTACCGTCATGTGCTGCATACAGGTCAAACGTAAAGAAAACAATTTGGATAAGTTTTTGAGAAAATTAGTGAATAAAAATTGTTTATATTTCATGCAAAATTTCTAAAAAAATACTCATATTTTTGATAAATTATACATGACCGTATTTCAACATCTTGAAGGTATTTGAAGAAAAGATTTCATTAAAAAAATCTCCCTCCACTATGGTAAGTGTAGTAATACGTTGAAAAGGTGTTGAACTTTTGAAATTTTCGAAAATTTAGAGATTTCAACAAAAATAATACCAACATCATTTTTAAACATCCTTTGTACTATCTGAAGACAAACTTTCATAAAACAATTTGGAGCTATATGTGAGAAAAATTTGAAAATATGGTTGAGGCTTGATATAAAGTACCCTCAGAGATCGCACTATCCGTCTCGAAAGTCAAAAGACTTTGAGTTCGTAAAGGAAATGGTTGTAGAATATCAATTTTGGAAAACAATAGTCTGAATCGTTGAACACAGCGAACAGGCAGGCAGATAAACATTTTTCCGTCAATCGATTTTTTGATATCAAGGATCCCAAAACGTAGATTCTGACTACACAACTTGCTAGAGGAAGTAGTTTACTACATTTAGGAACAAATTTTTCTACTTTTTCGTTACAGGTGCCTTACAACATTGAGTTTCCTGCCAAAAACTGTCGATTTCTGCCACAGCATTCGAATACTTTCTGTTTACTACGTATGTATGCAGTAAGGCAAGAAAATAAAAAAAGAGAATTATTGGATGGAAGTGATATAATATATGAATTTTGTGTTCATTTACGTAATGCATCTTTTGTACTCCTATTGTATAATTCTGTCATTTTAAGGCTGCTACCCCGTTGCATAATAATACTCATTACGATACAGATTTCATTATGCAGGTTCTTGACCAAGAGAGAGAGAGAGGAGAGAACTTCACAGAGAAGTTTACTAACATAGTATTGAAACTTAAGTAATCATTGAGTTCTAGTAAATGTTTGGTTCAATTGCGTACATTAAAATTGCAATAAATATTATATTGTGGTTATCAGATTAAATTTCTTTTATTAATAGTAAGTTATTTTTGGAATATTATTTAAATAAATTGGAACTTAATTTCACTACGATCCTATTTGACTAGCGCAGTGATAAACCAAAGCCACCTGCGGCATGGTGGTGTACAGATCTGTCCGCCAGGTGGTCTTGGCTGAATCCTGCATGTCAACTGGCACGAAACGACTCAATGCAAAAGTTTAACTTATAAAAGTTGCCATAAGTCGTATAAAAAAGTACCGTATGAAACTTGATGTAATGGGTATTAATACACTCGTGTGAATTTCACGATACGCCCTCGTCCCTCGTTGGTATCGTAATATTACACATTCTTACTACTAATATCCACCATTACATCAGTGTTTCATAATGTACTACTCAAGTGGTTACATCAAACCTAATATCTGTTTGGTGGTTTTTCAGTAAATATAAGCAGGGGATATCTTAGTTTCAAACGCATATATTTCCTCATGCATTCCCGACGCATCTAAATCACATGCACCTCTGCGTGCTTCTTGTCCGGAAGAACCGAGTCTTTCCGAAGGCTGCGTTAAATGCACCGGAATGCAGCGACGAGGAGGCGCGTTCCTTGCGAGGGAAGCGAGCGAAGGTGCCCCTCGGGCGGCGCGGCGACGCGGCTCGGCTCGGCGCTTGGCCGCAAGCGGCGGCGGCGGCGGCTGCAGCCCAGAATAGCCCCCTCTCCCGCCCCCGCCCTCCCCCGTGCCCTCGGCGGCCCTCGCCCCGCCCGCGAGCCTCTGCGCCGCGCCGCGCCGCCCCGGCCTCCTCCCGCGCACGATTCACAAAGACGCGCGCGCGCGCCTCTCTGAAAGCGCCGCGCCCTCTGCGGTCGTGACTCACGCAGGAATCCGGATCTGCGCGGCGCCACCGGACGCCGCGCTATCGTTCCACGCCGTTCCGGCATTCAGGTATCAATCTGTGACGTAAGAGATTGATTGATTAGGAATTCCTGGCGAGTCAACCGCTAAGATCATTAGTCCCGTAATCCTAGAACGTCTTTTTTTGCGGGAAGCCACTCACGCAGGCATCCGGATCCGCGCGACGCCACCGGTTGGATTTCGTTCCACGCTGTTTTGACATTCCGTTATTTATCCGTTACGTATTAACTTGTTTCATTCACTGATTGATTATGAATTGCTGGTGAGTCAACTGCTCAGATCATTAGTCCCGTAATTGTAGTGCGTGTTTTATTGCGGGGAAGTGACTCACCCAGGAATCCGGATCTGCGCGGCGCCACCGGACGCCGCGCTTTCGTTCCACGTTTCGGCATTCCGGTATTAATCTGTGACGTTATGCTTGATTAATTGATTGATTAGGAATTCCTGGCGAGTCAACCGCTAAGATCATTAGTCCCGAAATCCTAGAGCGTTTTTTATTGCGGGACGTGACTCACGCAGGCATCCGGATCTGCGCGGGGCACCGGACGCCGCGCTTTCGTTCCACGCCGTTTCGACATTCCGTTATATACTGTGACGTAATAACTTGATTGATTCATTGATTAGGAATTTATGGCGAGTCAGCTGCTAAGATCATTAATCCCGAAATCGTAGTGCGTTTTTTATTGAGGGAAGAGACTCACACAGGCATCCGAATCTGCGCGGCGCCACCGGTCGCCACGCTTTCGTTACACGCCGTTTAAACATTCCGGTATTAATCTGTAACGTAATAGCTTTATTTATTGATTGATCAGAAATTTCTGGCTAGCCAACTGATAAGGTCATTAGTTCCGTAATGTTCCATGAAAGGTGAAGTCTGGAAGCGTTAGCAGCTCCAGTAAGTTTTCTCATGCTATTGTCGCACAGTCTCGAAAAATATCGGTGCACTGCTATACCTGTGTATTCAAAACAATATTTACCTCATGCCAATTTAATATGGCGAAAATCAATATCTAAATACCTATTTTAACCTCTGTTGTATATTAGAATTAAAAGCCAACTCATCTTTACAGAAGCCTGCCTAAAACACTATTTATAATTGAGCTGCCTGATTATATAACCTTAAGTCATGTTTCCAACATACTCCATTCAATTAAGGAACACATTGTGAGAAGACCTTCCCAGTAAATGAGGGAATCGATCCAATTTTGCCAAATGTGCTTCGTCTCATAATATTTGTCGCGGCTTGCACTATAATTTGCAAAGTTTTGTAGCAGCGCAGTAATAACACTGTTAATAGTATTGTAACAATGAGTTTGGCCTTTAAAGTGCTTTCGTTTAGATAGCAGATTTTTCAGAAAACGAAGTGTTTTAAAGTAAAAAGTTAATTTACATTCTTATGTGAGATAACATGGCGCACTAAACGATTTATAAAGTTAATTGAAAGGTAAGTAAAATATAGACGATGAAGTGTGGGAAATAAATTTAACTTTTTAAGTAAAGTACAGTGAGAATTCTAAAATTAATCTAAAATAGAGTATAGAAAAGTGCAATTGCACTCGCACCGGCATGCGGTTACAAGAATAGAGGTCACTTCGAACACATTAGAACATAAGTTTCCCAACGAAAATGTGCAGGCAAGTTGTGTTGACTGGCCAGGATATGCAAGAAATCAATAAATTTTCGCGTGGTTGATGGGAATGCCAATCCTTTATTTCAGCAAAGATGTTCACTTGCAGTCTGTTCTAGGTATTCACTGAATGTTCAGTGAATTAATTCAACTCCTTCGTGTGCAGCAATTCCACGGCATGAAGGGATTTACCGGAAATATATTTTTCATTTTAAAATTTAAATAATAATTTTCCGAATTAAAATACTAGTAATTCTCTTTCTGATGCAATGAAATGAAGTTACAAAACTGTTAGGGCCGTTTATGTGTCTCATCAGATAATAGAATTAAAATGTAAACTCAGTTACAGAAAAGTATATCAATTCCTTCTTGATTCTGATTATTCTCATTTTAATTTAGCACGTGACTTCTAATCGTATTTTTCCCCATCATCCAAGACATTTTTGCAAAGAAATTTCGATCAGTTTTAATTAAGTTTGATTTCTTTAACGCAACGTCATTGTCACAGACCAAAAGTGAATCGTGGTGTTTTGCTGTCAGTATATATACACAAAATCGTCATTATATAAAATGGTTGCGTTGCTTTTCTTAAACGTTTTTTACGGGCAAAACGTAGTATTAAGGAGGTTGCTCATATTTTCTCCAGAACTATTACCAGCTATTATCATAAACATTTCTGTTTAGACAATCTTATTGTGATGTGAGAAGGTCAGGAAATTGGAAATATTTCCACTGTATTTACATCTTTGTCCCCTCGTTCGGCAATAACAGCGATAAGCGCGATCTGCGCCTCCCTGAAATATTGAGAAGTCGATAAGATATTAGCTTATTTCATCCTGATGCCATTCTATGATTCCGGCGATAAAAAAACGGTTTCTTCATACTAATGACGCTTGAATCACAACTGCACTGACCATGCCAATCTTCCATCCATCTCCATTCCTGGAGTGACTTACGGCGGGTTGCCTATCTAGAATTCTCAGGCAGTGAACAGCAGAGTGTATTCAGAATGTTTGCTAATAGATGCAACAAACGACTAGCGCATTTACAGCAATTGAAGATGATTACATGCGCCAATGAACGTCTGGTGTACAGTGCCCTATAAAGAAGGCCGCCAACAGAACAATTGGGCAAATGTCAATTGGGAACCATTAGTTACACATAAAAAGACAGCACGAGTGTGGGCCCTTAAGGCTTACATAAAGCAACCGGCATGAAAAACGATCAGTGAAAGACTTGAAAGGCCATGTTACTTAAGTTGGGGGTCACAATTCACACAAAATATTAGGCAGAAAGAAAACAGCAGATATAGGAAAATTCAATTTTGTGAATTGAACCATTGTTGACAGGATCAATTTACCTGCAGGAGTGCTAGCGACCCTTTCCAGACGCACGTGAGTTTTTTAGTTCGTGAGTTCTTAATAGCGCAAGTGCATAAGAACAGTAATGTGCAGTGAAAAGCAGTGACGTTTTTCAGTATAAGGAAAGACCAACAAAAGTGAGGGCAAAATGCGATGGATATACATGCTGTCAATATGTAAATCACTGGTGATAGAAACATGCAGTGAAGTGAAATAAAGTAGTAGGAAAAGACACTTTCAATCTAATATTTAACTGCTTTTGTACTTGTCTATTTGTTTTTTATTTTACTTTTGTTTGTTTATTTGAATGCTTCCTATCTTTTTTTAAATATTTTGTGTATTGTTTCTTTCAATTTTATTTTTGTTCTTTATGTTTTATTAATTATCACCGAGTGTACGCTTATTTACAACAGTAAATTATTATTATTATTATTATTATTATTATTATTATTATTATTATTATTATTATTATTATTATTATTATTATTATTATTATTATTGTTATTATTGTTATTATTGTTATTATTATTATTATTATTATTATTATTATTATTACACGTGACAGTTGCCTCAGCGTGTTACGCAACACATCATACCGTATGTGGTGTTCGGTAAGAAAGCAAAACCCTTTGAGGCGTCTAAACGCAACCTGCAAAACACTTGTGTTAACAAGTTGCCTAAGAATCAGGGGCAAATGTCACAGGTGTGAATTCGTTACATGAAATTTAATACCATGGGGAAATATTTTTATCTTTGATCCTTCGAAGTTTTTAAGATTTATTCTGACAATGAGACATTCAGGCGTTCTGAATATCTAAGCGTTCGTTGGAGTTTTACTATGAACCAAGTCAGTAATAGATAATTAATTCTATTTGTTTGAAGGTTTGCATATCAAATTCAGAATTTTTTTCAATTACCAGACCACTAAAGGAACCACAATTACTCAAGTTCGGACCGACCCAGCGATTGGGATTTGTGGAGCGTACCGGAAGCCGTTCTCAGGAAATCGAAGGTTGGCAGCGGATTTTCTCTTCAAGCTGGAAAGTTCGTTCTCATTAAATCACCGTGCGACCAACTCCATTCTGATGCTATCGGCTCATATCGATCGTTTCTTATGGTATAGTAATGATATTTGCCACGCTGGTTTCTCCAGCATTTTCCAGACACTGTGACTATATAACATTCCATATATTATTATTATTATTATTATTATTATTATTATTATTATTATTATTATTATTATTATTATTATTATTCCAGAAAATAGAAGTAGTACTTTACGCAACAAACATTGAACTACGAACACGATATTCTATTTTCTCACTCTCTGATTACTGGCATCATCTTCCTAACATACAGATAAAGATAACAAAGAAATATGCCCCTATACACCGATTTGGGCCGTACGGTGTCATAACGTGTGTCATTCTCGAGAATAAAACTGGCGAGAATGAGATACTGACACATATTTGAATGTGTTTTGTATGTACGTGTCTACGTTATAGTTAAGATTCTCTGATGAAAGTCATGTATTGTATTGATTTCAGCATTTTTTTTTAAATATAATTTTTGTTAAATATTTAAATCCTTGTCGATATCACAGTTATAAAATCGAAGAATTCTGCAAGCGATAGAAAACGAAGGGGACGACGAAGTCGGCGAGGTCTCAGGGCACCGCGGGGGCTGATTGCAGCCACCCGACCGTCGAGTCGCTCCAGCCTGCCCCCCCCCCCCCCCGCTCCGCCCCGCGCGGTCCCCGTCCCGCGCACGACCCACTTCCCCGCCGCCGCCGCCGTCTCTAATTGCATCAGGAAGCACTTTGCGCGGTGCCGGGAGCGGTTTCGAGAGCTCTCTGCCCGCCCCGCGCCACCGCCCCGCGCCACCGCTCCGCGCCACTGCCCCGCGCTACTGGCTCGCGTCTCTTCCCCGCGTCACTGCTACGCGCCACTGCTTAAGGCCACTACTCCGCACCACTGCCTCGCATCACTGCACCGCACCACTTCCTCGCGCCACTGCCCCACGCCACTGCCCCGCGCCTCTGCCCCGCACCACTACTCCACACCAATGCCTCGCGCCACTACCCTGCGCCAGTGCCCCCGCGTTACTGCCCCGCGTCACTACCCCGCAACACTGCTCCGCGCCACTGCCCCGCGCCACTGCCCCGCGCCACTGCCCCGCGCCACAGCCCCGCTTCAACACACCCAGCGTCACTCTTCTCGCTCTACCCGCCCCTCTCCAACCGCCTGGTGCCACTAGCCCCGCGTCGCGCCACCCACGGCGCATCAACCCACCCGGTGCCTCCCGCACTGCGGCACCACCTCCGGCGCCCTCCACTCCGCGCCCCTCACCCGGAGTTTTCAACCCTGGGCTATAAACCGCCATTCACCCCGCGCTACCCGCCCCGCGCCCCCCATCCGTCGTCAACTACCAGCGTTCGCTCCGCAGCACTTAACCGGCGCCATTCACCCCGCGCCGGCTGCCCCGCCTCACCCATCTCGCTCCAACCCAGGCATCTCTCCCCCGAGCTCCCCCCACCCCCATCACTGCCTGCTCCATATATCCCGCACTACCCACACGTCAACCACCACGCGCCACCCGCCCCGCACATGCCATCCCGCGACAACCACTTCGGACCATTCGCCCGACCCACTCCCCCGATTCCATCCGCCTCGCGCCAAACGACCTATGCTGCTCGTCCCGCGCCAACCCCACACCATCGCCCTTCGCCACCCATCCCGCGGCAACCACCCCACCCCACCAACCCTGCACCAACCTTCCGGCGCCGACCGTTCCCGCGCTACTACCCCGCACCATCCACTCTGCGCCACCCGCCCGTGCTACCCAACCCGCTTCCCCCTGCAGTATCCGCTGCCTCAGTTAGGGCCCGGCCTCCGCGGCAAGCGCTGGCGCAGGCGTTAGGGTTCGGCCCTTGCTTATTAGCACCTGCCCCTTCTCACCCACCTGCCTCCGCTGCCCTCCGCCCTTCCCTCTCCATCCCTCACTCTGCCCCGCGCGAGCGAGTACCGGAAGACACGCCGCCCGCCCCGTACCACCCATCCCGCGCCAACCTGTCGCCGCCGCCTTGCGCCACCCATCTCGTGTCAACAGCCCCGCCCCATCCATCCCGCACCCTCCACTCTGCGCCACCCGCCCGCGCTACCCACCCTGCTTTCCCCGGCCTCCGAGGCAAGCGCTGGCGCAGGCGCGGACGGCTGCGGCCCTTGCTTATTAGCACCTGCCCCCCCCCGCCCCCACCTGCCTCCGCTGGCCCCCATCTCTGCCTCCGCGCGAGTAACGGGAGACGCGCCGCCCGCCTTCGCGCCGGAAGTTCTCCCCGGCGGAAGTTGAAACAATTTGCGGGAGGAGCCGTTCTTCCCCCTGGCGCTCGGCGGCGGCGTCTGCTGGTTAAGAGGCGCTTCCGACGCGGCGGCGAGTGGCCCCTGTGCACTCGCAGCGCTCGCCTCCTTCGGCCCTGCCCTGCCCGGCTCTGCCGTGCTCCGGCTCTGCGCTGCGTTCAGGCGATTGCAACTCCATAGCGGTTAAACAGTCATTATACTCGTCGTAAGCGTGCAGAACAGATGAGTGTCAGTAATCTGGAACGTAAATGCAAGTGTTCTAAGTGAGGTACGTTCTAGAGAAAATAATGAAATGTGTCTTGGGTCGCACGGTTTTTAAAATTGCCTTTCTTTACGATCGTACTATATTTCTTGTGGATCTCCTTCGGTTTATGTTATAAAGTTCGTACTGTCTGTCTGATGCATAAGTCTACGTTTTGGAATATTATTATATCTACGAACTTTTCCATTTTGCAAACTATTTTTACAAGCTTGTTCGTAAAAATTGAGCAATGCAATAAAGTTGAAAATATTATATCGCCAATAAAGTGTGGGAATTGCTCTTCTTTTCTCTTCATTGTTCATCTGGTATTATGTGGCAGAGACGGCTTCTATTGAAGAATCCGCCAAGGCGCCTGTTCTGTTCTAGGAAACCGAGGAAACAATTCAATAATACAAAATTGAAAACAGTTTATTCGGAGCTGCCGTGTAACACTCTCCGAATCAAGGCAATGTACAAGCAATGTCGCCGAACGTCCAATAGCTGTGCCAGAAACGAGTCTACCAATCCAATATGCTAGACTAAATCACAGTGTCACAGCTAGGTCGTTATACGATGCACAAAATGTCTCAAAGGCTCAGCTATCGCTCGCGGTGAAATGCCCTCTCCCCGCGCGGGTGTGCCCTTTATCCGCAGCGCCGCCACCTCCGCTGCCCGGCCCGGGGTTGAGGGGAGCGAAGGGGCGTAAAGCCCCCTCTCCTTCCCGTGTGCGCAGCCCGCGTCTTATTCCGCTCCGCCGCGCCCGCTGCCATGCCTGGCGGAGGGATAATGGACCTCTTTTCTCTCGCGGCGCGCGTTTCCGGTAGTGGCTGTTTCTTATACTAGTGTGACCGCTACTATAGCATCATAACGCGGGGCGCCAGGTGGCGTTGCGTAAGTTTCTATGGAACAAAACGGTGCGCGGCCATGGTCGCTCCACAGGCTAAATCCCCTACGGCGAGGTTCCTCAGAAGTCGCGAAAGAGTTATTGATTAGTGATTCCGGGCGCATCAACAGCTAAGGTCATTAGCCCTGTAAGTGTAGTGCCAGATTTTACCGCGGGAGGTCGCGGTGTTTTTTCCCCCACTAGATGGCGAGATCCGGCATTGACCTACACGCCGGCTAGCGAGGATTTTCACCAACCAGGAATCTTCTACCAGCGGCGAACCGCCGCAGCCGGGATAAGCTTAAAGCGCCCGACCGGTCTCCCTTTATGTGTGGTAGGTAGTGCATGTAAGGGTCACTGTGTAAGGAAGGGGTGAGAATAGGGCAAGGAAGAGGAAGGAAGGATCGCGCGCGGTCCTTGTTCCGTTTATTAGGGTATTGCACCGGCATTCGACTAGTGTTAATGGGAGAAACCACTGAAAACTACCGAACAGAGCATCCACCCGCTAGAATTCTCCTCCAGAGAGCGAGTAAATTCGACATAGCTATCTAGCTTGTTTGGAAACTCCTGCCACCTTTGGCAGTGGAAGCCTAGGACCTCTTTGTCGGAGGCTCTGCAGAGACATCAGTTGATGCCCTGAACCGGCTTTGCCGGTGAGGTTCCTCGAAAGTCACGAAAGAGGGGAAGGGATAACGGAACTTGTATTCCACTTAAATGCGTGCGAAGTGCTCAGGGGCAAATGAAGTAACCGTTGCTGTTGAGGCGTCCAGTCGGGGGAACTGCCGCCGCCACCGCTGCCATCGCCGTCCCCGCTTCCTCCATCGCCACCGCCACCGCCACCGCCACCGCCACCGCCACCGCCACCGCCACCCGCCACCGCCACCGCCACCGCCACCGCCACCGCCACCGCCACCGCCACCGCCACCGCCACCGCCACCGCCACCGCCACCGCCACCGCCACCGCCACCTCCACCGCCACCGCCACCGCCACCGCCACCGCCACCGTCACCGTCACCGTCACCGCCACCGCCGCCGCCGCCACCGCCACCGCCACCGCCAACTTCGGAGCCATTGCGTGGCGCCCAGCGCGACTTTTTGACTTGGCGACGTGCGGCCGCCGCCTTATTAGCCAAGTTCCCTGACGCAGCCGATGTCACGCCGCCTTAGGCAGCGCCCCTTCTCCTGCTGAGCGGAGCTCTTGAGGAAGTTCCGGCCGGGCGAGGGCCCCCCGCCACCGAGTGTCAGACACTTGTTTGTTGACGCTCCCGTCTCTGCTGATGGACATTTGCACTTGAGATGCCTCTTAGTGCAGTTTGCTTCGGATTTGCTACTTGACGCATTTCTCCAGCCACTCGCTATAAGCCCTTTTAGTCTCAGTCTATTCAACAAATATATAGAACCAAACTCTCTTCCAGACGGTTGTAATTTATTTCTTTAAATTTTCGTTCAGGTAAGGTATAGTACGACTAGATAAGGGATGTTGCATTCACCTGTTGTAATCGTGTATTCCAACTTATAATTCTACGAAATTCTAATGTTTATTTAGTTTAATGTCCAGTAAATAGTACTTTTTCGCAAACTACTGACATAGTATAAAGAGACTATTGGAAAGTTGCGGCAAACGACAGTTACAAAAATGACATGTCTCGCATTAGTTAAATTACATAAATATTCGAAAATTTCAAAAATGTTTATCGATGTATGCTTAAATCTATAAGTTTGAAGATTTTAATCTTACTTAAATGAAATCTATTCTTCAGAAAATATCTTTAAATAAGGCCAGAGACAATTTTTTTCAAAATGAGAGACGTTTTCGCGTAATTTTGCGTGAAATAAATGATATTTTAGAAACAAGATATTTCTCAAAAAAAAGGCTGCAGTTATTTCTTTACACTTTTTGTACCGATGAGGTAAATGATATTCAATGAATTCCTTTAATTTTTTTAAAAAACTACGCAAACGTATGGTTGCTACAAAATCTTGTAATTTTTACACATAATCTGAGAAAGTAGATGCTTTTGTAGCTTCACTATTATTTACAATTACAAATACATTTTATGATAAAAAATAAACATAAAAGCAATTAGTAATTTTTTTTGAAGCGATTCAAAATTTGAATCATTTCTCGTGCTGAAATTATGCCGTCAGTACTTACGGGAATAGTATGATAAATATATATTATTATTCATTGGTTAGACCTGAGCGATAAAATAATAAATGATTTTTTTTCTCAAAATACGCTGACAGTGAAAGTTATGGAATGTTGGATGCGGGTAGAGAAATATTACTTAATTTTAAAAATTTAGGAAGACAGGAGGTAAATTTTCATAATTCACAATTGAGCAGAGGTACATGAACTTTATCAAGATTAATATATAATCAAGTAATAGGTAAAAAAAAGTCTCAGTGATTTTATGATTCCATTTCCATAAATTTTGCTGCAATAAAGATGGAATGATTTCATTAAAACGGACAAGGCCAGCGTACTACTCTAAATTTTGTTTATTGAGTGAATCTGATGTGACAGTAGGAAATGCAGAAGAAATTAATCGAATTTCATTAAAAGCAATACCAATTGTATTTATATACTCATTTACACTGATTAAGCCAATATTAAATCAATCACGCAAAATGTTTCATAGTCTTTTCATATATCGCTCGCAGCTTCTTCACTAATCTGCAGTTTTTAAAGTTACGTTCGCTGCGAAAATGCTGTTTATTCTATTATTTTCCATAGCAAACAGTTTCTTCACATTTCTCATTCTATACACTATAGACCAAACAGAATGTCCAAAAGGATGTAGGAAAATATATTCAATTAGCTGAAAAATGTATAACAATCCATTACTTCAGATTTGAAGAGCAGGTCGAGAGAGTCGCTTGTACTAAATATTATTACTCGGCACACGAGAGCGTGAATTGGGAATCGGTAACTCAATGAAGAACCAATTTCAGCGAGACGTAGTGTATCCGATGCAGACGCTCTCGCATTTCAGCGAGCCTCGCGTGAAAGAATGTTGCCGGCGCTGTGGGAGCGTGGGGGTGGGGGAGCCGGGGAGGGGGGTGGGGGGCAAAGGTCGCCTCTCTCGTCGCGTCGTGTGACGAGCGAAAGTGAATCCGGCTTCGGGGGCGGGGGTGGGGGAAGGCGTGGGTTGGCGGGGGTGGGGGCGGGGCCCGCTCGGATCTGACCGCCGCGCCGCGTTGTAATTGGAGACGCGGCAGTTAATTGAAATAACCCGATGCGCCACGAGGCTAATTGGGGAAACGACACCTGCCACGCTGCACTGCGCTCGCCCCCCCCCCCCGCGGGCAGCCGGCGGGGGCAAAGCTCAGCGCGGTTCGAGGATCCACCGAAGAATTTCTTATTGATTCACTTATTGATTAGTAGCGGGCGGATTATAATGAAATGTCATTTTTCTTCTTTTCACTGTTTTCAACAATGCCTTTTTTGTTTTATGTTTTTTGTTGTTTTTTGTTTTGTTTCTTTTTGCTCGCGAATAGGACGTCTATGACCACGCATGCATGCACCCTGCATTTACCTTTGCTCAGTATCATTATCGCGATGGCAGGTGCATGTAACTGCAATTGGGGACCAGCATTTAGCCGTGGCCGATTTTTATTCCCCAGGGTTGTTAGCTCTGGGGGTATGGTAGATGAAATGATGATGATAATGAGGTGAAAGGACGTCAAAGTCATACAGACATACACAAATATACCCATGCCCGAGGGGGGACTTGAGTCCGCGATCTTCTGGTCCGAAACCACTACGGCTTTAGCGACTCGGCTATCTGATCGGCCAACAATGCCGTTTAGTATAGAAATTCATTTCACGTTATGGCGAAACGAAATGATCCGTTTATGTCATTTTTTGCATTTTTCGTCGAATTTGACTGATAAGTCATTTTTCACTTTTTTACGTCATTTTTACTGCATTTTTCTCAAATTTCATTGATTTTAATATATTTTTAATGGTACTTGCTTCAAACAACGTTTGCGAGGTACAACAAATATTCACCACAGAACTCCTGAGTAGCCTATTCGATTTCTTCGCTTATATATTGTTGTGAGTACCATGTAATCTAATGTTTCTGTGACTTTTATTGGCGCCATACTCAATTCGGCCAATTTCGTGGGAAATGAAGGCATAGTTTTTCTTTTAAAGAACAGTCCAAATCGAAAGTTTGCAAGCTGGGTTCACTTGAACAAAAGGAAGAAGGCTCGATGGCATCAGTAACATATCCAACAGGTTGATTTGTTTATCTGAAGTGGTTTTGATCAAATTTTTTACATCGTTTTTCTTTGTTTCTTGGGCATTCTTAAATCATTTTAAGAGCATTTTATTGATATTTTTGGCGATGTTTTAGGTCATCCTAATGATTAGCGATTCCGGGCGCGAAAACTGCTAAGGTCATTAGTCCCATAAGCGCAGTGCATGTTTTTGTCGCGCGAGACCCACTGCTGGACAGAGAGACCTGGATGCCGACCTAACCTAGGTCGGCGCGCGGAGAAATTCCCCATGTACGTATCTCTTACCAGCGTTGACTTTTTCCCAAATTACATTTATGGTAAACTGACATTTTCAGGAGTTGTTGATAAAGGTCTCCTACATTTACTGAAACAATTTTTTTAGATTACCTTAGTATTATACATTATATGCAACTGTATTTAGAAGAAAACGTGGTAAAAATTGCATTACGAGAAAATACTTTTATTTACAAAATAGTAAATATTTTTAAAAACCATTGTTTCAGTGTTATTATGAGTGACGTAGCTGGAACCTGTACTAATTTTAAAAGCCTATCTTTAATACATTGTGAGAAAACGTCTTAAACATTTAACATTTCCAGGATAGGGGATTCCATATCCCCCATTCCTACACTAAGACCAGAGACTTTTGCGGCAGGGAGGCGCTAGACACAGCTCCTCCCATTCCGGATTCATATTAGCATTTTTGCCTTGCACTCCTTGCAGTACACCTATTATTAGGCGGAATCATAGATATTAACACATCCACAGAATTCATAGCCCCAATTGTTCGCAGGTTCTGTTTCACTAGCTGAGGGTGCTCGTGGGTGCGTCGTAAATTCAGCTTTGCACTGGGACTTAGAGACATAGTAATCGCCGACTATTAGTACTCGAATAGTTATATGGGGCTCGCAAATGGCGTCTCCTGACTGGTGCCTTCGAGCACAAGCTGTGTTGATCGTACTTGAGAGGTATCTATTGATCGATTTATAAATGTACATTATTTCCTAAGCTGCGAAAGCAGTAGTGATGATAATACATCTGATACTATGTTAGCACTGTTGCAATATTATCCATTGCGTATTATTCAATGAAATTCAGCCGGCGTATTTAGAATTTTAGCAACTTTTAGATATATAATTCTAGAATTTATACTAGTTGTCTTGTATATAGGATGAAAACGAGGAACTCTTATTTATGGATTTGAAATGTAAATGAATATCATTCAGAATCTTGTACGGAGTTAATTCTTTAGTAAAATATTGGATAATTATTATTTATGTACCTTCAATAATTCAAACCTTAAACATTTTCAAGTGATTAACTTTCTCTGCTACGCTAACGTGGGGCGCGCTCCCTAATGATTTACCCTAGATCACCACTGCAGTAAGATTGTAGGAAGGTGTAAGATAATGTAAATAAATGTAATTCTGTGCATTTGAATTGCATTGATTTTACGTGGCGAGGCTCGGACCATCAGGCCCGCTCTTTCGTCTGACCACTCAAATTTCGCTACGCACCTTTCACCGACTAGCGGAAAAAGAAGGTATTTCTTGGACGACGAAAGAGGCGATTTGAATTTAGCTCAGAGGCGTCATTAACGATTGAGAATCTTTTACATGCAAGTAAATCTACTAACATGGGGTAGCCGACTTTACTTCCCCTCCGAAGGAAGGCGTACGAAAGATTTTTTCGCCCTTAAAAATCAACGGCTTCAATTGTCCTTCGGGTTTGAACCCGCTAACATGGATTGAACAGTCCAATACGTTAACCGTTACGCAATCGCCGCCACATTTGAGATGTTTCCTTCAAACATTTCTGGGGATACGTATTCCTATTTTTATATTCGAACTTTGACACTCAATGCTGATTATTTTTTCACGAAAAAATAATAAATTGTTTAGTTTTGACCTTCTAGTTCCTTTTTCATTCAATATGACATCTCTTCTTGAGATCTAAAATATGGTTACATCGCAGAGACGTGCGTGGGAATGCTTGGGCGCGAAGGCGGCTGCATGGCAAGCGGGGCGCCCCTCCATTTTGAAGAGGAGGCTGCAAAGCGAGCGAGCGAGCGGCGCGTACTGTGGCGGCGGCCCGTGAGGAGCATCGCGAGGGGAGGGGGGCCCTGGGGCGCCGTCCGTGCACCTGACGGGTGGGCGGGGAGGCTCCGGCGCTCCTACCCCCCCACCCCCGCCTCCTCCGCCCGCGCGGCCCTTTTCCCGGGCGGCCTCGCCCGCTGCATATTTGATGAGGGATGATCGGCGGAAAACCGCCCGCCCGCCCGCCGGCTCGCTCCCATCCACGTTCTCCCGACGTTATTAAAGACGCGCAGCCACTGCCCTCGCGCCCCAACTGCCACACGCTGCGAACGCGCTGTGAATAAGGGGTGTGTTCACCATAATACGTGATAATGGAAACGGCCACTTTTGATCTTTCTCTATGATTTTATCACTAACTATTCCACCCATGAAATTAAAACTAACAGTGTTTAAATACACGTACAAAATGCCCCAATCAGAGCGGAGCATCTCAAAAAGTTTATCGCTTTTTCTATCCGATTTTTTGCTTCTCCCTACTGACCAATCATAAACTGTGACTCATCTACCTTGGGCTATCGATCTCTATGTCGATGTTCAATAAACCGCGTATGTACCAAAACATAACATCTTTGATTTTAACATAGCTGACAGTTATATTAAATATTTGGCACACTTTAGATCCCTGTTCCCCATAATTTCATCCGTGGAATAATGAATACCACCAATAATTAATACCGATTAAATACCACTCGTGCTTTGGGAATTCTCAGATAAATCTAATAAATCAGATTTATCGACATTTCCAAAGCACTCGTGATATTACCTATGCTAATTTTTAAGATCAAAAGAATTTTTTCTACTTATTAGGAAGGCATCGAGAAATAAATTTTTTAGAAAAATTTTTCACTCAATAGGTACAACTTAAAAAGTATTGCAAACATTTAACGATTAGTAAATAATAAATCAGCATTTTATTTCGATGGATAATAGAATCTGCCATTGTATTTTCTACATTCCGCTACAATCCGACCATTTATTTAATATGAGTGCACGGTTGACATGTCCGAGAAACTCTCAAGGCGTTTCCATTCTCGCAATAATGAATCGCGCTTCGCAAAAATCGAAGGCGCCTCTCCCACAGTCCCCCTCTTCCCACACCCGATGCCCTCGCGCGAGAACCCGACGCCTGCGCGGGGAGTGACTGGCCGTGTCCTCGGCCGACGGCGCCAGAGAGGAGGGAAGGTGGAAGGAGGAACGAGTGCGAGAGACGAGAGAGGAGGAAGCGAAGGGAGGGGAGGGAGAGAAAGGAGGGGAGGGAGAGAAAGGAGGGGAGGAAGAGGAGGGATGGTGAGGACGTGGAGGGAAGGGGAGGGAAAGGAGGAAGGGGAAGGGGAAGAGGATAAGGTATTGAGGGAGGGGAAGGAGAGAAAGGATGGTGAGGGGAAGTAGAGGAGGGGGAGGGAAAGGAGGGAGGAAGGGAAGGAGGGAGGGGGAAGGAGATAGGGGAAGCGAGAGGGAGAGGTGGGAGGGGAGGAGCAGGGGGAGTGAGAGGGAGGAGGGGAGGGAAGGGACCGGAAGGTCGAAGAGAGAGGGAGAGAGAGGGAGAGAGGGAGAGAGAGGGAGAGGGAGAGAGAGGGAGAGGGAGAGAGAGGAGAGAGGGAGGGAGAGGGGGAGAGATAAATGCGGGTGATGGGGCAAAAATGATGAGGGGAAGGGGAGCAGGGGGGATGGAGAGGAGGGAGAGAACGGAAGAGGAGGGGGAGGAAGATTAGTGAGCGGGAGCGGTAGGGAGAGGAGGGAGGGTGAGTGGCAAGGTAAATGAGAGGAAGGAAGGGTGGGAAGAGAAGGGAGCGAGATCCCGAAGAGAGTGGGCGAGGGACAGGCGGGTGAGAGGAGGGTGGGTGGGTGAAGGGAGGGAAAGGAGGGTGGGGTTGGCGGGTGGTCAGGGGGAGGAGAGCGGTGGAGGGAGCAGAGGAGAGACGGAGGGGGAGGGGTAAGAGGGAGGGTAGGCAGTGCGACGGTTGACAGCGCGAGCGGCGCCGCGCCCCTTTAAGCCCCCTCCCCATCCTCACTCCCCCGCCGCTCCTACCACGCCAGGCAATTTTTGCGGCAATCTTCTTTTCGCTCGAAAATCCCCCTTCCAACGAGCTTCAGACTTCTCAAACTACATTGTATTCTCCTCCTTACAGAAGGACCGCCGCCGCGTGGAGAGCAACTCGCGTAAATTTGATTCTTCCTTTTATGGTCTCAGATATTACATTCAAATCTTTCCAACAACCTTAAAACCTGTTCGTCTTCCTTTTGACAAATTAATCATTTATGTCAGAACGTGTCTGGAACTTTTTTAACCTGCTGTAGAAAATATTTTGGACCGATTTTTATTGTTGGTAAATATAAATGCGAAACTTACTTGGTATCCGAAAACAAATAGGCTAACTTCTTTTCGTCGGATGCAAAACGTTCTGCTATTTTTCTGTAACAACATTTCTTCGTATTTTAATGACATATATTTTTCATTCCTCCTACTCATATGCTTTACAATAAACATATCTAATGATTCATCTTACGAAAGAATCAAGTTTAATGAAAAGTATGAATGGCAAGTAAGAAAAGGCCCCTCTAGTGTTAGGAAAGCGAATTATTATCTTTTTAAAAACATCACATAAATTTGAGGATAAAAACGATATTATTTTACCAAATGATAGAATGACCACCTTACTGAATATTTCCTTACACAGTAATATTTTCATTAAATCGTGAAGTTAAAGTTAAAATAAAAGATTTTTATCTTGCAGTTATTTAATAAATGAAATGTATAGGTTAGAAATCATTAATATTCTTAAAACGCTGCCATGTGACAGATGTAGAAAAGCAAATACACTTGAAAAGCAAATATATAGAATCTGAAGTGTAACTTTTCATTAACAATATCTTAAAGATTTGATCTGATTTAGATAAGCTTCTTTTCCTCAAACGCTTCAACTCTAGGACGTCTTGTCTCAGCCCGCGTCGCGAGCAAATATTGGTCTTCAATGTGAGTAGGCCTGCGCCGTTCGGCTCTCGGGGCATCGATTGGTCCATTTGAGCCTCCCTACGCCGCGATTGGCTTACAGGCTTCTTCCATCCAGAGCCCCCCTCCCCCCCCCCCGCCTTCACTCCATCATCCCGTGACAGTTTCCGAGCTTTTCTCTCTCCCAAGGGTCTGCTGCCCGCAATTTAATCCGACTCCTTTGAGTACTGTCTTTAATCACAATCAGAATATCCATTCTGTGATTCTATTTTGTGTACCTCTCTCTTCTGCACTTATTCAAAGTCTCAGTGTTTAAAACTTCAAGGCGTTGCAATAATTGTACAAAAGAACTACAAGGAAAGTTCGGCAGATCATTATCTTCGCATTATATATCTGGCATGACACTTAATTAAGACACGTGCAACAGCAAAACATCTAATTAATTAAGTTCTTGTTTGGAAACCTACTTTGCATGCTCGTTAGATACTTCACATTGTTTCTATACTCAAGGAGATACAGAACGATTCTGAATACAATGTTTAATTAATCTGATCGGTGAAAATGAGTTATTAGATGCGACGTTGTATTATACTGCAGACAATCGAGTTTCATACAAACCGAATTATTCTCACGTACGTGCTTATCGCTTTTTCTCCCTACTGTGAACCGTATGTGTGTGTGTGTGTGTGTGTGTGTGTTCATTGCCCCATACCGAGGCCCCTTTTACCAGTTGGGGTTGAGAAATATAGTGTTTATATGTCAGCCCCTGAAGCACTACTAGAGGATCTGATTGATTGATTGATTAGTGATTCCGAAAGCGTCAACTGCTAAGGTCATTAGTTCCCTAAAAGTAGTGCATATTTTTATCGCGGGGTGGTGATCTTACGCAGCCGAATGGCGAGATCTAGCCCCGACGTACCCGTTGACTGGCGGGTTATCCCACCAGCGGGGCACCGCCCCAGTCATAACAAGCTCCCGACTGGTCTCCTAACATGTGTGGTAGTGTAGTGCATGTTTGTTGAAGTGTGTGTAAGTAAGAGGTGAGGATAGGACAAGGAAGACGAGGAAAAAATCGCGCTCGGTATGTGACCCGTTTGTTAAGATACTGCTCCTGCATTCACCAGGTGTTGATTGGAGAAACCCCGGAAAACTACCGATCAGAGAAATCGGCAGATAGAATTCTCCTCCGGACAGCGAAAGAACTCGACCAAACTATCTGGCTAGTGTCGAAAATCCTGCCACCGTCAGAAACCGAACCTAGGACCTCCCTAGTTAGAGGCACATCAGTGACGTCATTTGATGCCCTGAGCCACCTCTCCCGGTCTGATAGTATACTATTGCGTAGCCGTTACAAATAATGTGCGAAAGTGTATGCAGTTGTAACAGCACGAGTTCCCTTAATGCAATCGTTTCTTCATTATTAAGAGTCAATAATTTCACCCAATTAAAAAAAATGATCTGAGTAAATTTAATTAGAATTGCTTCAACTTATCTGACAACAATTTATCAAAAATTATTTCAATATATTTCTTTAAACTCTTTATCCGGGTAGATTACATTACGAATTACATCGCATGAACCCGTTTTTATTAAAACTTCTAATTATCAGATTTTATAGATGCAATTTTTTGAAACCCTGGAGAATGGTTAGTATATACATTACAGCTATATTCCATAGTTCAATGTACTTATGGGCTCAAAACCTTCAACTGATTTTAATGGTACAAACCACGCAACGACTGAATTCGACCTTGCCACGTAGATACATAGGGTCGAAAATCTGGCCAACATCGGGACTCCAAACCTTGGATCTCAGAGGCTTAGTATATACAATACAGCTACTCGTATATTCCATAATTCAATGTACTTATGGGTTCGAAACCTCCAACTGATTTTAATGGTACAAACCAGGCAACGACTGAATTCGACCTTGCTACGTAGATACATAGGGTCGAAAATCCTGCAGCCATCGGAACTCAACCTTGGATCTCCCGGTCAGAGACCCTGTAGTGTCATCAGTTGATGCCCCGAGCTACCAAAACCTGTCCAGTTGAGGTTGAGAAGACCTGTGTTTTGTGTGTGTGAGCCGCTTTTGTGGCGCCGCTAGGGGCTTCGAGAATCTCTCATCGACTGTTTTTCACGGCGTCAGAGGCTGCCACTGCCAGTCGCTTCCATCCCGCACGGCTCGTTTCCCCACCCCACCCTCGCCCCCATTCTCGCCTCCACCCCCACCCCAGTGGGAACGCACGCAGGCGCTCCGATCTCCGCCCCCTCCCCCTCCCACACGGCTCGTGCTCGGCATTCGCTTTCAGCTGCACCGCGCATCAAGTTCTCTAGGACCTTCGTCTGTGTAGGTTTGTGTACTGGACAAACGATACCAATTAAGGGTTATTCGGATCAGATGAAACTAGTGAGGCTTCAACAGTACTTACTTTCTTGCATTACTTCTAAATTTGCAATTTTCGAAAATTCAAACATCAACGAAAATGAGACGTCACATTTCTCTTAAGCGCCCTTTACGCTATCCAAGGACAAAGTTTAATTTAAAAAAAATTGAGACTACTTTTAACAAAATTAGGAAAATGCTCTTGAGGCTTTGTGAAAAATACCCCCCAAATCAAAATACCCATTTCAAACTCTGATGTCCTCTAGTTCATTTATATCGATCGGGGAATATCAATTTTGAAGAAAATCGGATGAACTGTTTAGCGTTGAACACGGACGTACAGAGACAGACGGACGGACATACGCGTTAAGCCTTCAATCGATTTTTCGGTGTCAACGACTCACAAAAAATAGATTCTGACTACACAACGTATCAGAGGAAATAATTTAAAATATATAGAAACCAAATTTATTTGGTTTATTATTTTTCTTATTCAGGAGAGAAAGCGAGAAAGTAAAAATTGTCAACGTATTTTCGTATAAGATGTATCTTACTCTAGAGAATTGAATAATGCAAGTATAAAAATGAAAGCATTTGTAAAATAAATGAAACGGAAATACACACATATTGGTATCTGTTTTAATTCATATTATACCAATTTGATATATTTTGTAATGTACTACGTGTGTTTTCTGTAAAAAGTGTACTGTAAAATGCAGAAGTAATAGTCCGCTACAATGTGAGAGTTATGTTATTGTGCCTGTGATAACTTACACCTAAAGTTATTTGGGTGTTTTGGAATTCTCTCTAATATTTCAACGTCGACTTAACTTAATATTATACAAACTTCCACCAAGTTTTTAAAAGCCGAAAGAAGTGACACGACTTGGCTGGTACCCAAAATATCAACTAAGTAATTGTAATATGTTCACTTGCAACTGCGTTCATTGGACTCGAGCTGAATTCACCATTTAAAATATATTTCTTACATTATCTTTCCCTGTAACATAAGTTTTCTCGACATTTTCTCCTTCAGCCTCTACATTTCATACCCCATTTATCTCGTTACCTATTCACACTTGATGTATTTACTCGCTATACATTCTCCTTCCTCCCCAAACCCATTTTAAACCTTCTTCTTCTTCTTCTTCTTCTTCTTCTTCTTCTTCTTCTTCTCCATTCCAAGGATTAGGCAGGAATGCCTGTTCCGTCTTCACCTTGCACTTCAGGACCATCTCTTTCTGGGTCGGCCGATATCTCTTCTTCCCTTCGGTTGGTAGTTCATCACTAATTGTGGAATACGATCTTCCTCCATTCTTTCGATATGGCGCCGCCATTCTTTCCTGTTTTCTAAGATCCTTTCATTTATGTTGTATATATCTAGTTCTTTACGGATATCCTCATTTCTTATCTGGTCTTGTTTAATGCAGCCTTTAACTTTCCTAAGAAATCTCATTTCTGCTGCTTGGAGCTTACTTTGGTCTCCTTTTTTCATTATCCACGATTCACTTCCATACAGGAGAACTGGAGCAGACATTGTCTTATAGAACTTAATTTTTGTGTCTTTCCTTGCTTTGTTCTGTAGTGTTCTGTTTATTATTCCTCATATTGATTGAAATTTATTAGTTTTATTTTCTATGTCTTTATCTGTGTCATAACTGATGTCACAACCAAGGTAATTAAAATTTGAAGTCTGGTCGATCACTGTGTTGTCAATAACTATTTTTAAGCGTATGGGGGTATTTACCGTAATGGGCCATAACTTTAGTCTTCGTTTTAGAAATTCGGAGATTATACTCATTTCTTCCCAGTTGATGCAGTGTGTATACAGCTTTTTGCAGATCATCTTCACTTTCTTGCAGTATTGTTACGTCATCTGCATAAAGTAGAACATTTAGGTGTTTATTCTGCTTCAACTGTATTCCAGAACAAGCTATGCATCTCCATTTTTTAATAAGGTCATCAATATATATATTGAATAGTGTTGGAGATAAACTACATCCTTGTTTAAGTCCCCTATTTATTAATATTTCTTCAGTCTTCTTTATGTCAGTATTTATTATAATTTTTGTCTCGTTATACATATTTTTGATGGTTTTTATGAGGTGTTCAGGATAGCCACTTTCGTTCATTATTTTCCATAGCTTGTGTCTGTTCACGCTATCAAAAGCTTTCTCGAAGTCAATAAAGGCTATATGGGTTTCCTTATTTACTTCTCGTCGTTTTTCTAATATTCTTTTAAGACTAAAAATATTGTCGTTACAAGAGCGTCCTTTCCGAAATCTCGATTGTTCTTCTTGTAATTTAGCCTCTGCTATAATTTTCAATCGAGCGTTGATAATTTTTGCAAATACTTTATAAGCGGCATTCATGAGGCTGATACCCCTGTAGTTTCCACATTCATTTCTTTTACCTTTTTTAAAGACAGATATGACCTCTGTTATTTTCCAGCTATTGGGAGTCTTATAAGATTTCCAGCATTCGTTGAACAGATGAAGCAGTCTAAATTCGCTTAGGGGGCCTGCATATTTTATGAGTTCCATGTTAACTCCATCAGGACCACATGCCTTCCTGTTTTTTATACTGTTCAAGGCTTGCTTTAATTCATCCAAGGAGATGGAATCCACAGTATTGTTGTAGCGAAGCTCTTCCTCTTTAGGTTCAACAGTTCCAGTACACCAAAGGTTTATATAGTGTTCCTTCCATTGTTCTTCATTGATTATGCGTATATCTGCAACATCTTTCTCCGTCTGATTTAAATGTCTTAACGCTTTGTACGCAAACATTTGTCTTCCATGTATATCATGTTCGATGGTACTTATAAATCTATCCCATGAGTCATTATGTGCAGATCTTATTATTTGTTTTGCGTTATTCCTTTTTTGTTTATAATCTTCTTTAGCTTCTTGGGTTTTGTTTTGAAGCAATTTTTTATATGATATATCTTTATCTTTTATGGCTTTCGCTATACAATCGTTCCATACTCTCAGTCCCTTTCTTTTCTTATGCTTTTTTTTCTTTCCTAAAGTTTCATATGCTGCCCTCTCTATGCATTCCTTTATATTTTGCCATTCCTTATCCACATCATCAACAGTTGGAACACTTGACAGAAATTGTTGTAATCGAATTTGATATAGTCTTTTTATGCTTTCTTGTTCAAGTAAGTACACTTTGAAAATTTCCTGACTTGTCTCTTTTCTTGGTCTAATTTTCTTCCATTTTGCTACCATTGCTATTGTTGCAATCACTAGGTAGTGGTCTGAATATATATCACATCCTCGGTGTACTTGTACATTCTCTATTTGGTTACTAATTTTATCATTTGCGATTACATAATCTATCAGTGATCTGAGGCCTCTGGCACTCCAGGTGAACTTGTGTATTTCTTTTTTCCTGAACAAGGTATTAGCAATTTTCAACTTATTGAAGGCTGCAAACTGTCTAAGTTCTTCTCCGTTTTTATTTAAGTGCTGTTCTCCAAATACCCCGACAACTCCCGGAATCGGAATGTTACCAACCCTGGCGTTTAGGTCGCCACAGACGAGGACATGATTACTTTTGTTTATTTTGCTTATTTGTTTTTGAAGATTGTCATAAAACGTCCGTGTGTCCTCTTTCCTTCCTTCTTCTGGGGCATACACGCCTATAAGTATTAAGTGGCCCCTCTCTATTTTGAATTTGCACGTCGCAATTCGCTCATTTACAAAGGAATACTCCACTATCCTATTTTTCCACCTCTTGTTAACCATAATTGCTACCCCACTACTTGCCCGTCTATTTTGAGTTACTCCACAGTAGATCATCGTATAATGTTTCAAATCTTTTGTACCTTTCAGCTTTTTTTTTTTGGTTTCCGTTATGACAGCTATATCTATTCCTTTTTCGTTTAGTTTGTTATCTAGTTCTTCTTCTTTATTACCTAGCCCTCTGACATTCCAGGTAGCTAGTTTTAGTCGTTCCGTAATACCGAATCGTTTATCCTTGGCATGTTTAAGTTGTTTCCACGATCCATCCAGTTGTGCATTGTGAAGAGAGCCAGTAGTTATTGAATCCCCTGGCCGCGTTACGAGCGCTGCGCAGGTTAAGTTAGGTAGTGGGGCTGCCACCTCACAGCTTCCAAACAAGCTGGGTGGTATTTTGGGCCACCGACCCTAGGCGGATTGCCTTTGCTGGTCTAAGAGTTCCGCCTACCCTTTCGAGGACAGTCTCGCCATGTCGAAGCCGGAGATCTACGTCGGAACTTCCTCTTCTTCGTTCAGGTCCTCTTCTTTGGGGCCTCTTCTAACGCCGGTGTCCTCTTCTGGAGTACTTCTTCGTCTGACCCCTCCCCTTCGACCTGTCCGGCAAGGGAGGCCCTACCAGTAGCTACGCTACCGCCGGCATAGCTCTCACGTTCACGGGGGCACACAAGCTCCACCACCACGTCAAGGTCCTGTACTCCCTAGGTTTAAACCTTTATTATTAAATCCTACTCCTACTATTCCTCTTTATCCTAATCTACATCAACATCACTTTTCTACTTTATCCTTCTTTCTGATGTCGCATACATTTTTTGAGTTTATCCTTTATATTCATTTCTTCGTTGTCTTAATGCATACCCCTAGACTACTTCTCTGTACCACATTTTCTACACAATTTTGAGTTCATTTCACAGTATACAACTTTTAATCTATCTTTTTTCTCTTTCTCTACTATATGTGCTTTCTCTTATGAAGGTATTTAATTACTTTGGTAAAGTTTCCTCTTGTGTAAATATAAAGATACTGTTGCATTTCAACGACATTATCTTCACACATTCTAGGGCTAATATCCGTATGTCTGCCTAGTATAATGTAGATGTTTTCTTGTTTTTTACCTCTCATTCTTACACTTTCTACTCTCTTGTTATAACATTTTACTCTATCAAATTCCTATTCTAACTTCACCCTCTTTTCAATCGCAATCACAAGTCCAGCCTAACTAATTTGGTACCCTAACTCTTCCTTTTGCTATTTTCTCTTCATACAATCCACCACATACCAGTTTCCCATCTCTCTCATGTTCATTATCTTCGGCTCTTTTCTCAATAGATATTCTAATGTACAATAATCTAGTAAATTTTTCCTGAATTCTTTCAATGTTGCTTCTCCCCTTCCGCAACTTTAGCGCCAACCTACCTCACGAATATATTTTTTATATTTTCCTCCAGTTGTTCCTAAACTTCATTTTCAATATTCCCTACAATATTTTCAGTACTTTCGATATTGCCACATACCAAACATTACTTTCTTGCATATCACTGCAATGTTTTGTAAGTCTCCGCTTTACTAACCACATCAGGATACGATATTTTCTACCCAATACCAAAGTAAGGCAAATATTGCCCACATCAAAAATATTGAAATACTACTATTAGTATAATAAATGACATTTTAATGAAATAAAACAATTATTATAATTTTGTTTAATGGTTCTAAGTTTTCCACGTACAAATCTGACTTCTTATTCTACTGACGTTAAGATTTTTTACTCCACTGTCGCACCATTGCATTGTGAACATAATTCACCTGCATAAAACAGAGTATAGAACATTAGCTACTAGTTAATAATAAATATAATTACTATTACAGTAATTAATCTAAGTCAACTAAACAAAACTGTACTTAATTTCATTGTCACTCGGAAGACTAATGTCACTAATATCACTTCTTTTTCTGATGAAGTTTGTGTACACAAACGTGCTACATTCGCACAAACCATATTTTTAATGAATAAGATTAGTTATCTGACTAGAGTAGTTCAACAAAAAGTTAGTGTACACACAATGGAAATGGAACAATGAAAGAGGTAGGCAAACCTCAGAATGATTGTTATGTGGCGTAGAAGATGAAGGGTAGGCATAATCTACACACCATCTAAGAATTAAATTCGAAGTCTATATAACTCCATAGAAAGGGTTTAGGAATTTAGCCGCAGTGTTGTGGTATTTTACCATGTTGGAAACCAATAGGAACCTGTTAAAAAATCTTAATGCTTACCAAATACCAAATTTTCATTGGCCCGCCGAATACCTAATTTTACTATTTCTTATTCCCACTTCTCTGAGGGAGATGTGAGGGCAAGGAAAAGGAAGGAAAGACCTCTCGCGGTTTGTGGTCCGTTTCTTAGGATACTACTCCGGCATTCGGCTTGTTGATCGGATAAACCACGGAAAACTATCGATCAGAGCAGCCTGTCGCTAGAATTCTCCTCCAGACAGCGCCTGAATTCGCTAGATAATGACGAAAATTCTGCCACCGTCGGGAGTGGAACCTTAGAACCACCCGGTCAGAGGCACTGCAGTGACAGTGTCCTGGGCCGCCTAAGCGGGTTTGCGGAGAGGACCTACGGCCATCATGGTGAATCTGCCGTGCCCTCCGCCCCGGCGACACTCCCTGCACCAGAGCTCTACAACTTCCATATAACGTGGTGGAAACCATTCTGCTGCATCACCTTCTTACAGAAACTAAAACACGAACAGCTGCCAACGATATTGTAAACGTGCGTGACTGCTGCGTCGGTTCACGGGTCACAAGCAGGTTAATAATGTTACAAAAGATAACGTCTATGTTTGCGCTTTCTTCAGAGGTTTCTTATAAGCATAGATTATGAATAATTGAACATTTAGAAGACACTTTTCGTATTTCTCACAGATTAGCCAATTTGTATGTGGGAAAGTTGGCGTGTCTAACCTACAGCTGCACCCGGCGACACTAGCGCCTCCTATAGTAGCACCTTCAACTTTATCCCCGTTTTTGACGGAGAGTTGCAGGGCCCTGCCCTCTGCACTGCGGGGCGGGGAGGGGGGGGGCATGCCACGCAGCGCCCCGCCACGCCGCGCCGCGCCACCCCTCCCTGGGGAAATTTCGCAGGAGCGGCGACTGACCGCTAGCCACCGCCCCCGCTCAGCCTCCACACAGTGCTCCTTGCGGGACTTCCATTCACAACGTAGCGTTCGCTTTCTGAAGCTCCCGAAGCGTTGCTGGCCGTCTCTGTTAATTAGGAAACATTTGTTTCAATACAAACCACTCAAAACTCTCGACTTTGGACTAAATAGCACATGAGTAGGGTATTCATCGTTTACAAGCTGTTTTCTTCGCTATTTATTAATTTTCTCCGTACAAACAGGGAAAGGTTTGTCTCACTTTACATCAAATTATGAAAAACAGAAATATAACGAAATCAGACATTCTTGCAACTACTCGTATTTATTCTTATAAGTCTGTTTTAAAATCGTTCAAATTCCTACTTTCGTAGCAAATCTGTAGCTTGTTTTTTGATGCAACACTGTTTCTATTACAGGGAAGCGAACGGTTCTGGTTATCGTATTTCGACAATAACGTTCATTGCTATACTTTATTCTGAATTTTAATAATGTTAGTAAAGGAGTTGAGGGTATGTACTCCAGGATTCAAGAAAACCTGCACTATAATATGGGATTATCATTAAAGGAAGCACGGAATTTTACATCAAAGGATAGTGAAAAGAAAATAGTATTTTAAAGAATCCTAATGTTCGGAAAATGAAGCTACATTAATTCCTTATCTGAAAAATAAGATCTTTAAAAAAAAGATCGATGTGAACAATGATCGAACGGTTGACTCTAATGACATCCTATGTAGTTAAATTTAACCCTCATCTTTTCTGCTGTACACAGCCACTTCACTCGGAAATATTTTAGGAATTTTCGTTGTAAAATGATTAAACTATTATTCATAAACAATTTTGTATTGTGTGTTAAATACCTTTTATCAAGTATTACATATCGCAAATATGATGATACAAACAGGTTTTAAAACCCTAGTGATATCACTAGACTAATGATTAGTCTGTAGTTATCATGGAAGAAATTATTTAATTCTATTTGCTCGCATATCACGTATGTAGTCTTGTCTAAATGAACTAGACCGTTTAAATGTGTAAATTAAATTTTCAAGATCAGTAACTGAAAATAAGCCACTTTGTTCTATAGAAGTTAGGAAAATGAAAGATAGTTCGTAAATTTCATCCTGTAGTAAAGGAATATTCTAGTAATACCTTCCTATGAAAAATAATTGTAACAGACGGTCGATCAGACAAAGTGAGAGCTGAAAAGCGGCCCGATATTCCAGTAAAGTCAATGAAACAATGTGCAATCTAATCTGAAGAGATTAGCAACCCGCATCACAACACATCTTATCAAACAGTATCAAAATGAACGCGACGCCAGATTGTAAATTTAACAACCGCCTCCAGATGGGATAAATCAGGTTTGTCATCGGAATACGATTCTTAAGTGCCCAGATGCCTGATAGCAACCACTGAAATGTAATTAAAATTGGAATTATACTTAACTTAGTATGAGGCAAACATCATAAGCATTCTACAAAATTAGAAAATAATATTATATTTTAATTCGTTGCCTGGAATTACGCGTAATGAGAAAAACGCAATTTATTTAAGATATCCGATGGTTTCTACTAATAATTTTTAATCTCTTGTCAATCTTGTCTGCAGGAGACGGAATAAATTGGTTTGTCCTAATCTGATTGCAGTTCATTAATATTTTTTGAGAAGACAACAAATGCTAATCCCTGGAAATTCAAAATTCTTTATAAGTCGTTGTTTACCGATTCTACACTAAAAGCGATAAAAATTTATTAACCACCTACTTTGGGAAATGCTCCTTCACTGCGTCCTTTTAGGAGCGTCAAGAAGCCTGGATGATCCTGCGATGCGAGCATATCCAAACGGTACCACCATCAAAAGCTGCATTCGTGGTTTCTTTTTAAAACAAACATCAGGAAATTTTCTTGTAGTTAGACGACCTATTATTTCCTTTGAGTCATTTGCATGCGTGACTCGAATGGAGTCTCTAGATACACATGGAATATCAAAATTAAGATTACACACACTTCTAGGGCACGAAATGTCTTTGGCTACGTCAAAGAGATACGAGAACTCCCCTTGACTGCGTTAGAAAGTCTACTTGCCAAACACCAGTGTTCGATACGATGTCTAACACAATCAGGGGAAAATGTCATATGTGTAACTTGGTTATGAGATTTCTCGCCACATAATAATTAGTAATAAGTATTCATTTTGACCCCCTAGAAGTTTTTGACCCCAAGCCTTAGAAGTTTGTAACATTTATTAAAACACATCACTATATGCCTTGGCAGTAAAATCATATTGTGAATGGTACGCGAATTACATATGAATTACCTTATGAATGGCTAGAATTCAGATGAATGGCACATGAATTACCTTATAATCCTTTCCCCTATAGTAAATTAATAGGGAAAGGATTATGTGGAAAATAGCTAATAAAAGAAAATGATCAACACTTTTTTGTATAAGGTAAGGTGACCAACCGTCGTCCTTTGGGGAGGACATTTCTCCTTTTGTAGGTTCTATCCTTCCTCGAAAGTGCCCTCCTACCTACCGTCCTTTTCGATATTTTAAAACGAATCTGCTAATCTAGTGTTAATGTGTTAATCTAGTTGAGCAAGTGGGAAATCACGAGTGAATGTTGATTCTATACCTGCAGCACTTTCTGTAAAATCCAATATGAAGGATATTTCTGGCTCCTAAATTTCCAATATATTATTAGAAAACGATATATTGACAACAGATATTCATTCGATGGAAAAATAGGTACTCGTTTAATTAAATAATTAAAAGGGATGTACGCATAACGAGTGTATTTTTGTTTGATTTACTAAAATGTTTCATTTATTTATGTTGTACTTTTTTCTTAAATTTTTTCGTCCTCCCTTTCATTGAATAAAATTTGGTCACCTTATATACGGCATTCTTTTTATCTCGCGGCGATTGCATAGAGGAAGCAGTTGCAGCGAAATGGCGCCCGCCGCTGGAGGAGCGGCCAGAGCGCTGGCTGAGCCGCTGTCCTCTGCGTCGCGATGCACCGCTGGGGTGGGGTGGGGGCGGAGGGGGGGGGGGGGGCGTCCGTTCCTCTTCGTTTGCCGCCGACAAACGATGAAATAGGAGCGGCGCTGTCGGCGCCGGCCACCAGTCGATACGGCGCGCTGCCGTGAATCACGGCGGCCGCTCCCGCGCCCCCCTCCCCGCCACCGCCGCCACCACGCCCAGCCGCCGCTGCACCGCCCGCCCGCGTCACCAGGCAGTTTCGCATGCTCTCTCGCAAAGCGACTGGACCGGATGCAATGGCGGGTCCACGGGGGCGGGCATGAGGATCATGGCTCCCTCCCCTCAAAAGACCTAGAGTTTTCGATAGTTATCTCCCCTTAATTTCGTAAAATTAATATAAATATTTATGCAATTATTGTAAAAAAATATATTGCATTATATATACATACGGTGCTCTCCTGCTAAAATAATCGGCTGGATTCGTTCCTGGCCGGCTGAGATCGCTCAGTAAAACAGCGCTTGTCGCTGTAGCGTCTCCAAGCGGGATTGGTTTGTGATTGACTGGTGACTCGGGATTGACTGGTGATTCCGGGTGCGTCAACTGTTAAGGGCATTACTCCCGTAGGTGTAATGCATGTTTTATCGATGCAGTGATCTTTCCTCGCTGAATGACGAGATCCGACTCCGAACTACCCATCGGCTTGCTGGGTTTTCCCACAACCAGGTGTCTCCCACCAGCGAGGCGCCGCCCTAGCCGGGACCAGCTCAAAGTTCCCGACTGCATTCCAGCCATCTAGTGTAGTGCGTGCTAGTGTGTGTAAGAAAGGTATGAGGCTAGGACAAGGAAAGGGAAGGAAAGAACGCACTGTCAGTGGCCCTTTTTTAGGGCATTGCTCCGACCTAGCTAGTTTCGAACATCCTCTCACTGTCGGGACTCAAATCTCACAACCTCCCGATCATGGGCACTGCACTGTCATCAATGGATGCCCTGAGCCATTTCATTCAGTCTCAAAGTGGGAGAATTCAGTTATAGTATCAATGACGGCGGATTTTCCACACTAACTACAGTATATGCTGCCTAGGTTGATTTCACCCCAGTGTGGAGGAGAAATCTAGCGACCGGCCGTTGTGGTCTGTACTTTTTCGCGGTTTCTCCGTTCAATACCTGGCGAATGTCGGAGCAGTTTCCTAACAAACAGTCCATGGACCGGGCGCGATTTTTTCTCCCTCGTCCTTCTCCCTCTCTCTCCTCTTACAAACACAAACTCGTCCACATTTACATGCTTTTCAGTACTCCTCAAGACGAGAGACCAGTCGAGAGTTTACAGTCAGCAGGGACGGTATGTTGCTCTAGGGAGATACCTGGAAACGTAAATCCCACAAGCGCACATGTAGGTCTGTGCCGGATCTTTTGTTCCCGTAGGGGGGGGGGTTGATTACGGGACTAATGACCAAAGTAGGAAACACGAAATGTTCACTCTCTCCACTTGCCTTTTCCCTTGGCTCTTCTTAAATCGAGCTGAAACATATTGTTAGAGTGTATGCGCAATTGAAATTTCCCATTATATTTTACGCGCCATTTTGACTTCAGCAACTTGAGTCACAAAATGAAAATGGCTTTTCGAAATTTTTGCCAATATCGTTTTCCTTCTGTCGTTACACTTCGGTGGAAATTTAATATAATTCACTCGCACTGTAAATTTGTTATCATGTTTTGCTGAACATTTGTTTTATGCTCCAAATTGTATTTCGAAATACTTATACAGTTGCAAATACAAATAAATTTACAATATTACTTGTCAATATTTCCGGTTATTGGCGGATGGTACTTAATACATGAATAAATGAATAAATCTCTGATGTGTACTTTTGAAAGCGCCATTTTACCTCACTAAATAATAAGAAAATAATTTATTACTTTAAGAAGTGTGGCAATTGTTTTGTGCGAGAGCTTTTTACAACCGAACATCAACAAATCAAGTTACGTGTTCTGCAACTGAAATCACAAAGTTTTAAATGCAGCAGTGACTTTGTGTCTCCTCATAGTGGCATAATGCACTGCGCAAAATTCCCATTCAATCGGCTCGTGTGCTTTTTGGGCGCCCCCTTCGCCTCCCTTTAGCTCTCCCCTTTATCTTTCCCTCCTCTTCTCCCCCTCTTCCTCTCCTCCCCTTCCTCCCCTTTCCACCTTCCTCCCTGCTGCCTCGAGGCGCCAAGCGGTGCTTATGCCCAACCACACCGCCGCGCCGCGGGCGAAAATGGATTGTGGGAAGAGTATTTGCAGCGCTGGAGTGGCGCGGCGGCGCGGGGGCGGACGCCCTCGGGCGATAAGGCGAGGCGGCGCGCACCGTCGTTATGGGCGGTGCCACGCGGCCCCGCCCGCTCTCGACCCACCCGTGCCTTCCGAGATGCCGCTTTTGGAAGGCTACAGCCGTGCACTACGGAATTTGCCCGAGGCTTTGGAGGGCGAATTGGAGGGGACGGGTTTTAAGGGGGAAAAGATAGGTCGTCGCAGTTAAAATTCAATGCGGGGCAGCGAAGAAAGAACACATTAGTTTAAGTAGAATCGTGTGGTACCTGTAATAGATAAGCGTTTAAAACACGCAAATGAAATCTGAGAATTTGTTAAATACATAGATTCAGTAATTAGGTAAGAAGGGAACAGAAAAGGTAGAATGTGTTTTATAATTTCAAACGATCGTCTTCTGAACTCGTATTTAATAGAGTATTATGCAACACACTTATAATGTTCAGCTTCATTGTACAAATATATGTTTTGAAAACGAGCGACGTGAGAAGCGAGTTTGGGCATTTATAAGAGAAAGAAGGTTAATTTTTTGGAAACAACTTTATTGTGTCGCTACGAGTATTTTACTTTTGACGGCTGTTCGGGTTTACCCACGCTTTTATCGCTGCATTTGGCTGTATGTGTGATGACGCAATTATTTGTGACATAAACGACAAATACATCATAATATAACATATAACATATAACATAACATAACATAACATAACATAATATAACATATAACATATGGTATGCCATAAGATGTCATTTTATGAACGTTTTCTTGTAACGAAGATGTCATTTATAATGCTGGAATACAAAAATAAATTCATAGGAGTGTATTTTTATATTAAATAATCAACTTTATTTACGTCGTAAACAAAAGAAATACTCTATTTCTGTAATCAAAAGTACGTACTGTCCAGAAGAAAATCATAGCACCAGCATTTATTACATCGATGATTGAAAAGTGGGAAACGGACACGAGACGCATTGATATGAAACTCTTCAGTTTGGTTAAAATTCTGAAATATAGATTAACCCATTAACAGGCGAATTAATGTCCCGCGCATGATGTATGCTCTTTATCTTTGCGTCTCTATGCGCAGAGTCACTGTTGGATGTATCCGGTAGTATCTGTTTGCAACTTTTATCTCCAAATTATATGTTGCTAAATTGTTCTACAAGAATGCTCCAAAACGCCTTATATTATAAAGTCATCTTATCTACACGGAACTCATGTTCACCAGTGTTGGGCAAGTGTATATTATTTACTGCTCCATTATGAATACCATTCTCAAAATAAAGATCTGATTGAAGTCACAGTAAAAACAGCAAAATAAACATTTAGTTTGCTTGTATAATATTTTGTTTCATTTACACAGATGTTAAGGAAGTTGCGATATTTCCAGATATGTAAGCGAACAAACGTGTATCTTAATATAAGTATTTAGAATATGATAGCATAGTTCCATGGATATTTAAGATCTCGGTGTCGACCTTAAAATTTGATATAAGAATATAGCCATTGAAAAGTCAATTTTCGAAACTGAACTAATAGAAAACTGAAGTCAGGTGGACAGTTCAATATTCTATAAATGTGTTTTAGTTTTTTGACATTTTATTCCTATTAATTTGAAAAATATAATATCTCTTCATCACAAATTCTATTCGCAATTGCATTAGAATGACAATTGAAAAATGCTTTTACACGAAGGAGAAAGTTGAACAAAGTGAACCAATCCTATAAATCAATCTTACAAGCAAAAATCACAATATTGATCCTGAGCAATGCTATGAATCGACTTTTTTTACCGATCTTTTGTAATGTTGATCTAACTTCACGTTAGCAGATATTTTAAAGCATGCATTCCAACATTCATTTTGAAATGAACTTTTCTGTTATATTTTGAAAGTTAGTTAACTCATTTACCCTTATGTGCACAACATTGGAATATCACTCAAATCGTCAGAAAAGTTATTTACTAGTACCTCACCTCACAGATTTGTAAAAGGCCAGAGAAGTTACTAAAATCTTCTATTGAGCAGTATTACTGTTGAAGGGCTGAGTAGAACAAGAGGCTATCACATTTGAACCTACTAATTCTGAGATATTGAGGGTTTTTCTAGAACTTCTATAATATAACTCTGTACACTTATATGCATTTAAACACAGTAGACTTGCATACAAGTCAAAACCAGATTTAAATAACATACACCTCACTAGAACAATATTTGAAATTTTATTCAATGCTAATAGCTCAATTTTAATAATAATGTGGATTAGTCGTTTGTTCTACTGAGGACAACAGTTGTTTTGGTTGTGAACCTCGCCATGGAGATGTGTCGTATTATTATTATTATTATTATTATTATTATTATTATTATTACTGCTACTACTACTACTACTACTACTACTACTACTACTACTACTACTACTATTACTCCCTGCCTCTTAGATTTCCCCCTGTCCTTCACCCAAAGGGCCACTGCCTCCGCAAGTTGTTTAGCCTGCCCGGGGGAGCCAGCGGCGTGCCATGGGGTGCGGCGCGCGGCGCGCCGCAGGGAAAGGATCTCCGCGCGCGGAGGAAATTCGAGTTGCCGGCGGCAGAGCGGGAGTGGGCGGGGAAGTGGGAAGGGGCGGTGGTGGCTGCGAGCGGCAGCGCCCTCCGCCGCCGAGGGGAAGGGGCAGCGCGCGGATAACGAATGGGACGCGATCGGCCTGCGATGGGAAGAAGGTGCGGAAATGAAGCGCAAACAGCATTCGCCGCTCGGGAGGCCCCCGGAGGGCGCAGGGCGCGCGGGGCGAGGCGCGAGGCGGAGGCTCTCGACGCCACGCGCGCGCACTGCGTCGAATGCGAATCGCCTGCTTTAACACGCCTCAACACTGTCACGCTCTCACTCTCACTCGCTCTCTCTCCCTCTCTCCCCCTCTCTCTCCCCCTCTCTCTCCCCCTCTCTCCCCTCCCCTCTCTCTCCCCTCTCTCCCCCCTCTCTCTCCCCTCTCTCTCCCCCCTCTCTCCCCCCTCTCTCTCGCTGTTGCTCTCTCACTTTCTCATTCTTTCACTCTCTAATCTCTCTTTCCTCTAATCTTTCTTTTCCCTCTAATCTCTCTATACTCTTTCCTCTCTCTAATCTCTCTCCCCTCTTTCCTCTCCTCTCTATCTCCTCTCTCCCCTTTCCTATCCTCTCTTCTCTCTTTTCCCTCTCTGCTCTCCCTATTCTTCCTCCACTTATTTCTATCTCTCTACTTTGTTCTTTTCCCCCTTCTGCTCTCTTCTCTCTCTCTCTTCTGCTCTTTTCCTCTCTCTCTAATCTCTCTCCTCTCTTTTTCATCTATCTCCTCTCTCTTCTCCCTCCTTTTTTCCCTTCCTATCCCCTCTCTTCATGCTCTGCTCTCTCTACTTTGTCTCTTCTCACTCCTTTCTTCTCCCTCTTTCTCTCTCTCTCTCTCTCTCTCTCTCATCTGTCCGACTTCTCATCGTCTACAATCGAATTGTAGCCCAATTTTCTGAGCATAGTTTCTTCGATGTTTTCTCTACTGGGCGAATCTGATCATGTGCTGAACGAAATGAACATTTTCATTTTATTAAAAACATGATTAATATACTAGCTGGAGTATCCATTTAAGGCTAGACGCCAAGTAAAACTACTCGAATAAAATAATCATGACATGAGGCTTAGAATACCTACATAATGACCAATACCTACTTAACAAGTCTGTATCACAATTATACACGTGTCACGAAATAAAAGTTATAAATTCCAGTGCAGCTTGAGAGGTCAAAAATTATGTCTTTGCCAATAAACAAACAGTGGTAAATTTCACGTAATGGAGTACTTGAGTTAAAATGTTCTTTAAATTTGCAAGAGGACCTTGAACACTCCTGACTGACAAGAAACATTAATTGTATTCTTGATAGTTACAATAAACTGTTCTGTCTGAAATATCCGTTCAATGTTGATTACTTCAATTCAATATTAACAAATGTCCCAGTTGTTATCCATTACATGAAATTTCTCACAACATGCTCTTGAGTAGTAAAAAGCAATCGTTTTTACCATTCTGCATACACTGGACGTTTGAAACTTTGATGCTGAGACAACCTGAATTCAATGAAGAATTTGATTTAGCATTTCGTATCTCAGGAATCCATTAATTTCGTTTAAAAAATCCAATACAGAGGAGACCGAAAGAAACTCGGCATTTTGGTCGGTGTCAGTAAGCAGAAGTTACAATGTAGACTAGTAGACCTCGTAGCAGCTCCAAGGGTGAGCGCAACTGAGAGGCTCTTCTGAACCGTTTGGCATCGTCTTTAATGTGGCGCAATTCTCCGGAAAATATTACCATTTTATTTTTCTCTTTTCTACGTTGAATGGTAAAATGGTGATATTATTGAAACCAAGAAGAGTAAATGAATATGAATCTATAATGCTAATACGAGTCTAAATTTTATTCCTTTTCATTAAGCTTATTTAATGAAAATATATGGGATTGATTTGAGAAACTGAAACACGAGTTTCCGTCAATGTGGGTTAACCTATACATGACAGACAATTGCGTAGAAAATCTGTGGTGAATTAAAATGATCTAATGAATCGTTTATTTCAGAAACCCATTAAACACCAAAATCTAAAACAAGCATTATCGGTAGATTATTGCTCCAAGAGAACAGACACATCGTTTAGTGCATATTTATATGAAAAATATTCATTTATCAACTGCTTTAATAAATAAAAAAACTTTACATTCAGAAAAAATTGGGAGACATTTTCTCAGTTTTTTCGAAATGAGGAATTTGGCGTTTGAATGGTTTCTGAAATAAACGATTCATGAGAGGGAAAATTAAATTAAACCGGTGCAAATAAGTTTTCTATAAGACAGAAACGAAAATGACTATTTTTCAAATATTGCTAATCTTGCGTTTTTTAAATTTTTTTAAATTTATGTTAAACTTTTACTCATCTTTATCATAAAAATTTATAGTTAAAATGACGGGAAGTGATTCTAGGACTCAAGAAAACGTGCGCAGATAATCTTTTCCCCCCTAGGTTATATATAGTTTTTACTGTTTTTTGACTGAATAAATCTAAATCTAAATCTAAATTGCGTACAAACCAACATCTTTCGTCACTTCACGTACGCATCACCGCGATGTTTTCATTAAGTTCGGAACTCTCGCTCCAGCATCTCCAGAGGACGTCGGGAGAATGTGAAGAGAGTTTGTCCGCTGGGAGTAACGCGTAGCCCATTGCGACGGCCACATCCCTTGGCGCCGAGAGCGACGCGAAAGGCGTTGGAGGGGGAGGGGAAAGGGGGGAAGAGGGGGGGGGAATCGCGCGCGCAGAGTCACTGCAACGTCGCCGCAGCGGAAGTCGAGCCGCGGCCCCCCCCCCGCTTCCCCTCCCCACGGCCGGCTCTTTCGCGCTGCGCTTTCCGAAATTGGACGCCATCTCCAGGCGGCTCTGCTCTCCAACAAAGACAAAACCAGGTTGGGACGTGGGCGTTTCTTGCCTTCGTTTCGGAGGAGAATTTTTTCGGGAAGCACCGGAGCGAAGAGAGAGCCTTTGATACTGTGACGTCACGTGAAAATCTAATCTTGCCAATTTCGTGGAATCTTGTCATTGAACAGGAACTGCAGGTCGAAATCAAGCACGTTTGGCGACTTAATATGTTCTCTGTATGTACTACGTGATCTTGAAAGCAGTACAAAATAACGGAAGTCTTTCGAGTGTTTTGAGGACGAGGTATTACCGAACTATGCTCACAATGAAATAGTTTTACGAATTCTAACAAACATTTCAGACAGACGTCTTGCAAGTGACTTTCGGTATAAAAATTCATATAATTTATATTTTACTTTCCGGAGGTCACTAAATCTACCTGTATACCAGAAAGAACTTCCCTCAGTTGCTTACGTCACAGTCAATTAACGGCCCATAGTCAAAATTCAATCAAGTCATTATTGACAGAAAAAGTAATGTTTTCAATTTGTATCTTTCGTGAAGGCAAGGGAAATTATGTTACTAACGTAGAAGAAATTTAATTATTTTATGTTAAAAAACATAAATTTTGCGTTGTGCAATGACGAAAGAAAAAGTCCTCTAAAACTGTCTGTGTGGCACACTAACTTACCTTCGAGATACAGAGTGAATTTTGAAGAGCTTGTGTCTCGGAGACTGAGATAGTAGTGATTTTATTACATACAGTGACTTCATTCAATAGTTCTCTGTTGTCAGAAATGATATCTAACACCAAACCGATATTCTCACTCCCCTCCGGAGCGCAAGTACTGACACGCGGGTGCTCCAGAACGCTGGCCTCGAGCTTTGCGGCTTCTGGTGCCCCTCTAGCAAGCGCTGCCAGCCCTGACTTTGCTCAGGTGAAAAGATATACCAGTTTTTCCCAACGGGATCGGTATAGACCCTCTGGGAGTCGTTGAAATTTTGAAGTCGATGAAAATATGGGTCGGCGCCTTAGAGATTCCATTAATTACAAATATACTCGTATATTAATGAATTTAATTGATATAAAGCAATAAAAGGTATGATAATAAGATATAATTTGTTCTCTTCTTCTTTTGTGACCGTCATTCATCCTTGGGAATTAGTGTCTAGAAAACTCAAGAAATTATAACTATCCCTTCACAACGATATTATATCTCCCAAGAAAATACTCTCCGTAATGGGCGCTGCAGGAATGCAATAGCCAGTTCTTAAAAAAACACTCGTAATTTTGCAATCACTGTATTTCAATGAAGATTAGAAACACGACGTTTCAAAATCAATTATTTGTGGTGGATTTTTGTCATTAGCAATTCAACTAGGTCGGATTCAGCCGCTGACTGGAGAACAATTACAGCGGATGGCTGCTCCTGACCGCAGTTTTCTGTGAGGCCTCCCATCAACACTATACTTTGTGTTGAATGTTGAAGAAGTACCCTAACAAACGGATCATGGAAAGAATGGTATCTTCCCTTCCTCTTACTCATTCCATCCCCACCCCTGACTCACAAACACATAAACTTACATGCATTGCACCACCACGCAAGCCGTGAGATTAGAGATTGTTTCATATAGGTCGGTAAATATCTGGAGAAAAGTAAATATCTGGAGTGGAAACGTTGGAATCCGCCGAGTAGATTGTCGTCGGATCTCACGGTGCTGCGGGGGAGGGCCAGCAACCTCCTGGCTACGTCATGCACCCCTCTTACGGGACTAACGATCAAGGTAACTGACGCACTCGGAACCACGACATAGTCTCTCGCTCCGATTTCCTACCATCGCCAGATGGTACCGAAACCCTAACTCCTGCCTGTAATTTTGCCGCGGCTAGTATCATCTCTTACCGTAGATTCTCGCAATTAAAAAGAAGTATTGAAATGGGGCAGGCCACGGGTGCGGCGGCCATCGATTGCCAGCCGAGCGCTGTGTTTGTGGCTGGGCCACCGACTGCCTCCCCCGCCCTCGCCGCTCCGCGCCGGATTGCCAAGCCGCGCCGAATGTTGCGCCACAGCCGCCTTGGCCCGCCGCCCAGGGCTGCCAAAGGCCCCCTGCGATCTGCACGCTTCTACTCCGCACGCCTTTCTGTTCACGCTTATTCGCTTAGTGGAAGATGCTGGCATTTCTCCGAGAAATTGCGCGTAGATAATAACAAAATGTAGCTTTATTTTCTGAGCTTCTGTTGCGAAAAAGATAATAAAGTGCTTTTTCAAAACGAATACGAACGAAATTATTATTATTATTATTATTATTATTATTATTATTATTATTATTATTATTATTATTATGTCTTTGTTGTTGGTTACATATTTATTAATAAACCAAACCACCAGGAAGGTGAAATAAAGCTGAAAGAGAACGGTCAATTTCTGTCCCTCCATACGTTTCTCTTCTTTACGTGTAGGAAATTCAAGATTAGTATGTCAGGGACGGCTTCTAAAATAATTTGGGGAGAGCCATCTCATTTATTTATTGTTTGTAATAACTACTACCTATTTATTCATTAATTTTAATTTGTTCTAGAATTTTTTTGATTTATAAAACATTTTGAACATAAAAATTGAAACGTTTTTAATGTATTTTTTACAATTTTTACCAGAAATTGTTTGAATCAGAAATTATTGTATTTGTACTCAAACGATAAAACGTTTAAAATATTACATTTTAATAATATTGTATTGCTTATATTTATAATCATTAGCAAATAAAATATAACTTTAAAGTTTTATAATATAGTTTAAACTCCTTATTAGTCGAATTCGTTTGAAGGGATACATACGTGCGGGAATATCGAGTAGATGGAAGATGTAATGGAATCTAATAAATATGTTTGTCAGTTTCTGAGAAGTTATTTTGTTCATTTTGGCTGCCATCTTTGCCATCTTTTTGTTTTACTTATTTAAAGTCGCTTTTCAATTACTAAAGTCATACAGCGGCCAACTGTAACATTGGGGGTAACGGTATTGATAACGAAATATCGACTCACACAAACATTCATGCCCCGGCCTAGACTTAAACCCGCGACCCTTCAGGCACGAGGCATCTACGTCCTTTTCGCCTTAGTGACCTCGGCTCTCCAGGCCTGTGACCATTATTTTCAATGTCAAAGATTTTCTCTAGACGAACTGTTCGCCAATCAACCTATTCCTTAATTATACACTATGTGATCAAAAGTATCCGGACGCGTCAAAATGGTGTTATGGTGTGGTCGTGTTTTTGATGGGGGGGCTTGTTGTTTGTTGTTTTGAGTAGCACTATCACGGCACAGGCCTACGTTAATGTTTTAAACACTTTCTTTCTTCCCACTGATGAAGAGCAATTCGGGAATGACGATTGCTTCTTTCAACACGATCGAGCATCTGTTCATACTCCACGGCCTGTGGCGGAGTGGTTACACAACAATAGAGTGTCCTGCAGAATCCTGACTTGAATCCTATCGAACAACTGTGGTATGTTTTGAAACGCTGACGTCGTGCCAGGCCTCACCGACCTACATCGACACGCTTTCCTCTGTGAAGAATGGGCTGCCATTCCCCAAGAAACCTTCCAGCACCTGATTGAAAGTATGCCTTTGAGAGTAGGTGTCATCAAGGCTAGGGGTGGGCCAACACCCTATTGAATTCCAGCATTACCGATGGAGAGCAGCACGTACTACCGAGTCATTTTCAGCCACGTGTCCGGATACGTTTCATCACATATTGTACATTCGCGTTATTAAAACCCTTTGCTTCCAGTGCGTGCAACGCATTCACTGGGGAAGGCAGTACTGGCGTTGGCAGGTTCTTCGACCTCATTTCTCTAGTTCGGTCGAATTCAGGCGCTGTTGGGAGGAGAATTATCAGGGCCTGTTGCTTTGAATAGTAGTTTTCAACCAACACCAGGCAAATGCCAGAGTAGTATCCTAACAAACGGGCCGCGGAACTCTTTTCTTCTTCCTTGGCCTCTCCTCACCCTTTATTTCCACGCACTTACGCTAACATGCACTACACTACCACAAGCCATTTTGTTGGAAACTGGTACTGTATATTTCCAAAAACATGTCTTTGACGGGCTTTTTATGCGATAAAATGCACAAGAGGGGCCCCGCGGAGTGGAAATTGCTTTTTAACCGCGGAGGGCGCTTTCCTGGGCGCGTGCGTATTAATTGCCGGTGCGTCTGCGGCGGCGGCACAAAGGGCTCGGGTGCCTCCTCCATTTGCTCGCGGCCGCCGACAATTAGCGAGCGCCGTGTTAATAACGCAGCCGCCTTTCGCCCACGGGAAGCGCCTGTGCCGCCTCGGAACTAGGGATGCGAGATCAATGTCGATGTTTTCAAAACATCGATGTTCTTGTAGAAACATCCATGTTCTTGTAGAAACATAGATGTTCTTGTAGAAACATCGATGTTCTTGTAGAATCATCGATGATCTTGTAGAAGCATCGATGATCTTGTAGAAGCATCGATGATCTTGTAAATACATCGATGTTCTTGTAGAGACATCCATTTTCTTGTAGAAACATCGATGTTCTTGTAGAGACATCCATTTTCTTGTAGAAACATCGATGTTCTTGTAAAAACATCGATGTTCTTGTAGAAACATCGATGTTCTTGTAAAAACATCGATGTTCTTGTAGAAACATCGATGTGCTTGTAGAAACATCGATGTTCTTTTAGGAACATCCATGTTCTTGTAGAAACATCATTGTTCTTGTAGAAACATCCATGTTCTTGTAGAAACGTCATAGTTCTTGTAGAAACATCCATGTTGTTGTAAAAACATCGATGTGCTTGTAGAAACATCGATGTTCTTTTAGGAAAATCCATGTTCTTGTAGAAACATCATTGTTCTTGTAGAAACATCCATGTTCTTGTAGAAACGTCATTGTTCTTGTAGAAACATCATGAAATCCAAATAATTCCGGACAGAGGGCATAGATGGCTCAGAGCATCAATTGATGACTCGGCAGTATCTCTGTCCGGGAGGTCCTAGGGTACATTTTAAACATCGATGTATTAACATCGATGTTTCATTTACATCGATGTTTTTTGTGATTGATGTTTTTTCTTTTCTGATGTTTTATTTCTGAATGAAAAATTCCCATGATCCCAATACTGTAAAAGTTAAATTAATTTATAGTAATGCTGTTATTCATGTGTTGGAACGAAAAGAATGCTGGTTGCACTACCTACAACTACGATTCTCTCTAGCCCGAGATGGCCTCTATGTCATTGTTTCTTTTCTTCGTATTCATTTTGCACATTGAGATATGGCCAACAAGTACGCTGTGGGCGCAGGGTCGGCACCTTCTGATCATACCCTTGTTCGGCAAATTGCTAAACACGAACATTAACAAATTAAACTTTATTGCACACAAATTTAATATTAGACGTCGGGTTGAAAAACATCGATGGTTTTTTGTCGATGTATTCTTAACAACGATGTTCGCTAACATCGACGTTTTGTAATCGATGTCGCATCACTACACGGAACGCCATTTGTTTCGTGCACGCATTTTGTTCCACCTCGACGGGCTGGTAGGGTCCGGATGCAGTACTGCCATTGTCTCGTAGCGTCGCGATACCATTTGGTATTAAAATAAACGAGCCAAAGGTTTTGTATAATAGTTCGGTCATCGATACATCCAACCCCCTTCCAGTCTTCTCGCATCTAGCGAAATGAGAGCTCAACGAAACGTGCAGGGATAAGAGCTGAAGCGGCCGGAAACACTAAATAATCTCTCAACAATCCGGGGCCACCTGCGCTTATTCCTGCGGCTGGGCGCCTCGCTTGTGCAGAGGTTGCGCGCAGACGACGTAAGGACGGGGAATGGCGGGGAGGGCCGGGACAGACGCAAGGGCCGCGGGTGGGTAGAAGGCATGGGATGGGGCGAGGAGTGGCGGGGCCGGGCGTGACGGGGAGGGGCGTGGCAGAGTATAGTGGGGCGGGGCGTGTCGAGGCGTGGCGGGGCGTGTCGAGGCGTGACGTGGCGTGGCGTGTCGAGGCGAGGCGGGGAGTTGCGTGGTGGGGCGGGGCATGGTGAGGTGTGGCGGGGCGGGTCGTGGTGAGGTGTGGGAGGTGCGGTGGGGAGTGGCGGGCGTGACGTGGCGGGGAGGGGCGTTGCGGAGGTGGCGGGGCGTAGTGTATCAGTTCATGGCGAGGCGAGGCGGGGCGTGGCGGGACGGGCTGGCGAGGAGGGGCAGGCCTATGCGTGGCGTGGCGTTGCGGGGGTGAACGTACGGACCGCGGGTGGATGGGAGGTGCGGGCCGTGGCGGGGCGAGGCGTGGTGGAACAGGACGGGGCAGGCGTGGCGGGATGGGGAGGGAAGGGGGCCGATGCAATGGCCGCAGGCGTGGATGTGTGATGCGTGGGTTGTGGGTAGGGGCGGAGCGGGGCGGGACGGGGCGGGACGGGGCGGGGCGGTAGGGAGGGAGGCACGGGGGCGGGCGCCGAGATAAGCTACGGAGGCAATCGATGGGCACCTGGCGGCCGCTGCTATTACCAGCCACGGCAAGAATAACCCCCATTGCTAGATGCCATCTCGCAACGCGCATCTTCTGATTACGGGGCGCGCATGAAAGAGGCAACTTGGTCGTTTCTTACGCCACATATACTACATTTGTTTCTTGCCTGCGAATAGTAGACTCGGACGAGGCAGAAAGGGTTTAGTGACAAAATAGAGTCCTTTTACTATATTTTTAAGTAGGGGAGAAGTTTAGAAATATGAAAGTAGGTGCGATCAAAGAAATTGATGTTTCTTTTTAAATCTAATTACCTACAATTATCGCAATAAACTTTGTTCCAACTTACATATTTGTTATATTGTATGGTAACGTAATTATATACATAGCATGACATTAACTTACATGTATTATCATACTTGTACATCTCATATGGTAATTCATGATAACCGACGTGAGAAAAAATAGACAGAAGAGAAGGGTGGAGGCTTTGCATGGAGAATAAAAAGTTGAATGGTAAAAAAACAACAGATAAAACATCTACGTCTGGCTGAAAGAGTAACAAAAATGAAATATGTTTGATATCTAAATATAGATTTTGTGCTTTGAAATTGGAAGAGAAGTAGCGTTTTCAACAAATGCACGGATGCTACACTCTTGCTATTTGGAAAGTATAAACAAGCAGGAAGAGGCATACGGAGATGTACATCGCCGAATAAAGCTGGGTAAATTCAATGTACAAAAAATTCAAAAAATAACTAGCCATTTAAGTTCGATAAGGCATGCGTGCAGTGGTGAGATGTGTCGGTTCCGGTGTTCGATTCCTCCTTACGTATGATTTCCGACCTGTGTACTGTGGCATGTTGCGCCGTCGTTCCTGGCCTCGGCACTGGTGATGGGGGGGGGGGGGGGCTAGGAGCATGAGTAAGAGACATGTGCGTTACACCTGGGCAGTGCCACTCTTTAGTACCTGACCTCGCGCCGGAAACAGTGTGAGGCTGGCAACACCAGGTGGCCCAGATCTGTTTCTGCACACTAAATGTTCTTGAGTTGGATGCGGGCTGTTTCAAATGCTGTAATGAAGTCTTCATATCACAGTGATTCTAATACAGACAAAATGTAACTTAAAGCAACGTGTTAACTATTAATATTTTGGAAAAAAACTGAACATGCAGTGATTTAAAGATTTTATATTTAGAAATAAATAGCATTCAATGAGAATGATTTAAGGTATAAATATGCAATTTTCTTCATTTTAATAGTCTTAACATTATACATATCTGATATTATTATTATAACTTACCGCTTCTTGAGAAATGAAATTAATAAAAATATTGGAGTCGTTTTCGATACAATTTTGTTATTATATTTCTTAAATGTCACGTTGACACGATTCACTCAACATTTCCTAAAATCTACTCTTGCTTTGAAACAAAATCTAATTTTGATGAACACATTTTGCAACATGTGTGTATATATATATATATATATATATATATATATATATATATATATATATATACACACACGACTGACTGACGGACTGACTGACGGACTGACTGACTGACTGACGGACTGACTGACTGACGGACTGACTGGCGGACGGACGTTGTTTTAAGTAACATCAGTTTTCGGTATCAAGGACACCGAAAACAGGGATTTCCAGTGTCATTGTCGGCATCAAAGGCATTAACAGATGATGGGCGTCAACGACATCTTTTAAATCCCTTTCCATAAAGACAATATTTTTCATTCTTATCGAATAGTTAAAATAAGTGTATAATACAGCATGATGTTTGCATTTTATCATATCTTAAAGTTAAGTTCTTGGATCTACAAGATCATTTGAGTCGGGATGGAGTTTTAAGATCGTGTCAGCTTATGAAGGCTTGCTTGTGTTCCGTAGTCGATGGCGAGCTCGTCACGTAGGGATGAAGACATCAAATTTCGTTCGGACCGTTTTAAGACCTGCTAGTTCAATTACAAGTCGTCATTGCAAAGAAGAGATTTATGCTCAACCTAAAACGTATTGTTCAAGGACACTTTATTTCGTGACATAACTCGAAACTAATAAACCAACCAAACTTCAACTTATCGGAATTTGGGACGTGTGACGACAGAAGTTTTCTTTCTCTAGACTTTCGTTTGATTGGATGAACTTCTATAGTACTTTTGGTTGATACCACTGATCTATTTCCGCAGTTGTAATAGCTTACGGTTACTTCCATTTGGGCTCGATTCTTGTGAATTTGATAACATAATATTAAATTGCAATTCGTCGTATTAATGTCGCGATCTGAAAAACATAAGAATAGTTTGAAAATAATGTAAAATTTTGTTTAAATCAGGAACCCTGTCTGAGTTTGTACATCTTGCTTAATTTCCATTAAAACATGTAATATACTACTAAAATAATTACTCTCAGTGACATAATTAGTCCAAGATCAGAGCAACAGAAGAAATGGGACGCACAAAATGGGCTCGAATGATTGTAAATAATATGAAAAACATTTTTTATCGTCGATGCCTGACCTACAAATTCCAATTAAACATATGTTCGGGAAACTACAAGGAATCTCCCTCACGAGATGATAATAATCAGTTAATTCGTAATAGAGTCGAGAGCAGCGCTGCGCGCGCTGGGAGTGCCGGGTTAACGACCGTCCGCGGATGATGCTCCTCTGCCAACGCACTTCGGTTATCGACTTGGCGAATATCTCGCCCTCCGCCCCAACACGCTCAGTTGCTCTCGCAATAACTCTCGTGAGCGACTGCCGAGGGGGTCTCTTGGGCGTTTCCAGCATCGCGCTACTCTCTTCCCACCCAACCCCCACTACCGCTCCCACCTCCGCTCCTGGCCCCGCCCCCGCCCCACCCCGCACGTGCCCCGCTCCCACCTGCACCATCCCTTCCCTATCCCCGACCGTACTCTCGCCCACGCCCCTAACCTCCCCCAACCTCACCACCGCCCTCACCACCGTCCTCAACCTCCCTCACCCCCCAAACACCCTCACTCCCGCCCTCACTCCCGTCCTCACACCCGCCCTCTCACTCGCCCTCACCCCCGCCCTCACATCCGCCCTCACCCCCACCCTCATTCCAACCCTCACACCCGCCCTCACCCCGTCCTCACCCCCACCCTCACCCCCGCCCTCCCCCTCCCTTCAATGCCCTCACCCCCGACCTCACTTCCCGCCCTCACACCCACCCTCACACTCGCCCTCCCCGCCCTCCCCTCTCCCAACGCCCTCACATCTCCCTCACTCCCGCACTCATCCCGCCCTCACCACCACCCACTCTCCCGTTTCCGTCCCCTCTTCCACACCCGCTCCTGCTCCCCCGCCTTTCTCCCGACCCACACCCGCCCTCACCCCCCGCTCCCGCTGACACTTCCGCTTCCGCCCAGTCTCAACCCTCGCCCCCACCACTAACCCCTCCGATCCTGGCCACCCTCCCGCTCTCGCTTCCCTGCCCGGTCTCGCCTCGCTTCCGCTCACACTCTCGCTTCCGCCCCCGCCCCCGCGAGGCGCGACATGGCCGGCCGGCGTCACCTGTTGTCGGCGGGATCGATCGCTCTCTTTTTTCATTAGCGCCTAATGCGCCCCGCCCGCCCCCCGCCGCCTATTATCGGTTATTATTCGGCCGCGGAGACGCACAGGTGGTCGTGCGACAACGGCCGGCGCCGCTCCTCCCCCACCCCGCTGCCCCCCGGAGCAGCCCGACCCCCTTCCTCCTCGCCCGCCGCCGCTCGAGGTTTCCAATCGGAATATCGCAAGTCCGTGTTAGCGCGGAGATGGGATTTCGGCCATTGAGCGCCGCGAGCCGAATACGGCTGTGGAACACCTCTCGCTGACCAGAAGAACATTTTGAGTGGTTATTAACGTCATTAAGCTGATATAGAGATAGCTGATAACGGGCGCGGGTGATGTTTGTAAATTAGACATTAGCCGAGGTTTACAACCGTTATTTGGGATATAGGCCGTGTGTCATTTAATACGGTTTGTAATACTACCTTATGAGAAAAGAATCATGTGAATAGCATTTTTTTCTCCGAATACGCACATTCATAAGAAATACTCAACTACTAGTTTGTTTTCATTCTTATTAACGGCCGGCAGACTGTTAAAACCCTTTTGTGGCCAACCATTAGGGGTGTTTTTTTGTTTCACTGTGTGCTGACGTTATGTTATAAGAGCACGGTATTACAAATAAAATTAAAACCACAAACGACATACAAAAACAATTTAATATTATATTTTTAGTTTTTATCTTAAACGAAATAGAAAATGATATGGAACATCAGCTTCATTAACACTTTCTATTTACTACATTGAAAATAGTGCTACTTAATTTTTTTGTCGAAGCTGTCATCAAATCGCTTGTAAGCTACTAAATCAATCATTTACGAGATATGTAATGTCCCTCAAAACGGCGTCCGTATTAAACCTCTAAATATTCTAGTTGGTCGTACACAGTTGTTCTGCATTCCCTGCACGTAACGGACGTAATGGAATCCGACAACAACCCGCGGCGGTCCCCTGAGGGGGCGTTTCAATGCGAGAGCTGGGCCGAATGTCGAGACACCGCACCGCCGCGCGTCTCTCTGGGAGTTGCCGCTGCTCCGGGGGCTGGCGCGAGCGTCGAGGCGTCGAGCTGTCGAAGCGTCGAGGCGTCGCGACGGATCCCCGTGAACGAAGGAAGTCGCATCGCGCCACTCCATTGGCGGAGGCGGTCGAAGTCTTCGAAGCGCGGCGGGGGGGGGGGGAGGGGGGCGCCTTCGTTTGCGAAGGGCGGTGGCCCGGAGCGGATTTAATTGATTGATTAGCGATTCCGGACTTTTGGTCGGTGAACGATTCATTAATTGATTACTGTTTCCGGGCGGGTCAACGGGGGAGGTCATTATCATTAGTCGCGTAAGTGTAGTGCGTGCTTTTATCGCGAGAAGTGAAGGTGAACTTTCCCACCGGATGGCGACATTCGTCAGCTTGGGGTGGGGCATCCATAATCCACTCCCAACACACTTGCATGCATTACACTACCAGACATGTTGGGGGAGCAGTCGAGAGCTTACAGCGTGTCCCAGCTGGCGGTGGTGACCTGCTGGGACCTGGTCAAGAAAAACCTCGCAAGGCGACGTAGGTCGGCACCGGATCTCGCTATCCAGCGGGGATAAATCTCAACCACGTCCCGCGAAAAAAACATGCACTACACTTACGGGGCAAAGTATCCTTCGCAGTTGGCGCGCCCGGAATCACTAATAAATCAACCAATCCTCGCCTTCTCTGCTGTAGGTTTCCTAACAGGTGCGGCACCGAGGCGCTCGTCAGCCGTGGCAGCAGCGTCCCTCCAGGTGGGAGGGGGAAAGAGGGAGGGGGCAGAACTGTCGCTGGCGAGCGTCTCCGCCTCCCCCTCCCCCTCCCTCACCCCGCTCACTCCATTATGAAAAACTAATGAGCCCAATGCTTCACCGAGTTCCATCTTCATTATCAGGTGCCTGGGCCGCTTCCAGCGGACGCGCCCGAGGGAGGGGGCGTGGCAGGGCGAAGCGGGGAAGGGCGGTGGAGGGCCCAGGCCGTGGATCGCCCGCGGGGCGAGCTGTGCCGCGGGCGGAGGCGCAGGGGGCGGGGCCTTCGCGAGGCGACCTCCGCCACCGCCGCGCCTCGTAAATCGCAAAAGTCGCTGCGCCTCCGGTAAATTTCCCCGAGGGCGGCGGTGGCGGTGGCGGCGGCGGTGACGGTGGAGGCGGCTATTACGGAAGCTGCAGAAATTGGGCCAATTTAAAACACTTCCCCGGCGCCGTTACGCCGGATGAGGCCGTGCGGCGGGCGCGTGGCGCAGTGCGACGGGCGCCGGGGAGCTTCGGCAGCCGACGCTAGACAGCGCGTCCGTCGTGCTGCTACGGCCTCTCAGGAGGCGGTCGGGCCGCTCTGCTCTTTGACAGCTAGTGCCTAATAGCTGCTGATTGAATTAAAAACTTTAAAAAAAATAGAACACAAGTCAGAGAAAAGATTTGTTGGTGAACGATTGATTGATTGGTGTTTCCGGGCTCAACAACTGCTAAGGTCATTAGTTTCGTAAGTGTATTGTATGTTTTTATTGTGGGTGGAGGCGGTGATATTCCCCTGCTGGACGGCCAGATTCGGCGTCGATATACATCGGCTTGCGGGGTATTCCTCAATCAGGTCTCTTCCACTACCTGGGCATAGCCCCAGCCGGGACAATCTCTAAGTTCCCGTCTGAACTCCCGCCATGTGGGATAATGTAAGGCATGTGAGGGTAAGTGTGTGGATACTTCGATTTATTTAGAGCTACGCTTGACGTAAATCAGCTATTACGGCGTCGGCGTTACAATCCCGGGGTTACAATCGGGATGTTGAACGACACAATAGTGACGTCACTGTAGTGATGTGTAAGAACCCGATTGGATGACACCATAACAGCTGATTTAATTCAAGTGCAGGTGCAAAAAAAAAACAACAACGAAGTATACGTAGGGAGTGAGAATGGGACAAAGAAGAGGAAGGAAATATTGCACGCGGTGCGTGATCCTTTTTTTTCTGCTCCGACATTCTCCTGGTCTTAGTTGGAGGCCTCACAGAAAATTGCGGTTCAGGGCAACCGACCCTAGCTACAGAGCTATAATTATCCTCCAATCCGCCATGACTGAATTCAACGTAGCTATCTAGCCAGGGTCGAAAATCCGCCACCGACGGGACTGAACCCCAGCACCTCCCGATCAGACTCACTCCGGTGA